>OZ010594.1:79737926-79750426 GCA_963932145.1 Acanthosepion lycidas | reverse complement strand
GGGCATCTCTAGCATTACTTCCCTCACCCACAGTCATCCGCCATTGTGTGCTTGGGATTCCGCGTCTCCTTTCTTTCAGTTGCAGTTAGTTGAATCATGCCATAAAGTGTGGCCGATGAATTCCTGTACCTCGAAAACAATGTGTTCGATGATGGCACGCTGAATCCATTTCATCATTTTCACATTGTCTTACCATGGGAAATATGATATAGACCAGGAGTCTGCAACGCTTGGCATGAGTGCCAAATATGGCACACCGATGACATGTTTCTGGCACGCTAAAAATATGTATTAGATCTCGTTTTTATTCCTTCCTCTTTCCTGTATATCATTATCTTATGTATTTTTAATTTTCTTTCTTTTACAGATTGGGAAGAATTAGCTAAGAAACGATGTCATTCAAATGAAGAAAAATATTATAGAATTACAGAATACTGGATTGAAAATGTGGTAGGATTGATAAAGAAAATAAAGCCTTATACATTATCTGTTCCGAAACACTCGTTTGTAGGACTTCTGATAAAGGACAGTTTGAAAGTGTTCAGAAGAACTTAAAAAATAAAACTGAAGAGGACAAACGACAATTAATTTCGCGTGAACTGAGCAAGACAAAAAATACTTGATACTTTTATGAACTTTATTTCGAGTAGGCCCAGCTCCAACTTAGTTGTTGCTAGTTTTGATGTTTCAGAAAATTTAGATGGCACGTGGAAAAATTTTGTGCCAGAGCTTTGGCCCGTTTTGGCACGCACACTCAAAAAGGTTGCCCACTCCTGATATAGACAATCTTCGGTAATTCAATGACAGTTCAATGACAAAGTGCAATTATTCTGTGTAACTGGTTTCGTTCCCCAAAAAGACTTCATCAGAGTAAAGTACTATTTTATTAATGAAATTATATGTGCAGGAGGGGGAAGAGGCGATTCTGCATCTACAGCGTTTCTCCGTATTTATATACGGGAAAACGCTATAGATGTGGCAATGCAGAATTGATTTTTTCATCAGACGTGTCTGGTTTCATACTCGAGCCGATCTCATTCAGATTCCCTAGGATTTTCTTTTATCGTTTGGTTTTTAAGTATCTCACAATATAGATAAAATAAGATCTGTCAAGAAAGGTCAAATGTTTAAGATCGATTATTATTTGTAGATATAATTTGGATTAAAATTTCTAAAATTCATTTCTCACAATTTCTTATATTTTTGAAGACACCCAATAAATAAATTTACATATCAATTGACCTTGCACTTGTCTAATGTTAGAATATAGAAAATATTTCCCCTACAATGTTATTATCACACTTGCTATTAATGCCTAGAAAGAAAACAAAGTCAATGACTTTTAACAGAGGAAGCAAGAACAATCCCGATTTCTTTTGTTATATATGTGGCAAGTTTACAACAACAAATAACAGAAAAACGATCAATGATTTTCACAGAAGAAAAACTTATCATTCTTACTTTGAAGTGAAGTTTCAAAAAGGCGAAAGTTCTTACCATGATTTTTCTCTTTTCATTTTTAACTTCATATTTAATCTAATATATTTCGGTTTTGGTACAGTTTACTTCTTACCTCATTGTTGAAACTTTATTTGATTTGCATAGTTGTTCATTGTTCGTTTTTCAGACAAATTACGTAAAATAAGCAATTTTCCTGTTTTGGCCTATCATCGGAAGCAAGAAAAATAATACTGAGAAAAATGAATATGAAATTTGAATCCAGTGCCATGAAATTATCTATGATATCACGTGCACCATTTAAAAAAAAAAATGTAGGCCATTGTTAATAACGAGATTGAAATCCAAACTCTCAGATAATTAGATTGTTAGACGAAATTTTAAAAATAGCATTTCTTGCGTTTTGAAACTTGTTATGATGACAGTATTTAATCTGAAGTTATCTTTATCATTATTATTTTTATTCGACAACTATGACATATACATTCTATATATCTAACTAATGGGGGATAGCTTAATGAACAAATGGAATTATGCCCTGCGTATCTTCTTCCTAAATGACTATCAGGCTAAAATAAGGTTCTTATTGATGTAATATATATATATTATATATATATATATATATATATATATATATATATATATATATATATATATACACACATATATATATATATATATATGCATATATATATATATACATATATATACATATACATATATATACATGTATACATATACATGTATATATACATATATATATATACATATACTTATATATACATATACATATATATACATATATATATATATATATATATATATATATATATATATATATACACACACACATATATATATATATACATTTGCATCAATTGTAATTATAAATCGAGAGGAGCGCTGCAGATGTAAGACGATGAAGTTGAAGTCAAAACACTTCATATAGACATTGTTTCCAATTTTTCATTGAATTACTAATTATTATTATTATTATTATTATTATTATTATTATTATTATTATTATTATTATTATTTAAGCGTGCAGCACCTCAACAATGTGAAGCTGGGGTAAAAGTCTCCGAAGCCTAATAATACCCATCGGGTGATGTGCGGCGTCGAACAAGGAATACCGGCTCGGAATGAGACATCGGAGAGTCGATTTCACTTGCGCTCAAATCCTCTTGGGAAAGGTATGGACCCCATCTATGGGTTGACTACCAGAACTGATTGGGCCCTATAGCCTTGGTTGGCAACCGCTCTACCATAGAAAGAAACGGTAGCCTGCTACGTGAAAATATTCTGCCAAGTCAGTCATGGATCGAAAGAGACATGATCGCCGAAACCTGCATCATGCATGGCACATAACTGACAGATTAATTGAATATACCCATAATGGTAATATACTCATCATGTTAACGATGACTGATAAGTTTATATCAGGCGCATACATGACATCCAAATCTGCGGGATATGTAGAAAGGTTTTGATAAGAGCAGCGCATGGCCTTGCATTTGTGGTCCTGAAAGAAATGCCTTCGTGTCAAGTAACCCAATCCGTTCAGAAGGCATTCATTTTGCTTGTTCCCCAGTAAGTAGACGTGACTTGCAAATCTCTTGACTGTGTCATCCTTCAAACTTAACAAAACAATCCGCTCGAGACACGGCCAGGATGATGTCCTCTATCACCGTTTATGAAAGGAGATGCACCGTTCGTCAGCAGGCAAGTGGACATGTCAACTTGTTAGGATCATGCAACACATTCAAGGTCAGTCAATCTGCACTTCCACATAATTTCTTTATTATTTTTCGGTTTGAATCAAAATGAAACTTCCCTTTCAACTTATTTTCAAAATTATTTGTCTGGCTTCTTTTTCTTTCTTTATATGTGATTAAATTTCGGCTGCTGAGTTTGTCTAGCTTTCTGTAATATTTGTTTTTTTCTCCATTTTCTGGAGCAAAACTCGTTAAATATGAAGAAATCTATTAATAAAGAAAGCAATAATAAGAGAGAAAACATTTCAAACATAACTTCACTTATTTACCTTACATGTCAGTTTATATCTGTTCATATGTTCAGTTTTAAAAGTCATTCACCAAATTACTACACATCATTTGATTATAGTGGTAAACCAGTGTGAAAGAATTGATAAGAGGGATCTAAGCCTATAATGAAATTTTCAAAAGGATACTGCCCTGCGATTTAACCCATAGATGGGGAGGAATAAATGGACTTATAACCTTCTCATGCGCATTTTAGTGAAAATGAAAGATACGACTTTGGTCGTAATTTTAAGTAGGAATGCCGATCCCACTTTCCAAGCCAATTACCACTGGACGCAAATTTTCCATTTAAAAATGTCGCATTAATTAAAAAGACAGCAATTTACAAAACTGTATAGATAGTGCACTGATTGCTAAAAATGCATTTCTTTGGTTTTGAAACTTATGATTCTAACTATTTAATCTGAGGTTTATCATCATTACTTTTATTGGAGAACTATGAAAAATACATTCTATATATTTGACTAATGGGGGTAATTTCATGACCCGTATCTTCCTTCAAAAAGACATAATCAAACTAAAATAACACAGAAAACGGTAACTAATATGAAGAAATTGACTTCAATTTTCGAATCGGCACTTTCAAATTAACCAAGAAAGAGTGCTTCTACTCTTGCACCATAATATGTTTTGACCAGTGTAATAAATGATTCTGGTCAACACAGCATTATCATATCAATTATGACTTTCATAATAAGCACGGAGGAGACACTGTGGAGTGGAGGATAGCGGCTCGGATTGAGGAATCGGAGAGCCGAATTCGAATTCCAGTCGAATCCATTACATTCACTTACGTGCTAATACCCTTGGAAAAGGTATGACTCCTCTACTTCTCCGCCTATGGATAAGTAGCAGGACAGACCGGGCAAATGGATGGAAACTAGTCTACCGCAGAAAGAAATAGGGAAGAAGCCATGTCATATCGAAATATACATGATCGCCTAAGCGTGTATCTCATAACTAACTGAATAAACACGGAACTTATTGAGAGCCACAAGGAGGAAATGGAGAGCCATGATCGCCTATATCCTGAAAGGACGCAGCATGTTAAAAGGAAGAAAGAAAGAAGAATGAAATAAAAAAATACTAAGATTAAAAACAACAACAATAATAACGACTGGGAAATCTGGAGATTTCAAGAAAAGTAAAGACTTTATAAGAGGATCGGAGTGTTTCTTAACAAAATCTTCCTAGGATTAAACTGAATCACTCAATGTGGAAACAGATTTGAAACTATCAGTCATATGATGAATCAGTTTATATAAAGCATTATAACGAACAGTGATAGAAAGATTTACTGTCCTAATGGTTATCACCACGAATACTTTTCTTCCTCTTCTTCAATGTGAAGTGTCGACGATCATGGCTCTCCACATCTTTCTCTCATTTGCGGCCTTTAAGAAATTCTATATTTTTGCTATAGTTCTGTCAAACATTTACACAAGCTCGTTAGGTATATTATGTGATGTTATTTCTGTTTCTCTTGTCATCAATATGTCATGTGAGTGTCAAATTTTCCAAACTTTCTTTCCTCATTATGTGCACTAGAAATTTCAACTGTCACTTTCTGATGGTCCGTGTTCTTTTTGTTTCCATTTTTTATAAAATGTCTCGTTTGTTCAGTTTGTATTCTCAGCATCATTTTGTAGAACTATGTTTATGTCGCTTCAAGTCTCTTCGCCATCTTTGATGTGATGGTCCAGCCTTGGCTACCATATACGAGTACTGATGTTACATAATATTTCAGTATGCATTTGTTTGTTTCCAATGAAAATTTTCTGTCTCTTAATACTTTGCTTAGCTTTTGGAAGGCTTCTTTCGCGATTCTGATGTGACTTTGGATTTCAGTAACGGATTTTCCAACCTCTATTAAAACATTCCAATATGTCTAAATTTATGGACTTGTTCAATTTTGGTATCTCTAATTTGTAATTCGTATGATAGGCTGTTCTTTATATTGACAACAAAATATTCTTTCTTCTTACAGTTGATTTGTCTTCATTTCCTCTCGTTTTCGTTCACTACATTCTGTAGGTATTCTTGTTTCCTTCCTGTGTCTGCTATTAACACGCGGTCGTCTACATATCTAATAATGTTAAGACTGCCCGCCAGTAATGAGTCCTGTTAGTACTTCTTATTCTCTCGTGATTGCTTAAGTACCAAGATTGACAAAGTCAAGTGAGATGACACATCCTTTTTATTTTTGTATTTATCGAATCCATTTTCTGTCCTCAAGCGGGCGGTTGGCTCCAGTTTAAGTTTTGTACTATTCTAATATCTTAGATAAATCAAGCTTACCTAGCAGTTCTTTTTGGTGTACATTGTAAATAGTTTTTGTATCATCAAAAAACATAGGTATACATGTCTTGGAATTTGTATTTCTCCTTCTGATATCATTCTGAGCATAAATATTACATTCCTAATTCCAGGCCCTTTAACGAAGTTGTACTGTTCATATCCTATTTTGGTCTAATTCTGATGCGCGCTCTCTACATCAAAATCCGGATGATGAGTTTTGTTATGTGGCTCATTAGGCTGATTTCCCGACGCAGTTCTCATTGTTGTAGGCAGTGCTATGAAAATGGATCTACTTAGGTATTCCGGTATAACCCTATTGTCATAAATTTCGTTTATTATATTTGTGATTTTGTCAATACGGATGGTTTAAATTCAAGAGATTCTCACACTTTAAAATCTATTCGATGATGCGAACCGCGCAATATATCATTTCATGGTCAGTCCTTGGATTTTAACAACCAACAGAAACTTGTGTATATGCTGGTGTTAATAAATTAATTCGATGATCTCATGGAATAAATATAGGAATCAATTGAAACTTGTTCTATTATTACACACCGTAAAATTCAGCATTAATTATAAAAGTTAACCCTTTGAGTCCTAACCACCGTTTTACCGGTGGTAGGCAAAAATGATGTGATGTCCAGCTACCGAATGAACAGTGCTAGAGAAAAATAACAATGCTCAATTATCGGTTGAACGGTGGGGAAACACTTGTAACTATTTTTATATCTACCATGAAACATTAAATAATAATTATTTGTGAATTTTGCCTCCGGATCTCAGGCAGAGGGGTTAAAATTGTTCAGGAACGCAACGCTCAAAAGGTTAAGATATTAGCACTTATAAATTATTAGCTTCTAAAAATCAGGTATTAATTATATGCAAATAAATAGGGTCGTGGGCATTATAAGTTTTAAGCCTGCTCTATTTCTCTTTTTACATTCCGAAGGTCATCAGACGGAAGAGTATAAGAATTTGAAAACTTTACATTTGTGCACCTACTTCCGTTAAATGCCAAGCTTTGCCCACACGTTTGATCACATTCATTTCTTACTTCTAAAGGGCGTCGACTGGTCTATTCTTCTACCCTCTTCAGGTATAGCAGCCTTATTTAAAGAAGTGCATGTTTGGATGGAATCTGATTTTAAATTATTTATAACTCACTTCAAATTTTAAAACGTCTCGAGTATTTATATTATTAATTTTATCAGGAATATGCCAGTATTTCAATATATTAGAGATATATTAGAAAGAATATGACAGATAGACAGCCAGTCCTGAATTTATATAATCATATTTATGTAGATACATGTCAGGTGTAGTTTTCCATACTTTTTTTTCGTTCGAGATGAAATGATATCGCCTAGGATTTTCTGTGTTGATGACATTATATGTATGAATAAAACCCGTCTTTCTTTTAGCTCAAAATAAAGAATTTCCTGTAGATGAATGTCAGCAGAATAATTTAAAGAAATATTTCGTTTTAATATTTTTCGCTGAATAAAATATAAAATACTTCAAGAAATAGTCTCAGAATGCGCGTCATTAAACTAAAAATAAAAACATGAAACGAACTTTCTTTTCTTAAATCTGATGGGGATCAATGATAGCATTTTACATTCTTAGAAAATATTTTCCTGTATACAAATTGCGAATATATAATAATATATATTTTGTGTGCTGTTATTTGCTTTCATTATTTAATGATATTTATTTTCATTTCTTTCGTGTTTTCGAAATCATTTCATTTTTACTTAGCTTTAATATTTTTTCATTCTGGATGTATATATTCTGTTCATGTTTTGCAAACTTCTGTTTATATATGAATCCACCACCTTTCTTAGGTAGTATTGACAGTTTCCATAATCAGATTATCGAAATACTTTCAGTATCTCCTTGGATTAGGAAATCATATTTTTCTTCTTGGAGATGGTTGAAACTTTGGAAATTTAAAAACAAATTATCGTAATTTCTCATGTATAATACCCATTTTTTCTAAAAAATAACAAGCAACATTAGGGATACGTATTATGCATAGCTACAAAAAATCTTTAAAAAATTGTCGTTTCATAGTCCGATTTCCGTTGCAAAATGTGTACTCACCACAAACATACGTTAATTTGACACTAACATTCGGCGATTGCGACCCCATAAGGATGTCAAATACAATCATATGTACCTAACAATAATTACAAATGTAAAATAAAATAAGAATTATCATAAAACTAAATTAGAATAATATTATTCTATGTTTAAAACTATTTTTTAATAAGAGTAGGAATCGCTGGCTGTAATGAAATTGGAGAAGCATAGGGTTTGACAAAGGATTGTATTATGCGCGAGTAGAAGAATTTTCTCACATTTTCAGAACGAATCTATGGATGAAGGTGTATTATACACGGGGAATTAAGGTATAATGATGATGTGCAAACGTTATTTCGGAAATTCTTTAAAAATATATTTTATTTATACCCTACATTTAGTTGGGATTTTTTATATTATCTCATATTGTTTCAACAGATAATCTCATTGTCTTTGCTGGGCATAAAATGATACCAATTCTTTATATATATCCAGCATTGAAATTTCATTGGTAGACCGCTGTATTTTATATTCGGTTATTTTTCATAGCATTAATATAGATCAAGTGAGATGATGTCTACTCAGAGCTGGAACACTTTCATCTCTTTCATTAGACAGAACGGCGGTTATTAGATTTTGGAAATGGGTGAAACGAATAGCGTCAAATAGGGCTCTTTCCGTGTTTCTGTTGTCTGGCTAAGTGGCAAAATGGTTCCTCCTTATGGAGTTCTTCCCTATTTCTCGGTTGATTTGGAAAATGTATACATCATAGCTCTCACCCCACACTCGACCCAGACCAAAATATTTTGTTTGAAAATGCCTGGAAATAAATGTGTCGCCCCCAAATGCTTTGGGCTGTCATACTGAATTTAAGGGTAATTGTTTTATTCTCAGCTAGATTAATGAGCAACATCGTTAACGCTATAGCAGTTGCATATGTAACTATAGAGACCGACATCATTCCAATTCCAGCTATCATTCCGTAATCATTCCATGACACCCAACAACATACTACCATATCTGCTCTACTTATTACCTGTAACGTGCTTCTTCCAGGTTATTTATATAAAAAAAATTGTGGATGCATGAACAAATCTGTTTATATTTTGTCAGTTGAGTGTAAGGATGGTCCGAAAGTCTTGTCACCCATATATATATATATATATATATAACACAATTTTCTCTTACAGATTGGAAGAGAGACTGCGTACAAGTGTATGGGCAAACGATCGTGTGTGTGCATTCTGGTAAAAGCTTGTACAATGTGCGACATGACTTCACGGCAATATTCTGGAAACCAACTACTCCGAAGAGGACGATATCGTGATCGGAAGATAAAACCTTTCTCACAGGATCAATTAAGGGCAGGCCGAAGACAGGACGATCCGCAACGCGAAGGGATACATGAGCTGAGCGGAAGGCATCTGTGCTACAATTATCCAAGAAGTAGATGTGACAAAACTTTCGGCCACCATGTAGTTGATATATATATATATATATATATATATATATATATATATATATATATATATATGTATTAAATATATATTCATACATGTTTCATTAAATAATATAGACAAGTGTTGGCTATTTATTTTATGTAATATATATATATATATATATATATATATATATATATATATATATATATATATATATATATATATATATATATGTGTGTGTGTGTGTAAACAGCGGTTACTACTACTATTAAGCATTACTATTCAAGTATATTGTATTAGGTTCTCCGAGCCACTGGCGTATTTCGTATCGAGAAAAACTTTAAAATCACTTCCGTTCTGCCGTGAGACAATGGCCTCGAGGTTAGATATCTGATTTAATCAGCAGGGTTTCGATCCCATCTAGCCACACTGAGGATCTGTGATACAACGAAACATATCCTTGGAAGAGTATATATATATATATATATATATATATATATATATATATATATATATATATTAAGCATTTAACCCCAAGCAAGGCGGAAGCCACTAGGACGCAAGGGGTTACAGATAATTTAGAGCAAGATCAGATAGGAGTGATAGAAGAAAGGATGAGGATAGTGGATAGATCAAGGCAACTGGAGATGTCGAATAGTTGGAGATTATAGCTCACAGGGAAACAGGAATAGGGAAGGGAGTTCCACAGGTGAGAGGTGCGAGAAAGCTATTGGAGTAGAAGAGACGGCTACATTTAGGAGTTTCGACAGTGAGTTGGTGAGAGCGGAATGTCAGCCTCGTATGGCGCTTGAACTCATGACGTCTGGGAACCAGCGAATGCAGCTCCTCGGAGCAATTTCCATGGAAGTAATTGTAGAACAGACAGAGGGAGGCGACGGCGCGTCTGTGAGAAAGTGACTGTAGACGAGACGACAGAGCAGGGCCAACTACATTGCATATCCGCCTCTGGAGCCTATCAAGAACCCCGAGGCAAACAGAAGGGGCACCAGACCATATATGGCAGCAATACTACATGCGAATTGTTGATTTGTAGATCTGGAGGATAGACTCCGGGGAGAAAAACTTCCTGGCGCGGCTCAGGGAGCCTACTTTCCTTGCGGTGGACAAAGCAATTGACTCAATGTATTTATTCCATTTCATGTCAGCAGTCAACGTGAGACCGAGAAGCCGCAGTGAGTTGCTGTCGAGAAGTTGAGCGTCAGACATTCTAATGGAGGGAAGAGAAGGCTCTCTGTGGTGATTAATAGAGAGCAGTTTTGTCTTAGAAGCGTTGAAGGTGACCATCCAATTCTTGACGCAGTTCACAATCGATTGGAGGTCCTTTTCGAGACGCACGGCCAGGTGAGTTTTGTCAGAGAGACTAGATTTGTTTTTGAGGCAGAAATAAATTGTGGTGTCATCAACGTAGATGCCAACTTGGGAAGTTATGGCGTCAGGAAGGTCATTTATGTAGATAAATAATAGAGTGGGGCCTAGGATGGAGCCTTGAGGAACACCTGCGTTCGTGGGATAGGAACTGGATGAGAATCAGTTGAGAACGACCTTCAATTCACGGTTTGACAGGAATGATTGTATTAGGCTATATAATCGATCCGTAATGACATAACCCTGGAGCTTGCGAAGAAGGCCGGCATGCCAAACCCTATCAAATGCTTTGGAGATGTCAAATGCCACGGCACGAGCTTTCCCGTTATTTTGAAGAGCTCGGTAGACAGTTTCAGTGATGGCCGTAAGCACATCAGCTGTAGAACGGCAAAGCGGAAACCATATTGCTTGTCTGAGAGCAGATTATCGGATGTGAGGTGGTTTACCACCTCGATATGGATTAGGGCTTCGAAGACTTTGCCGAACAGAGGAAGGAGACTGATAGGACGGTAGTTGAAAGGGTCAGAGGGGTCGCCGGAGTTCTTGAAGACAGGAGCGATCGAAGAGGACTTCCAGCAGTCAGGAAAACAAGATTCCTTGAGGCAGTAGTTGTATAGTTTAGAAAGGGCGGGCGCCATTTCAGGCGCGC
The DNA here is from genome assembly GCA_963932145.1 of Acanthosepion lycidas. Lineage (NCBI taxonomy): Eukaryota > Metazoa > Mollusca > Cephalopoda > Sepiida > Sepiidae > Acanthosepion > Acanthosepion lycidas. Next base: position 79,739,045 of record OZ010594.1, on the reverse strand, counting down.
ATTTCTCCAAGACAATAGCTGGTATCCCGTCTCCACCACTAGCCTTGTTGGGGTCTAAATTGGAGATAACGCCCAGTACCAAAGATGTGGTTATGTTTAGTCCAATAAGGCCTCAGTTCTAAGAGGGAAGTCGGGTATGGGTACACCGGAAGAGTCGAGCGTCGAGTTGAATGAAAATTTCCGAGCAAAGCATTTAGCCTTGTCGGTAGAGGAGGTCAGGACTTCGAACTGGTTGAATAAAAGAGATATAGAGAGTTTGTTTAATACGCTCTTGCAGAGACGCCAATAATCTTTGGAGCCAAATTTGCGAGATGCAATACGTTCCTTCATCCGAGCCGAAAATAGTGACAGCGTTGTTGAGGACACACTTACACTCGTTACGGGCGGAGGCAAAGAGACATCTATTGCAGTCAGATATATCTCTAAAGAATAGGTGTAAGTAGTAGTTCCTATGGGCGATGGCGGCTGAGCAAGCAGCGGAGAACCAGGGGGAGGAGCGCGACTTGACCCTATATTTCCTTGATGGGATGAAAGCGTCGATTCCGGCTTTAACCCAGGAAGAAACCTCAGAAGCACATTCTTGGACGGGGAGCTTAAAGACTCCATCCCAGGGGGACATCGCGGAGGAAATCACGGAACGCGTCCCAGTCAGCTCGTTGATAGTAGAACGAAGTTCTAGTGGTAGTAGGTTCTTTATAGGGGGTAGAGTTGAAGGAGATGTTAACAGATACTACTGCATGATCAGAGTTACCAAGAGAGCAGAGTTGCGAGGCGCTGCAGGATTCGGGGATGGAGGTAAAACACAGATCGAGAAGAGAGGCTTTACCTTCCCGGTTGAAGGCAAAACGACTGGGGAAGTTAACTATCTGTGCGAGGGAATGAGAGATTGAAAAATTGAGCGTTTGAATGCCTGCGTGGTGAGTAGTAGCATTCTTAAGCTACAAGGTGTGATGGGCGTTAAAGTCACCAAACACAAAAATGTGAGCAAACGGGTGGATGGAGAGAGACTTGTCTATGCTGTCAGAAATGCTATCGGGTATCTCACAGTCTTGAGAGGATGGAGAGCGGTAAAGGAAGAAGAGATAGCTTACCGCATTGAGGAAAGAGAGTCGGAGACAC
>OZ010594.1:79725426-79732926 GCA_963932145.1 Acanthosepion lycidas | reverse complement strand
AGAACATTCTAATTACTGGGTCTCATGCTCAGAAACCGAACGTTCTAATTACTGGGTCTCATGGTCAGAAAAGTGAACGTTCTAATCACCGGGTCTGATCGTCAGAAAGAGAACGTTCTAATTAGCGGGTCTGAGGCTCAGAAAGTGTACGTTCTAATCACCGGGTCTGATGGTCAGAAAGGGAACGCCCTAATCACCGGATCACATGGTCAGAACCCGAACGTTCTAAATACTGGGTCCATGGTCAGAAAGGGAACCTTCTAATCACCGGGTCACATAGTCAGAAAGCTTGCGTCCTAATCACCGGGTCTCATTGTCAGAAACTGAACGTTCGAATTACTGGGTCTCATGGTAAGAAAGTGAACGTTCTAATCACCGGGTCTCATAGTCAGAAAGTGAAAGTTCTAATCAACGGGTTGCATGGTGAGAGAGAGAAAGTTCTAATCACCGGGTCTCATAGTCAGAAAGAGAACGTTCTAATCACCGGGTCTCATAGTCAGAAAGAGAACGTTCTAATCACCGGGTCTCATGGTCAGAAAGCGAATGTTCTAATTACTGGGTCTCATGGTCAGAAAGAGAACGTTCTAATCACCGGGTCTCATGGTCAGAAAGCGAAAGTTCTAATTACTGGGTCTCATGGTCAGAAAGAGAACATTCTAATCACAGGGTCTCATGGTCAAAAAGAGAAAGTTCTAATCACCGGGTCTGATGGTCAGAAAGAGAAAGTTCTAATCACCGGGTCTGATGGCCAGAAAGAGAACGTTCTAATCACCGGGTCTCATAGTGAGAAAGAGAACCTTCTAATCACCGGGTCTGATGGTCAGTAAGTGATCGTTCTAATCACCGGGTCTCATAGTTAAATAGTGAAAGTTCTAATCAACGGGTCGCATGGTGAGAAAGAGAAAGTTCTAATCACCGGGTCTCATAGTCAGAAAGAGAACGTACTAATCAACGGGTCTCATGGTCAGACAGAGAACAGTCTAATCACCGGGTCTCATGGTCAGAAACCGAACGTTCTAATTACTGGGTCTCATTGTCAGAAACCGAACGTTCTAATTACTTGGTCGCATGGTCAGAAAGAGAACGTTCTAATCACCGGGTCTGATGGTCAGAATGCGAACGTTCTAATCACCGGGTCTTATGGTCAGAAAGAGAACGATCTAAACATCAAGTATCATGGTGAGAAAGCGGACAGTCTAATCACTGGGTCTCATGGTCAGAACGAGAACTTTCAAATTACTGTGTCTAATGGTCAGTAAGTGAACGTTCTAATCAACGGCTCTCGTGATGAGAAAGTGAACGTTCTAATTTCTGGGTCTCATGGTCAGAAAGAGAACATTCTAATCAGAGGGTGTCATGGTCAGAAAGTGAACGTTCTAATCACCGGGTCACATGGTCAGTAAGTGAACGTTCTAATCACCGGGTTTCATGGTCAGTAAGTGAACGTTCTAATCACCGGGTTTCATGGTCAAAAAGTGAACGTTCTAATCACCGGGTCTCATGGTCAGAAACGAACGTTCTAATCACCGGGTCTCATAGTCAGAAACCAAACGTTCTAAATACTGGGTCTCATGGTCAGAATGTGAACGTTCTAATCACCGGGTCTCTCAGTCAGAAAGTGAACGTTCTAATCATCGGGTCTCGTAGTCAGAAAGTGAAAGTTCTAATCAACGGGTCGCATGGTGAGGGAGAGAAAGTTCTAATCACCAGGTCTCATGGTCAGAAAGCGAACGTTCTAATCACCGGGTGTCATGGTCAGAAAGAGAACGTTTTAATCAGAGGGTCTCATAGTCAGAAAGTAAACGTTCTAATTTCTGGGTTTCATGGTCAGAAAGAGAACGTTCTAACCTCCGAGTCTGATGGTCAGAAAGAGAACGTTCTAATCACCGTGTCTGATGGCCAGAATGCGAACGTTCTAAACACCGGATATCATGGTCTGCAAGCGAACAGTCAAATCACCGGGTCTCATGGTCAGAAAGAGAACATTCTAATTACTGGGTCTCATGCTCAGAAACCGAACGTTCTAATTACTGGGTCTCATGGTCAGAAAAGTGAACGTTCTAATCACCGGGTCTGATCGTCAGAAAGAGAACGTTCTAATTAGCGGGTCTGAGGCTCAGAAAGTGTACGTTCTAATCACCGGGTCTGATGGTCAGAAAGGGAACGCCCTAATCACCGGATCTCATGGTCAGAACCCGAACGTTCTAAATACTGGGTCCATGGTCAGAAAGGGAACCTTCTAATCACCGGGTCACATAGTCAGAAAGCTTGCGTCCTAATCACCGGGTCTCATTGTCAGAAACTGAACGTTCGAATTACTGGGTCTCATGGTAAGAAAGTGAACGTTCTAATCACCGGGTCTCATAGTCAGAAAGTGAAAGTTCTAATCAACGGGTTGCATGGTGAGAGAGAGAAAGTTCTAATCACCGGGTCTCATAGTCAGAAAGAGAACGTACTAATCAACGGGTCTCATGGTCAGACAGAGAACAGTCTAATCCCCGGGTCTCATGGTCAGAAACCGAACGTTCTAATTACTGGGTCTCATGGTCAGAAAGCGATCGTTCTAATCAGTGGGTCTCATGGTCAGAAAGTGAAAGTTCTAATCACCGGCTCTGATGGTCAGAAAGCGAACGTTCTAATCTCCGGGTCTCAGTGTCAGAAATCGAACGTTCTAATCACCGGGTCTGATGGTCAGAAACAGAACGTTCTAAATACTGGGTCTCATGGTCAGAATGTGAACGTTCTAATCAACGGGTCTCATGGTCAGAAAGATAACGTTCTAATGACCGGGTCTCATGGTCAGAAAGAGAACTTTCTAATGACCGGTACTGATGGTCAATAAGTGAACGTTCTAATCATCGGGTCTCGTAGTCAGAAAGTGAAAGTTCTAATCAACGGGTCGCATGGTGAGAGAGAGAAAGTTCTAATCACCGGGTGTCATGGTCAGAAAGAGAACGTTTTAATCAGAGGGTCTCATGGTCAGAAAGCGAACGTTCTAATTTCTGGGTCTCATGGTCAGAAAGAGAACGTTCTAATCACCGGATCCCATCGTCAGTATGTGAACGTTCTAATCATCGGGTCTCATGGACGTAAAGCGACCGTTCTAATCTCCGGGTGTCATGGTCAGAAAGAGAATGTCGTAATCTCCGGGTCTCATGGTCAGAAACCGAACGTTCTTATTTCTGGGTGTCATGGTCAGAAAGGGAACGTTCTAATTACTGGGTCTCATGGTCAGAAAGGGAACGTTCTAATTACTGGGTCTCATGGCCAGAAACTGAACGTTCTAATTACTTGGTCTCATGGTCAGTATTAGAACGTTCTAATTTCTGGGTTTCATGGTCAGAAAGAGAACGTTTTAACCTCCGGGTCTGATGGTCAGAAAGAGAAAGTTCTAATCACCGTGTCTGATGGCCAGAATGCGAACGTTCTAATCATCGGGTCTCATGGTCAGAAAAAGAACGTTCTAATCACCTGGTCTCATGGCCAAAAGAGAACATTCTAATTACTGGGTCTCATGCTCAGAAACCGAACGTTCTAATTAATGGGTGTCATGGTCAGAAAGTGAACGTTCTAATCAGCGGGTATGAGGCTCAGAAAGTGAACGTTCTAATCAGCGGGTCTGATGGTCAGAATGAGAACGTTGTAATCCGCGGGTCTCATTGTCAGAAAGCGAACGTCCTAATCACCGGATCTCATGGTCAGAACCTGAACGTTATAAATACTGTGTCCATGGTCAGAAAGGGAATCTTCTAATCACCGGGTCTCATAGTCAGAAAGCTTACGTCCTAATCACCGGGTCTCATGGTCAGAAACCGAACGTTCTAATTACTGGGTTTCATGGTCAGAAAGTGAACGTTCTAATCACCGGGCCTTATAGTCAGAAAGGGAACGTTCTAATCAACGGGTCTCATGGTCGGAAATCGAACGTCTAATCACCGGATCTCATAGTCAGAAAGAGAACGTTCTAATCACCGGGTCTCATGGACAGAAAGAGAACGTTCTAATCACCGGGTCTCATGGACAGAAAGAGAACGTTCTAATCACCGGGTCGCATACCCAGAAAGAGAACGTTGTAATCACCGGATCTCATGGTCAGAAAACGAACGTTCTAATTACTGTGTCTCATGGTCAGAAAGAGAATGTTCTAATCACCGGGTTTCATCGTCAGAAATGAACGTTCTAATCAACAAGTCTGATGGTTAGAAAGCGAACGTTCTAATCAATTGGTCTCATGGTCAGGAAACGAACGTTCTAATAACCGGGTCTCATAGTCAGTCAGAGAATGTTTTAATCACCGGGTCTCATGGTAAGAAGGTGAACGTTCTAATCAATGAATGTCATCGTCAGAGAACGTTCTAATCACTGGGTCTCATGGTAGGAATGCGAACGTTCTAATTACTGGGTCTCATGGTCAGAAAGAGAACGTTCTAATCACCAGGTCTGATGATCAGAAAGCGAACGTTCTAATTACTGGGTCTCATGGTCAGAAAGTGAACGTTCTAAACACCGGGTCTCATAATCAGAATCTGAACGTTCTAATCACCGTATCTCATGGTCGGAAAGCGAACGTTCTAATCACCGGGACTCATGGTCAGAAAGCGATCCCTCCAATTACTGGTTGTCATTGTCAGAAAGAGAACAGTCTAATCACCGGGTCTTATGGTCAGGAAGTGAACGTTCTAAATACTGTGTCTCATGGTCAGAAAGAGAACATTCTAATCACCGGGTCTCATAGTCAGAAAGCGAACTTTCTAATTTCTGGGTCTCATGATCAGAAAGCGCCCGTTCTAATTACTTGTTCTCATGTTCAGAAAGCGAACGTTCTAATCACCGGGTCTCATGGTCAGAAAACGTACGCTCTAATTACCGGGTCTCATGGTCAGAAAGCGAACGTTCTAATCACCGGGTCTCATGGTCAGAAAGCGAACGTTCTAATTACTGGCTCTCATGGTCAGAAAGCCCACCTTCTAAATTCCGGGCCACATCCTCAAATGTCCGATTTTCATCAGATATATATTTATCCCAATATCTTAAATATTATAGAAAGAAAGTGTGCAATATTACGCTGATTTATCAGAAAGCGTGCAATCGCCTTAAAGTTAGCCGGATGTTTGCTCGTGACAAAGTGCCCGAAAGCGTGTTGTCTGGCACATTATTGTCAAATTTTCTTTTTAATACGCTCAGAGATTTCCATCCGATTATTATATTTCTTATACTTCATGTTTGAAATATTAACATTACAAATGAAAATGGTAGCAAAAAAGAAAGTGTAAATATACGAGGCTCGCCATATAAGTAAGTGAAAGATATAAATTCTTTCTGTTAACCAGAACAAATCTCAGAATATTCATTTCTGTGTATTTTCAGCGACTCTGAAGCCACCTTGCTTGCTTTGAAGTCTTTTACCAAATGATTTGCCTCTATTTAGATTTTCGGCATAGAACAACACACTAATACAAATAATTTAATTCATATTAATCCCGACTAAATCTACACTTGTTCAAGTACTAATCAGAAACATTGGACGGAAAAAAAAAACTACTTAAAAGCAACTGAATAGATCTAAACTGTTTAATCGTGTGTTCTTATATACGGTAAAGATAAAAAGATTTTAAACATAAAGGAAATCAAGCGCTCAAAAGGAAAATCAGTTTCGTTTTGTTTCTTGTCTCATCCACCTGTTTGAATTTCTGGGATGAAGATAAATCATTATTTCAATTCAGATTATTAGCATCATATCTGATGGTATCACTATGTTTTGGTCTTTCAGTCGTCTTCACTTGCCTGTAGATCACTGTGACCTTCATAGAATTTCTTTAGTTAATCTCTGGGGGTAAATTGTTTTCGTTTTGCAGTCCATCTCTAGGGATATCTCCTCGTTTTCATTATTTAGTATTTCTCAGTTATTCCTATTCCTGTTTCCACGGAATCTAAATGTGGATTACGTGGCCGATGGTTTCAAGTCACAATTACCTTGTCAGCAATTTCACATGCCAACGCTTAAATCCACTAGCTATTATCCCGATACATCCATACACAGTGGAACTAAGTCACCTACTGCCGTAGATTAAATAATCAGTTTATATTTACACTATTTTCCGGACTGTTGTGCTAATCTTTATTGCTAAATTCACGGCGTTTCAGTCGTTGTACCCTCCAGCCTTCTTCTGGTGATTGGAAGTTCGAACGAAGGGTTCGGTTCGAAATTCAATCACCTAAAGAAGGCCGGAGCGTACAACGGCCGAAATGTCGTGAATTTAACGATAAAGTTAAGGACAACAGTTCAAACAATGCAAATAGTTACAATACCTCATCTCAGAAATATAAACAGATATAATGGGTTCAATTTGAAATTCTCTGAAGATCATACTGATTGATAAACGCCTAAAGAAAGCTGGAAAGCATAGAATTTATTTAAATATTTGAAAGGCATAGATATCCGATTGGATTCCATGTTTTTTCGAAACTCATTATTCTCTTACAATTATTAAAAGAGCACTATTCAATACTAAAACGTTACAAATTGCTATTATTATTATTATTAATATTATTAATATTATCAAATTTTTAATAATTTTACAGTTAGCAGAGGATTGTTGTTTTATTATTATTTTTACTGAGTGAGCAAAAGATTGCAGTTACTATTTATACAAAGTGAGCAAATGATTGTTGTTTAATTACTATTTTTAAAGAGTTAGCTGAGGATTGTAGTCTTATTGTTATATAAAAATAGTAATTAGACTACAATCCTCTACTAACTCTGTAAGAAGAGTAAACAAAAGATTACAATCTAATTACTATTTTTACAAAGTTAGCAAGGGATTGCAGCCTAATTACTATTTTTACAGAGTAAGTAAATGTAGTTTAATTATTACTACTTATGTAACTAACGATATCTTTCCAATGCATAATATACCTAACGTTGAAAAATATATGAAAATATCTTACAAAACCAACTATTAATGAGTTAAAAATTTAATTATGGTGTATTCAAAAAACGTTTTATTAAAAAAAATACTGATAGGGTTTGTCTGTTCAGCTTTTTATTTAGTTTTTCTAACTTTCGACTAAGTGGTTTTACGTCAGAATTAAATTTCCTGAAGCCTTTTATTATCCCCATCTAAGTACTTCCTGCTGTAAATATAGTCGTTATTAATTTTGCGTAATTTAGCAAATTCTGGCCTTTCTTCGTCTGCTGGAACCAACTTTAATCAAGGAGATGACGTCATCTACAACAGTCGAACTGAATATATATATGCATTTTTCATACACACTTCCTATGGTGAAAGATATCTTATTTAATGTTGGCTGCTTCTCTTATATAACAACGGCTTCTAGAATTTGGAAAGATATATAAATGAACTGGGGAAAGATAATTTTGACAGAAATCTTCTATATCGGGAGTTAGAAAAGCTAACCGTTGGACCGACCGATCTTGTTTAATGACACTCATTTCAAAGAGTTAAACATTGTGACCATTATTACTATATAATCATCCTC
>OZ010594.1:79670426-79720426 GCA_963932145.1 Acanthosepion lycidas | reverse complement strand
TCTCCTATGATGTATGCAGTCTGTGGCAATGTCTCTTCATTCTGAGGGTACCTGGTTGACAGTTTTCTAGTTGCTGTTCCCGACTGGTAGTTAGAAGCCCTAACTCTTGCGTAGCGTCTCAACAGTTGTATAATAGCGGGGTGCCTGTAGTGCCATGTCTCGCATGGAAGGATGTCCCTGCATTCACCACCGGTGGGCAACGCTGAGGCCACATTATGTTGCAGGCTGCGCTAGTTTCTGTCTCCCCACGTCACAGTCGATGACCGTCTTCTACTTCTATTTGACGTTCTCTTTTTCACTTCTTAAATTACCAAAAATGACAACGATCAAAAAAGCAAACCTAAACCAGCTCTAAACTCTTTAACATTTCCTTCTCTAGCGTCCGTGGCATTCGAACCAAATTCAGCAGTGTGGAATCGTTCCTCATAGAGAAGTCTCCCGATATATTGGCTCTCTGCTTGCTCAGCTGCCATTGCCCATAGGAATCACTTCTTCCGCCTATATGGTAGTGACATGTCAGATTGCAACAGACGTCTCTTTGTCTCAGCCCGTAATGTGTGCAAGCGTGTCCTCAATAAAGCAAAGACACTATTTGCTGATAGAATGAAACAACGTATGGCATCTCGCAAATTCGGCTCCAAAGATTATTGGCGTCTCTACAAGAGCGTACTTAACAACAGCAAACCTTCAATACCTCCTTTGTTCAACCAATATGAGGTCCTAAACTCCTCAGCTGATAAGGCTGAGTGTTTTTCACGGAAATTCTCTTCTAACTCAACGATGGACTCATCCGGTGTACCCACACCCGATTTCCCCTATTGAGCGAGTTGCACATAACCCTATCGTTGGTATTGGACATCATCTCAAAATTAGACTCCTATAAGGCTAGCGGTGGGGATACCAGCTATTGTCCTGAATAAATGTGCTCCTGAAATGGCTCCTGTCCTTTCCAAATAATAGAACTACTGCCTCAATGAGTCTTGATTTCCAGCCTGTTGGAAGTCCTCATCTATTGTACCTGTTTTAAAGAACTCTGGAGAATCTTTTGACCCATCTAGCTATCTGCCTGTCAGTCTCCTACTACTCTTCGACAAAATTTTTAAAGCTTTATTCAACGCCGAAGTGGTTAATCACCTTATATCCCATGATCTGCTGTCTGATAAACAATATGGTTTTCGCTTTGCCCGTTCTACAGCTGATGTGCTCATGACAATCACTGAAATTGTTTACCAAGCTCTCCACAATAACGGAGAATCTCGTGCCGTGGCCTTTGATATCTCTAAAGCATTTGATAGGGTCTGGCATGCCGGTCTCCATCGTAAGATTAAGGGATACGGAATTTCAGGTCGATTATTTGATAATACGATCATTCCTGTCAAACCGTGTAATGAAGGTCGTCCTTAACGGATTCGGCTCCAGTTCCTTTTCCACGAACGCAGGTGTTCCCCAAGGCTCTAACCTAGGCCCTACCCTGTTCCTTATATTCATTAACGATACCCCCGATATCATCAGTTCCCAAGTAAGCATCTATGCTGACGACACAAGTATTTACACCTGCCTCAATAGCAAGTCTGGTATCGCTGACAAAACTAACCTGGCCGTTAGTCCAGAAAATGTCCTCCAATCGGTTGTAGACTGGGCAGGAATTGGCTGGTTAACTTTAATGCCTCGAAAACAAAACTGCTCTGTATTACTCACCGCGTGGAAGCATCCCTGCCACTCATTAGAATGTCTGATGCTCAACTACATGAGAGCACCGCTTTGCAACTGCTTGGTCTCACATTGTTCACTGACCTGAGATGGAATAATTACATTGAATCAATAGCTTCATCCACCGCAAGGAAAGTTTTGTTCCCTGTGTCGCGCCAAAATGTTTTTGTCGGCGGGGTCCATCCTTCAAATTTATAAATAAAAAATTCGTCCTTGCATGGAACACTGCTGCCATATATGGTCTGGTGCCCCCGCTGTTCGCCTTAAGGTCCTCGACAAGATCCAGAGACGGATAAGCAATGTGGTTGGTCCTGATCTGGCATCTCGTCTACAGTCGCTCTCTCAATACGTGCCGTCGCCTCGCCCTGTCTTTTCTACAAATACTTTCACGGTAACTGCTCCGATGAGCTACTTTCGCTAGTTCCTAGACTGCATGAATATAAGCGTGCTACTAGGCTGGCATCACGGTGCCACTCTTTCACTGTTGAAACAGTTAAATGTAGCAGTCTACTCTAATAGCTTCATATCTCGCACCTCCCATCTGTGGAATTCCCTTCCTATTACTTATTTCCCTGATAGCTATAATCTCCAACTATTTAAATGTAATGTCAATCGACATCGCCAGATGCCCTGACCTATTTCCTGCCCTTCTCTTCCTTCTTTCCTCCATCACGTCGCTTTACTCTCGCTCCCTCTCTGTAACATCTTGCGTACTAGTGGCATCCTGCATTACTTGGGGTGAAATGCTTAAAAAAAATTACGTTTTAATAAATTAATTGAATATAAAATCAAGTGATTTTAATAAATCCTTTTTTTCTTATTATCTAAGCCAGGTTCTGTCTATATTTCTGAGATGAGGTATTATGTACATTATTTACATTATTCGGACTATTGTCCTCATCTTTGTCGCCATATTTATCGTATATTGTATGATGGATGTCAGTTATCAGTTATCTCCTCAAGGACACATGGCACAGTGGATAAAGGCGTTTGTTAGATCCAGTGACAGGACCCAAAGAGTGTGAGTTCATTACCCGGTTAAGGCAGTGGAGAACTTTCAGAGGGAAATTAACAGGAGATAACTGATAACTGACATCCATCAAATATGGTAAGTGGAACTAGAACAGTCTACCCCAGTGAGCGTAATAAAGGGTTCAGTTCGAAATTCCAACCACCTGAAGAAGGCCGGAGCGTACAACGGCCGAAACGTTGTGATAAATATGGCGACAAAGATGAGAACAATAGTCCGAATAATGTAAATAATATCTAAACAAGGTTATAAAATAAATTCTGACATAATTCGGCGAATCTATTTACTAGTTTCAATTCGCTTTCTTTTAAATTCAGGCAGTTTCCTTAATAGGAATATTGTGAAGTTAATTATTAGTGACCAACATAGAAAATGCACTTAGAGCATAGATGAAACCCCATGCACTAGAAATACAAATAAAAGTACTTGTACCTTCTGATTTGTTTGGGACGATATCAAGGTAGCTTTGATCATTTCCTGTTTTTTTTGTTTGTTCTAAAAATGATATCTCTTCAAAATATGAATAAATATTAATGTCATATATTATTATATATCGCGTCTCCGCTTGAGGCAAAAAGATTTTGTTGCAGTAATAAAGAGGAATGAATGTTTCCGAATCCACCCCAAATCTACGATGAATTATGAACATCATGTAAAATAAAGTAAAATAAATCCTCTCTTCAGTACATTCCGAGTGACAAGAGAGAGAAAACCATGATATTAATTTGCGCCTAAAAAACACAGCACAAATAGAAAAAGGATCGAAGGAAAAAAATGTCTGTTAATAATTTTTTTCGTTGCAAGGTTACATGGCTTTATAGAAAATGTGTTTTAGCATAGAAAAAATGAGTTATTACATCAGAATGAAGCGAATTTATACTTAGCGAAGGGAATCTCGTATGTACAGCGAAGAAATAAATAAATAAAATGAATAATGAGAGAAATTGAAAAGTAAATTAAATGGAGAAAAAGAGAATACATTGGAAGTTGAAAGTGATATATGAGAACGAAAGCTGAAAAAAAAAAGAGTTAACTTAGGGATGAAACATTTTGACAACCTAAGAACAAAGAAAAAATTATATGAAGTTTTGATAAAGAAATAAAGAACTTATAAAGAAATTGTGCCGACTCCAAAGTAAAGAAAACTAAAGACGGAATAGTTAATGATTAAAAGAATGGAATAGTGAAAATTAAAAAAAAACAAAAAAAAACAATGGAGTAATTAAAGAAGACAAATTAATCAGGAGGGAAGAAAAGGGGAAAAAAATCTAACATATTATCAAGAAAACGGAAATCATAATTGAAAGAAAACCAAGCCAAGACAATAAAAACAAGGAGTTGGTAAAACGTAAGAAATGAAGAAGAAATAATTTAGAGGAAAAACTTTATGTATCGAAGAAAATAGAACAAATATTTAAGAGAATCAAGTAAGAAAGGGCCAAAAACAAATGAATTACTGAATGGGAAATATATATATATATATATATATATATATATATATATATATATATATATATATATATATATATATACAGAGGGAACAGGAAGGAAAAAATTAATCGATAGCGATGACGTGTAACAAAATAAGAATAAAAAATAAAGATAAAAGAATAAATGAATAACCTAAAATGAAACCGAATTCGATATATATATATATATATATATATATATATATATATATATATAATATATATATATATATATATATATATATATATATATATATAAACGAGAGAGAGACATTTTTCACGATGTAAAAAAAATGTTCATATATTCATGAAGAAACAAATAAACAAAAATCTGAAAGCGGGGAAAAACAAGTTTGCCAAAATTTATGGTGAAGCGAAAAGTAGAATGGGAATGCTATAAGTGAAACAAACTTAAATAGTATAACACGTGAATTGAATGGAGGATGATGAAGGGAAAGTGGATGTAGAAACGATTGAATTACTGCTGGAATAGCACTTGAATGTTCATAGCAAAATGAAGACAGAGAGAAATTATCTATCACTGACAATGACACGTGCCAAACAAAACAGGTCCAAGACAATCCATTACAATTCATGCGCCATTTTCTTTTAGGAAGATTCGACATTATTTTTCTTACTTTGTTTAGTTTCGTTTTATCTGGCCTGCAATGATCGGTCAACTCTTTTTCAAATGGTAAAAGCAAGAACGAACACAAGAAAGATATTTTTCCTCAGCTAGAGAAGGACGTTAGTCTTTAATTTGGTGTATTCCATACTTTTATTTTATTTAGAAAAACATTACTAAAATAGCTTCCTTTACCCGTTGTGCGAAAATGATGGTAGGACATAAAAAAATATGAAACCTTGACAGACTGTGTGCGAAACATTAATTTTATAAATGTCGTCTATTGAGAAAGAAGTGCATCTGATGGGCTAAAAAAGACCCCTTGTCGTGTCTTACGTGGTCACTAAAGATACGTTACTTTGATTACCTCTATTTTGTTCAGTCCAGAAATTTAAATTGTAATATATATTATATAAAATGAATTAAATATTTTAATATGTATTCTATTTATACGTATTTTTTTTATGGATACGCCTTATTTGAGTATTTGCTCTGTTTTTAAAATAAACAGTATTCATTACATTTACCGGCCTGAAATGATTGTTCTTTTTCCACGTTGAATCCAATGACTTGACCCAAAGAGTTATGAGTTCAGTACCTAGCTAGGGTTAGGGTTAGCTGTGCTGAACAAAAAATTGGAAAGTCTAGTTAAAATAACTGATACTGAGATATCTGGAAGAGGCATATCACGTGGACCTCCAACGATCTACCACTGTGGATAAAATAAAGGGTTCTGTTCGAAATTACAGTAATCTGAAGAAGGTTGGATCGTACAACGGCCGAAACGTCGTTAATAGGGCAACAAAGATGAAGTTCGAACAATGTAAATAGTGTAAATAAACCTAATAATTTATTTTATATATAATACAAAATATGTTCGAAATGTAAGCGCCAACATTTAATAATCCAACATCTTTATTATTAGGCACATAAAACATTGCGAATCTACCCAAAGTACAATTAGATATTTTACAAGGGGTCTCTACTAAGTGCAATGCAATTACCCCCATCTTTTTACGAACGCATGGCTATTCTACACACTTGTGCAAATTAATTGAAACAACTAATTTAGTTCCTTTTCTTTCACTATACGGCCAGTTTTAGACCCAATGGAGTGAAAGGGTTTAATCAGTTTCTATTTTTCATCAGATTAGGTCCTTCGTAGTGGTGTGCAGCAATATGAATCTATTTTCGGGCTGTATGATGAAATTTGGTTGGTCTTGAAAAATATAGCATCATCTGTGATTGCATCAGATTTTTTATCACGCTCTGTCTCGATTGTGGATTAGTTGTCCTACGGCCATTGTTTACGATGAACGTTACTCCAAGGAAGCATACAAAAATTGTAGCACTGAATGAAAACCCTGGCAACACTTACGAGTGAGCAAATCAAAGTACTAGACTGGCCCGGAAACTCTCCTGATTTAAATCCAATCGTGAATATGTGGTGAATCTACAAGGAACGTTTTCGTGGAATGGACATACGGAGTACTAACATGTACACTCGGTCAGGTTTCATTGGAAAAATACGAAAAAAATCTAAATAATAACAGTTATTTGTTTTGTTTCAATTAATTTCTACAAGGGTGTGCTAAAAGAACATAGCGTCTGCTGACTATGGTTACCCTTGCATCTCTACAACATCGAGAATCATTTCTCTTGCAGGCCAATAAAAATTACTCGGCGGTGCCAGTCACTTCACCATATTCTACTGAATGACAGTACAAAAAAGACAAACGATACCCTCATCTGATTGATCTTGTTATTTCCAAAACGATTCTAACGAAGGGAACACATAACTGCCTCGAATAGATATTGAACACTTTCCACTTATTCAATTATCTGTGCTGATAACTCACACATACAGGAAATACCTCGAAACCACTCAATTAAATTTCCGACAATTTTACTTATTTCTCCGTGCGAATTACAATACTTCAGTAAAGCAAATATGTTTTTCAACAGGACAATCTTACGTAAAATATAGTATTCTACATAACCACATATACTCCGATGCTTACGCCATATATGTATTATATTATATTTATGTCATATATATATATATATATATATATATATATATATATATATATATATATATATATATATATATATATACATTTATGTATATATATATATGTGTGGGTGTGTGTGTGTTAATATTAATGTATTAATTTATATTATTTATGTTTGTATTAATTTAGTGTATAGTGTTATTTTAGATTTTATTTCTTTAATATAATAGATGCGAATATAATTCAATGATCCTTCCATGCAAAGCTAACATATATATATATATATATATATATATATATATATATATATATATATATGTGTGTGTGTGTGTGTGTGTGTGTGTGTGTGTGTAGAAAGATAGATAGATAGATAGATAGATAGATAGATAGATAGAGAGAGAGAGAGAGAGAGAGAGAGAGAGAGAGAGAGAGAGAGAGAGAGAGAAAATATGACAAACAGGAAAGGTTGTTTTTATCACGCGTTTCATCCGTTAGGATTTTATTGGACTGGCTTTAGAGATTTTTTTCTCAATCTAGCCGAAATTTTATATATATATATATATATATATATTTAAATATATATATATATATATACATATTAGGTTGGTGCAAAAATAATGAGGTAATAATGTCGTTTTTTGACGTTAAAAAATACGTTAAAAACGACATTATTACGTCATTATTTTTGCATCAACCTAATATATATATGTGTGTGTGTTTGTGTGTGTATGCGTGTGTGTGCGTGTGTGGGAGAAGGAGCTAGTTGGCAAGAGTTTACTATCTAAAATTTAATTCAAGGTTTATCACGTGAGATCATGGATATCAGCAAATATCAGCAAAAAAGAAAATACAGTAATTATAGTGAAATCACTAGCAGAAAAATAGGCTCTGGATCGGATAATTCTATTTACAATGTGTCTTTTCATTTGAGAAAATATACAACGACTGTGTTATTCAAGCATTCGCCACATCTTTAGTTTTATTTACGATTCGGTATCAAATGTCAAATCGTGTTGTTTTATAATGTTACATTTTGAATAATGGATGCACAAAATTGCTTGACTTAATATTTCCCTCATTGTCACCAACGCGCAGACACACACAGACAACTGAATGGATATATAATAGAGTAATAATGGAACCGTAGATGACCATTATTGTTTGTCTGGATGCAATAAACGTCATAGAAAAGAAGAATTCTAATTTGAATTTAACAAGCAATTTTACTTACGGATTTCATTACTTACTTCGCAAAGTAATATCATCTTCAAAATATGTCTATTTATGAACTAAAATCAAGGTCATATTCTGGCTAAGGTGCTTGCCATTCATTTTAGACACTGAATTGAATCAGATGAAGCTCATAATGTCTAATCCTTTAAACATTTAATGAGTTTTATAATATCAGATTATGCAATATTTTTTACAGCGTACTCAGATTTCATATCTGTCTAAATACCAGAAATGGTTGTGATATTTTTAAAAAGGTTAGCTTTGATGTGTCTGATATAAGTAAATGTGGATTACCAACAATTTTAGAGAATGATATTTTGAAAGTTTTCGTTATATTGACAGGAAAGTACTAGTAATTTAGTGAAATCTGAAGAAGTTATTTCATTTATCATGCACTGTGACCTGATTAATGAGCGCAATATTTGCTAACCATATTTTTATAGTGGCACAGAATGAAATACTTTATGCTAACAAAAAAGCAAATCGTGTTAAGCGCCATGTTATGAATATGATCAGAACATTTTCTGAAATGAAATCAGTATCCAGCAATCGTACATTGGAGATAAAGAATTCTAGGAGAATTCAAGTGAATGTCTATAGTGTATTCCTTTCTGTTTCAGACGACATTTATTTTGTAAACTTAAGAGAAATAATTGAATAATCTCATTTTTATCTAGTGTCGTTGTTCTAGAAGACAATTTAAGATAGAAATGAAATTGTCAAAATCAATGAAATATGTATCTCTTATTATTAATATAATATACAGATAAACTTATAAAACTAACTCCCAAAGGGATTTTCCTTTCAGTGTTTCGTCCTGCAAATATAAACGTTTTCATTGATTGAATTTATTCAGCTCCATATTCCCACGTGATCAAAATACATTTGTTTCTCGATTTCATTGACATAACACTTATATTTCTAGTGTATATGACCGGCTAAATATTGACACTTTGCTATTTACCTGACTGTCTGTATATCAGTTATTAGGACATATATTTTTTGAGCTGGGTTTCGTCACCACAGCGGCTATCAGAGAAACGAATAAGAATGAAATTTTCAAACAATGGCAAGGAACGTAGGCTTCAAAATCTTCAATATATCTGACTTCGCCCTCAAAGTCTTCGGCACTGTCAGTTTACATATTTGGCAGTACTCATCTATAAATCTATGCATGCTACTATAAAGTATCTAGTAAAATAGCCATTTTGTTTCAACAATTCTGGTGTCTGACGGTGTTGAATGTAAATCAAATGCCTATTTTTGTGTAGATTTTATAACATAGTTATGTTATAATTTTCGAATAAATAATTATATATATATATATATATATCATTATATATATATACATATATATATACATATAATGATATATATATATATATAATGATATATATATATATATATATATATATATATCATTATATGTATATGTATATATATATATATCATTATATGTGTGTGTATATATATATATATATATATATATATATATATATGCATGCATATGCACTGTGCCTACTGGCGTTTGTCTAGATCCGTACACAATACGTTAGAATTTGCCTTTCCCTCTACCGTACGCTGATAGCTTAGTGGTAAGATCTCCGGCTGATACTGAAGTGACCGGGTTTCGATTCAGACTTTAAGCGATCCGATGTCTAGCCAAGCTGATCATTCAGCGAAACCGATGCGGATGGCTATATAAATAATCCGGAGCATTTTATGTCTAATAGTAAAAAAGATTAAATATTTTAGAATTAATTTCCTGCAATTAAACCAAGCCATTTATAGCTATGAGACCGGTCATAATTAAATGCCTATAATAAATATTATCACAAATAAATTATTTACTCTTCCAAACACATTATTATACGTTGATATTACATGATTTGCTACGTTGCACTTCATTTGATTTAGTTTTCAAGAAAATGATACTTAAAAATATAACGATGAAATCTGCTTCTTCAACACATTTAATCTTCATTAAAAAGAAACCGATGTTTATTTTGTAGGTCGAAAACTTCGTACAGCTAAACAAGAATTTCGGCCAATTTGTCTACACAAAACTCCACGAAAGTATATTTGTATTGTCATTGTAGGTTAGAAAAAACATTTTTTACATATAATAATCATAAAATATCTACTATTTTTAATAATATATACTTAACCGCTTAATACTCACCTTTCTCTCTACTGGGACCTGATAGCTTAGGGATAACATCTCCGACTGATTTGGCATCAGTCGTGTTTCGAACCCTGCTTGAGGCAATCAGATGTCTAGTCACACTGATGAGCTGTGATACAGCGGAACAGTCTGTCTGTGGATGACAATATAGTATTTACTTAAGCGAATAATTGCTACGTAAATAAATGTGAGTGTATTTTTGTATACATTGTATAGCGTTAAAAAGAAGTAAGAGAAACCGAAGTAGAAACGAAAGCAATCGAATATAACAATATATTGAACGTGTTAACTTGGTAAATTACAACTAAGCGAATCGAGTAAAATTTATTATGAAATTGATAAACTTCTTAAATAAAAATAAAAGTTCAAGTGCCCTATTTAATAAACGATTTTCCTCACGCACAAGCAAACACACAGACACACGCTTGAGTCCAACCCCATATATATATATATATATATATATATATATATATATATATATATATATATATATTAGATTGTTGCAAAAATAATGTCGTTTTCTCGCATAGTAACATATGTGAGAAAACGACATTGTGTTTGCACCAATCTTATATATATATATATATATATATATACACACACACACATATATATATGTATACACACAATCACACACGAGAGTCACTCCCAAAGTAATGATTCAACATTTATTATATTGGCTCCCATTGCCAGATGATGTATGCCAGGGGAGAGGTTGAAACATCCTGCCAGTAACTCATATTTTCCTTATTAAGGAAAGCAGTTTAGAGGCAGCCTAACAATATATCATCGGAAATGGAATAAATCGCGGAGTTATATTATTGGAGATACATTCTATCTATTGTCATTCACAGAAAATTGCTGAACTGTGGTGGAGACCAAATAAAAGATATGAGCACAGTTAGGGAAGTGGAAAATAATAGTTGCTATCAAAATTGTGTGATGTAGACAACAAGTCTTAATAACTTTATCTGAAATCTTGCTCTGTTAAATCCAACAGTTTTTACGGTCGTTTTACTTGTTTGAAATTTCGAGTTTGCAGTGTCATTTGGGATAGTTTCCCTCACACACACACACACACACACACACACACATATATATATATATATATATATATATATATATATATATATATACTTAGTTGTATGGATATGAGTTTGTAACCATGGGTTTCACGTTTTTGCGTTTATTAGTTTGTCTGATGATCGCAATAGCGTGAAACACAGGTTTACAACCTCATATCCATAAAACTGAATATGTTAACTCTATCACTGATATTGAGCACTTTCCAATAAGTACCACGCATATATAATATACATAGAAATAATATATACATATATATTTATATATATATAAGTGTGTGAGTGTGTGTTTACTCCAGTTTCTCGAAATGCACTGACCCCTGTTTTTATGTGAAGTTGCACGATACAGGCGGAGGTTTTTGGTATTATTGTAAAGGTTGTACTTTTTTTGAAACCAAAAAAAATTAAATATTTATCTTGTTCTAAAGAGTCTCATGTTGGGAAAATGATAATGTCTTGAGAGAGACTACTCGGCACAGTGTTTTCATTGAATTCATCGATGCAATAATAAAATTGCACGCATTGGCAAACATTGACGTTTACTGAATATGTATGTATGTATATATATATATATATATATATATATATATATATATATATATATATATATATATATATATATATTAAATGGTGCAGTATAATTAATATTATAAAGAAGTAGTCAAACAAAGAATAATTCAGTAAAATTAATGTAATTAATGGCGAATTCACTTCCCTAACAGATTAAATAAAGCATTAACTTACTAACAACTCGTTGAATGACGCGATCTTTGTTTTAAAAATTGTTTTTAAATTAGTTTTTTTAAATTTTAATATATATATATATATATATATATATATATATATATATATATATATATATATATATATATATATATATATATTAGTGGATACGCCTGTTTGTGTAGATATTATTTTTTTATAATGTAACTGGCGTCGAAAGTTTCATTAAAATATTCCTTTTGGTAATAATCAAAGCTGTGTTCGCATCAGTCTGTAGGAACCACCTTCAAACCCATTTTGATTTAGATCTCTTTACGGTGACGGCCTTTACAGCAAACTAGTCTTAGTTACCACTTTTGGGAATGCACATCTTCCTTTGGAACATTTCGAAACTTGAATCTATTCAATTCATTTTTGTATCCGAAAATTTCTAAGGAAGTGATAAAGTTTTTCATCGAACATTATTTATTATTTCAAGAAGCCTGGAATTATTGGATAGTATTTGAGATGACAAATATTACATATACAATTATATTGTGTACATTGAAGTCAATTAGCTTGAATAGATTAGGAGACAAAATTCAAGATATAATTACACATACACACAACTGTACATGTATTAATTAAATATAAAATGAAACCGACAGCGGTGAATATGTATAAATAAACTAAAAAAATACTTAAAATAGAGATAAAATGATATATTCTGTGAAACAGATTACATAAGTAATTTATAAAACTGCAAAACTATAGTCAGAATATTTAATTAGGATCTCCCTTTATAAATTAGAGAGAAAGAAATCTTGTAAATCACGTGTATGTAATAGGGAAACTATTTACACACAATTGTGCCCTCTTATTTAAAACACACACACACATATATATATTTATTTATTTATTGGTGTATTTAGGCAGCAATCCTTCTTTCATGCACATTTCGCTGAATACCTCATACAATAGAATAATGTTTCTGAAAATGGCTAAATGTATTGTGGATGCGCTCGGATAAAACATATATATATATATATGTATATATATATATATATATATATATATATATATTATAAGAAAAAAGAAAGAACAGTAAGGTATATAATCCCGTGTTCTTTTTGATATTTTTATTTTTACAAAACAGTGCTCAATGTAGATTTACAGAGCATAAATATTATAAATTAACTGATTTAAAATAGGGTTTCTTCGGTACACAGGAATTACCATGTTTTTTTAAAAAAAGCTAAAACTTCAAATTTAATTATAGAATTAAATTAAAATCATTAGTTCTGTTTCATCTTCAAGTGAATTTTGGAATAAGTTATTTTAAATTTACTGAGTTTTAAACGCATATACAATTCCTAATTTTTTGTATCTCAGGATACAGAGAAATCCAATCAATTTGAAGATTTTAGCTTCGGTTTTTGATACATAGCAATTACTGTAGTGAAGAAACCATATTTTAAATCAGTTAATTTGTAATATATATATATATATATATATATATATATATATATATATATATATATATATATATATATATATATATATGCGTGTGTGTATTGCTATTCCTTAGAAAGGTTGTAATGATAAAGCTAAATAAATTTTCGAAATTCATAAATATATCTTACTTTCATATTCAACCATATATATATATATATATATATATATATATATATATATATATATATATATATATATATATATATATATATATGAGTGCTGCTCATCTACTATTGGGAATCGAACTACTGATGAGTCCTAAAATAGGACGAAATGTTTTTCTGCATTCTGTTGAGGTTCTTAGTTCGGGACCTGATGAATTACTATGAATATATATATATATATATATATATATATATATATATATATATATATATATTATATATATATATATATATATATATATATATATATATATATATATATATATATGTGTGTGTGTGTGTGTGCCATAGTGGGTGAAATCATTGATTTCAGATATAAAAGTGTTAAAATAATTTTATAAAAAAACTTCGATTCACGAGGTTAATTACTTATTTATTCTGATTAATCATTTTCAATTTGAGCGAAACTTGGTATACTCAAGCCTTTTCAGACACTTCAATTTGTGAATTTATAAATATTTAAGATATCAATTATTTTATTTCCACAATTTGCGATAATGCTATTTCCGTAAATATCCGAACCCAGCAAGAAATATGTACATAATTTAAGATAATAGGTATTCTGAGAAAATAATTAAAGTTTCACCGTCTTTCTAGCGTATTAAAACCCATGTGACAAAGGGCAGGGAAATTGTCCAAGTAAGTCGTCTGAGATGGGACTGATTGGGTATATTCGAAGAGCCGACTAGCCATTCCAGATAATTTCTAGACATTCTGGTCTAGCAACAGTGTTGTCTTCAGTGTTCAAATACGTATTCATGCACCTGTAAACCCAGTAATCCAAGTATCGATAAAATCGACTTATTTTAAGGGGTGTGGTGTCGTACTACACAATATCAACGGGTCAAGTTACAGAGAGTTTTCCTTAACCGCCAACGTAGATAGTTAAGAAGCGTTTCCTTGCATCTGGAATGTGTGTAAATTTTTGCCGTAAGACAATTTCGCCGCATATTTTTAATATGCAAAATACCTTGTTATCAAGTATATTTGGCTCACATTATAGTTACTTCGATTTAAACATTTTAATAAGCGCAAAAATTTCAACTTGACACCAGAACCTACATCACGCAATTTCATATTTCAGACATAACGTTAAACTTTCTGTTAACGTAATATCATTCTGCCAATAATACTCATTCAAGCAACATATATTATTTCAAACTTACAACTTGAACACGTGACCAACTATAATATATATCTGATCAAAGAGAGATAACCCTTTCAAACTTTCAGTGTTTGATATTTACACAAATCATTTGCAAACAAACTGTTTTTAATTCACTAAATATTGAAATATACTTTCTTATAGTTTAACATTCATTATAGCATCACATCACCTTTTGATCCTATGTATAATTGACATTCAATTGATCTAACATTTAAACAATTTAAAATACCCTCTTGTTATATAATTAAAATATACTTGATAAGAAAGTACTTCGCATATTAAATGGAACATTACTATAAAAGGGACGTTCAAGATAAGAGAAAAGAAAAGAAAGCAGCGAAATTGTCTTACAGCAAAAATCCCATACGGCGAAGTTTCCAATGGCGAAATTTCCTGAGGCGAGTTTTCCTACGGCAAAAATGTTTAGGGCGAATGTTCCGGGTACGGTCCAGATCAGGCAATCTACTGCAACAGGAAGGAAATATACTGTTCCACTAAGTTATTGACTGTCCACTCCATGACCATGGACATGCTCTTCAAAATGTTTAACAATTTCTTTTACCGTCACGATTGTCACACATTCTCCACTATTGTAAATGTATGAAACGTAATGCCACAACTTATCACCTGTAGAATTATATATCGTTGTAATATGATCTATTGAAAGCGAGATTGAGGACTTAAGGTTTTGACTTGATTAAAATTCAGACGTACTCTATTTTGATACCTGTGTGCGTCTTGATCATGTACACCCCATCATAATAGCTTTTCTTCTACTTTGGAGTAAATTCATATATATATATATATATATATATATATATATATATATATATATATATATATATATATATAATTATATCTGCTCTACTTTGTATTGAGCACTCTTTTAAGAATAGTAATTGTTGGTTATTGGAATTCATTCCATATACACCAATCATATACTTGGGTATATATATATATATGTATATATATATATATATATATATCAATTGATTTTCCTGAAATGTCTAATAATATTTATTACTGTTTTCTATATCAGAAAACATATTATAATGTAACTAAGAAATGAAAATAGAATGTAGAGGTTTAGTGTTTTCAGTTTTGAATGTTTCTTATACGGGTTCAAAGAGATCCCACGGGCTCGGAGATCCCACGTTAAACCGGCCTTGTGCCACATGATGCCCTCATTCAGTCTGAAGTCGAACAACCGGCTGACCGGCTGATCAGTTGAACTCTCTGCCTTCGGGCGAGGAGAAACCCGAACGAAACTACGTCGAAGGGCGAAGTTTCTTTCAGGGAGGTAAACCGACCCTGAACCCGTTTATACGGGTTCAAAGGGCATATTTTAGGCCGAGCTCACGGGCTCGGACATCCCACGGGCTCGGACATCCCACGGGCTCGGACATCCCACGGACTTGGACATTCCACGTTAAACCGGCCTTGTGCCACATGAAGCCCTCGTGGGGGGTTGACTAAATACTGTTCAGTTTGAAATCGGACGACCAGCTGACAGGCTGATCGGTTGAACTTTCTGCCTTCGGTCGGGGAGGAACTTGAACGAGGCTCCGCCGAAGGGCGGAGTCTATTTCGGGGAGGTAAACCGACCCTGAACCCGCTTATACGAGTTCAAAGGGCATATTGTTGGCCGATCCCACGGGCTCGGAGATCCCACGGGCTCGGAGATCCCACGGGCTCGGAGATCCCACGTTAAACCAGCCTTGTGCCACGTGATACCCTCGTGGGGGTGGTAACTAAATAATGTTCAGTCTGAAGTCGGACAACAGGCTGACCGGCTGATCTGTTGAACTCTCTGCTTTCGGGCGGGTGGAACCCGAACGTGGCTACGCCGAAGGGCGGAGTCTCTTTCGGGGGGGGGGGGCTTAAATCGACCCGGAACCCTTTTACACGGGTTAAAAGGGCATATTTTTGACCGAGCCTACGGGTTCTGAGATCCCATGGGCTCGGAGATCCCACGTTAAACCATACTTGTGCCACATGATTCCCTCGTGTGGGCGACTAAATTCTGTTCAGTCTGGAGTGAAGTCCGTCAGGAGTCTGTCAGCCATTCAGAGCGAGCGAGTCAGTCAGTCGAGTCAGAGGCAGTCCGAAACAGAGTCGCGTTCAGACAATTACTACTAAACCTGATTGTTCGTACTAACACTTTCTACTTCTCTGTATATATTCCTGTTTGTAATATATCTGTGTTATTCCATATCCGTATTCGAGTTCTTCTTTATTGGTTCTGCCTTGGACTATCACCGTGGCACAAGAAACCGGACCATTACATAAACTAATAATAATAATAATTATAATAATAATAATAATAATAATAATAATAATAATAATGAGTATTTATGCGGTTCTCCTCTTGTATAAATTTCGGTTCGCAATTACGTTTTTCTAATTGCATGGTATTTCATCTCCTCGCATTTTCTAATCTCTGGCTGAGACTTGGACCATATTGGACCAACTTGGACTAAGCAAATCAAAGTCAATAATAATAATAATAATAATAATAATAATAATAATAATAATAATTTGATAGAAGCTCTAATTGAGACAATTCATTTGGCAAGGAAAATTTTGTGTCCCTAAGTTCTGTGTAGCAGTTGAGGTAAGGTCATCATCACCTGGCCAAACCCTTAAAGAATAGAATAGAATAAAATAAAATAATACTAATACAAATAATAATAATAATAAATAAAATAATACAAATATAAATATATATATAACATATAAATATAATAATAGTAATAATAATAAATAAAACAATGCTAATAGAGTTATATTCCGTGAATCTATAAACGGATCACGAAATCAAATCATAAAAATACAACGTACAACATTTTCTACTTGATCAATATAAATGAT
Organism: Acanthosepion lycidas; assembly: GCA_963932145.1. Classification (NCBI taxonomy): domain Eukaryota; kingdom Metazoa; phylum Mollusca; class Cephalopoda; order Sepiida; family Sepiidae; genus Acanthosepion; species Acanthosepion lycidas. Next base: position 79,702,657 of record OZ010594.1, on the reverse strand, counting down.
ATTAAGATTAAGGTATTTTTGGACATTTTTCTAAAAATTTATAGAAAACGTATGCGTCTAAATTGTGCATTATATTTGACGACTTTTATTTTGTATCTTTTGTAAATTTACAGTACCTATAATCCACTTCAAGAAAAATTTACAGTACCTATAATCCACTCCAAGAAAATCTGGTAAACCTTGTTCCATTTCTTTCAACAGTAGGTGTTCAGAGTAAGAGAATCTTTGTCAGACTGAGAACTTTTCCTTATCCCTTTTGGAAATGATTTATCTCCATAGTAAATAGATTCTGTTGTGTTCTGTAATATAACGTAAAGCGGAAGTCAAGTTATTGTTCCAATCTGGTTTTCATCTTTGAGCCCATGCATCTCATCTTTAGAGTTAGCATTCAATTTTGTCTTTTTATCAACATACACAGCAAGATGATCCTAAGAGAGAAAAAATATTATTGTTGGATATAACCTTAAGCAATTCCGATATGCGAATGACATTGTATTGATAGGAGACTCAAAATGAAAACTCATATAACTCTTTAAAAAATCAGTAAAAGAAAGTAAGAGAAGACTGTTACTCTAAGACAAAATGATTGGTGCTCAAAAGAATACTGTTGATATGTTTCAAATCCTATGACGTTGTTATATGAAAGATGGTCAGGTCAAGATAAGTAAGAGAGAAGAGTTCTTGATTTCAATCTTGGAAATGACAAGTCTTAAACATTCTCAAAGTGTAGATGATACAAATAACAAACAAATCATTTTTCAGTGGAAAACATATTTTCGAATCGGAAAATATACATTCACAAAGGTGGTTATGTAATTTCAAGATGTTGGAGATAAAAAGGAACATTAAAATTAATGAATCCCTTCCGTCGAATGAATACTTAAATTAGTTTCATTTTAAATATACATCGATAATGAAATGTAGAAAATAATTATGATAACTGTGATAGCATTTTCATAATTACATCGCAAGGAAAATCTCAAAGTGGGACTGCAATGTTCAAAAGTTTGAGTAAAAGGAAATAATAATAATAATAATAATAATAATAATAATAACAAGCAGCATAGCCCGCTGTTGCCCGTGCTTGATTAAAAAATCGTACGACTCATACAGCAATCGCTATCACTTGACTTAAAATATTTTTACCCTTCCTTGTCTTTAAAGGAGTGCCCTTTGCCGTGCTGATGTTGTTATATGCCTTACTTCTTGCCTATCTCACACTGCAAATTTTTTCTAAGCTCTATACTAAACATTAAATCGCTTTCTTTTCTTTTTTCTTGTTATAAATTTTAGATATGTGAAGAAAAATCCATTTAATCAAAACATTTTCTATAAGGTAATTGAAAATATTATTGTAGACTTGATGTTGATAACACAGCGATCCAATGAGGAATCCCATCCCAGAAAAGCATGGCACTGCTAATTAAGCAGATGTCCTTAATTTAAAACTCGGGGAGTATATGAAATTCTTAGCTAAAAGACAAGTGGAGAACCTGGTATTCTATTCATAAGCATTGTTTTCTGTGGTTACATATCTAGCCATATAAGATTTTCTCCTCTTCGTTTGCAAAGAAACAACCGGGCCATTATTTAAAGGGCATCATTGTCCTCATCTTTGTTTTAGTCACAATGTTTCAACCGTCGTGCTCTCTGGTTTTCATCAGGTGTATGTCGATCCGAGTAACAAGGAATTTCAAAATGGACCCTTTATTATACGGAGGTATATTGTTCACGTTCCCGGTTATTGCTTCCTCGGATTAAATCGTTGGTTTGTAAATTTGGCGGCATCGTAATTTTAAGTTCAGTTAACTGACCGGTCAGTGTTTTCTTGGACTAATTGAAGACGGGGCGAGAAATAACAAGACGAGGTATGCACAGTGGAACGAGTGCAATCTAACACCGTAGATTAATTAAAGAGTCCATTTCGAAATTCCCTGTAGATAACCTGGATCGACATACACCTGATGAAGATCAGATCGTACAACTGTTGAAACGTTATGATAATAACAGCAAATATAAGGACCATAGTCCACGTGTAAATGATAATCCCTCGTAACAGAAATTCAGACAGGAACCGTGTTATTGTTAAGTTAATAGCTCTTAATTTCCTTACAGATTACTTGGATATCTGATGATTTTGACCCGCTGTTGAAGACAATGAACTAAGATTTCCCTAATGCATAAGAGATGGTGGATTTCAAGTGAAACTATAATTATGCTTTTCTTTAGACAGTAATATTATATCTTCCCTTTGTACGGATAACCAGAACGTGCAAAATAGGAAGTCGTTTTCTTCCTTTACCGTTTTGATTTGCACAGAAGATCGAATTGATTTCACTGAATATAATATAACCTCTGCGTCCGTTAGCGCGGGAAGTCTTAGAATGAAAGGAACTTCGACGTAAGTAAGTTAACATTTTCAAACAAGTAGAGCGGAAATATATAAATTTGGGGTATGACCGAACAAAACGGTGACTACCCAAGATTGTCGTCTACTTGATGATAATTATCTTGCCCAAATTTTAAATTTGCCGCTCTTAATGAACATGTCAGCACTTCCATTGAGATGGTAACGGAAGTTCTTTGCACTGGTCCTCATACTAGGGTTATTTTTTCAGCTAGCTACAAAGGTTTCTTTCGTCGGAAAATAAATAAAGTGGTTAATCGCATCAAAACTCACCGCCAATAATTTAGAAAGAACACCTTTGAAATCATTTAAAAAAAAAAAAACTCTGCCCCGTTTCACATATACAAATATCTATTTATGTTTGTCTGTGGACATTATCTTAGAAAATTTATTTTCCTTTTTTACACAGTTATTCCTAGTCGTTATAAATGAATTCGATTCGATTCTTTTCATTATTGATTATCGTATAGGTGATTAGACAAATAGGGATAGCACTTTTTCCCCGCAACTTCCTTCTTCCAAACTTGTTGGAAGTCTTCGTCTTTAGTTTTTGTTCTTAAGAATTCTGAAGAACCCACTTTCTCCTCACATTATCGGCCTATTAGTCTGTTATCGCTTTTTCGCAAAGTACTCGAGTCTCTAATCTAATCTCTAAGTAGTTAAACATCTTACTTGTCACGACCTCCTCTCGAACAAACAATATGGCTTCCGTTTCGCCAGGTCTATCGATGATATCTTAACGGTCACCACTTAATTTCTATATCAAGTTCTGGATAATTACAGCGAAACTCGAGCTCTAGATATCTCGAGGGTGTTCGACAGGGTTTGACATGCTGGCCGTCTTCGCACGCTCCAGGGCTACAGTGTCACAGGACGAATGATTTAATCCAGTTGCTCCTCTCAAATCATGAACGAAGGTCGTTTTAATGGACTCGCTTCTAGATCCTTTCTCACGAACCAGGGTTCCCACACACAGCTCTATCCTGGGTTCTACGCTATTTTTTATCTTGATCAATGATCTTCCCGATGTGATCAGTTCCCATGTAGGCATTTATGCAGATGACACAACCATTTTAATACTTAGAAAGAGATGGCATGTAAATTTTAACGCCTCAAAAAAAAAAAAAAAAAAAAAAAAAAATTGAAGTCATTTAACCACCGTAGAAAATGTTTTCTGCCTACCATCAGCATGGCTGTGGCTAGACTCCAGGAGTGCAACACACCGCGCCTTCTTGGCCTCACGTTTTCCACTGACTTGAAGTGGAGCGACTACATTGAAGCATTAGCTGTATCTACTGCAAGGAACTTTGTGTCACTGCGTCGTGCAACTTTTCTTGACAGAATCCATCTTGCTGCTTACAAATTTATCCGTGAATTGAATACGGTTGCCATATCTGGGCTGTTGCATCTGTTGCACATCACGATATTATTGACAAAATCCAAAGAAGGATGTAATCGATTCTGACTGCAGTCAATTTCTCTCCGACGTGATGTGTCTTCCCTCTGTCTCTTCTACAAATATTTCCACTAGCTTTTTTTTTCTCCTGGTGCACCGTATATATGAATTTAAGCGCGCTAGTAGATTGACATCTAGGTCCCACCCTTTTACTGTTTTCTCGCATTTCCATCGAGTGGAACTCCTTTCCGTTTACTTCTGCCTTGAAAGCTGCCATCTTCGAAAATTTAAACAATTGCTATCTTCTGTCTTCTTGAATCCTGTTCATCTTTTGTCGTCTCCTCAATTCTCTCTATTCTCAGGTTTCTCTTTCACTTTCAATCCCTGTAACCCCTGTGCACTAGTGGCATTCCTGTCTTGCTTGGGGTGAAATGATTAAAAAGATATGAAAAGATGATAAATGGTAACAGAGGAAAGGATCTTGATATAGTTTCTTCGACAACGTCTCTCTTCGTGCTGGGCCAACTTCTCTTGTTTGAATTTGCCAGCATGAAAGTAAATAAACATTTCTTAATTAGGTTTCTGGTGTAATTACAAGATATTTGCCTCCCATCTGAAGTAGTTTATAATGAATATTTTTTTGCATTAACTTAGAAAGCGCGTATCGATACAACACGGTTATTGCAACATCTAATATGAGGAGGTACGAACTCAATCATCGGCCTTTTTCGTTCGGATATGCGGGTAGCTTAATGGCTATAGCAGAAAAAATGGAATTGGTGTGTCTAACTCTAATTCCAGTGAAGCCGTTTTTTTCACTTTCGTGGATCTAACCTAGGAGAAGTTTGAATCTATCTCTTATACCCTGGTTAGGAGTTAACGGCAAATCAGATTGGTCTTTCTAGCCTTGGTTAAAAAAATAGGAAAATAAACTCAAAACAGATTGTGGGCTTAGCAACTCCAACAGGGAAAAGCCTATTTGTTACACAACCACATCCGCAAAAGCTAGCATGCTGAACCTGTGACTATATAAACCAGATGGGGTATCGAAGTGCTGTAGACTCTCCAATTAGTATGTATCATTTTTAGCATGTATTCGAAAATGCTTTGCTTAGTAATTATGATAATGCTAAATGATTATTCTTTTTTCTGAAAAGGAATAGATAGGAGCAACATCAAACTTGGTAGTTCATCAGTAACTTTTTATTCGATGTTTGGTCTTTGACAAAGTGATGTTCAATAAGATTGATCATCCTACTTCAACAATGTCATTATTATGTTCACCTACGACACATTTATACGAAAATAAATCTAGACATTTTAAGCACAGGGACACAATGGCCGTTGGTTATATCTTTGTGCTCTTTACGGTTCTATAAATGATATATTGTATAGGTTTCTGATCTTGGGCAAATTTACTTATGAAGTTTTTGTTTTATCATTGCGACATTGTGATCAATAAAAAAAGTTATTTTTATTGAAGGAAGTTCTATTGACACAACTTTATTGATATGAATAGCGTAAGGTAATCTATCATCTCTCTCTCTCTCTCACACACACACACATATATATATATGTGTGTGTGTGCGTGTGTGTGCATATGTATATATGTGTGTGAATTTGCGTGTATATATATATGTGTGTGTGTATATATGTATATATGTGTGTGTACATGTATATATATATATGTGCGTGTGTGTATATGTCGATATGTGTGTGTATATGTATACGTGTGTGTATGTATATATGTGTGAATGTATATGTATATATGTGTATTTGTATATGTATATATGTGTGTATATACGTATATATATATATATATATATATATATATATATATGTATGTATGTTCTTGTGTGTTAGATATTTTTTTTGCTAGGGCAGTTTCTCATTTTCGATCACTGTACAGAAAAATTCCTGTAGAAACAAAGACTTCTGAACTCTTATGTAATATCGGTCCGCCTCTATGGCAGTGAATGTTGGACAACCTCTTCAACGATGAAGAATAGATTTGTGGCTGCATAAAGGTGTCTCTACAGAGGGATGTTGAACATACTATGGCGTAAACTTTTGAATAAGGTTTATGGAAAAATGCAAACTAAAATGACACATATTTCAAATCAGAAAAAGGCAATTAAAATTTCTAGAACTCATAATCAGGAAGGAAGACTTGGAGAAACTGACATTCACAAGGACATACTGAAGGGAAGATGGTCGGTAAATAATCTACGTAAGAAGCTGGTGTAAATGCTCGGTAGGACAGAGATTAGTAGAGATAGGTAATAGACAAAGAACTCCAAAGGACAGGAAATTATGAAGAGTCATGATCAGCCACTTCCTGAAGGGATGCAGCACATAGAAATTTTGATTGTCGTAAATTTAATTCCGCTAGTGTAGGTAAACACATTTCTATGTTTTAGCACTTCCCACTACGGTATACCAATTGAATTAGATTTGCGTAATGGTAGCTTCCAAACTTAGAATTTAATATGCATTTGTTGATAATTTGTTTAAATATTAAATTATATTAAATAGGACTCATATAAATTTTGGTTAATTTATCAGGATTCCCTACAACACTTTGTGGATTAATTCTAATGCTCGCGTGTATCTGAATATTAAATATATGAAGATAAGAAAACCTTTTAAATTTACGTCTGCATCACGGAGACGTACAAAATAAATATCTCGATATTACAGCAAAACACGAATAGCAGGTGAAATCGGAACCAGATAAATCTTTATTTCGTTGAAATAAAATAAATGCGTTTGCGTTGAGTAACTGGTCTTGGACACACACACACACACACACACACATACACACGCACACATATATATATATTAACTGGCGCAGTATATATAATATTATAAAGAAGTAATCTTCCAAAGAATTAATCAGTAAAGTTAACGTAATTAATGATGAAATCACTTCGCTAACAGATCAATAAAATATTAACTTACTAACAACTCTGTGAATGACGTGATACTTATATTCAAAATTATAAGATGGATTCGATATTCTGTTACAGTCCTTTTGAAGAAATTCGTTCCTTTATCGTCAAGTATTAATATTGTTTTCATTTTCGGGTAAATTTCCATGTCACATTAACCGAAAAACACTTATAACAAAACAAAAATTCGTGGATTTGACACATTTACAAATTTTACATTACCTATTCGCTTAGAATAGACTCTCCCACACATAATAAGTAGTAGTAGTAGTAGTAGTAGCGATCCCCAGTTGGGCTCAGTGGAGTTGAGTGAGTCAGTCGAAGACGGACATTGAAGTATCAACCACCACAACTAGATTGCTGCGTCATTAACTATTATTTCAAGTTCCTAACGTTTTGTACGTCGAACCTAATTTAGGACCGACTTAGTGAAATACAAGCCTCCATTGTGAAAACTACTCTACAACAAAATATTCAAAATACAACTCTAGCGTTGCGACACCGCATTTCCGAAATTGTACCGTTAAAAATAGTACACTTAAAAAAAAAGTCTTTCGACTTGCAATACATTTATTTTCGGCTGAAATTTATCTGAAATGAAAACAATATTTATACCTGACTATGAAGGGGCGAATTTCTTCGAAAGCACTTGAAACAGAACATCTAATCCATCTCATCATTTTATATATAAGGATCGGGTCATTCTGAGAGTTGTCAGTAAGTTAATATTTTATTGATTTGTTAGCGAAGCGATTACGCTGTTAATTAAATTAACTTTATTGATTAATTCTTAGGATGATTAATTCTTTATAATATATATATATATATATATATATATATATATATATATATATATATATATATATATATATATAAAAGTGAACATTGAAGTCAACACTTAGAGGCGACAGTCTCTTTCATGCTAGACGCAATCGTCAGGCCTGACGATTGCGACTTGCATGAGACAGACGGTCGCCTCTAAGTGTTGACTTCAATGTTTACTTTTATATTTACACAACCTGATATTGAGCACTTTATCCCATAAATATTGCACACCTTAAGACTATATTTCTTCATATATATATATACATATATATATATATATATATATGAAGAAATATAGTCTTCATATATATATATATATATATATATATATATATATATATATATAGTTTTTGTGTGTGTGTATGTGTGAGTGTGAACATTTCAAGTGTCTCTGTCTGTTTTGAAAGAATCGTTTGCCTAATTTTATATTTATAAAGGCTTCAATACGGAGATGAAGAATCTCAATTTTGCTACCATTATGAGTTCAAGCACTACCAATGTGCTGGTTAAGACACATTCAAATTCAAGAGTATTGGTAGGCTGGTTAATCTTCAGAACCCTGCATTCAGCTGACCTGCAATTCCACGACTGCTTACTGAATTCTACAAACAGGAAAGTGTTTTTACCCCTGGTGATTTTCCCTGAAAAAAACCTTCCATTTCTTTTGTGCACGGATTGTCGTCACTGTTTTAGATCACTTCTAGTGACCTGGTTCACCTCACAGTAGATGGGCTATGGGCGTGTGACAGATTAGACACAGGAACGGTGACCCGAAAGATACTGAACAACAGCGGATAAATAATATGTATTCAACGATTTCGACGGCGTCATTCTGGTGATCCGAGTCGACACGATTGCCTCTCGAAACATAATGAATAGAAACTCATCTACAAAATATACAGGCATTGGGGAAAAGATAGAAATAGCTGATGAAAAATTCTGAAGCAAATACAGAAGTATACTCTATGTTGGGATCGATGATAAGCAGGTTTCATTCTTGCTACAATTAGCTTGTTAGGTTAAAAAACAAATCCACCATATCATGACTAGAAACTATTTCTTTGTGATGCTTTAAAAATAATACACATATAGCAAAACTTGCACCAATCAAAGGTACATATAAAAAAATTGAAACGTATAAGCATTCAATTGCAGATATCCCCTGAGGGTTTGACGGAGGTAATTCCTGCAGGGTCGCTTGAGTCGGGATGCTGAAGGTAACATCAATCAGCTGAGTCACTAGTCTTTTATATATACATACATATATATATATATATATATATATATATATATATATATATATATATATATATATGTGTGTGTGTGTGTGTCTGTAGTCATCTACATACAAGCCTTTTTCGCTGTATCACAGTTCATCAGTGTGGCTAGATATCCGATTTCCGATTGCTTCAAGACGTGTTCGAAATCCGATCGATTTGACATGAGTCGGAAATCCTACCCTTAAGCTCTCGGCTCACGACAGAGAAATGGAAAATTCTAACGTATTATATACGAATGTATACAAACGCCAGCAGCCAGAGTGCTCAATTCATTAATGAACAGCAGTGCGTTAAGAGCAGCGTCGGCTACTGTTTTGAATTTACCTTTGTCTCAGTAGGGCTCGATCGAAATGATGAGAACATAACATTGTCATTCATATACAAGCCTCTTTCGCTGTATCACAGCTAATCAGTGTGGCTAGAAATTGAGGAAATCCATTAACTGCTTAATATATATATATATATATATATATATATATATATCGAGAGAGAGAGAGAGATAAATAGACAGACAGAAAGATATTAAGCAGTTAATGGATTTTCTTAATTTGATATTTAAAAAATAATGCCGGATTTTAAAAAATAATTGCTTAAGAATTAGTGACGTTTCCTGGAGGAAAATGAAGATAGCAGATGTAGACTTCGAAATATTACAAGAAACATTAATTCCTTGAATATAAGGAAGAAGAAGTGGTCAAGGTGGAGTAATACATAGCGGCTGGTATTTAGGAATCAGAGACCCGGGTTCGAATTCCAATTGGATCCTTTATCTTCCGTTACGTGATAATACCCTTGGGGAAGGTATGAATAATAGCAGTACAGAAAGAGAAAGTTACTCTGAATTCAAATCTCTATGTAGTACTAACGTAGCACATTTTATACAGCTAAAGAATGGATTGTTCTCATTGGTTCGAGGATCCCGACTACGTCGAATGCTGCTGCTGATAAAACAAGGTAAGGGAATCGTATTTTGCTCTAATATTTACTAGTGGATTAATAGGAAAATATTCTTTGTTTAAAATGGGTGCCGTAGTAAAAAACAAAAACAAAAAAAAAGCCCAGTTTTATTCCTCTCAAGAGGCATTTTCTTCAGTAAGTCGTTTGATTTAGCGGTTAATTTCCTTGTTTAAAATAAAGGATGTCTATTCGAACACCATTATACATTAAATAGAATATATTTGGTTGGATTGATGTGAGTTTCAATCCAACCAAATATGTTAGCTCTATCTCTGATATTACGCATCTATCTATCTATCTATCTATCTATCTATCTATCTATCTATCTATATATATATATATATGCATACACTTTTCACACATAATATTCATAATAAGTTTTTTGTGTGTTGCGGAGGGGGGAAATGTGGTTAATTAGAGATAGTGAAGACGGCCTATCAAAGACTTCTGATATAATACCGAACTGTGCTATTGGTTTCCATACATGAGCGCAGCAGATCAGGTTAGTTTGAAATTGCAAGCTTTGTGAAAGCAAAACGGAGGGGGTTGAACTCAGCAAATGTATCTATCTTCAGTTATCTTTTGTATCCTTGTGACTTTGTCATGGTATTTATACGCACGCTTTCCACACACTCATATGTACGTATGAATATATCTGTGCGTGAGAGTGTTTGACTGTGTGTGTAAGTATATATAAATGAATATACCTTTTTCATATAGACTTATTCAGCAGTAGAAATTCTAAACCTACTTATATTTCGTTCTGGGTATGACTATAAACGACATCCGGCAGCAATGCCTCTGATCGGGAAGTTTTGTGGAGCATGGAACTACCTCTTAATTGCTGTTGTTGCACAGTACAGCCCTGTCGCGAGGTGGTAGTACCTGTCAGGGTCTCAGATATTTCTAAATATTAACCCTCACCAAACTAGGGTCAAAAAATGAAAATATAAAATTAAATTATTATAGTTTAAAAAATAGCAGCAATACATTTAAAAAAATTTACCAAAGCTCACAAAAAAAATTAAATTCGGTATTACAATGACCCATAAGAAGTTGATTTGTCTTTAAAAAAACGAACAAAAAGCCTAGTAATATATTAAAATGATTTAAAATATTGTTGTATCTATTACGTTGTATGAAGCCGGAATAAACACTGAAAGTAAAGATCATCAAAGAAGATGTCTCTCCCAATGGGTTAACCTGTGGTCACTTCCGCCTGCCGAATTGGGTAGGAGGTTACTTCACACCTACAAGATGTTTCCAGTCGTGGGAGAGCTTTGTAACCCCTGCAGTTATACAAGCAAACTCCTAAAAGATCGAGGAACGGTAGTCTCTCTCATACATCTAATGGCGTATATAGTGTCCGCGACGCTGCCGACTAACACATTGGCTGATAGAAATTGACGAATTCAGGTGTTGAATTAAATATAAAGTTAACTACGAAATATTCAAGTCTTGTTTTATCATTTAATTGCAACGCCATTGCATTCCAATTCATTAATGAGTTTTTCGACCCTCCACGACGACTTATCATAATCATTTTAACGACAAAAGCAGGATTTAAGAAAGCTTTATTCAACTGAGAGTACAAGTTTCGCGTATAGTGTCTTTTTATAGTCCCAGTAAACAGAAATAGTTCTCTCAAAGAGGAGAGTAACAAAACAATGGGAGACAATTCTTGATTATTCATAACAATCATTTACAAAAATCCATAAACATCTCAAGTCTTTTAAAACCTACAATTATATCATGCCCAATGTAAATAGGTGGGGTCTGTAAGCACCTGAATATAATTTATGTTCTCAGGAAAATATGTCAGTATAAATGTTTTTATAACTAGATTGCAAATCTACAAAAGTGGAAGAAGAATGAAATTAACGTCGCGAATAATACAAATCAGCATAAAATCTAAATTTGTGTCATTCGCATTTTCAACAGAATAATAAGGGGGGGAAAAATGGTGGTTACTTCAGCCATTATACACATGAAGATTTAAATATTGTTTTATTTGATTATTACTTAAATAGTAGAATTTTTTATCTTAACGGAAACTACAGATGCTTTACTAGTTTTGCCTGAGGCCGCAGCCATTATTAAGACTAGAGGGAATCCTTTAGGCGTTAACATAATGGGAAAAAAATCCGATAGTATGGTGAGGAAAATAGAAGCGACTGAAGCTGATAATAAAAGCTGTCAAAAAAAAAAAGTATAAGAATTAGCAGCCATGCCACGTATGAAAGAAGCAGAAAAATGGAGAAAGATCACAGGAAAGAAAGGAAAGGTAGAAAAGGAAGAATCAGAAGAAAAGATGGATTCAATGTAAATAATGAGGAAAACGTAAAGGAAGGCAATGCCAACACGAAAACGACGATTTATGATGGATTATGTAAGAGTAAGGATAGAAAATATATTGGAATAAAGTCAGGAAGATAAAAATCGATGAAAAGGACGGAAAATGTCAGAAGATAAGGAAAGATAACAGAATCAAATATACAAAGAAAAAATACAACAAGCAATTTAACATTGAAACATTCCAAAGCAAATGAGACAACACGAAATGGTAAAATGTACAGAAAGCAGATGAATTTAGAAGAAAAAAAAGCTGTAGATAGGGAAGAACGTTAACAACGAACACAATAAGAATAGCTAAAATAGAAAGCATGAGAGAAAGGAAGATTAGTTTCTTTTTTTAATACTATAAATCTTTTCTTTTTTTATCAACTTTAGACTTCCATAATTTAGTCCCAACAATATCTGGATTTTTAATTTAACCTCTTTAATTTCTTGTACGTAATATATTAGGTTGGTGCAAAAATAATGACGTAATAATGTCGTTTTTTGACGTATTTTTCAACGTCGAAAAACGACATTATTACGTCATTATTTTTGCACCAACCTAATACATGAGTTCGATATACACGAGCAAGATATTTTAAAATTGCCTTTATCTATTGGAAAAGAAAACAAATTATGATATACAAAGATTTGTTTTAGGCACTAAATCCTATTTAAGGCGATGGAAATTACAATCGATAATGGAAAGCATTAAAAAAAACGAATATTACTGGATATGATTACGATGTATATTGCGTCAATAATTCAAAGTAAATTTTTCAATTTTAGTTTCCCGGACGACAATATAGAGAACATTTCTTTTTCTAAATTCTTATACTTTGATGTGATGGAATAAAGTACCACCCCGATGAATGGTGGCAGTATAGGTGGTAACCACCTATAAGTATCCGTGAGGGACAGTGGACAGGTAAGTCGAACTGGGATCTGCGAGACTAGCGGCCTTCCGATAGCAGCACGCACACAACTGTACTGACTTGAGATGACTGTGCGCATAGCTATCAGTTCCTTGCTTGTTGTATTGGTTTCTACAATAAACTAATTACTATTTATCCATCTTGTTTGTCCGTTCCATATTCCTATTTGCACGGAATATAACATACTTCCATCGTTCCACTTAGTGCATAGAACAACTGTAGGTGCCATTTGCGTTTCGCCATTAAGATAATTATGTAAAGACTGGAATAATGATGATTCGACTGCACACTATATACAGAGAACATTGCATGAGTAAAAATGTCGGAGCTATGTTAAAATAATTTTAGCTGGTCACCAATAACATGCTGTTCAACGTTACACTCTCGATTACCAAATGTTTCACATCAAATATTACATTCAGTTAATCAAACTGGGAACATTACTAATTCGAAAAAGTCATTGTTTTCTGTATCTGTCTATATTTCTGAGATGAGGTATTGTGTACACTATTTACATTATTCGGACTAAAAAAAATTGCAATATGACCTCTGGTAAAAACATGCAATGATAACAGCAAAAATTGCAATATGAGCACTGGTAAAAAATGATTGCTGATTGTTTATAATACATATGGCATAGTGGATAAAGGCGTTGGTTAGATCCAGTGATATTACCCAAAGAATGTGAGTTCAATACACGGTTAATGCAGTAGAAAACTGAGAATACAATGTTCGCGTATAGTATCCTTTTATAGTCCTAGTAAACAGAAAGTGCTCGCTCAAAGAGGAGAGAAACAAAACAAGGGAAACACATTTAATTATTTATAACACATACATCATTGTCTTCTTTGAAAGAAGACTAGCTTGTATACAGTTCATGACAGTTTATTTTACTTATCACACTATACGTAATGTTCCCCGTGATGGTAATGTATTTATTTATATCATTTGTTTGAATTTAGTTTTTAAAATAAGATATTTCCATTTTGTGGAAACCAAACATCTAAGAGACTCCTATAACTAAACTGATGTAAATGAATATAAGCGCTTATAATTGTTGATATTCTGAGCATATTGGATTATATGGGGTTGAAATAATATTTTAATTTGCTTGCTGCTGACTTCAGATTTTCCCTCAGCTCGTGTAGTACAATTGAACTTAAAATATCCGCCATTTAAGTTTGATAACGCCATTATGGCATATGTTCATTATCAGTATTTTCTCCATAAACGGCAAAAATAATTTTGTGAGTGAGTAATGCTTTTTATCGCTTTCGTTATCTAAATTAATTCCTACACCGAATGTATTATTAATAAAAGAAATGTATTAGTTCTAATGCCTGTTAATAATTGCATCAATGTAATTAAAACTGATATTCCTGAATGAAGTTAGTTAAAATTACACTTTCCGCGTGTTAGTTATAAACATCCGTTGAACAAAAATTGATGGCAACACAATATTTGGAAAATTAAATAAAGTATAACAGGCGTAAATAATTGAATCTGTTGTGACCAAGTAAATGGTTAAAGAAATAACAAAATAAGTGTTGCAGATATATCATATATTAAACAGTAAGTACAACAGAAGATTATTACACGACTAGTGAGTGTGTGTCGGATGACCCAGCGTTCAATCTATTGGACTGTTAATATTTAACAACCCTCCCACGAGGGATGTATGTGGTGCAAGGCCGAGTTTACCGTGTGTTTTCCCAGCCCATAGGCTCGGCCAAAAATATTCCCTTAGAAACCGCATAAACGGGTTCAGGGCCTGTCTACATCCCCGGACGAATCTTTGCCCTTCGGAAAAGCCTCGTCCGGGTTCCTCTCTGCTCAAGGCAGAGAGTTCGACAGTTGAACAATCTATGCGACTGTTATATTTAACAGTCCCCCCCACAAGGAATGTATGTGGCACAAGGCTGATTTTAACGTCGGTTACTCCGAGCCCATGGGCTCGACCAAAAATATTCCCTTTGAACACGCCTAGACGGGTTCAGGGACTGTCTAGCTCCCCAGACGAAACTTTGCCCTGCGGCAAAGCTTTGTCCGAGTTCCTCTCTGCCGAGGCAGAGAGTTTGATAGTTGAACAATCTGTGCGACTGTTCCCCCAAGGTCTTCTCTCTTATTAATCTTATAGTAGGCAGAAGAGTTCAACCTAGCCTCTTTGGCGGAAGAGTTCAACCTAGCCTCTTTGGCGGAAGAGTTCAACCTTGCCTTTTGGCGGAAGAGTTCAACCTAACCTCTTTGGTGTAAGAGTTCAACCTAGCCTCTTTAGAGGAAGAAGAATACCACAGCAAAATCTAAAAGAGATGCTTAGTAAATACGATTCTGCAAAATAGAAAATGCAATACAAATATTACGTCAAGTTGCAAGACAATTCAAAATGAAAAAAGCTATCAAAAATTTGAAGAATGAAACAATAGGGACAACAAAGTAAGCTGATAACAACATTAATATGATTGAGTTGGAGTAAACAGTTCGGTAGATGGATTCAGCTTTTGTTTCACGGTTAACCTGTTAAGGATTCGTCTCTTTCGGTCCATTTCACAAGCTTTCATAATCCGAAAAATACAGGTTTACGCGACTGAAAAATGAGATATAACTCGCTGCATAGCAATTCTTAGAAACAGATGCATGCCAACATTCAAACAACAGAGCCGACAATAAGAGTTTCACAATACGTTAAATATAGAAGCAAATGAATGTCGCTGTAAAGGCTTTAAGAAATCTATTAGGTTGGTGCAAAAGTAATGACGTAATAATGTCGTTTTTTGACGTATTTTTTAACGTAAAAAATCGACATTATTACGTCATTATTTTTGCACCAACCTAATACTAAACATTAGTGGTATGATTAATAATAATTAGTAGTACAGTGTAACCCGGATATAAGAGAGTTGTCGGGACCAGATAAGAATCTCTTATATCCGGGTTTCTCTTATATCCGGGTTTGGTCTATTTTGTTTTGGTAAGTATGGCTCTAATTTGGGACCAGAGAAATTCTCTCTTATATAAGGGTTTCTCTTATATTAGGGTCTCTTATATCCGGATACACTGTATTAGTACACGAAAATATTTCACGGTTTCTCTATTTTAAATTTTCTTATGAATCATAATTCTTAAGTTAATGATTGTATAAAGGCCTTGAGAATTGTAAGACTATAAAATACCCATGGAAATACCCCTATTTTATCGTCAAAGATTTAAGTACTATTGCCTACTATTTCTTTTTTTGTTTCTTTCTTTTTCAAGACCAAACAGCGTCTCTGTTGCGTCTTTTCCATACCCCTCGCTATTTAACTGAGACCTCCCACAAGGCGAGATGTGGCACAAGGCCAGTTTTTAACGTGGAGTTTTCCGAGTGCGTACTCTAGGGTAAGTATTCTCCGTAGACCCCGGATATCCGGGGTCGGGCAGCTGTTTCCCTCCCCCGACAAGTCTTTGCACTTCGGCGTAGCCTCGACTGGGTTTCTCTCTGCCCGGAGGTCGACAAGAGAGGAGAAATCCTATCCATATTCGCTCTCGATCTAAATGGAATAGTCCATTATTTATGACGTATTAGAACTGAGTGCCGTACGTGCTAACTAAGCAACAAAAGAACAAGCAAGATAGTAGTAGTAATAATTAGTAGTAGTAATAATTAGTAGTAGTATAATAAATGAAAAAAATATTAGTAGTAATATAATGATACTACAGCAGGCACGTTTTCTGAAGTTAATTGATTGGAAGTGTTAGCATGTACATGTGTTGTTTAGATTTATTGTATATAAAATATAATTGCGGCCCAAGGCCGAAAATGGGGGAGAGGGACTGGGGCTGGTCATCACTTACTATCTTATACCTAGCTAATCAGATTCACAACTCATTCACTCATTAAAATTTGCACATCCACTAAAAGAACTTATCCATCATCATTCAATCCTCCATATGCCACTATACCTCATACTTTCAGGGTACTTACCAAAAAAAAAAAAAGCATAAAAATTAATGATTATAAAATTCTATATACAAAAATCTGTGAATGATATGTAATGAGGGGGGTAGATGGAAGAACCGAACCCCAGACCGAACTAAAATATCAAAACAAATACACAAATTAAAAGGATAACTGAAGTTAGTTGGACCCGTCAAACCCTCAAAAGAATTCAGAGAGGCCACTGTATTCTGCCTTTAGACAAAATCAAGAGGCTCACACACTAAGGGAGATGGAACGGATAAAATAAACACGGCCATGGGGAAAGAAGAAAGCTGATCCAGTCGGGATAAAAAAGGGGCCAAAAAGAAACTGGGGAAGTTGGGAATCTCGATTTGGATCATAACCAAAGTAGAAGTCGGGAACAGGTCCGGAACGACACTTACTCCTATTAACTAGGTACACATAAACCGTCTATCCTAACTACAGGAGGGCTCCACAGGAAACCACCCTGCAGAGACTTAGGTGGACCTAAGAAAGAAAATCAAGTCTACCCTGTTCCTTGTGTTGTCTTGGTGTATTAAAATGTATTATATTTGTTGTTTCATTCAAAGTGTCACGTAAATTGTAGACATTATCTACATTAGTAGTAAACAAAACAGTGACAGAAAATATAAAGAATTAAAATAGCAACATGTATTCTGATTGTCTACATGAAATGTGAAGCTTTTGTACAAACAGATCACGAGTTTCCGTATAGTATATTGTTCCGAAATAATAATAATAATAATAATAATAATAATAATAATAATAATAATAATAATCCCTTTCATCCCAGTTTAAAGGCTGTAGAATCGCCGTTTGGTTCAGCTGAACATCTAAGGTTTCTACCTAAAACCTTAGATGTTCAGCTCTTATCTCAGTGGTCACGCTTCTCCTTGAAGACAGTTTTTTGTACAAATCTAAAGTGGATCCTTCGGAGGATTTTAAGAAGCCACTTATAGAACTGTTAAGATATATACTTCTTATTATTATTGTGATTATGATTTTAAATTGTTATCAAGCCATATACAATATCTCGCGCATTGAGGAAAACTTACAATCACGCGCCCATAATCTTATAGGAAAAAATATACTTTCCCTCTTTGACAAATTTATTAAATATAAGTATTTATTCTGCAAAACTCATCAGCCAAATCGAATGAAATCAAGACAAAATAATCTTCAAAGTGTTTAGAGATGTGACGTCGTAAAAATATCTCACAGTAAGGGATTATGTAGAACGGGAACTGAAAAGTGTTTAGGAAATTGTAGAAAAACCACTGACTTCTTGCAACCAACAATTTTTACAAGGATACGTTGGGGTAATTAGGACGAGTTACAAGACGATATTTACAAAATCCAAATAGTAAATGAGCAGGGGAAATTTTCGGAATACGACTAAAACCAATTTATTAGTAAAAAAAAAGTATAACAAGATAAATGTTCCGAGTGTGTATAAAAAGGAAGAACTATTACTCATGCCCTCTAAATACTCTTAATTAGCTAGTAAACTGCTATTTTTGTTTGCATAGGTTTCGTTTGTGTATTTTAATATAAAACCGCTTCTAGAATCTTCAAATTATTTTTAGTCTTTTTTGAAGGTGGATGCAGTTAATTTATTTGTGTTTTCTACTAGTATGTTTCTAATGGAGTCTAGTAAATTTGTGTGTGTCTTTAAATGGGTTCTAATGGAGCTGTAATCAGATAAAAATAATGGAAGCTTTAATAATAAAAAAAGAAAAAGCTAACTCTTAACTACGAACAAATCTAACCGTATTCGGAAATTAAAAACATCGCTACAACACAATAAGACATAGACAGAACGCACACACTCAATTAAGCTGAAAAATCGAATCATCCTTGATAATGGCTAAAGGTATAGCCGAAATCACTCGGAAATATAAAACATTTGGACATTTCTTACACAGCCTTTGTCCAGAAAAGAAAGCAATTGTCCGAACACAAGAAAAATTAAATAAAAAGCTTAACGGTAGTACCTTATTTGTCGTTTTTAATGAAACATGCATAAAGGAAGGACTGCTGCCTATATATATATATATATATATATATATATATATATATATGTGCATGTATGTATGTATAACATTTCTGAAAGGGTTGAAAGGTATATTTTTACTACACATTGGAATTTCTTTCTTCTTACCGTTAACCGTGTACATGTGCTTTTCTCTAAGAAACTTGTTAATATGAAGGTTTTGATTTTACAGATTAGAATTTTATCCTGAAAATGGCATCATTCACATTAAGAGGCTAGAATATTTATATTTTCAGCGAGAAACTGGGAGAAGACATAAGATGTCTATTGCGTACATAAGATGACACTGCTGCGAATAATGGAAAAGTGTTGAGACAATATAAATTGCTTCTGAAGATATACTGCATAATTAAAATATAATGGCGAGTCATTGTTAGTGACGTAGCATTCTTTCAAATCCTAATTTGTGAAAAATTGTTATCAACGGTAATTTGTGCAGAGGCCAATTCTTATAGAATGTAGGAATGAAAATTCATACAAATGTAATGAGATTGAAAAGATGGGGCAGAATATCGAGTATTGTGTTTTAACAAATTGTACAAAACAGAAGAGGCACTTATAATTTCACATTAAAACAAGTACAAAGGTTTATTGAAAGTTTTTCCGCCCAACCCACTACGAAATTCTCAGTGTTATTTTTTCACTGTAGCTCGAAATAGAATTTCTTTAGCAATAAAGTAAAGAATACTGAGCTGTTACGTGACATCTGTCCTTCTTTACGGCAGCGAATGTTGGACGATTTCCTCAAATATGAAGAAACACGAGACGACAGAAACGAGGTTCTACGGAACGATGCTAATGATATCATGGACCGAGCGTTTGAGCAACGATGAGGTCGCAAAGAAGGAGGATGCTTGTACTTAATATGAGGAAGAGGCAGCTGAAGTTTCTGGGACAAATAATGAGAAAGGAGGGCCTGGAGAATCTGATACTCACTGGTCGAATAGACGTCAAGAGAGACAAAGGTAAACAACGCATGACATACCTAGCGGGCTTAAGCAAGTAGATGACCGAACGTGGTCTGAGGGAGGAAGCAGACGGAAGGAACTTGTTAAGAGCTGCAAGGGATAGCGGGAGATGGAATGCCATGATCGCCTACATCCTGAAAAAAAGAAGTCCATAGACAACTGAGGGAATTTTATATCAGGAACAAATCTACTAATGTCTAACTGCTATTATCTATCAATTTTGATTCATTGCTTAGATTCCCCGGGGAATTGGCTATTTCAATTTTAATTACTTCTGCAACAATGCAGCACTAAAACGTAAATGAATTTGACCTCAAAGACTTAGTCAAATGTTCTATATTGATTTCTGTGACACATAGTGAGAAAGGAGGGACGGGTCGAACAGAAGGGAAAAAAACAAAGGAAAACAACGCAAAACATACCTGATGGACTTAAGCAAATGGATGACAGAATGTGTTCTGAGGGAGGAAACAGAGGGAAGGAATTTGTTGAGAGCTACAAGGGATAGAGGGAGGCGGAGAGTCATCACAGCCTACGTCCTGAAAGGACATGGCATATAAAAAGAAAGAAGCTCGAAGTATTTTTCTCTTCTATACTAAAGTGCCAATTTGTAGGATTCATGCCTCTATTCTGCTAACGTGTTTAAACTCATTAACTAGTCCTTGACACCAAAAGTGGGAAATTTTTTAGCGTTGTAATCACGGATATTATGCATTTCTTGATCCTGCTAAAAGAATGACTACAATGGAAATCTATGAATGAGCGTGTGTTACAAATCTTTCCATTCCCAATAAGAAGAAGAAGAAGAAAAGGAAGGGTATTGTAAATACATCCGTGTGGGGGGTTAATTGAAATATATATTACTTTTTTTTATCTAGCCTCATATATACTTAAGGGGCATTTTTTAATGTGTAACGAAAGACTTAAGACTCGAATGGTTTAAAAGATTGATTTGGGTCCAGAAATGTCAGAGAGTATGATTGCATGTCTTCACTTTACGGCTAGAATTCTTTCTTTGTGTCCCAGTATACGTAGCAGGTTCTGCTTCTCTTGATGGACAAGAAGTGCAGGCATGTTGTGCAGACTGAAGACTTCACAGCCTTGGCAGGATAGTTCCACGGTTGATTTTTTTCTGCTTGAATTTATTTTATTTATAAGTGCACACAGCACAGAGGTTGTTAGTGGAGGCATCTTTTGGTATCTCTGGGAGGTGGAGGCCGACATTTCGCAGGCGTTCCAGAGTATCAGCATTGATTGACTACCTACGCACTGTAGCTGGCTGGAATGCACACACCAGATCCACACAGTATTGATCTAGGAACTTTCTGAAACCGAAGGACTTGGCTTGCAGTGGGAAAGTCGCCTACAAGAACACAATACCAAAACACGACGCAAATGTTTACCCATCGTTCAATCGGTGGCTGGGAATAAGGTAATTTTTCTCTAACACCGGTAAACTGGTGGTCAGGGCTAAAAGGTGTAATAAAGAAAAAGAAATCGGTGTTAGCGATATCAGGAATACAGAGAAAGGGCGGTGGAGGGAGTTAAGCATAAAAGCAAGGTCTTAATTTTTCAATTTAAATCTCTTTACATATTGTTGTTCAATTACTTATATACTCAGGCGGCGAGCAGTAAAAAAAATAACATCATTGACAGAAATTTAATCATATGATTTAATAAACGGTGTAAATGGAAAGAGTATATATGAGAACTATCTAGCAGGCAGTCCTCCACTCCCGAAATAAAAAAAAAACCCCGACCAATCAAGAAGACCTTTCCGCCAGAAATAATGTGATGTCTGGTAATTTGTTCTCATATTAGAAATCGTATCGGGCCGAAAACGCCTAGGTTAGAAAAATTAATGAACACACTTGTACGTAAGCATATACATAAACAAAAAATATATACTAGCATATGCATTTATCAAACAGTGTACATGTGCGTGAAAGTTAGTGAGAGTGCACAGAAAGATTACAACACACTAAGACAGTCATTATGCTTTCTCCAGTCATCGCAAGCCTCGAATTGCTTTGGATGACTACCCGATTTACTGCTCCAGAACACAAGAGGCACAACATTTGTCCCGCAATATTTCGCATAATATATATATATATATATATATATATATATACTATTGAGCCAGACACTACCAACCTAGGTTTAATCTAAATGTCTCTTCAGGATAAACCAGCATATAAACAGAAATATATACTAACATATATGTTGATCGAACAGTGTACGTTTGTGTGCGAAAGTGAGCGAGAGAGCGCATACCCTGAAGATCCATTTAGGTGAAACCTAGATAAGTAGTTACTGGCTCACTAATATTTTCATACACTGCTCTACTTAGTGTATTGAGCACTTTACGTTTTTTCCTTATTTTATTCGATTGTTTTTTTGTTTTATTTTTACTTTGGACTAGAAATTACGTCACTATGCGATTTTTTCGGCCTACTCTGATGATTTTAGCCTTTTATTTTTTTGTAATTTTTTCCCAAAGATGACAATTTGCTTCAATATATTTTTATTTGCAATATGATATGTACTATCCGTGTTTTTTTACACTTTGTAGAGTATAGCCATTAGCATAATATATATATATATATATATATATATATATATATATATATATATACACACACACATATAATATATATATATATATATATATATATATATATATATATATATATATATATATATATATATATATGTATGTATGTATATTATTTTTAATTTATTTAATTAAACAGTATATTTTATACAGCTACATCTTCCGGCCTGAATATTCGAGAAAGCTTGCCAGAACAATATTACAAAACATATCCGTACGTTTCATCAATTACTTTAAGTTTGAAATAATGAATAAATCGAATGCACAGTCCCTCCCTCCCCTTAAGAACAATAAAAGAACTGACTGCACACCCATTATATAATATGTCATAAGTAAATAATTATTAAACAAAAAGTAGCTATTAAGTATGATAAAGATTTCTCGAATATTCAGGCCGTTAGATGTAGCTAGATAAAATAAAATACTGCTTATTTAAAAAAAACAGAGCCTCTACTCGAATATGCATATCTATCAAGAATAAAACAAAAATAAAATAAATATAAATAAATAACAAACTTTAAAAAGTCGGATTTACTCCATTTCCTAATATATATATATATATATATATATATATATATATATATATATATATATATATAGTTAACCCCATTTTGTTCGCAAAGCAAATAGAATCGATACAAATACATTCCATCAAGTAAAGTGGATTATGAGGTATGTACGCCATCAGAACCCACCCCACCCCACTTCGTTGGTACGAAAGGAAATATTTTGAAATACAACGGTGGTGTTGAATGGAAAATTTTGTATTTTGAGTAATGCATTTCTAAATAAACACGTGTCTTCGATTTCTGTCTTTCCTTCACTTAGTTCTTCATTTTTGCCTTGGAGCTGCATAAATCACACTCTGTACAAGATTATTTGTTAGCGGAACTAAAACCGATTTGCGGCTACAGTACCACTGGAAAAAAAGAAAGAAAGAAAATTTGAAACATGAAGAGAGAAAAAAATCACGCTCTGGCAACAGTTTCTGGAATTATTACCAAGTTTGCAATTCTGAAATTCTAAAAGATTATACCTTGAGAGATGTTTTGTGTTCTTTCTAAGGGATATTGAATGGTGTGTACGAGTTTTCCTTGTGTATTACTGGCGCTTCAGTGCGCGAGATGAAGAAAGTAATCGATCGGCCAAGATCAGTAATCGAAGTATATAGAGACATAAGGAAGCCCCAAAATGCTCCTATAAGAGAATCGGATTCGCTCAATACAAACGCGCACATTCGAGTTTAAGTGCACAAAAACAAGTCGCATTGATGTTCAGAAATATGAAGCGGCGCATGCGTACACATAAACAAAATCAAGAAAATTAAAAAATAAAATTCTGTCTTTCCCATTCTGTTTTCTTAAATATTAATAATAAATTATAACGGCATGCCAACATGCAATGTACTACTATCAAGGAAGTGCATTTTTGCTTTATAATATTAAAGTGTAAATGATTAACGGAAAAAGGAATTGACAGCGATAATGAAAAGACTAATCATACTAAGGTTTACAAAGAATAGGAAGTAGTGGAAAGCCATAATCGTTCAATTCTTGAAGGCATGCGGCTCATAGAAGATGACAAACATGGAGAAGAAAACGTAAACGGAGACGATGACGAGGCCTACAATGTAGAGGAAGAAAAAAAAACATTGAAGGCGAAAAAGAAAGCAATGAAGATGAAGTCAGAGAAAACGAAGAATATAAAGAAAACGACGACGAAAAAGACGGAAACGAAGACGACGTTGAAGAAGAAAACGATAACAAAGAAGAAGAAGACGACGACGACGAAGAAGAAGAAGATGAAAAAGAAAACGAAGAAGAAAACGACAACGGAGAAAAGTGGATCTTAACGATAAGAAGTAAACTGCAATCTTGAAGAAAATCTTGTATTCTAAAGAATTTCTGTTTCTTGATTTTCAGTGAATGTCATGAAATGATAATAGTCTAAAAATTTGATTAGAAATAATAATAATAATAACCATATCTATTTATTCTAAACAAAATGTACAGATTTTTTTTATAGTGACTTTGGAAGAAAATGTGAATCTCGAAAACTAAATGAAATTTGGCAAAAACGAAAAAGACCAACGTCGTAAAGATGTTATTGTACACTTCGGTAATGGCACGCTAAGAATAGTTCTAAATGGAATGCAAATATTTAGAAGGATTATAATTTTGTGAAAGATCTGAACCCATCCGGATTACGACGTTAATGTCGTCAACCAGCGTTCCTAGTAGAGTGCAGGGATATTAATAAAATATGCTATCATATGGACTTTACTGAACTAATAAAGGAGACTGAAGTTACGAGTTTTGCCTTAATTCAGCTAGACTCAGTCTCAAAGAAATCTCGAAATACTTTAAATCTCGTAAATCCAAAGATGTATTAATACATAGGAAAATATTACTAAAACTATAGAGAACAAGAAAACATTCGATGTTACATAATCTCCATCAATAACCACTTTATTTTGCTAGCGTAAAAACACAATTGCAGATAAAAATGTTTTTAGGTAAAATAGTGTTTCTGAGAGTGGGGATTCTAATTATTTACACAATTTACATTGTTCGGATTGTAGGCCTCATTGTTGTTGCCATATTAATGACGTTTCGGTCTTTGTACTCTCCGGCCTTCAGGTAATTGGAATTTCGAACCGAAACCCTTTATTTCGTCCACCTGGGTAGATTGTTCTAGTTCCACATGTCATCACTCAAGGACACATGGTCAAGTTCGTAAAAGCGTTGGTTGAGGTAATCTAGTAACTTGACCCAAAGAGTTGTGAGTTCGATATGTGGCCACAGAGGAGGCGAACAAAAAAAACTTGGGGAGTTGAGTTAAAGAGAAATAACTGAAACTAAGATATCCGTAAGAGTCATGGCATGTGGAACTAGAAAATTCTAATAGGTGGACGAAATAAGAAGGCTGGAGAGTACAACTGTCGAAACGTCGTGAATATGGCAACAATTATGAGGACAATAGTCCGAACAGTGTAAATAGTGTAAATAAAATAGAATTGTAGGTTAAAACATATATACTGGTGTTGCCAAGAGTTCCAAGTATTGTGATTGGGATCTGTAAAAATTTACCATTAACTGATTCTCAGCACTGAATTCCATGAATTAATTATTAAGTATTGAGGCATTTTTGTGGTGTGGAAGATTAACATAGGTAGACCTGTATGTAGGAATGCTGATTAAAAATTAAAATATTTTCCAACATAATATGATTTATTGTCGATGCCTCATACATCTTCATTAATAATATAAATCAAACAATATGTAATGAATTCCCCAATAAGACCTATATCCGGCTGATCATACAGTCATTTTGACGTATGTATTGAATTTTTCCAATTCATATTTACGCATATTTTTACATAGATATTGGTGTGAAACGCAGATCATCCTCAAATATTACTTGAACATTTACTATGATATTTGACAAAACAAGATATTTTCTAAGGCATGCAACCTATGAAAATTGAACATTCTTAAGTTCAACTGTCTAGCCTAAATTTGTAGCCGTCAGTAATTCAAAAGTCTCTTTATTGACATAAACACAAATTTATCAGATTAATCATGACACTATCTTTAATATAAAAGATAAATCGTCCAGAAAAAATTTAAGCAGACATTATGTCTATTGCTGGATTCCCAATTGAAACTAAATCCCAACATTTGATTAGGTGGGCATACCTTATGATAAAACTTGAGCGAAATAGGAAATTTACTCAGTTAGACTTTAACTTTGTCGCTCAATTCACAAAGTAAGCTGCTGTTCATATATATGGATGTCACAGCCTCAGAGAAAAAAAAAACAAAGAAACAAGGAATGTTTATCATTTACATTATTCCTGGTTTTCTTGTCCTGTTCAAACAAACCCAAATCTATTTAATCAAACAATTTCGCTATGAGACATGTTCACATTACAGTGATAGATTTTGTCTATTCTCCACTCGCTAATAACAGTTAACCTTTGGCAAATCTCGTTTAAAACATTTATTTTTAAAGCCAATCAGATCGCAACAGAAAACAAACATTCACATGACAATTTACAGCTTCTTTACCGACTTTATTTATATCTCGTGCATTTCTAGCGGTGGTTGAACAATTTGAGCTTAGATAAGCTTGCCTAAAATTTACAACATTTTCCAATGTGATCAAGGATTTCTGGGTCATTCTCATCCGGAGTTTCAGAGTGGAAAATTGTAAAGATTCGGCGTAAAAAATACCTCAGAAACAGATTCCCATTGCCCAACAACATTTGGGTCGAAAAATTGTCAACCGGTGTAATAAACATATTGAAACATAGTAAGGCTAATATCAGGAATCATTACTGGCTGAAAAGTATTAGGGCGGTGCCAAAATAATGACGTAATAATGTCGTTTTTTGACGTTAAAAATACATCAAAAAACGACATTATTACGTCATTATTTTTGCAACAACCTAATAGTAATTGGTCCCTAGTGAAAAAAAATGAGATTGCTTTTTATTTAACCATGAATAACGTCTGCACATGTGTTAACAGTCGAGCTATAATAAATATAGAGAACGATTCCATTTATTTGGAGATCAATATTAATACATATCTGTCCTTCTGAACACATGGACGGGTCAAAAAACCGACGCTTGCCGACATTAGAAACATTTTTCTTTTGGGATTGGTAAAATATTTTGAAGATTATCTTTAAATTTTATTCTCACTCCAACTTATTTTAGTATACAATCCTTTTCGTTTAGAATTAAATAATCAAATTGATCTCTTCATATAAAACATACGTTTCTGTTTATATATGTGAGATGAGGTTTCTGTTTATATATGTGAGATGAGGTTTCTGTTTATATATGTGAGATGAGGTATTACTTACATTATTTACATTATTCGGACTGTTATCCTCATCTTCGTTTCCATATTCACAGCGTTGTACGTTCTGGCCTTCTTCAGGTGATCGTAATTTCGATTCGAACCCTTTATTTCGTCCACCGGCGTAGATTGTTCTAGTTCCACGTGCCCTGTCTCTTCTGGATGTATCAGATATCTCCCTTTATTTTATATATATATATATATATATATATATATATATATATATATATATAGATGAACTATAATAAATATAGTCAACGATTCCATTTATTTGAAGATCAATATTAATACATATTTGTCCTTCTGAACACATGGACGTGTCAAAAGACCTTCGTATGCCGACATTAGAAACATTTTCCTTTTGAGATTGGTAAATGTTGTGGATTCCGCGTGAAAAATCGGTCTCCAATAAATGACAAACGCAAGTATTTAAGCTAAGAAATTAAATGTATTTACACAAAATACAAAAGGTAATGCTGTTAGTAAAAACCAGGAACGCCGGTTAGTATTAATCAAAGATCGCTATATACAGTCTCGAAGTAAACTTCCTTAGAGTCGGGCGTGCTTGTAACTGTGACTTCTAACGTCAACTCAATCACAGTGTCTATGTACTTTCCACTCTGTTCCTCCACCCTGGTCATCTACACTGTTCCTCCACCTCGTTCCTCTACATGACTGTGGCTATTTTATGGCAGAAGGACGAGTCCATTTATATCAGAAAAGGGTGGACCCCATAATAGTAAAATATTTTGAAGATTATCTCTAAATTTTATTCTCACTCTGTCTTATTTTACTCTACAATTCTTTTCGCCTAGAATTAAGATAATCAAATTGAGCTCTTCGTATAAAACAAAAGTATCTGTCTATATATGTGAGATGAGGTATTATGATTACTTACATTATTTACATTATTCGGACTGTTATCCTCATCTTCATTGACATATTCACAAGGTTTTACTCTCTGGGCTTCTTCAGGTGATTGAAATTTCGAACCGATTGTTCTAGTAACACTCGCCATACCTCTACCTCATGTTTCAGTTAAATTGCTTTAACACAAGTCTTCAAGTTTGGTTCACAATTGTTGTGGCCTGGTATTGAACTCAAAACACTTTTAGGTCTAGTCACTGGATCATTGAGTAAAAGGGAAAGTTAACTGATTTATCATATATATATATATATATATATATATATATATATATATATATATATATATATAATATATATATATCATATATATATATATATATCATATATATATATATCATATATATATATATATATCATATATCATTTATCATATATATATATATATATATATATATATATGGTTGGTGCAGAAATAATGTCGTTTTCACACATATGTTGCCATGTGAGAAAACGACATTATTTTTGCACCAACCTAATATATATATATATATATATATATATATATATATATATATATATATATATACATGAACTATAATAAATATAGAAGACGATTCCATTTATTTGGAGATCAATATTAATATATATGTGTCCTTCTGAACACATTGACGGGTCAAAAGCCCTTCGTATGCCGATATTAGAACCATTTTCCTTTTGGGATTGGTAAAATATTTTGAAATTATCTGTAAATTTTATTCTCACTCCAACTTATTTTACTCTATAATTCTTTTTGCCTAGAATTAAGATAATCAAATTTATATCATCATATAAAACATAAGTTTCTGTTTATGTATGTGAGATGAGGTATTATGATTACTTACATTATTTACATTATTAAGACTGTTATCCTCATCTTCATCGCCATATTCACAGCGTTGTAATTTCTGGCCTTCTTTAAGTGATCGGAATTTCGATTCGAACCTTCTATTTTGTCCGCCGGGGTAGATTGTTCTAGTTCCACATGCGATGTCTCTTCCGCATACATCAGTTAATTCCCTTTAACTCAAATCTCCAAATTTTGTTCACCATTGTTGTGGTATTGAACTCATAACTCTTTTGTGTCTAGTCACTGGACCATTGACTTAAAGGGAAAATTAATAGATTTATTTTTTATATATATATATATATATATATATATATATATATATATATATATATATATATATGAACTATAATAAATATAGACAACGATTCCATTTATTTGGAGATCAATATTAATACATATCTGTCCTTCTGAACACATGGACTGGTCAAAAGACCTTCGTATGCCGACATCTTTTGAGATTGCTAAAATATTTTGAAGATTATATCTAAATTTTATTCTCACTCTGTCTTATTTTACTCTACAATTCTTTTCGCCTAGAATTAAGATAATCAAATTGATCTCTTCATATAAAACAAAAGTACTATTTCTGTTGAAGAGGATTTTGGGATAAAAAAAATCGAAAATGAGACTTTTTAATAAGCATATTTATTCTTATTTTTATCGAAAATTTTGTTTCAATTTGTTCTTCATATGAAGCCGTTATTCACGTGTAAATATGAAGACAAATATTTTTCTTGAATGTTAATCGTAAGAAAAGCTTCTTTGTTTTAGATCAATAGTTCTATTTCATATCTAAATATGCTTAATATGCATCTTAAATCTTTTGTAAAAATGGAGTTTTCATTTCTTTAACTACAGTCTCGTTTCAAATTTGAACATCTGATTATTCGGATGGTTAATGATTATCAAAATATCTATTTTTGTTCGTGGTTTATATACAAAGAAATGCCTTTTGATAGTAAAAGACTTTTGTGTCAAACGCAGAAGTCAGTTCAAAGAGTTTACAACTTATTTTATATTTTCTTGATCGGATTTTGATGGACTCAATTTCGTTTGGTTTCCATTATTTTAAACGCATTTTCAATATGTTATTAACTCAAGTTCAAGCCTTTTTCTATATTCATATTTTTCAACGAAATTTCTTTTTCTTGTCCAAGATTATCTTAATTTTTGGGTTTAGGTTGTATATATCATGGATATTACAACATATTCAAATCTATTATGAAATACCCCCACCCATTTTTCATTTTCCTATCATGCTAAAAATGCACAAATAAAAAATAAAAAATTATTGCTCCTTGATTCATGAGATCACTGACGCAGACGAAATAGAATTGCATTTAATCGTGTACATCGTAGTGCATTACTTCGAATCCGCAAGTTAGACTGCGTCGCCAACCTTCTCTGACTCTGCTTCAAACACATCTATATGGTAAAAATTTCGCCCTTTATTTGGCATTTCCTCAGTAAATAGGAAACGGATAGGTTGTAAAATGGACGTAGAAGGACGTACAGAGTATAATAGTAATGTTTTAGAAGCCAGGAACCGTTGAAACAATAATTGCTATAACATTTTATCTTCAGTTGTCAGGATATTTGCACCAAATTCTTTCAACTTAACCCTGTAAAAATTCACGGCAACAATTTGTCATTTATAATCTGACAGGGAAAGCCGAATTCTTTTTACAGAATAATCTGGGTGCTCTCCAAAATGAATACTCCATTTTTAGTTCTTGACACGTAATTTTGGCTGTGTTAATTGACACGATAAATTTTGTTGCTCCCTCTCTCTCTCTCTCTTTCTCTCTCTCTCAGAGGATCATAAATCCATGACACATCACAAGTTATGATGACGTCATCACAATATTGATCTTTCACTATCCTACAGACAGCAATGCAATGTTAATTCTGGATGACGCTCAGCAGTTCGCTTCATTTTGAAAACGACTTACGTGGCATTTTCAACACAACCTTCCCAAAACATTTGCCAAGTTCCATAACAATTATATTTAGATTAACTCTACCTTTACTGCACATGCTCAGTAGAAAAATGCCATATTAACGGGTGATGAAAATTGCCAAGACACTGAAATCAAACCTTACAAAAGTCTTCGTAATTTATACACGCACGATTTCAACTTGCCTACAATTTACACACAGGCTACAAACAACTCACAAAGTTTATGACAGGAGCTCATTTTGGACATGTTATATGAATTTCAAAAACATTTTCTTTTACCTGTACGCAGATCATTTTAACAAAATTAGCTATTTACTATTATTTTATTTTACTGCTATTCACCTAATACAAAACAACTCAAAATAGAGAATTATTGAAAGTCGATAAATGAAGACTCGAAGTAGCTAAGATTGTAGTAATCGTGACCATGAGACCTGGGATCGAACTCGACTATGGTCGATTTGTCAGGAAGGTTACTTCTTGATGCCATCAGTCTGGAGGAGGCGATCCCAACGTTCAGCATCTTTTCAAAGTGTCTGGAAACCACAGCATCGGTTGACCTAAGCCTTGCGAGTGAAATTGGGTAGATGGTGGTTGTGCTAGCACGAAGTCACTAGTCATCGTGACCGAAGGTTTGATCGTGCTAGCCTTGTTCAGACTGTTGATCACACTAGATAAAGTGCTCTCTCCCAGAAACTGTAACTAAGCTCCGCTCGGCATATTTTTAGAATAAGCCATAAGATGAACACACACAAATGTGTCTGATCAAGCGTCTGCAATGGAGATCATCTAGACTGGCATCTTTGGATTCGAGTGGATGTGCTATTTACAATCGTGAAACCATGCTTTTGGGAGTTTGTTCCAGAAATCTCGTGAAGAACAGGTTACTTGTCAATGGAAATTAGAAGTGAATGGAATAATTCAATCCTATGTATGGTAGATGTTAACTGTAAATCTCTGAAGTGTTTG
>OZ010594.1:79640426-79665426 GCA_963932145.1 Acanthosepion lycidas | reverse complement strand
GACATTTGGCCGAGAGACATGTTGCTGTTGGTATTACATACGTGATGTGTAAATGGTAATAATATATTTTATAAAAAAACTATTTCATTTAGCATCAAATTACTAGAGACTCGAAGAAAGTGGATTGACGAATATGGCACTCCTATTTATAATTGGGCCATTCCAAAATTTGTTATAATTCCGATCAGGATACCAATTTTCAAACTGTTAAGTTGGATTACACCCAATTACCACTGAATTTCAAGTGGCTAAAGTAAAGCCTGTCAAAAAACAAAAACAAAAAAAAAGAAAAGAAAAATCTCACTTTTGTTATTGTAAAAATTTTAATATTCTTATCCACTGTGCCATATGTCCTCAAGGACACATTGCACAGTGGATAAAGGCGTTAGTTAGATCCAGTGACAGGACCCAATGAGTTCAATACCTGGTTAAGGCAGTGGATAACTTTTAAATGGGGAATTAACAGGAGATAACTGACATCCATTAGACATGGCACGTGGAACTAGAACAGTCTACCCCAGTAAGCGAAATAAAGGGTTCAGTTCGACGTTCTAACCACATGAAGAAGGCCGGAGCGTACAAGGGCCAAAACGTTGTGATAAACATGGCGACAAAGATGAGGACAATAGTCCTAATAATATAAATAATGTACATAATACCTCATCTCAGAAATATAGACAGATACTGAAGGTCAACACCATTATTCTTTTTCTCAAAACATTACGATAAAGTGTGTCACATATAAGTACGCCACTACATTTTCGGCTAAATGCCCATTCGGTTAGATGTCCGTCGGCCAAATGTCCGTCGGCCAAATGTCCGTCGGCCAAATGTCCCTCGGTCAAATGTCTGAGTACGAAAGAAATCTGTAATATTGAAATCCCTTATGTCTATCTTCTTGTTGATGACATAGTCAATAAAGAGTCAGTTCTTCGATCAAGGATTCATCCATGATTTCTTAAGAGAGTTCGGTTGCTGGAAGTAGGTGTTGGTGATTACAAAATTGAAATTTCTGCAAATAAAAATGAGGCGCAGAGCATTAGATTTCATGGTTCCAGCACCATAATGATTCAACACACCATCCAGGATCTACTGATCATTACCCACCCGAGCACTGAAGTCCCGCATTAGATAAGTGTATCACTATGTTGGGTGTGGGAGATGACATTATGTGGGTTGTTGTAGAAGTCATCTTTCTCTTGCACATTGCTATTCATTGTAGGTGCGTAGCAACGGAGAAACGTAGCACTTATGTTGTGATACAGATCGTGTCAGCGTCATGATGGGGTCGGATCGGCCTTTTGGAAGGGAGATCAGTTTCCTTGCAAGATGAAATTGGATTGCAGATCAAACACCTGATTGGATGGCGTCATTTGCGCTGTTATCAGACCAGAAAATTACATAACCTCCTTCCACTTCTTCAATTTGCGACGCGCCAGCAAGACAGGTTTTATTGAGAGTAGCTATGTCAATGCTATACTTCTTCATCTCAAGACGGCGTAGATGTACGAGACGCAAGCAGCTTATTATATCGTTACATTAAGAAATATGATTCATAAGAATATTTAAATAGGAAAACATAACATTTCTATGGGTAGTGATAGTCTCTATAATCCTCGTTAAGACTTTCAAAATGGCTGAAGTATTAAACAAAAATCATTCACTAGAACCAACACAATGGACATTTTCTCAGGCCTAAAAAAACCCAAAAAAAACTAGTAAAGACGCGTGAATAATTTGAAAACAATTCATTAGCTGTTCCTGCTATTTGAAGAAATGTTCATAAAATACGAATTTTTGCCCATATATATATATATATATATATATATATATATATATATATATATATATATATATATAAGCATGACACTACATTTTCGGCTAAATGCCCATTCGGTTAAATGTCCGTTGGTCAAATGTCTGAGTACGAAAGAAATCTGTAATATTGAAATCCCTTATGTCTATCTTCTTGTTGATGACATAGTCAGTAAGGTGTCAGTTCTTCGATCGAGGATTTATATATAAAGAAAGAAAGAACAGATTTTTAATCCAGAGTTTAGTATTTATTTTTAAAACTAGTACTCAATACACAGTAGAACATAATATTATATTATTATTATATTATTATATTATTATTATTATTTATCGCGACACAGAAATTACCATGTTTCGGAACCAAAACCTAAACCTTAAATTAAACTTAAGATGAAGGTTTTTATTCCATTCTCAAGCGATGCTGAATAACTTAAAAAAAATGATTTATTTTTTTAAGCTAAATAGTATTATATACTTTAAGTCGGAGGAGGAAAGGGATTACAAAATTTCAAGAGGGTGTTGGCATATTTTGACGAATCAGAATACAAGTATAATTTAAGATAGCAAAGTAAATATAGGTTAAGGGTTATGTGTGGGTTTGTAATTTCTATCTGTCGATAACTCCTTTAATTTTAAGCTTAATTTAAGGTTTAGGTTTTGTATCCGAAACATGGTAATTTATGTGTCCCGATGAATACATATTTTTAAATAATAATATTATATATATATATATATATATATATATATATATATATATATATATATATATATATATAGTGAGAGTGAGAGAGAGAGAAAGAGAGAGAGAGAGAAAGACAGAGAAAGAAAGACAGACAGAGTTGAAAATCAAATGAAGATAAGATATGGATAGAAAACTGACAAGATGATGAAATGAAATAAAGAACAAAGTAGGAATCGAATTTCAGTCAAACATGTTTTAACTTTATTAGGGCTTCGTCAGAGATCGATAATAGAAATGAAAAAGCAAAGAGACAGTATACTTGTGACGTCTGCCTGGCCGCGTCCGTCGTGCTGTCCTGGTCGCGGCACCAATTGTGACGTCATCCCGTCTGTCTCCGCAACCGTCGCCGTCCTATCCTGTCCTGTCCTGTGACGACCAATGTGACTTGGTATTGGTCGCGGCACCAAACGTGACGTTCTAACCCTTTGCTGATTCGGATAGGAATCTGATTAGATTCGGTATCAGCCTTGTCCTTTCCAGCTCGCCTCCAACGTCTGGTTACCGAAGTAACTGCTTTGATTTCTAGTCTAACCTACCCACGTTGTGATTTGATCATAGGTAGACCAAATCAATGTCGCCGGGCCGTAATGCAAGTCGAGTCCGAACAAGGGTAATACCGCACAAGTATATGTAAAAGAAAATAAAGTAACAACTCGAAAAGTTCAAATGTGTTAAAAAAGGATAACAATATTTATATCTGGTTTCTGAATACAGGACTGCGTCTTTCTCCCAAACCGCTAATATGGATTCGTGACACCTTGCGTTTGTTAGGCGAGTCTTAACATCGTAACTTGTTCTTTAAGAAACTGGTTTTGTTGTATCTTCAGGCGATATTCGTAAAACTTGTTTTGGTGGTGTGAGTCTAAGTCGTTCTTCAAAAATAAATTGTTCTTGGTTAGAAGTTGAGGTCGAGAATGCGTGGATTTTAAGTCAGCTTTCTGCGAGGCGTGTCTCAGAGCTCTTGCCTGTCTTTCTAACCCCAACTAACTGACTGCCGTCCACTCTTTCCGACTCTGCTTATATGGACGCCGACCAAAACCGGGGTCGGCCTGTCGGGGTTTGAGGTTCCTTGATAATTCTAAATCCACAGCAAGGATTTCTTTGTTCTCGAACAGGAAAATCCACCACTTTTTTATTTTTGGAAGTTCCTACTTTCTACTTAAAGAGAATCGTCCTCCCAAATTCTTCCTTTCTCATATTGGTATCTCACCCAATCCCTTCAGAGGGCGTCAACGGGTTTCCCCTCTCTCTCACAGTGGCATCTCACTTAGATCCCTTCAGGGGGCGCCAACAAGCCTCCCCTCCTTCTTCACATGATTACCTTCGCCTATCGCTCACGCCACCATTCAGCCAATGGACTCCCAGCAGCGTGGGTGTGGCTAGACTGGCCTCGGTTTAAAAATCTCGCTCAAAGGAAAAAAAAATTATTATCTTCCCCTTTTTTTCTTCTTTTCTTTCTTTTCTTCTTCCCGACAAGAGACCCTTACGACTCTTTTCTTAACCGAACGCCGTCTGGAATTCGTCAATCGAGATTTTTGCCAGCATCAAGTGGGTGGTATTCTGGCGACTTTGCACCCTGGTACCAATTATTCGTTCCGATAAAATATTTTTTCTATCATGGCCAGCTCCAACACAAAACAGGTGCTCTTCTCAAATTATATTTCCACAGATAGTTAAAGGTTTAATCTTTCCTTCCTTGTACTTGGTCCAGAGGACATTTTTCTCCGCCAGTGCGCGACCTGACTGATATTGTCTCTTGGCATTCTGTTTTGTAGGCCACTTGATCAATTTGAAATTTTCATTATCGCCATGGGCAGACAGCTATCTTCGCTAATGAAAATAAAATCTTTACCACTTTTCTTTGTTAGAAAAAATAACATCGCTCAGTGTGTTTTCGTGATAGCTTCTTATCACCTCAATTAATTCTCACCTCCTTTTCTTTTTTTTTCTTTTTTTCTTTTTCACGCAACCCTAAATAGTGACACATACTGGAATGTTATGATTTTTGGTAGTTCTCATTGGTCAGACATGCCTCACGTGTATAAATGCAATAGATAATATATAAATATGTGTGAGTAACATTTATGATGTTAAAGTGTGATAGTGTAAGAGTGTGTAAGTAAAGAAACATTTGTATGTGCAGGTGCGTGTAGAACGGTAATGTTAATTCAAGTAAGTGTACAAGTGTGCATGTGAGGGAAGTCTTTCCTCCATACACGTGATCGAGAATCAAAATTTCCAACAAAATGCAAAATTATTTTGCAACATCGCTAAATTTGATCGACAAAATACGAGGATGAAATCTCAAGAATTCCCTCACATACAGAAAAGTGTCTGTATGTGCGTGTGTGAGAAAGAGAGAGAAAGAGAGAGTGTGTGTGTGTATGAAAGTGTCCTAGTGTGTGTGTATATGATTTGTATTAGAGATTGGTTAGCTGTTCTAGTAGGTATACTTGGATACGTGCGGGAAGCCTCCAAATATATATATATATATATATATATATATATATATATATATAGCGAGAGAGAGAGAGAGAGAGAGAGAGAGAGAGAGAGAGAGAGAGAGAGAGAGAAAGAGTAAGAATGGATATGTGAGAAAGAAAGAGAAAAAGAGTGTCTGCGAGAATGAGAAAAAAATGAGTGTCTGTGTGTGTGTGTCAGTAAGAAAGAGACAGAAAGAGAACGTCTTTTTGTGTAAGACAGAGAAAGTGTCTCTTTGTGCATAAATGTGTGTGTGCGTGTGAGATAGAGATAAAGTTTGTGTGTGAGAGAGAGAAATAGAGTTTGTGCGTGATAGAGAGAAGGAGAATTTATGTATGCGATAGAGAAAAAAGAGAGATAGAAAATGTCTGTGTGTGTGACAAAGAGAGAGAGAGAGAGAGAAAGAGAGAGAGAGAAAGAATGTCCGTGTGTGAGAGAGACAGAGAAAGAGAGTGCCTATGTGTGTGAGTGAAAGAGAGAAAGAAAGAGAGTGTATGTGAGAGATAGATAAATAGAGAGAATACCTGTTTCAAAGAAAGAGAAAGTGTCTGTGTTTGTGTACGATCATAAACGTATGGGAATACAGAAAACTGATTTAAAAACTAAAAAAATGAATATTGCTAAACGTGAACCGTTTTACTGGGAAACGTAGAAAGGATGTTGATTAAAACATTCGGACAAAGAGCATAAGAACAAAAGAAAAAGTTTGCAAATGAATAGCAATTGTAACCTCTTAAGAAATATTCAAAATCACGCTGATTATCACAATAGGGAACGAAATCATGTCGTTATAAACAAAGACATGGAATTTTTCTGAATCTGCTTCCTCTTAATTTAAAGACGATTCGATGTACGTAGTTTTTTTTTCTTATTTTTCGTACAAACAATTATTTTTATTTCATGGCTGACAGAACAGGGGACAATTTACAAGATAAATGTAATATAGCGTAAACAGAAATTAGAATTAGTTATACATTCAACATTTGAAGATTTAGGAAAAATAATAGCTAATTAATAAAAGCTACATTATAGAATCTATATGAATAAATGCGAAATTGGAGCTCAATTCTCCTGCGAATTCTGAGATTAAAAAGTTCCAGCTCTACTTCATAGTAATTAAGACACGAAAAGCTCAATATTTATATTATATATTATTTACTTCTAGGCTGTATCACTCTTCAGGTTTAGCTAATGTGCATATTGATTTTTAAAAAGGTTTATTTCATTAATTAACTGCCCTTCCTTACTATTCTTTTATTCGAGGATTGTTTTGAATTTTTTATAAAAAACAATTCTGTTTATGAATATTTTATATTTAATGCAGAAAAGTGTTTGAAATTTGCATTTTACTTGGCCTACAACAGGTTGGAATCTATTTGTAAAACTTTAATTAACCATTTCAAGCCAATTTATGTATTAAATGTTCATTTAAAATTTTTGTTTCAAAGATTGCGAAGCGATAGCAAACAGGCGAAGCCTGCTCGTTTATAATAAATCTATTTTTTAATAGCCAATCAAATATTATTTATTCTTTATAATAACCAATGAAAATAACTTATTAAATATTATTTCTGTGCAATTTCATTATGGAAATGAAGCATGCGAAATGTTTCGTTAAATTAAAAATATATTTCGTATGTATATCAGCGCCCTTTATTATTTTAATCCGCATGGGCTGTAAGGAAAATTTAACATGTCCTCATTTAAGGAAGCTATTACTACATTTTTTATAAATTTTTGTGTGCTCATTCGTTCATCTAATTCTGTTCGTTAGTTTTGATTTTTCTTTATTTTCAAGAGACAATAAAGATAATTGTTTTAAACTCCATACCAATGTAGAAACGACAAATGTAAAATTTTTCATCCATTTCAGTATATTTTGATAAACCGGAAACGTGAAATCCACAATGATTTTCTTGGAAGATAATTCTATAAAGACATAATTTCCTCTCGATAATCTGTTCAGGTTTAACTTTCAAGGATTTTTGTCATAAATGTGATCTCACTTCATTCGGGGAAAAAAAAAGGTGTATTTACATTTGCATTCATTATAATTTCATGATTTCTATCTTTTTTTCTGAATATCCAATATTAATTTGTACATGTTCACTTTTCTTAGAACAAATTCCTTCGTCGATATTTGGGATTAAGGTCATAAAACTGTTGGAAGAATATGCACAAGATATTCATTTAATTAAACATGGCATTGATCAAAAGAAGTACCACGATTCGCAGTAAAAGCAATCATGGTTCCCGATAACGCATCTTGATCAAAGACTAATTCTATTCCTCAAGAATTAATAAAAATGTAATTGAAAGTACAAATAAAAAGAAAACTTAAAAGGAAAATGATATTCATTAAAGATAATTTCAAAATATGTGATAAAACACAAGTACAACAAATGCTTCCGAAGTTATCTCAATTACTGAATCCTTCAGGTAAATTTCAATAGTGGCAAATGAAGGGCATAGGAAATCTTTTTATCTCTATAACTCTAACGAGATTATTACCGTAATTCCCTATGTATAATACGCATTTTTTTCTTAAATAATATTAATATTAAAAATAAAAATATTAATAATAAGCAAAATCAGGGGGAAATATTATGCACAACTACATTTTTTTAAATTGCCGTAGAATAAAATAGGATTTATCATAAAACTGAATTAGAATAATATGTTTAAAACTAAATAAGACTAGGAAGCGCTGGCCGTAATGAAATTAGGGAGGTACAATTTATAGGGTTTAATTACTAAACAAGGGGTGGATATTATGCGTGAGTAGAAGCATTTTTCTACACAATTTTAGGTGTGCGTATTATAGATGAAGGCGTATTATACATATGAGGAATGACGGTAATTTAAAAAATTTAAAGCTTATTCGATGCATAACTAAATAATTTCAGTTTTCTGTCAATTTATGTTTTAATTTTTAAATTGCTCGAGGTAGATTACATCTTTAAATTTTTTTTAACAGCT
Source organism: Acanthosepion lycidas (assembly GCA_963932145.1). NCBI lineage: Eukaryota > Metazoa > Mollusca > Cephalopoda > Sepiida > Sepiidae > Acanthosepion > Acanthosepion lycidas. Next base: position 79,657,409 of record OZ010594.1, on the reverse strand, counting down.
TTGTGAAATTCATTGCGAACTGAAGCAAATTTGGCTTAAAAAGAAAAATAATGAAGTATCTTCAGCGATACGATGACTGGCAGTTATCTTTAAATTAAACCTTTCAATTTGGCTGTTAGGAAAAGGGTTTCAAAGCAACTCATTGATCTTTCAGTCATGATTATTTTCTCCGACACTTTGCAGCTGAAATTTTTATCAGCAGACCTAACCTTTTTAACGGCTAAGTCACCTTACGGTCGTCCATGATTAATATTCTTCCTTCGAAAGTGACAAACTCATAAAAATTATTAGAATCGTTCTTTTTTTTTTTCTAAAGGAAAATACATTTCCATTCTTAAATTCAATTTTGATTTTTAGCCAATCTGCGACACTAGACTGCTTCGCTAACTATAGTGTGATGCAGTCAAATCATAAATTCCTCAAAATACCGATTATTATGCAAGCCCTGGGATACTTGTATGGTATAATAGCTAGCAAGCTTGTCTAACTAGATCAGTTACAAGTGAGTTCGATCTTCACTGCATGCTCCATACATTCGGCCATGTGCCGGATCTGAGCTACGCTTAGTAAATCGCTATCTTAACAAACCTACGAGCAGAATTTATACGCATCTTTCTTGAAAGACTTTCTTTCAGCACCTCTTTTAATCTCTGCAAGCGAGTAGTGTGTTCTGTATTAATTGTTTTGACCGTCGGAAAATATTTCAAAATTTAAAATGATAAAAAGATTTGTTGAAATACATGGATACAAAAAATGTTTTCCATTTTATTTCACCAAGGAAGAAATACAAATCCTTTTATGTCTACACATCTACAAAAAACATTAAGAACTTATTCTAGGGATTACTGAAGATTATGTGTTTTTCTTTCCAGTTTTAACATTTAAAACATTCGCAAGGTAGATTCACTTTAACCTATCCATTATATTCATCTAATTCAAACTATAGTTAGCTTTCGAAAAAAAGTATATAATTCTTGCATTTTCAGTTATTATCTTATGTCTCAGTTATTTCCCTTTAGCTCAACACTATTTACCTTATTCGGACTATTGTCCTCATCTTTGTTGTCATATTTATTACAACGTTTCGCCCGTTATACGCTCCGACCTTTTTCAGGTGTTTGGAAAGTTGAACTGAACCCTTTATTTCGCTCACTGGGGTAGACTGTTCTAGTTCCACGTGCCATGTCTAATGGGTGTCAGTTATCAGTTATCTCTTGTTAATTCCCCTCTGCAAGTTCTCCACTGCCTTAACCAGGTATTGAAGTCACCACTCTTTGTGTCCTGTCACTGGATCTAACTAACGCCTTTATCCACTGTGCCATGTGTCCTTAAGGACACATAGCACGTTGTGATAAATATGGCAACAATTATAAGGAAAATAGTCCGAATAATGTAAATAGTGTACATAATACCTCATCTCAGAAATATAGGCATATATTCGACTCTTCAAGTTTTGGTTCACCATTGCTGTGGCCTGGTATTGAATTCACAACTCTTTGGGTCTAGTCACTGGATCTAACTATCCACTAGGCCATGTGTCTTTGGGGCATCCGGAAGAGGCATAGCACGTGAAACTAGAACAACCTACTTCAGTGAACGAAATAAAGGGTTTGGTTCGAAATTTCAATCGCCTTAAGAAGACCGAACGTACAACGGCCGAAAGGTTGTGATTATGGCAATGAAGATGAGGATAAGAGTCCGAATAAGGTAATATTTACGGCAGAACTCCAAGGAGGATAATTACAGTGAACATGTTGATATTAAAATGTTGACGAAGAGGTCATTTCAAGAGAGATAAAGAATTCTTATCAATGACATCCATATCAAAACCAAATATTCAGAACACAATATACCAGAAACAACCAAAGTTTTAACGGTAGACAATACGGACAGCAAAATTGAGTATGTCATAATCGTATACAACGAATTAGTTGAAAAAGATACCAAATTAGATATGAATGGGTTGGAAAGGTAATCCACTGGGAATTACGCAAATGATTTGAGCATGCAAGCCAACGGAATGCTAAACAAATTCATAGATTGAAAGTAAAATATAAATAAAAAAATCTACATGAAAAAAAAATATTTAAGATTTTGATATTTTAAACAAATACGATATTCAAAGCCAGAAGACTGGATTTAATTACTGTAACTCAAAGAATTTTCGCAGAATGGAATTCTCCATGAGGCAAATCAGAAAATTATTAAAAAATTGAAAGGTTGATAATTTTCACAAAACTTCATGCCTGCAAGACTGAAGCGCTTGGAGAATTTCCGCTTTGATTGGCACACTGTCCATATCTGTTTATGAGCCGGTCTAACGAGGAAGAATCATGGCTCAGTGTCGAGAGGTTTGCTTTTTTTATTTGGAAGATGAGGCATCTAAGGCAAATTTGAAGACATATATAGATATTTTGAAACATTCTCAGTCAGAGATCGATTGAGTAGATTGGGTTGCCCAGCTTTATCGTATTTCTCACTGCACCCCACCTGCAACATTATGAGCTGCTTTTATCAAAAACTGTCACCATATCTCACATATCTGAATATGATGTATGTGCATGGTAAAACCCTTATGAAACTGAGTGTCAGAAAGGAAAATTTAGCTTCCTGTATTTGTAATAATAATAATAAAATGAAGAAGAACGACAACAACGAGGAGTACAATCAAAAAAGGAAGAGGAGGAGGAGGAGGGAAAAGAAGAAATGGAGAAGGAGGATTCGAGAAGAAGAAGAAGAGGAAGAAGAAGAAGAAGAAGAAGAAGAAGAAGAAGAAGGAAGTGAAGTGGAGAAAAAAGGAGAAGAAGAAGGAAAAGAAGTGGCGGAAAAGAAGAAGAAAGAGGAGGAAAAGGAGGAGGGAGAGTACTGAAAACAAAAGGAGAAGGGGGGCAAAAGTAGAAGTAAGAGAAAGGGGAGAAAAGGAGAATGAGAATGAGAAGAAGTAAAGAAGACTGAGGAGGAGGAAGAGGAAGAGGAAGAGGAGAAATCTGAGGAGAAAGAGAGCAGCAACAACAAATAAAAGCAACCAATATAATGAGATTATATATATATATATATATATAAAATATCAACGTTGCTTGCGAAGGGAAGAGATTCTTTGTTGTAATATTTGATGTTAGTAGATCCCAAAATATAGAAAACTGCAGAAATACGCGATGGTGAATGGTGATTTTCTGAGCGTAGCTTAGATGTGGCTCAAGACGGAATGTATGGAGCACCCACTGAGGATCAAACTCACTATTCAGTCGTAATTGATTTATCGAGGCAAGCTTGCTATTACACCACATCAAGTACCCTAAACTTAGTTTTGACACAAGGCCGAGATTAAGGAGCATCCAGCGAGGATCGGAGTCACTACTCAGTGGCAATTTTATACCGAGACAAGTTCGCTAACCATTACACCACGTCAAAGTACCCAAACGCGATGGTGAATAAGGAGATTGCAAATTACAATACCGTTGATTTTGACAAGAATATTGCGTACGGTCTTCAAGTGAGTCTCACAGTCTGGTTCCATTGCAATTAATATCCATAGAAGCAAACGTCAATGTAGTGATCTGGCTATAATATTAAATAATAATAAATGGCAGGTATGCGAATGCAAGTAGTTGTAAATAGAATCAATTTGGTAGAGCAACGCGCCCCAGCGCAACGCCCGTTAGTGACCGGAGATTTTACGCATTTTAAGTTAGGCTCACCTAATCACATCTAAGTTTATTTAAATGCCGAATAAAAGTGCCACTCAAAAATTCTTCAGTACTAATAATTACAAATTGCAAAAATGTAATAATTTCGTTATTATTTTTCGTATTTTTCTAATGAGACATGACTCAGTGCACATGTTAGTCCTTCGTATGTCCATTCCTCAAAGTCGTTTCACGCAGATTGACAACATATTTTCGATTGGAATTAAAACAAGGGAGTTTCCTGGCCAGTCTATAGTACTTTGATTTTCTCAGTGGTAATACTTGCCAGTGTGTTCGTGCAGCGTCACAATTTTCGGACGCTTCCTTGGAGTAAGGTCCATCGCAGAAAATGACCGTAGGACAACTAATCGACTCTGGAGAAAATAGTGTCAGGGCGTGATAAAAGTCTGGTGCAATCACTGATGACGCAGTATTTTTCAACGCAAAACAAATTTCCTCATACACCCCGAAAACAGATTCATATTACTGCACACCACTGCAAATGACCTAATCTGAGGAGAAAATAAAAATAGATTACACCCTGTCACTCCAATGCGTCTAAAACTGACCGAATGATGAAAGAAAGGAAACTAAAGTTCTTGTTTGAATTAACTTGCACAAAGGTGTATTTTCGTTATGAAAACAACACAGGCTGTGAGTATCTTGTGTGAGATGTTAAAATGAAAAATTACACAAATTTAATGATCTAGGAAATGTTTTAACAAACAAAGGAAATGTAACATGAAATTTCCGCACGTGAATAGAAACAGAAAAAGATACCACCGTCCAAAAAATAACCAAACTAATAAGAAACAGGAAAATTTCATTTGAAACAACGTAAAGAGTGCTGCTCTGACATGTAATATCAAGCCTCGTATATGTGTGAGGTCAGGACAATTTCCTTCCAGATGTAGAGGAGATTTAAGACAACAGAAATGATATTTTACAAAATGCTGGAAATACCACGGTCGGAGCATATTGGTAACGAGCCGTGTTTAACGAAATTGGGGGAAAAAAAAAGGAAAGATATATGTACTTTGACTCGCAATGTGAGAGTTGACAAATCTGGGAAAGAGAATGATCATTATAGAATTGTTCTTATGGAGTGATTTCACAGTGGGGGCTTGTATTTGCACTGTCGGTCCTAAAATAGGTTCGACGTACAAAACGTTAGGAACATGATATAATAGGTAATGACGAAGAGTAATCTAGTTGTGGTCGCTGATACTTTAGTATCCGACTAACGGTCGTCCGGCATCGACTGACTGACCCATTCAGTGACTCCTTGTTACTCTTACTACTCCTACTTATTATAGGTGGGAGAGTCTATTAACTATAGGAATAGGTGTGTTCTACTATAACAATTGCAAAAGTTGAAAATTCCAAGTCAAAGGCAATGTGGATAGAGGGAAACCAGCAATAACCTAGTTAACAAGTGTGTGTAATTAGATAAACAGGGACTCGGGGTGATATTAAGCAGACAAGCATTGCTTATCGCTGCAAAGTGTTGAAAGACAGGATTTCCTACGCTTTGAAGAATACAACACATACGGGAAAAAAACATAGTTTCTTAACCCGTTTCCCACCAAGAATGTTTGAAAAAACGTTTCATTTTCAGACAATTTTTTTTATTTGTTTTGATATCATAACTAAGAAACTGAGGCAACTTGAAATACCCGAACGGTGGCTAACCCACCTACCAAACGTATTAGTTGACAATTGAACTCGTTTCAAGCTCCGAAGAGCATAAAAAGGATCAAGATCTCTATATGAACACGTATAGCTGTTTTTTTTTAACGTTATGTTTCTGAAGTGTTTATTCGTCTGTACCCGAAAAAAGACACGTTTAACGTAATATATATATATATATATATATATATATATATATATATATATATATATATATATATATATACGTCTGCGCCGGGGTAAGGGTTAACTATCAAAATATAACTACACATTTGTTAGTGTTTGGATGCTTATCATATATATATCACATATATATTAGGTTGGTGCAAAAATAATATCGTTTTTTCAAATAGTAACATATGTTAGAAAACGACATTATTTTTGCACCAACCTAATATATATATATATATATATATATATATATCTTTGTGTAAAGCGAAATTAAATCCCTAATTTGTATACTTAGCAATTCCAACCTCAGTCAATTACCTTTTGCCATTGTGTACAAGAGTGGCTTATCTGAACGTGGAAACATCATTCTCGGTTGTCATGTAAGAGATTTGCCCTCTTGCCTCTCGGGCCGGTATTTATAATTTTGCCGGTCATAGGATTTCTTCCATAGGTGCAGCAAGGCCAATCGTCACTTAGGGGACAACCCTGTACCTGGCTTTCCCCAAGTTTTCTCTGAGTGAAAACCTTTTGATGAGCGTCGTATATTACATATATTTATGATGATAAGTTTTTAAACGTATTCGTGAAAGCATATTCTGAAAGAATTCCGTAATAACTTCTTTTATAGATAAATACTGCGAGTTAAATTAACTCTTATATATAGGTTTCTATTCTATTTAGATAATAATATAAATTTAATCGAAGGTTGGATTCTCTTTCCTCTTTTGAGGGAAAGTAGCTGTGGCTGGGATAGATATTTATATTGTGTCTTCATTAGGAATCGAAAATATTTGACATCGTGAATTTATTGAAAAAGTTTGAACAAAGTAACTATAAACAAAATGTTTTTTTTTGCTATCCTCTACCAGTTGCAATGATGGGGAAAGCATTACCACGCACCATCGCCAGTGAGACACGCTACAAGAGCCACCCCGTTTCGCGAGACTCGTCCCTTAATTGAGATGCCATCCCGCCAATCTTCCGAAGGAACGCCATCGAACGAGGGCCAATAACCACAGAAGTCTTGCCACATGAGTAAAAAAATAAATAAATAAATCTATCAGCAAGAGAAAGATATTTAACTATTTTTATTTATCTGTGCGTCCTGGGCGACGGACCCCGACTCAACCGCCGACCTGATCAAATTACCGGCCGAAAATGTATCCGCACAAGTCGCATCCCAAATCAATGACTTCCCCATTTAACGTCGTTGCAATTGTATTAGTTTTTGCAAGTATCTAATATCTATTATTCTAGATTGAAAAACACCTTGATTACTATAACATACCACTTCAAAAAAATAGCTTTTTACCCTTTCAAGGAACATCAACTCATTTGTTTAACATTTTCAAAATATTTATTTTATTTTTCTTCAAAGGATACAATAAACGCTGTATTTTCCTTTAAAAACAAATATTTAAGGAAAAAAGTGCAACATCTAATTATTTGGTTTATTAACCCCTTAAAATTAAATAAGAACATTAAATGAATGATCGTATATATAATAGAGGGTGATACCGAACATAATCAACCTCTCGGGACAGATTATATTTTGTTTATATAACCTTATTTTTCACATTTTTTTTAAAAACAATTTACCTTGAAGCTGATGATACTTGCTCGGACTGTAAGCTAAAATACAGAGGATTCAAAAAGAAATGTTCCCTATATATAACCAGATTTTAGGGGCAACAATTTCCTCGTTTGTTTATATTATCAACAATCGTTTTCTGTGAATAAAGGGTAGATTAAAAATAAACGGAGGATAGATTAAAAATTTTAGAAGAGAGAATATTGGAAAAGAAGCTAATAGAGAGGGAAGTAAAGATTATGTGAGGATCCTTGAAAATGAGAAACAAAGAAAAAAGAGGAAATCGCAAGATACAATGAGAATAAAGCCATCAATGGAAAATAGAAACGTAATAGAAATATGTATAAAGGAAAAAAGACAATAGAAAAACTAGTTTTAGCCGACGCATTTCGTCCAATGTGGACGTTCTCAAGGCAAAAAACGAAATGAATCTATTGAAACAAAAAATCTATAAATAACAAAGAAAATGTTAGCAACTAGAAGAATTTAGAAGCAATATTGTCTATTCATATGATCAACTGGAAAATTATGTCAATTACTTTATGTATGAAGAGTATATTTTCACGTGTAGAAATATCGTTGGCATTGTTGTGTTGACGGATTCAGGCGTTTTCTTTTGATTTCTTGATACACTTGTTGTATACGCTGGCTTGGGAGCTTATTGATTCTGTTAGGAAAGGTGTGATTGAGAAAAATCTGGGCGTAGATTAATATTTGGATAATATTCAATGGCGGCACTCTCGAGGGTTTTCCTTCTGAGTGAATTATTTTCTTTCTTTATGAGTGTAGCATTTTTAAAATCGAAATTGGAATTGAATTTATTTCTATGTTGACTATTGACTAGTGCATTTGTTAAATTGTTATTTATGAAGTTACTTTTGTGCACATAGATGCGTTTTTTTAAAATTTCCTCATGTTTCTCAAATGTATTGTGGGGAACAGGTTTGGCAATTTATTTTATATATGCCTGCTTCGGAAATAGTATTGCTATGGGTATGTGATGATCTGATTATATCGATAATTGTTTTCAAAGCGGTTATCTTTATTTTGAGATTATGTAGATGGGCTTAGGTTGTTCTGGATAGTGAACGTGACGGAGTTAGTCGGTAGTATTATGTGTCTGTTCTCAAATAATTTATTACTACGGATAATGTTATTTTTGTAGCGGTTGTATATGTTGTAATCGTTTCTTCCTGCATTCGGATGAAATGATATCGCTATTGTAGGTCTTTAAATGTGTTTTTGAAACATACATAGAAAATATAAATTTCTAAATTCTTCTGGTTGCTAACGACATTTTGTTTGTTGTTTATATGTACTTCGTTTCAATAAATTCATTTCATTTTTTGCCTTGGAAAAGTTCACGTTGAACGAAACGCGTCGGCTAAAAGTACAGTTTTCGGAGTGTCTTTTTTCTTTATACATATTTTCTTTTTCTACGGGTTAATTGTGAGCTATTTTTACATAATAGAAATAACTTCGAAAATGAGGCAATAAAATTTGAGAAGAAATAAGAGTAGTACATATTGACATATTGAATGGATGAAAATGAATAAAACAGATATGCATATGAAGAAAACGACAACATTCTCGGTAAAAGAGAGATTTATTTAAGTTATAACAGGGAACTCATATAGTAGCGCGCCAAAAGACTTGTGATAGGGTGCATAGTTTCGTGTAGGATTATATCTAGCTTGGACACGACATTGATTTCCCAAATGGTTGGATAATCTCTAAAATGATGCTGACCGATACTATATGGATAGCAATCCAAAACTGTGTCTGTAGGTGCAGTATAAATCTATTCCTTACGTCACATAAACGCACGATTGAGTGAATACTGTAGCTACACTATTCGCCGGAAATCTAAAGCATGGGTTTCCACCAATTTCGTTACACGTTAGACCTGATGGCATGGTGTATTATCCGATAGAACAACACTAAATTGATAGGTTACACATAGCCCGCGAATGGGTTCAAAATAGTTCAGCCTAGCAGCCACCGCAGGAAAACATCTTTAGAAGAAACAGACAACACAAATCATGCCACCTGGATAAACCCCGCATCATTATGTAAGTTCAATCAGTCTGCAAGCGACCGTTTTGATAACTGAGGTCTATGGCTTCATGTCATTTACGCCAAACTCTAAACCGTGAATTATGTTACTAAATCACCCGATACTGGTCCTCCTGTGTTTGCCAGCACAGATGAAACGCTGCATTCAGTTTTGTGCTTTTAACACGGGTACCATGTTAAGAGTTTTGATTTCATATACAAAAGAAGCTAAAGAAAGCTGGACTAGCTTGAGCGGTATTTGTTTAGTTTCTCCAGTATTGATTGTGGATTTATTATAGACAATTCGAGCCAGATGTGTTTGGTCACGATAAAAAGCAACCGAGATGGTGTTAACATTAACTCCACAGAACGGAAATTGATACTGAAATGAGTATTATCTTTCCCTTTATTTAAGTCCCTTTAACTAGCTCGTTGCTTGAAACTATGACTGTTGCAATACTTATATTCTTTAGAGAAATACTGAAATTATACTTAATATTTAGACGTTTACTTTTAGAGATTGTCAGGATATGTGGGTATCATCACGGGTACAGGGTCGAAAAACTGAAATGTGAGATTAGGTTAAATTCCAGCTGGGTTCACCTCGCACAAAAAGCATGTCCATTTATTTTTCCTCCAATCTATGAATAAAATAGCAGGGTAGACTTGGTTTCCTAACACAAGGAGACTAGGATATGGAAGGCTGAATTGAAAATCGTTGTGCAGGCAACCGCTCCACTATATTCCAAAAGGAGGCATGTGCAGGTAATAAAAGAAAGTAGCCGAGACCTGAGGAATTAAAAAGGATAATATATAGTGGGAGGAGGGAACAAATATTCGTACACATACACATAATTTATTCAATTGTTATTCTATTCGAACTAATGAATAAACATAGTTTTATATAATTAACTGTACACAGGTACGTAATAACTAAATATCCATCGAAAAAAGAAAAAAAGATTTTTTTCAATAGAAATAAATCGCATTTATCCATTTTTCTTCAAGAACTTCGAGGAAATTAATGCGTCGAATTAAATCAAATCCAATGGTTATTCAGCAAGTATTGCAGGATGATATGCTTTCATCAGGAATCTGTGTCACTAAACGGAAACTAAGCAATGAAATTCTTATGCAAAATCTAAAGTCAGGCTCCCATCAGAAAACTCCACTGCTATTGAAAAGACACAGTGATCCCCATTTGAAATTCGTTCGTGAACATAAGTATAAGAAAAAATCGTACTGGGAAAAAGTATTATGGACAGACGGAACCAAAATTGAGTTGTTTGGACATAATTCTAGAAATCATGTATGGAGGAAAGATGGCGGTGTCAAAAGAACACAATACCAACAGTGAAATATGGTGGTGGCAGCATCATGCTTTGGGTATGTTTTTCTGAAAAAGGTACTGGCAACATATCAGTAAGAGATGGTAGAATGCCGCAGCATATCAAAATATTTTGGAAGTAAATCTAATCGAGAGCTCCAACAAAACTCCCGGATCTGAAGAGCATATGCGAAGAAGAATGGAACAAAATATCAACTAAAATTTGCAAATCATTAATTGAGAACTACAAGAAGAGGTTGGTTGCTATAGAAGTGAATAATGGCTATTCTACAAAGTATTAAATGAAGATTATGTATTCTTTTCTGTATTGTACGAATAATTTTTCCACCCATTAAAATAGAAAAATGGGATTTATTGCTATTAAATCACTTTTTCATGTTTTTCATGAATATTTAGTTATTATGCTTCTGTGTGCAGCTAATTATATGACAATTATCTTTAGACTTTAGTAAGAAATAAAATAAATTTAAAAATGTGTATGTCTACGAATATTTGTTCCCCACTCTGTATATACTCTGACGTTTCTCTGTTTACTTTGGTTTGGTTTGTTTTGTTTTACGGCATATCAATCTACTTGGGCCATTTAATGCCGATAATTTTTTTTTCCTAGTAATATTTTTGTAATCTATTTCTGGTAATATTTTTTCCTCAATGTATAGTTGGTAATATTATTTTAATAAAAATGTATTGCTGGTAATTTTTTTTCCAAAACGTATTCTTTTCCTTCAAAAATTTATTTCTGGTAATAATATTTTTACAAAGTATTTCTGGTATTAAAACCTATTTTACAGTTTCATAATGCTTTTTACCTCAGTTTCGAGGTTAACTATTTGCCCATAGCTGGGACCCTAAAAGGTGCTACCACCCCCGATCAAGGTGGTTCTAGGAACACCAATAATTAATAGGTGGTTCCACGCTCCTCAGAGCCTCCTGATGAGAGGCCTTACTGTTGGATGTAGTTTATCGTCTTATCCTAGACGCGGATGTAGTTTATCGTCATACCTAGGACGGGATGTTGCTCTGTATAAAGAAAATTTGTGTACACAATTTCGTGCAGAATTGTGTTGTTTTGATCACATAGCGTTTTTTTTTAATACAATACTGCATGTCCATTCAACGAAAAAAATGAATGTTAGCTAATTATTCTTTTCGGCCATACTTTAAAGAGAACTTTCCATCATCGAAATAGCTTGTTCAGCATGACAGACTCAGAGAGGTTGATACCATCCGTTACTAAAAGGAGTTCTTTTGGGGAGGGTTAAGTGGGTTCATTTCATTTAAAGATTTACTCGAGATTACTTCTTAATAATATATTTTCCATTACTACCCGATACTAAGGTTTAATTCTATTTTCGGATTTCTTCTTTCTTTCTCTTTAGCATGTCACGATGTTATATTCAAGAAGAGAGAGAGAGAGAGCAACGACGTGGCATCTTCTCTTACCATAATTCAATTTACTTGGAACACATTATATGTTGTAGTATATCTTAAAGAAATATTCTGTAAAATAGTTTTCTTTTTTCTTTATATACCTTATATCTGAAAGACCGCTGATTCAGTTAATAATGACGTAAGTTGTATTTCATTTTATATCATTCAAAACTGTTTTTAGATCGAAGTTTTCCTCTACCAGTTAGAGATTGTTGTATATTGTTTGAATCCGCCAAACTGTTATCTTATACGCAACTTTGATTAAATCATGAGCAGTAATAATATTCTGTCTTGTGTCTGCCGCGGTGTGTTCGACAGAGATGTACGAGTCTTGTGTTAATGGTGATAGCTTCTTCCTATTCACTGATAATGACATTATACGAAATGCCAAGCACAGTATAGAATTATGCACTGGCAAAGTGCTAGCCAAAATTCTACACTTCCTCTCTTGATCATCATCAAGAGAAGGGGGAAGTAAATTTCTTAGGAAGTTACAGAACGAGGAAGGAAAGCAAAGGAAGACAGAGAGAAAAACGAAAATGTGATACAAAGTTTGAGAAGAACAGAACTGCTGCGATGATGTTGCACAGACAAAAGATTCTTAGAAATATGCAAATCACTCTATAGACATCTGTCCGTAGATTTCAACCAGTTTGGCAGATTGTACTTGTGGGTATTGGTGAGCTTGTAGGCGCACTTTAATAGACACTGTAACATTAGATGCTCTCTTATACATACAGAAACCTACATATAAATACTTATTTTTATTGCAATCACTAAGCTCACGTAACTTATTAATATTTATAAACATATTAATATGTACCAATGTACTTATTTATGAGAGTGAATTGCCAAGACGAAGAGTGTCAATCTTTTGAGATTTGTTTTAGATTTATTATTGGCTGTTGGGGTTATTTCGGGTTGAGGCTTATAGAAAATGGAAATATCTCAGAATCTTAAACTGATGTTTCCATACAAACAAAGCATAAGTTTACGAAGATAGGACTGGTGTGATATTTTTGAAGAGGGTTGCAGTGTTACCGCAAAGGGAAAAGATAATTTCTCAAAAGAACCACACCTGAGAAGGAATAATTTTGATAGCACTAAAGAAATGCCGACACCTCAAACAGAAAATTTGGTTTGGTTTGTTTTGTTTTACGGCATATCAACTTCAATGGGTTATTTAATGTCGACAAAAATTTTTTCCTGGTAATATTTTTTTTGTCAAAAATCTATATCTGGTAATATTTATTCCTTCAAAAATCTGTTTTTTGTAATATTTTTCCTTCAAAAATCTATATCTGGTAATATTTATTCCTTCAAAAATCTATTTTTGTAATATTTTTCCTTCAAAAATGTATAGCTGGTAAGATTTATTCCTTCAAAAATCTATTTTTTGTAATATTTTTCCTTCAAAAATGTATAGCTGGTAATATTTATTCCATCAAAAATCTATTTTTTGTAATATTTTTCCTTCAAAAATGTATAGCTGGTAATATTTATTCCTTCAAAAATCTATTTTTTGTAATATTTTTCCTTCAAAAATGTATAGCTGGTAATATTTATTCCTTCAAAAATCTATTTTTTGTAATATTTTTCCTTCAAAAATGTATAGCTGGTAATATTTTTAAAAATGCTGGTTATATGTTTTTTTTTTTCCAAAACTTATTGCTGGTATTATTTTTTTTCAAAATGCTGGTAATAGTTTTTTTTTCTTAAAAGTAGATTGCTGGTAATAATTTTTTACAAAGTATTTCTGCTATGAAAACCTATTTTTACACTTTCATAGTGTTTTTACCCCAGTTTAGGGGTTAACTATTTCTCCATAGCTTGGAATCCTCTAACAGGTGCTACCAACCCGAGTTAGGGTGCACCTGCGAACACCAGCAATTAAGACGTGGTTCCAAGATCCTAAAAACCTCCCGATCAGAGGCCTTGCTGTTGGACGTAGTTTATCGTCATACCCAGGACGATCAAACAAAAACAGCTAGAATTTATCAAAAGACTGATATATAAAAATTCATAGATTTGATAACAGTGTCGAAATATTATCTCTAAAAGAAATGCTAGAATATTTCGCAAGAACTCCACTTGAAAAATCGTATTTCAAAAAACTCTAAAGAGTGTCGTAATTTAAACATCAAGAAACAAAGCTAGAATTTATCAAAAAACTACACAAGAAAATTCAGTGTTGGATTTGGTTTCGTTAAAATTAGAGATTTAAAAACCAAAAACTTGAAGAAAGAAGCATTAATTTAAAAATAAAAATGTGTGCCTATAAAAAGAAATGTCTTTTGAAATAAAACAGATGTGATGTAAAATGATTGCACACACCTTGCAGGAACATAAGCGCAAAGATATATATTTAATAACTTGATTTGATTTAAATAAACTTACAAATATCTCAGTAGAAGTAGAGAGTCACAATTTATTTTGAAGTCAAACCTCTTGGAGGATTGTGTTTTAACAGGAAAATATAGGTTTACTATTACTACAAATTTTATTTTATTTTTCCTTCTCTAATTCCGTTGTTTCAAAATACCCATTTTAACGTGAAAAAGCCAAAAGCACTCGTATATAGTGAAATAATAAATACTTCTACGTAGCTCTGGTGAAAAACGTGGACACTGGACATGTAGTGATAAGAAGGAAAGACATGTTTTTGCTACAACAACTTAGCTAATGACACAGAAGACCAACGAAATTCACATTTCACATATTATCTCCATATTGAAACAAAATAAATGCCATAATTAACTTAATGATAAATACACATAAATGTACTCACTAGTTTCTGTATATCACATCAAATTTTAATCATTTAAAATTTTCGTAATTATTACAAAAACTCTGTAGAGATACAGGAAAATATTTTCACATGTGAATGTGCCATGTATTTGACATAAGATATATAAATTATATAAACCTATATGTCACTCTTAAAAGGATATAGTTTATTGTTATACATATGATGAACGAAGCTTGGTAAAGAGCGATAATACTTAGGACAAGAACAACACATATAAGATTAGCCAGCGGCGCGTAGAAGAAGTATCCACCTTCTAGAAGTGAGTCAAGTAAATTCCACAATGAATCACCAACTGCAGAATATCTACCATCCATCCCACGCTGTCAGATGTGGCGCAAGGCCGAATTTAATGCAGAGTATCCGAGCCCATAGGCTCAGTTAAAATTTCCTCGTAGACCTCCTATAAAACTGTGTGTCTTCTGTTGTTAAGATTGTGGCCGCAAATGTTAAATCCTGGTAGGATTTCCAGTTCTCTCAGAATTTCCTGGCTGTACAGGTTGAATAATTCTGGTGAGGAGACGCAACCTTGCCTTACGCCCCTTTCTATTTTTGTATATTTGCTGAACTCGTTAGTGACATGTAATCTAATTTATTAAGAAAGACATTAGGTTTCTTCTCTGCATGTGATGGATTATAATCGCTCATATCATCTTTCTGAAACTATGTTCCTGAAAAATATCTCTTCGTATGCTTTTAGAAACCGGCCTTTTCCCACCCGCCTGGTCCATCGTAAAGACAATGACATTTCATCGGTGAAAAATCTTTTGAAACGGTCTTTATGTATTCACGCCAATTTTATTCGATTTTACTAATACATTTTAAAGAATGCTTACTAATTGGTCTCACATGTATTAGCAAATAATTTAGGACTCGCTATTTGACATTTCCTAATTCCACATCGTCTAGAAATTTCGTAGTTTGAAAAAGAGGAACTTTTATAATATATCCTGATACAGCTGACAGATCGGAGCTAAAAATGTCGTCAATCCGCTCATAGCAGACCTGCACCAGATTATTCAAATCTCGATGGTACCTTCGATTATTGTTGAACTTTTTAGATTTCTTTTGCCTACATCCATTCTTAAATGTAAATCTTCATCCATCAATCTCATAATGTGGATATGAACTTGAGATTCGAATTTCAATACATTTCTTCCAGATGATTATCGTTTATTTGTATCTGCACAAAATAAACCCGATTTCGTTCTAAATGCTCAAAATGGTGTTGCTACCATTCAAGAAATAAAATTATAAATTTCTTTTAAGAATACTATTATAAATAAACATACAACATTTAGTGTCATATAATTAGAGATGAAGTTTAGATATAGGGATATGCTCTATTTCATGTGAATTAATATATACAGTTGTAAAGGTATTGATATGAAATACTGAAATCCATGTGAAGTCAGTCTATGTGAGACTCAATAGTGCAACTTTTATTTATCCAATGTCTATAGCCGAAAGAAAATAATACATTAATAAAATAAATATGCTTTTAATTATGCCTTATAATACTCAGGTGTTAAAATCACTATTGGACAACATATATTAGCTTATAATATAAGTTACACTCTTATATATATATATATATATATATATATATATATATATATATATATATATATATATATGAAAGTGAACATAGAAGTCAACACTTAGAGGCGACAGTCTGTTTCATGCTATATGCAATCGTCGGGCCACGTGGCCTGACGATTGCATATAGCATGAAACAGACTGTCGGCTCTAAGTGTTGACTTCTATGTTCACTTTTATATTTACACACGCTCTATCTCTGATATTGATCACTTATAGGACATCTTAAGACTATATTTCGTCACATATATATATATATATATATATATATATATATATATATATATATCCTAGTGATCCAGAAACACGATTGTTTTTTTTCTTTTGGCTAGGTATTGCACACAAACGTCATCCTATCCTTTTGGTTAGGCATTGGACGATTTTTTCGATGAATTTGGGCGTTTTTGTCTTTTTTTTTCAAACATTTACCCCAGATAGCAGTTTTTAAATATATTTTTATTTGAAAATGTTACTATCATTTTTTTTTATACCAGTTGAGTATAGGTATTTAAAATAAACATTATATATATATATATATATATATATATATATATATATATATATATATATATATATATATATATAAAGGCTTAAACACTAATATTCC
>OZ010594.1:79630426-79635426 GCA_963932145.1 Acanthosepion lycidas | reverse complement strand
ATAAATATTTCTATGTGAGCATATACTACTATAACATTGGGATAATGAGGGACTGATAGGAATTTATATAATCCTGGAGCAAGGGTACTTTTCTATATTTTAAGGCAGTGTTTACGTCTGCATTTTGCTATGAGTTCATTTCGAAGGGTAAGTAAATTCTCCTGGATTTTATATTTAATTATAAGTATTTTCTCTAGCAGACAGAGGTTACAACGGTCCCTGAAGATCTTAGGAGTTTGATCTCTAGATATGAATGTCCACTCCTATTGCAGTGCGAGACCTTTGTCAATAAGATCTCAGTAATGTCTGAATAAAGCTGTTTGTTTTTTGAGAGACCTATTGCTGAAGGTTCTGTGGTTATATAAGCGTTGCTTCCAGTTTCCCGCAGATATTCCAATGTAGGTCTTCTTCACGTCTACATTTTCTTCAGAGAAAATCCTTTTTCTAGACCTGCATTTATCTCCAACAGGACACTCAGTTGTCCTTCTGCAATTGTATGTGGGGTTAATATCTGTTAATTCACTGTAATGAAATTTATTTAGTAGCTTAAAGTTCTGGGCTGAGATGATTTTCTCTACATTGTTAACACAAGAGTAACTAATTTTAAGTGATTTTCTATTAAAAGTTTTTGATGAAGTATTCTTGTCATCAAAATGTTTATCTATTAGTTTTAAGAAGAAATGGCCTATATCAATATTGGAAAGTTGAAGCATATGACTTTCCTTTTTCTGTTTTTAGAGTTTTTATAATTTAGGTTCTTAGGCTAATCTTGGTAGTGTAACTCTTGTTTAAACTTGCTTAGTGCTTTGTGGTATATAAACTTACTCTCACTAAAAACTTTTTCATTAATGGATAACCTGTTTATTCTTGTGTTGACTGCTTTTGGTATATATTCTAAAATTAACCTGTGGTTAGAGTGGACATTAATGTAGATAGGCGTTTGAACTTCTTTTAGGAAGGGTTTAAAGTATTGTTGGAAAGGTTAAGAGTGATATCATGAATTTTTAGGTTAGAAGATATATCTATCGTGAAACCTAAAAACGTCAAAACTTTAATAATCTTTTTGTGTAGTTTTAAGGTTAAAGAACCATTACTACTTGGAACAAACATTAAGACGTCGGATCTATAAAGGCCAACTTGGTTGTCATTAACAATTCTACCTAGGGTGTCTAATATATATGCCCGGCACTCAAATGATTTTAACTCGGAGTATTATTTTCCATTTCATTTGTAATATGTTTGTAGGTCTTCAAGATTGACAGCTACATTTTTAGAGCTCTCATGAAATAAAAATTGTTACACATCGGATTTTAAGTATTTGATATTCTTTAATATATATATATATATATATATATATATATATATATATATATATATATATATATATATATGAGGAAAACACATTTAATTTATACACCAAATATTTACTTTTCAAAACAGATCCCTCCAAATTTCACACAGTGTTTCGTATATTTCCCACTGAACTTTTGAGATCAAACCCCAAATGTGTTACACATCGTATTTAATGACCAACATATTTCATTATTCAAATATACCTCATGTACATATATACATCTCATATATCTCTTTTATATATATATATATTTATATATATGGATGTAATATATATATAGTGTGTGTGTATATATAGTATATATATGATATATATATAGTGTATATATAGTATATAATATATATAGTGTATATATATATGTATATATATATACTATATATAGTGTATATATAGTGTATATATAGTATATATATTATATATATATATACAAATATAGGTATAGAGAGTATATATATATATATATATATATATATATATATATATATATATATATATATATATACCCAAACTGAAAACTTGAAACTTTTAAAACCATTTATTTTACATTCAACGTTATCACTTGATAAGACACCTAGGGTGTTGAAACAAAATGGCTATTTTTGTAGTGATTTTATAATATATTTATGTTATAATTTTTTTTTAAAATAAATAATTATATATATATATATATATATATATATATATATATATAACGTCATCCACAGACAGACTGTTTCGCTGTTTCACAGCTCATCAGTGTGGCTAGACATCCGGTTGCCTCTCTCTATATATATATTCAGAAAGAGACAAATTGAAAGAAAAAAGTTTTTCCTTGAGATATATTTGATAAGCAGTCATTATCAAATAATACTTATTGAATAATAGACCTACAATGTCGAACTTACAAACATATCTTGTTTATCATATGAATCAATCTAACATAATCTGACAGAATTTTCGTGTTTTCCGTGTTCTCTTCCGCTTTTTTCTGATATAATATTCGGAAGAGATAGTAAGCACATGTTGATCATAAATTTATATTAAATGGTTATTAAAAGAGATTTCTATCTTGAATTTTATGTGGCATTACGAAACCACATTTCGAAATTCAGAAAATTTCGCAAATCACGCCAGACGCAGACATCAGCGAAATCTTACATTCCCCAGATAAGCGTTGATATTGATATTCATTGCATTCATTTATATATATATATATATATATATATATATATATATATATATATATATATATATATATATATACGTGTGTGTGTGTGTGTGTGTATTCTTGTTAAAGATATAAAATTTAATGAATTCATGTGCTAAATTTTTTGTAGAGCATGAAGAATTCATGATGTTTATTTGAAATAATTTATATATGTTTCATCCAAAATAGAATTAAAATTGATTGACTGCCTTGAATTATTTAATTCCAATTATTCAGAAACAATTACATCTTGCAGAATCTCTTGTAGCTATAGTATTGTTGTAAACTAGTACTTCGCCATGTGCGATTTTTCATACTCCTTACAGACAAGAAGAAAGATTAAATTACTGTCTGACGTTTCACATCGATCAACAAAAAAATTAACAATATATTTATATCTATTATAATTAAGTAATTCATCGAGTCTAGAAGAAACCTCGACAGAATGCAGAAAGCACTGGACGGCCGTTTCGTCCTATATTTGGGATTACATCAGGAGTGCGCATCCACTACCGAGAATTGAAACCCGGACAATTACGTTATCAGGGAAACATCATATCAACTGTGCCTTCTGACGCTTGTATTGCGTAAACTTTAGTCAAAGAAGTCAAATTAGAGAAAGATGCCTTTTTCGAATATCAAGCTTGTCTGATGATCGCTAAAGCGGCAAACCCAGGATCACAAACTCATATCCATACAACTGAATATGTTAGCTCTATCACCGATATTGATTTTATATATATATATATATATATATATATATATATATATATATGTATGTATGTATATATATATATGTATGTGTGTGTGTGTGTGTGTGTGTGTGTTTAATTAAGTAATTCAACGAGTCTGAAAGAAACCTCAACAGAATGCAGAAAGCAGTGGACGAAGAGGTAGCAAATCAGATTGAGCGGCGCTATATCGAGTCTGATTCGCTACCTATTCGTCACAGATGCCCGAAGTGGATGCGCACTGCTGATGAGTCCCAAATATAGGGCGAAACGGCAGTCCAGTGCTCTCTGGATTCTGTTGGGGTTTCTTCTGAACTCGATGAATTACTTAATTATCTCAAATCCTCCTAATTTCTATCACAAACACACACACACACATATATATATGTGTGTGTGTGTGTGTGTGTTACTATAATACAAAACACGCACACATTCAGATAAACTCATTGTTTAATTCCATAAAATGAACATACAGAAACAATAACATAAAAATATAAAAAAATAACCTTCAAACAACAGTTGAATATTTTTCTTGTTGAATGTGTTTCTTATCGAGTAATTTGGTTTGTCAAATGATATAAGTTTCTGAATTTATACGAGACTTTTTCATTTGTTTTCTTTGATTCGTTTCATAGAAATAAGAATTATTCTCATTATAATAAGTGTGCTTTCGCACACTTATTTATGTTAAAGATATGTTTATGTAATTTGATTTCTTTGGATAAAGTTTCCCCAGTAGCAGCGTCAGAAACCACTCATTGTGCAGCATTACTGAGTGACGCGATATGAACGTAAGAGCATCAAGTATGATCTGAAGTTTACGAAGATATGGTAGATATATAATGATTGATCCGAGAAATGAATAAGTTAAGAATGGAGTCATCTCGGAGACATTCAAGTGTGAATCTGTATCACAAACAACATTTCTTGGGAAGACGTTTCAGAACGGAATGCACTTCTTACCAAACGAACACATAGGGAATAAAGGTGATTCAAGATTGAGATTTTAACAAGGAGAATATAGGCATTATTGTATCTGGGCTAGTTGCATTAAAGAATGGATCCTGTCAGAACAAACCAGAAGCGATAGTGTGGCGATAGACTTACATTTCATCCGTGGAAAGAGATTGTAGGATGGGGGAAAAGGTCTTCCTCTACAAGACCTCGTAACCTCTTTGAACTCTTTCAAAAGCTCCAATTCAGTGTCACAATTGGATAAGGATTCTCAGGAACTCAAAGGTATGTTCATAAATCATGTTTTAAGTCCTAGTTGACGAATGGTTATTAAAAGAGCGTGTCAGGTGTACGTAAGCTAAATTACCTTGCGTATTTACTCCATTTTTTTATTGTTGTTATTGGAGTAAATCTACACTAAGTTACATTTCTAGTCTTATTTAAATCTTAACAATATAAGAGACGCAGTACTGATAGCAGACACGGAAAAGAAATTTACAAAATCTCTTACATTCAATATTCGAACATTCTTTTTACTGTGTTTATAGAATGACGTGTACATATGTTTCATTATTACTCGGAAACGATATCAGAATAATCAAGAACCAATACTGGCAGCAAACATCATCCATGCGCATAGGGAACGAGTTCAGAGAACATACAAAAATAGAAAGGGGCATAAGGCAAGGATGCGTCTTCTCACTCGAACTGTTCAACCTATACAGCGAGGCAATCCTGAGAGAATTGGACACCCTACCGGGATTTAGCATTGGCA
>OZ010594.1:79617926-79625426 GCA_963932145.1 Acanthosepion lycidas | reverse complement strand
TTTTTTGTGTGTTAGTTACCCAAATGTCTTCCTTGAACTGGCAATGAAAAGTTCTGCGTGAAGGGTTATAAAACAGTTAAGATTGATCCGTGAAATGGTGAAGAATTTATCACCATTCTTATCGTTTAATGACCCCTGTGTGTTCTTAGAGCTATTACCATTTTCGTATGTTTTTGCTAGCATGCGTGTATATATGTATATTCACTCTTCATACATACACACTGTCTCACCACGAGAGAACCAGTAAACATTGTACCTTCTTATACGCGGATGATTCCAGCCTCCTTTAACAATATACTATCTTATATTTTATACTGTATCTTAAATTTATATATATATATATATATATATATATATATATATATATATATATATCTGTACTTCATCTGTGTCATATTGTTAGAAATTATTATTTAATAAATTTTCATTTCGTTTGTCCTTGATTTATTAACTAACCTACCTGTTTTACACACACACATATACATATATATGCGTGCGTTTGTGTCACAACAAGAAATATTCATCTGTCGATAAGGAAAAGCTTCAATGGAAGCCTATATGACAGAATTAATGAAAACAGGAAACTGGATTTTATGGACGACTCGCACGAAGGAGGGGGATTATTCTTAGCAATGTTGTTTAACTTCAGTGCTTAGAAAAACCCAGCACCTTTGTGCGAGTTACTGACAAAAACTACACCAATACATTTCGAAGCTTTGTTCTTTTTATTACGGCAGAGGTTTTCACTTGAACATATATATATATATATATATATATATATATATATATATATATATATATATATATATATGAATGTATATATATATGTATATATATATATTTATATGTATATATATGTATACATATACGTATGTATGTGTATATATATTCGTATGTATGCATATATATATAAATGCATATATATATATATGCATATATATATATATATGAATGTATATATATGTATATATATATATATATATAAATGTATATATATTTATATGTATATATATATATATATGTATATATATATACACGTATGTATGTGTATATATTCGTATGTATGCATATATATTTATATAAGTATGAACAATTTTGACTGAAAATAATCTTAATAGATTAGCTTTAAGACATAAAAGATGGAAAAGTACTTGAAATCCCACTCTCATTCATAGTTACATATTAGTTTATTTAGACGTCACTTTTTCGTATGCTTCTAAAATCGTTGCTCTTATTTTAAGCAAGAAAAGTTATTTATGTATCAGGAAATAAGCTAACGAGCCAAGAACTATGAAAATTCAATTTATTTTAAGAATTTCCTTCTAATGACGACTGTATGGCATTTTATTTTCATCCGTTCATTAAGTTACCCACTCTTAGACTGATATAAAGAATTTTATATTAGGTTGGTGCAAAAATAATGACGTAACAATGTCGTTTTTTGACGTATTTTTTAACGTCAAAATCGACATTATTACGTCATTATTTTTGCACCAACCTAATATCATATCTTCTATAAAAAATGTCATGTATTTTCTGAGGGCTTATATTTCTGACTTTTAATGTATCTTCCTTATCTATATCTTCATATATATATATATATATATATATATATATATATATATATATGCATATGAGCATTTGTGTGTGCATCCTTACATATTCTGCCTAAGTAAACAGCAGACAAAGTGAGATATCTAACAACAAGTTGTCTGTTATAATTATCTCCATGAAAGAGAAAGACATCTTTTTACATGACTCGGTATCTCAATCTTAACACGCAATATTCAAATATAGTAATAACTAGAAATCCGCGAAAGTTGGAAGCTTTCATTGTTCAAGGGATGTGAGCTGACCTGGCACTGGTAGAAAACAGTTATAGGTGACAGTTTCTGAACTGCTTTGACACTCGTTGAAAACAATTAAAGGAGACAGTTTTAGCCACCAAAATACATTTTTCGTTCGACGTATGGATTAATATCGAAATAATTTGTGATTGATTCGAAAACAAAATGATAATGATTGGGAATAAAATAAATGAAATAGCTTTTTGGATGGATATTAAGACAAAAACAATTCAAAGAGAAAATAGAAAGCAACATCCATGCACTGATTACTTTCCGTCCATTCAAGGAATTAGTTTTTATATTGCAAAGTATGAGCACGAGAAAAATGAAAACTGACGTGTGTTTCTCTGAATATTTCTCAACTTAATATTCAAATGTTATATATAGTTGAGATTCCTAGCATTTTGGATTGCTTGTTGTCGAGATATGTGTGTAGTCATCCGCCAACGTTTATATATAAATCCCTTAATGAAATAAATTTATTGTGCTCTCAGAGCGTAGGGGCTTTCAGCGGAGAAAGTGTAATCGTCGTTTCAAGTTCAAATATTTGCCATGGCTTTCGTTGATAATCAAAGAAATAATCTTGGAGGACATGTGAATCCATCTCTTTTCCTATAGTATATATCTATTCAAAGATACGTATGGATCTAGAAACGCGATCGTTGTTGGATTCTTGTAAACAGAAATATAAGGATTCAGTTATGGATAAAGACACTGACAAATTTGTACAGTCTGCTATACACATAAGCATTCTATGCATGTAAACATGCCCATCCCAAATTCCCTAAAAACAAAATGTAAAAGGGCTATATATATATATATATATATATATATATATATATATATATATATATATAGAGAGAGAGAGAGAGAGAGAGAATGAGAGAGAGAGAGTGATAGAGGAGGATATATATATATATATATATATATATAGATAGATAGATAGATAGATACATAGATACATAGATAGATAGAGAAATGTAAATATAGATAGAAACTAGATAGATAGGTAAATAGATAAATAGAAATATAAACAAATAAATGTATAGGTAGATATATGCTTTTGTATTTTCTTACTATCACTTCGCATTATATATATATATATATATATATATATATATATATATATATATATGAAGAAAAATCATCTTTACATTAACCAGACACATAGTGTCACAGCCTGCACAACCAGCACCGGACTGAAAAGTCACATGGTACTGCACAGGAATCACGCATAGCGGTGTCAATACATCAAGGTTGTCGCAAGCACAGTGTTAAATATTCTCGATCTGAGACATTCTCTTTTTTGTGTTAGTTACCGAAATGTCTTTCTTGAACTGACAGTGAAAATTTCTGCGTGAAGTGTTATAAAACAATTAAGATTTGTCCGAGAAAGGTGAAAGAGTTATCACCATTCTTATCTTTTAATGACCCCTGTGTGTTCTTAGATCTATTTCCATTTTCGTGTGTTATTGTTAGCATGCGCGTATAAATGTATATCACTCTCCATACATAGGCACTGTCTCACCACGAGGAACCAGTTAACACATTTGTATAATCAGGTTTAGTAGTAATTGTGTGAACGCGACTCTGTTTCGGACTGCCTCTGACTCGACTGACTGACTAGCTCGCTCTGGCTGACTGACAGACTCCTGACGGTCTTCTGACTCCAGACATCAGACTGAACTACTTGTTTCCTCTTGAGGCGCAGTATTTATTACGTATGGAATAGTCCATTATGTTATTATGGGTAAGGTCTCATAACACTCCCCTTCTATATTTTTTCTTTGGATCTATTTTCAAAGGTACAATAAATTCTCTTTTTCTAGACGATTTTCTTGCTTCTGGCATTATTTGCGGTGTTGTTATATCGAATGTGTCGAAAATCGTGTCCAATACCTCTTCTTAAGGAGGACCGTTAGCATCCTGTAACGGTCTTTTCCTTAATCTGCGTGTATTCTTGACCATGGACGATCAGTCTCTAACCAAGGCTTATGTTTGATGGGCGGTGCTTTAGCTGCTAAATTACAACCCTTGTAAATTTCCACCATTTGAGAAATATCCTGGTCCATATACTTCCAATATACATAGCTTCGCATTATCGACTTCATTCTATTTTTACCCGGGTGTCCTCTGTGGAAATCCTTTAGTATCCGTTTTTGTAAAGTTTTGGGGATTACAACCCTTTCGTTGTAAAGTAGCACATTATCGCATAGAGAAAAGCTGTCCGAAATTTGCTCATTTTTTATGCTATTTTTGCTTTTGTTTCATTAATAAATTCGTCATTTTGGGCTTCATTTTTTATGTCTTGAAATGTGACGGGGAGGTTTCTGACTGTACAACATAGTACTGTTCTTATGTCTTCTTCCTTTCTTAGGGCTGCAATTACTGTATCTTCCAATGGCTCTGTCTTTGTTGGTATAAGTCTCGACAGACCATCCGCGTGCGCCATTATTTCGTTGGTAAATATTCCAATCTGAAATTATAGTTCAGAAGAATCGTTCCCCATCTAAGTAGCCTATTTGCCGTGTACACCTGTAGACCTTTTTTGAACCAAAAATTTGTATTAACGGTTTGTGATCCGTCTGCAGAGTAAAGTGTATACCATAGACGTATCTATGGAATCTTGTTACTGCGAAGATAATTGCTAGAGCTTCCTTCTCAAAATGTGAATAGTTTTTCTTCGCTGGTAGTAGGGTTCGAGAAGCATGTGCGATAGGTTTTATTGTCCCATCTGCCATTTTATGTAATATACACGCTCTGACACCGTTGGCGCTTGCATCACTTGCTACAATAATTTCTAGTTTAGGATCATAGTGTGCCAAAAATAAATCCGATGTTAATGTCTTGATTATTTTTTCAAATGTTTCCTGGCATTGATCTGTCCACTGCCAAACTTTTTCTTTCTTTAGCAGTTGGTTCAATTGTGCGTGAAGTTTATGCATTTGAGGTATGAATTCCTGGTAGTAATTAACTAATCCAAGAAAACGTTCTAGTTCTGTTATGTTCTTAGGAACTGGCATCTTTTTTTTATTGCTGTAGACCTTTCAGGGTCTGGACGTCCACCTTTTTGGTCTATTATATGGTCAAGATATTTAATTTCCTTCATAAAAAAAATCACAGTTATTTTCTTTCACTTTGAATCCGTAGCTTTGAATTCTCTTAAACACTTCTTGTACATGTTGCCAGTGTTGTTCAACGCTATCGCTATTAAACAATATGTCATCCAGATATGCTATTGTGTATTCTAGTCCTGCCAGCATCGTATCCATTGTCTGCTGGAAAATAGCCGGCGCTACTTTAATTCCAAATGATAGCCTTTGGTATCTGTACACTCGCTTGTGTGTGTTTATACATAGTAGTTTTGAACTTTCTTCATCGACTGGAATTTGCAGGTAGGCCTCACTTAGATCAATTTTTGAAAAATATTTTCCGCCATTTAATATAGTGAATACTTCTTCAGGACTAGGTAGCGGATAGTGTTAGCCCTTTATTGCTGCGTTCAAACCTGTAGAAAAATCAGCATTAACTGGAATTTCTCCTGATTTCTTTTTAACGTAGACCGTCGGTGCGGTCCATTTGCTGTACTCTACTTTTTTCAATATGCCCGTATTTTCAAGTCTAGATAATTCTTGGTCAATCTTTTCTATTGACGGAAACCGTACACTCCTTTTTTTCTTGAAAATAGGTTGAAAGTTATCCTTTATTTTGATATTAGCTGCCATTTTCTTGCATCTTCTGAGACCTGCCGAAAATACTTCGGGGAAACTCGTTTTTAGTTTACCTTTTAATTTGTCTGTCTCGGCTGTTAAGCTTTTTACATTCTGGCAGTAGGTGCTAATAGGTAGATCCCACAATTCGAATTTTTGCATCCAGTCTGTCCCGAATAAGTTTTCGGCATTTCTTAAGACGTACATTTTTAGTTTTTTCGTCATTCAGTTAAATGTTACGTTTGTGATTATTTCACCCTCGAATTTTATAAATTTTTCCGTAACTGATCTCGCAATTTTATACGTTTTTAACATGACAGGTTTGTTCAGTTTTCTCCATGTTTGTAGATTTATGATAGTTAAGTCTGAGCCAGAATCCAGCTGTAACCTAACTCTTCTCTTTTGCATTTGAGCTTGTACATATTTTCTTATATTAGTCTCATCTGTTTGGTTATCGTTATTCTTATTTGGCTTTCTTTTCTATACCAACAGTGAGAACTTTTGTGACCAATTTCTTTTACATGATAGACAAGTTTTAGCACGATATGTACAGTCTTTAACCCAATGCCAAGACCCACAACGATAGCATGGACTTGGTGGTAGTTTCCTTTTATGTTGATTATAATTAGAAAATTTTGTTTTACCTGTTCCTGAGGAGGGAAAATCAGTTCGGTTTGTTTGTGAGGATGGAAAATTTGTTTGTTATCGTACTTTGCGTATGTATGCTATGCCAGCCTGTTCTATGTCATTAGAGTCTTTTTTTTTACGCTGACCCATCTCTGTCACATTTTGTTCATTTTCCAATTTAGTAAGTATTCTACGTCTCATTTCTGCGTCTTTGGTTGAAACCAGAACTTGGACGTAAATTTGAAGTTGTCAGCGCTGAGTTCCGATAATCTGAAATCGTCACAATATTTATTAACAATGGATGCGAAAGTTACGTAATCTTCGCTATCCTTTCTTGTAAGGTTCATGCATTTCCATCTTTTATGAAATAGTGAATTATTATGGATGAAAAGTTCCGTAAGCAATTTTGTAGATTCTTTGAACGTTAACTCGCTTGTTTTTCTGTGAAGGATATAATCAACGAATTTGGTATATTCGCCTGTGCCTAATTTTCTTAATAAAAGGTGTACTTTACGTACGTCTGACCAATCTTTGCAGTCAAGATCATATAGATCTTCATACCTTCGGAAGTAATTTTCAAAAGTTTTATCTTCGTCGGGTGCGTACTTGAAATCTTTGATATTACTTCAAATAGCGTCTTTTAGAGAGAACTGATTCGTTCTCGTGTTTTTGCTCCTTATTTGCCATTGCACGTATCAATAATTCTTGCATTTCCAAATGTTTTTGTTCGTACCTTTGTTGTTGTCCAAACTGAAATTTTGATAAGTTCCATAATGGTTGACTTAAAATCTTCCATGTTAACGTATTTTTTTGTGTAACCTGATATTCTGTAGCCTGTGCTCGCAACAAAACTTTCCTTTGTTCTCAGTGAAATTTGATATTAAGAAAAGAAATTTTTTTTTTTTTAGAATTTAATCGTCGGACGACGGATAGCAAAAAAAAAAAAAAAGGAAATTATGTCCTCCGAGTAGGGAGTTTATTTTTCTTTAAGGGTTTTCCAGATCGCCACTTGTTATGTGTGACGTATAACAAAAAAAAATAAGTCCTCCGTGTATAGAGTTCCTATTTCCTTTTTTAGGCTTTCTTCGTCGTCACTTGTTATGTTGACGAGAGAGGATTTCGTTGTTTGTTCTTCACATGAGAGTTCGAATGTTCGTCGCCACTGTTATGCTCTGACGAACAGAATTTTTTTCTTCCACCGAATGAGTTCGATTCGCTCTCACCACTGTTATGCTGTGGCGAACAAAAATTTTGTTTCTCTTCCACCGAATGAGTTCGATTCGCTTGTCGCCACTGTTATGGTCCAGTTCCTTCTA
>OZ010594.1:79605426-79612926 GCA_963932145.1 Acanthosepion lycidas | reverse complement strand
TTTATGCATTACACCCTAATCTTTATTCGGCAAAATATCATTGCTTTTTAAGGAATACGCATTTTTATGTCTTTGTTTTTTCCGTTCCTTATATTATGGCCGCTACTGTATATATATATATATATATATATATATATATATATATATATATATATATATATATATATATATATATATACACAAAATGCGTGCCAAATTATTATCAAGATAACTTGTTTTCTAATATTTCAAATTTCTAATTCAAGAAGAAAGAAAAAGAACGTTCTATCTTCAGAAAAAGAACATTCTATCCACTCAACCACACACACACACCGACACACACACACACATATATATATATATATATATATAAATAAATATAAATATATATATACAAATATATATACACATACATATGTATATAAGTATGAATATATACACATATGTGTAAATGTGTACATATATATTTATATGGATGTATATATATGTATATATTTCTACGTATGTATATATGTTTCTATATGCATATATATGTATGTATGTATAAAATATATATGTATATATATGCATATATATGTATGTATATGTATATATGTGCATATATATGTGAATATATATGTATGTATATGTATATACGTATATAAATATATATATATATATGCATATGTACAGGTGTATATATGTATTTATATATATGTATATATGTATGTTTATACGGGTTCAAAGGGTATATTTTTGGCCGAGTCCACGGGCTCGGAGATCCCACGTTAAATCGGCCCTGTGCCACATGATACCCTCGTGGGGGGTGGCTAAATACTAGTCGGTAGTCGGATGTCAGTCGATGTCGGACGACCGGCTGAACGGTTGAACTCTCAGCCTTCCGGCGGGGAGGAACCCGAACGAGGCTACGCCGAAGGGCGGAGTCTCGTTCGAGGAGGTAAACCTGACCCTGAACCCGTTTATACGGGTTCAAAGGGTATATTTTTGGCCGAACCCACGGGCTCGGAGATCCCACGTTAAACCGGCCTTGTGCCACATGATACCCTTGTGGAGGGGTGACTAAATACTAGTCGGTAGTCGGATGTCAGTCGATGTCGGACGACCGGCTGAACGGTTGAACTCTCTGCCTTCTGGCGGGGAGGAACCCGAAAGAGGCTACGCTGAAGGGCGGATTCTCTTTCGGGGAGGTAAACCTGACCCTGAACCCGTTTATACGGGTTCAAAGGGCATATTTTTGGCCGAGCCCACAGGCTCGGAGATCCCACGTTAAACCGGCCTTGTGCCACATGATACCCTTGTGGAGGGGTGACTAAATACTAGTCGGTAGTCGGATGTCAGTCGATGTCTGACGACAGGCTGAACGGTTGAACTCTCTACCTTCCGGCGGGGAGGAACCCGAAGAGTCTACGCCGAAGGGCGGATTCTCTTTCGGGGAGGTAAACCTGACCCTGAACCCGTTTATACGGGTTCAAAGGGCATATTTTTGGCCGAGCCCACTGGCTCGGAGATCCCACGTTAAACCGGCCTTGTGCCACATGATACCCTCGTGGGGGGGTGACTAAATACTAGTCGGTAGTCGGATGTAAGTCGATGTCGGACGACCGGCTGAACAGTTGAACTCTCTCCCTTCGGGCGGGGAGGAACACGAAAGAGGCTACGCCGAGGGGCGGATTCTCTTTCGGGGAGGTAAACCTGACCCTGAACCCGTTTATACGGGTTCAATGGGAATATTTTTGCCCGAGCCCACGTTAAACCGGCCTTGTGCCACATGATAGCCTCGTGAGGCGGGGGGTTGACTAAATACTAGTCTCAGTCGGATAGAGAAAGGATATACGGAGAGTGAGAGAATATACGAACGGAGATAGTGTGAGGTAACCTCTTGTAGAAGTCAGTTACAAGCACTTAGACTCTAAGGAAGTCCTACTTCGAGACTGTATATATCTATCCGTATTTGCTACTAACCACGTCCCTGGACTTACTAACTGTATTGCTCTTTGTATGATTGTGTAAATTCATTTTATTGCTTATATTTAATTATTGCGTTTGTCAGTCCTTGGAGACCGAATTCATCTCGGAATCCACAACATACTCGTTTAAGCCCGCCAGGTATATCATGCATTGCTTTACCTTCTCTCTCTTTCCCTTTATTTGACTTTTGAATATCAGATTCTCCAAGCCCTCCTTTCTCATTACTTGTCCCAGAAACATCAGCTGTCTCTTCCTGATGTTAAGTATAAGCCTCCTCCTTGTTTGCATCCTCTCCAAGACGTCATCGTTGCTCATACGCTCGGTCCATGATATCATCAGCATCCTTCTGTAAAACCATTTCTCTGTTGACTCGAGTCTCTTCTTCATCTATGAGGAGACCGTCCAACTTTCGCTGCCATAAAGGAGGACATATATCACAGCTCATTACTCTTTTCTTTGTTACCAAAGAGATCTTCCTGTCTCGCAATACTCTGCCCAGATTTTGGAATGCGTCCTTCGACTTCCCAATACGTCTACGGATCTCAGTGTCACACTTGCCGTCCTTCGTCAAAACGCTTCCCTGATATTTCAACTTCAACACCTGCTTGATTTTAGTGGCCCCGACCTGTAAATCGCATTTCCGGCTCATCCAAAACAATATAAACAAATATTATTCCAGCTGTTTGAACGATTATTTGTAGGCGTCACCTAGATATTTTAAATCAAGGTGTAATTCTATGTAAGGTACAGTTGTTCCTTATTAGCTATTTGAATTTTACTTACTTTTCGCTCACCTATGATTTTAATACTTTTATTCATTCAGTTTTAGCTTCATTATTACATTTTTATATTCATGATTGTCCGCCTCCCCGTAGATTTCTTTTGCTTTTTTAAACTCTTCTATATTTTTCATTTCTACTCCCTCTAATAGTCTGTCCCTTCTTCTTTAATTCAATATTTTCTTTACTATTTACGATTTTTTTCTTTTTTTTATTATTTATCACAAATTATATATATATATATATATATATATATATATATATATATATATATATATATATATTGAATAATAAAAAAAATTAAAATCTTTAGACACACTGGGTTGTAGATTAATATTATTTCGTTTTTTTTTATTATTATTTCATTTAGATTCCTCGACTAGTTTCGACCAAAATGGCCATCATCGGGAGGAGAAATATTTCTGCTTGCTGGTAGCAGTAAACTACAGAAATGAGTCTTTTGCTGGAGAAAATAAACTTTTGTCTGCAGTTTTCATTTGTTTTTTTTTTAATTTTTTCATCATTTTAACATGAATCTTTTAACATTCCTTGTGTTTGTCAAACAGTCTCTTTTAAGTTGTTATTTGAGATAAGAGCTGGATAGATACATGCTGCTCTGAATTCTCTGGTCAGTTTGACAGTTTTATTGGACCTGGTGAGGGGATGTGTCTCTGTTTAGTGTTTGCGTGTGTGTTATTTGGTTCTTAGCGAGTGAGTATGATATGTGTAAGCTTGTGTATTGCTGTCGGTGTGTGTTATCATTTGGCTCATTAGGGAGAGAGTGCGTATGATGTGTGTAAGTGTGTATATTCATGTGTGTGTGTGTATAAGAGTGAGGCCTCAACACCTCCGTAACCATGTCTGTCTTGTGTGGGTGAGAAATGTGGGTAGGTTTTTATTTGTTGAGTTATATATTAATACTATCTATATTGTTAAATTTATGGTTTAGCCCGACTGGAAAGCGTGTTTTTAAACGTTGTATCCACTTATTTTCATGCTACTCTAAAATCTTTCTAATCTTATCTGCTCTGAACTTTTCTATTCTCTCAGTTATAGTGAATTTGGCATGGGTTTTGAAATCGTGTTTTTCCAGGCGGAAATGTTGTTCTACAGGTAACAATTTTTCATGGGGAGTCGACTTAATTCGATTACGATAATTATTAATTCTGTAGTAAAAAGGGCCATTCAGATTTTCCTACATATTGTTTCTGGAATAGTGTGCATTCTAGGAGGTAAATTATGTTATGACTTCTACAGTTAGAATCGTGGTAGATTTTGAAAGTAGATTTAGTGATTGAGCTAGTGAATGAATTCGTGTTTTTAATATGGTTGCAACATAGACTTCTTTTGTTGTTACATGGTTGGGAAAATCCTGCTGTTTTTGTTCTTAGTTTATTACGGATTACCTTGTCCCCTGAAATGTGGTTACTACCTATGATTTCTTTTAGTTTCTTAGGTCTACGATATGCAAGAAGGCCTGGTTTCTTTAAACAGTTTTTTAGGTCTGGTTTGAGATGTAGTATTTCCCAGCGACGTTTGATTATTTGGGATAGTGGAGGCAGAGTGGGGTTGAAAGTGGTTACTAGAGGGATGCGGCTAGATTTATTTTGAATCTTGTACATTAGGGTGTCTTCTCTAGGTGTGGAAATTGCTTTATTTATTTGTTCCTTGATCAGGTGTTGTTATAGCCACGTGTTGTGAATTGATGCTCCAGATTTTCAATGTGTTTATTTAATTCTTCATTGTTGGAAGACATCCTTCTGAGTCTAAGGGCTTGTGAATAGGGAAGGTTCTCTTTGAGGTGTTTAGGGTGGGAAGACTTAAAGTGTAGATAGTTGTGGGTGTCGGTGATTTTAGTGTGTAGTGTCGTTTGTAGTTTCCTGTTTTCATCTATGAAAATGTGGGTGTCTAAAAATGTTACTGATGTTGTGGATTTTTCATAGTCAAACTTAATTGAGTCGTGTACTGTGTTTAGGGTCATAAGGAATTGGGTAAGTTTGTCATCACTACCCGTGTATAAAAAGAGTATATCATCGATATATCTTGCATAGAATACGCAGTCGCTACCAATGATTGGATAGATATGGGTCTCCTCAACCTGAAGGGCGGTTAGACCGTTGATGTGTTTTTTATGTTTGAATAGAGTGACCTAACGTCCATAGTCACTAGAATAGCATTCTCTTGTACTGTTTGTATGTGATTAATTTTGTTCAGATCTGTTGTGTCTCTGATGTAGGATTTTACTTCCTTAGCTAGGAGTTGTATGTAATGGTCTATGTATTTGGAAATTTTTGTCGTGTGGCAGTTGAACGATGAAATAACCAGCCTTCCTGGGTTATTGCTTTTGTGTAATTTAGGGAGGAGATAGAAACGAGCAGGTGTAATGTTTGTGGGTGTAAGTGCTGTGCATATTTCCTTGTCGATTAGATTGTTGCGAAGCATTATGTTTAGTGAGCTAGTTAATTCTGTTTGGTATTCGGGAAGGGGATCTGTAGGTAAGCTTTTAGAGGTTTCTTTGTCGGCTAGCTGTTTGTTGGCCTCCTTAATGTATTCTTCGATTCGCCAGATCACTATCGCACCCCCTTTGTCAGCCTGTGTTATGATTAGTTCATCTCTATGTGTCAGCGTATCGAGGGCTATACTTTCCCCTTCAGTAATATTGTCACGTAGCAGCTTACGTGCTATTGTTTTCTTTATGTCATTTGCTACGGCTAGTTCAAATGTCTGTATAGTAATGTCTGTGTTTTGTGGGGTATAGCTAGTGTCCTTCTCTTTTAATGTCTCAAGTATGGAAGGTGTATGATCATTTTCCCCGTTGTGGGCTTTTAACCGTATTCTTCTGAAGAAGGATTCCAGGTCCTTTATCAAACCTTGGGGGACTAGGGCATATATATAAGATCGGTCCATAACTAATGCAATTTCTAATTTAATTGTAAATTATTTGTCAGGTGTTCTATGATTTTCAGCTATAAAAAGGCAGGTCTCCAGAAGTCTATCCGTCACCGTCTTTCAAAATGGCTGTCACTGTGAAGTAAATGTTTAAAGAAGACAATGTTGTTGAATTTTAGTTTTGCTTTACCAGTTCATTTCATTATCTACGGAAATGGTTTTGCTATAAGATGTACAAAACACGTTTAACTGATACACGACGTATAAGTTAGATATGGAACAAAGCCACGGACCCAGCCGGTGATTGATCTAACTCAATTCTCAGCTGTAACTGATCTGCAAGATAAGTTTTTATAGGTATTTATTAAGTTTAGCTTAGATATAAAAAAAAGGCGGCAAGTATGGGGTATACTGTAAGGATCGAACTCACTACTAAGCGATGCGAGCATGCTGACAATTACAGTACGTCGAAGTGTCCACCGTTTAGCAAACTTTATTTTGTCACAGTGTCACAAGTATAGGGTACCAATGATGACCGAACTTACTACTCAGAAGTAATGCTCAATAAGTCAAACTCGATAGCCACGAGCCCAGGCAAGGTGCCCAAGACAAACACCTTCGAACGGTGAGCGTTGAAGTCTGTACGATGTATGCAACAGAAAAAGAATATTTTGTGTATATGCCAATTTGTGGAAAGAAGGTGAAGAATAGTGATTTTCCAAGAGTCGCTTAGATTGGCACAAGGCCGAAAGTAGGGGGCATCCAGTGAGGATCGAACTCATTACTCAGTCGTACTTGTTCCGGTGAGACAAGCTTGCTAACCATTACACCGCCTCGAGGTGCCCAAAGAAGTCAAAGAATATGTGAAGTAGAAGTTCACACTAATTACAAACACAATAGATAATCAGATCTATTCTTCCTTTACCTAAAATCAAGTCTTCATTTTAGGTAGCCTATTTTCTTATGCATTTCTGCCCATCAGTCGGAAAAGCACACATATATGTCAAATGGCTTGAGATGCTATTGTATATAATGTTACTTTAACTATTTAAAAGTGTGTGTGTCTGTGTGTTATTTCGGTTGAGTTCTCTGGGGAAGAAGTGTGAGTTTGTAAACAGTGTCTATTACAGCTAATAAATGCAAGACTCTTCGGTAAAGCGAATCGAGTTGCCTCAATCACTGTGTATTTATCTAAAAATAAATACGCTTAAATTCACCTTCATCGTGCGCCAACGGCTTAGGGTTAGAATCTCCGACTGACAACAATTCAGCCAGGTTTTGATCCTACCTACTGGTATATATATATATATATATATATATATATATATATATATATATATAGAGAGAGAGAGAGAGAGAGAGAGAGAGAGAAAGAGAGATAGAGAGAGTCTTTAAATTCATTGGGGAACGTAGCTCGTAAGATATCGTTGCGGTTTCTGTAACAAGACAGTTTTTAAGTGATTAGATTGTTAGCCTACTGCACAACCCCAAACTGGAGGGTCGGTTTTAAATTCAGAGTTGCCTTTCTCCTAGACCAGTTGTCGCCCAAAGAAACCCAGTCTATCCTGCTATCTACCCATAGCTGGTGGGAAGAAAAACAGGATTCATACCTTTTCCACGCACGTAAGTGAATGGAATGGATTCGAACTCGGCTCTACCGATTACTCAATCCGAGCCGCAATCCATTACTCCACTGTGAATTCTAAAAGGTTATTTACTTTGGAAAGCGATTCAGTTTTTAACAATCTAAATTTTATTCTCGATGGGGAAGAAAGATCCATGAAAAGCGATAGACAACTCAAAGATAAATAAATGTAGTTTATATTAATCTTTATTTTTGTTTTCCTCCTTTGGTTTAACGGAAGATATCTGAAGTTTTGATTAA
>OZ010594.1:79575426-79600426 GCA_963932145.1 Acanthosepion lycidas | reverse complement strand
CTTCCACTCCTCAATGACGACGTCGCAGGGCTGGCGGATATTTGAGACTCTGCGCACCTCCACCTTCTGCTTGAGGATGCCCCAAATATGTTCTATTGGGTTCAAGTCTGGAGACATGCTTAGCCAGTCCATCACCTTTACTCTCAGTCTCTTCAGTAAAGCAGTGGTTGTCTTGGATGTGTGTTTGGGGTCATTGTCATGCTGGAACACTTCTCTGCGACCCAGTTTCTGGAGGGAGGGGATCATGCTCTGCTGCAGTATTTCACAGTACATGTTGGAGTTCATGTTTCCCTCAATGAAGTGTAACTCTCCAATATCTTCAGCACTCATGCAGCCCCAGACCATGACATTCCCACCACCATACTTGACTGTAGGCATGACACACTTATCTTTGTACTCATCACCTGGTCGCCGCCACACATACTTAAGGCCATCAGAACCAAACAAATTAAATTTCGTCTCATCAGACCATAGGACATGGTACCAGTAATCTATGAGCTTTGTTGACATGTCTTCAGCAAACTGTTTGCGGGCTTTCTTGTGTATTGACTTCAGAAGAGGCTTCCTCCTGGGGTGACAGCCATGCACGCCAATTTGATGTAGTGTGCGGCGTATGGTCTGAACACTAACAGGGTGAATCCCAATCTCTTTAATCTCTGCAGCAATCCTAACAGCACTCCTACGCCGATCTTTCAAAGAAAGCAGTTCTTTGGACGACCTACCCGAGGCCTGTTCTGAGTGGACCCTGCTCTTTTAAAATGCTGGATGATCTTAGCCACTGTGCTGTAGCTCAGTTTCAGGCTGTTGGCAATCTTCTTGTAGCCTTGGTCATCTTTATGTAGTGCAACAATACGTTTTTTAAGATCCTCAGAGAGTTCTTTGCCATGTGGTGCCATGTTGGAACTTTCAGTGACCGGTAAGAGAGAGTGTTTGAGCTGCACTACAAATTTGAATACACCTGCTCCCCATGAACACATGGGCATAGTTACACTAATGAGTCACATGTCATTTTGGAGGGAAAATGAAAAGCAGTACTCAATTTTTACATTTAGGGGTGGAGTTTCTTAGGGGTGTATTCACTTTTTAGGGTGTAATTTCTTAGGGGTGTACTCACTTTTCTTGCCAGGGATTTAGCTTTTAATGGCTATATTTTGAGTTATTTTGAGGGAAAAATGAATTAACTCTGTTATATAGCAGTTGACTATTTCTTCTATGCCTCGTTGCGAATCTTATATGTGTTGTTCTTGTCCTAAGTATTATCGTTTATTGCCAACCTTCGTGTGATTATTCTATTCAGTAAACTTCCCTAGATTGCAACACCTATTGATGTGGGGCTAAAGTCGGGACCACAGAAGGAAAACACGGAACACGGATTAGATGTAAGAAAGATATATTAACAACAGGTTACAGAGATAGTGTAAGCGGAGCTTACTATATGTTAGTGTCCAGTACTGGTAGTCGTACGCAGCTCTTTCTATCTCTCTGTCTCTCTGTAGAGTGGTGTATCGCATACTTAATATAGACCTGGAAGAGTCTATTGTGTAGGTAGTTCCGGTCTCACAATACTTATGTATGTGTGAGTTTGTGCTTTTAATCGGACAGACTAATTAATAAGCAATGTTAGTCTAGTTTAAGTATGTATTAAAAATTGGATGTAATAAAATGAATGCACCAAAAAGTCGTATATAATAGAATGAATACAACAAATCAAATATGTAATATTTGTCTGTATCATCAGCAAATCTAAAGATTTTGTACTTAAGAATTATTATCCACACCTTTGCCCGCGATTACAAAATATAAAAAAATGAACATGCTTAACTTTGAGATATACCTATGATAAATAGATAAAGAAAACTTTCAAGAAGACTTTAAAATTTATATATTAAAGACAAGTGACGTCTGTAAAAATATACACGTGACGTCTACATAAATAATTTGACAAAAAGTGCAGAATATTTAAAACAACAAAAACTCCGACCACGAAAATGTGTGATGATCTAAACAAATAGTAGTATCATGTAATATTTATAAATTCCTTACTTGTCCCTTATTCATATATATATATATATATATATATATATATATATATATATATGTATAACACTAATAATTGTTCTCGGTTGGTAAAAAAAAAACTCGTATGGCACAATTTTCAAGTATATCAAAACAATTTGTTATCCGATGAAAAAATTTGAAAAAAAAAGAGAGAAATAGAAACATCCGCATAGGGCGAAAAAATCGTCCAGTGCCTTAAATTACCAGTCCCCATTCGGCACCCCCCCCCCCGCCGAAAAAAAGAAAACCCAAGCGATAACTAAGATAAAACGTAGAGTGCTCAATACGCTAATTAGAGCAAAGATAAAACAAATCCTAAAGAGCCACGAACTACCTAGCTTGGTTTCAACTAAGATCTTCAGAGTAAACTAGGTAGGTAGTTCCTCGCCCTTTATATATATATATATATATATATATATGTGTGTGTGTGTATGTATGTTATTTGTGTGTACTATCTTTCTGTAAATATTTATAAAATATATGTCGATATTTCTGTGATGAGCTATTGTAACTATTCACATCATTCGGACTGTTTTTCTCATCCTTATTGCTATATTCACAACGTTTCGGCTGTTGTACGCCCCGGACTTCTTCAGGTGATATAAGTTGGAATTTAATTCATGGGGCTAGAACAATCTAGTAATTACACATGTCATGCATTTTTGGATATCTCAGTTTCAGTTAATTTCTTTTAGTGACTCAACTCTACATGTTTTTGTTCTCTCTACTTTAGCCAGGTATTGAACTCACAAATCTTTGAGTCAAGTCACTTTTTGGATTACTTCAACCAATCAAAAGCGTTGGTTGAAGTAAATAAATGGTTTGAACAAAATAAATGGTTTGGCTCGAAATTACAACATATAATACCTGAAGAAGGCAAGAGCATACAATTTCCAAGATGATGTGAACATAAAGATGGCGGCAACAATCAGAATGGTGTATGAAATGTGTTATCCAGGTATTTTTTAACATAAGGCATTATAATGAGAGGTATAGATCCTTTGTTATTTTGAAGCTATTCCTTTCAGGATTACATGGTATCACTTCCAATTTTCACTCTTCCTTGCAAACTTACCTTCCGTGATCCCCATCAACTGCTTTGTTGCATTAATGCCCATAGCTCTTCAACTGCAATTTAGTAACAGCCAGCAGGTATAGGAAGATATGTTTGCAATGTAGTTTTGGGTTGACATAATTAATGAAATGTTATTTTATCCCCACAAAAGAAATTCTTTCATATAGATCACTCTATTCCGTATCTGTCTATCTATCTATCTATCTATCTATCTATCTATCATTTTCATCAATATATCAATGCAACATGCTCCTACATCAATTATCTCTTCTTCTAAACCTATGTTCCATTTTCTGAAACATTCCTAATTCAGATCAGCTACTAACATGCAAGTTCTTCATAAGAGCTTGATCCCTCAAGAAAACGATCTACCCTTCATATTCAGCTAGCTCAACTAATAGGTGGGGCGTTATTGACCTCGGTGACTGTTCTTGTTCGAATTTGTTCAGTCGGTAATGTAAGAGATTCACTTATGCCATTCTTCACAGCTGCCGTTCACGAACATCATATTACGATTAAAATGAATCTGTTATTAATCGACAAGCTAGTGACTTTTCCTATCATCAACTCTATTAGTAGCATTGATAAATTCTTCTTGCAGAGGATTACTTAACGCATCATCCATTGCTTAAATGAACTTCGGACACCTGAGCGCAGCAAGACTACATAACCGACGCACAACTGACTCACTTAGTCTTCCATCAAATAATAAAGTTGATTAGTAAATTATTTATTGATATATTCATGGTACTGTTACTTTATCATCTCTCTTATTCTTTCTTTCTCTATCTTCTTTTCATTTTTTCTCTCTCTCTCTCTATTAATCCTTTCTCTCTCGCTATCAATCTTCTTTTCATTTTTTCTCTCTCTATGTATATTTCTTTCATTATTTCTCTGTATCATTCTCTCTCACTCACTTACTATATCATTCTCGCTCTCTTACATTAATTAACTCACTTTATCATTCTCCCTCATTCACTTTATCATTCTCTCTCACTCACTTACTCACGCACTTTATCATTCTCTCTCACTCACAAATTTTATCATTCGCTCTCACTCACTTACTATCATTCTCTCTCGCTCACTTTATCATTCTCGCTCTCTCACATTAAAAACTCACTATATCATTCCCTATAATTCACTTCATCATTCTCTCTCTCTCTCTCTCTCTCTCAGTCACTCACTCACTCACAAACTTTATCATTCTCCTTAACTCTCTCACACATTTAATCATTCGCTCTCACTCACTCACTTTATCATTCTTTGTCACTCAGTTTATCATTCTCTCTCACTCATTCTATCATTCTCACTCACTCACTCACTCACTCACTCACTCTATCGTTCTCACTCACTCACTCACTCACTCACTAAATCACACTATCATTATCTCGCACTCACACTATCATTCTCCGTCACTCACACTATCATTCTCTCACTCACTTTATCATTTTCTCTCACTCACTGAATCATTCTTTCTCACTCGATCATTCTCTCTGTCACACACTCATTTTATATTTCTCTTTCACTCACTTTATCATTCTGTTTCTCACTCACTAACTTTATCATTCTGTTTCTCACTCACTCACTCACTTTATCATTCTGTTTCTCACTCACTCACTTTATCATTCTGTTTCTCACTCACTCACTTTATCATTCTGTTTCTCACTCTCTCTCTTTATCATTCTTCCTCACTGATTCGATCTTTCTCTCTCACTCACTTGATCATTCTCACTCACTCCCTCACTCTCTCTGTATTATTCTCTGTCAATTACTCTCTCTGTATCATTCTTTATCAATCACTCTCTCTGTATCATTCTCTCTCAGTCACTCTCTCTGTATCATTCTCTCTCTCTATGTATAATTATCTCCTTCTATTTCTCTGTATCATTCTTTCTCTTTCTGTTATTTCTGTTACACCGATTAACGAATCGTGCTAATCATTTTTACAATCGTACAATCGATAAGCGAACCGAACCAAAAATACAAAAACAAAAAAAAAAAAACATTAAATATTTGTAATGCATGCTGTGAACTGATGTTCGATAGATTCAGCCAATTTTCAACTATTATCATCCACGTTCAATTGAGACTTTTTTTATTCAAAGCCAGACACAAGTTTGTGAATATCATTAGTTAGAATAATTAATCGATTATAAATAATTATCTCTAATAAAATCTACATCCATTATCATTTTGCTCCATGCTCACACGCTTAGTACTGATATGAAATATTGAAGAGAAAACTTGAGAAATGTGATATAACAATTGTAGTATTCATACTTTTGAATGAAAAAATACTGATGAAAGTTTTTGTAAATGGTTATTTTCCACATTTCCAACTTTGTTATTTTATTTATTTATTTATTTTCTTTTTGGCAGAACAGCTCTTAAAAGTCTTGATGGTTTAACAGCGAAGTAGGTTATCTTCAGAGAAGAAATGCTAAAAATGGAATAAAAATTAACTTTTATTATACTCTTCGCTTATACTCTTTTGCTTAGTTGATCAACTTATTTATGCTCTGTTACGCAAATGATTCTAATTACTTTACATTCTATATTCGCTCGCTCATCAAAAGATATGTGACATTTCTGGTTTTTACGCTTGAAATATCTACCCTTTGTGAATTATCTTCAAGTCTCTCATGTCTCACCGCAGACATTCTGAATGACATGTGTGGGGGCGTAACGAATCATTAACATGCCGTTCTTCTCCAATCGGGTTTCACTGCTTTAAGTTAGATCATTGCTCGAATTAAATTTATTAAAAAAAAGGTTCATTTTAAGAAGATACACTACATTAGCAATGTTTCGTGTACATTAGTTTTAAATTAATGTACACATATCTTTCACTATTTTGATAAATATATATTGTAATACTTCACAAATATTAAAAGTTGGGTGTATTTCTAGAATTAAGTTGTGTAGTAAGTCTAATGGGCTCTATTGCTTTGGAGTGGCAAACGGTCTAAGAGAAGGAAAACTGGATTAAAAACAGCCTGAATAAGGATGGACTCAATGAGGCTATATTATCCTAGACTCACTACTGGTTCCATGACAAAACAGGACATGGGGTACCCCAACGGAGCTAACAGATTAATGAAAACGCGATTTATATGGACTTTAGTGGTAAACGTTTAAAATATTAAAATAATCTCTAAAATAGCAGTGATATATCATAAATCAGTATAATTTGTTCATACGTTTTCAATAATCTCGAGTAATATTTTAATTCTAATTTCCCCGGCCTACATTAGTGAAATTATTTGATTATGCTTATAAATATCTCCAACCAAGCATGATTATCCAAAGCTGAAA
The DNA here is from genome assembly GCA_963932145.1 of Acanthosepion lycidas. Lineage (NCBI taxonomy): Eukaryota > Metazoa > Mollusca > Cephalopoda > Sepiida > Sepiidae > Acanthosepion > Acanthosepion lycidas. The sequence continues at coordinate 79,593,978 of OZ010594.1, read as the reverse complement.
CACATTGTCTCTTCTATAAATACATAATATTCAACATTGGTGCTTATCAGGAAAATAATGTGTTTCTAAGAGATGAATAAAATATGTCTAAATTTGCACTTTAGAGCCAATTTCTACAGGAAGCAATCATACCGGTAACTAATGTAAAATATATAGAAATATTTTAGTTAATAATGTTTACGAAGAGTGCCTAACGTAAACATTTGGTGCTAGAAAATTGTATCAATTTTAACAAGCACCTGAAACTGCAGCATTCCATTGGATGCAAACTTTGAGAATTGCAGAAAATGTAAACATCATTAATATCTCAGTCATTGACCAAATACAGAGATCTCGTGATATCTGACGACCCATATATTCATATCAATGCCTGATGAGGATATATGAGGATATCTAAAAATAAGAACGTTCCCAATACAGATGTACATACGTCATAAATGCCATCACTAAATACTTTTAAGGCTGATTAGTATATATGTATGTGAAATTTGTGTATATAGATGACGAGAAACTTGCGAGAATCAATTTTTCAATTTGCATTCAGTCTCATATGCAATGACTCCATTTTTGCGTCTTACTGGTCTTCCGAGTAGATTTACTTTATTACAAAAACATTCTTACAAGTAATCTTTTCTTTTCTTTAAACGGAATTTTAATTTTTTTTTTTTCAGTTTCCTTCATGGATAATTTTTTTTTTAGGAGTAACTTATTTTAGCTAAATTTACACGCTATTTTTCTTTTAACTCTTATTCGACATGTAAATATCTTAATCATTTATTTTGAGGAATTTGTGTTATGTTATTTCTCTTAGATTTTAAATGAATTCCTTCCGGTAAGGATACTTTTTTTTGAAGGGAGGGTGTGTAACTTATTTTATCTAAAATTTACACGTGTTTTTTTTTGTTTTTAACTATTATTTAAATAGCTTGATTAATTTATCTTTAAGCAATTTTAGTTAGATGTTTTTCTCTTAGTTTTTAAAGTTGTAAATAGTCTGTCATTTTAATCACGCTATTGTAAACTTTTTATTAAGTGTAGTTTAGAAAAGAAAAAAAAAAGAAAAAGACCAAACAAATAAGTTATTTTATAGAAGTTAAAAGAGGAGGTAGAAAAAGAACAAGTCGCAAGACAAACCAATATGATAAATCGTTTGTTTGTTTTTTGTTTGCATATATATATATATATATATATATATATATATATATATATATATATATATATATATATATATAAATATAAAAGTGAACATAGAAGTCAACACTTAGAGGCGACAGTCTGTTTCATGCTATATGCAATCGTCAGGCCACGTGTGCTGTTATTTTTCTCGGCTATTTATATATATATACGGGTTAGTGGTGCATTGTGGGCATTCTATTATGGCGGTTATTTCACCGGAAGTCGTTTGTTTATCTATTTAGGTCAAATTATATTGCTTGTTTTTATTTTTGTTTCTTATTTTATTTATTTATTTATTTATTAACGTAGTAAAAATTTGTTTATATCACTTTTTTAACAGTTTTGTTTTGGTTTGGGAATTTAATTAAAGCTATTTGTTCAGTTTTGGGGTTGATTGTTGTAGTTCATTCTAAGTATTATTTTGGCGGGAACAGTTTTTAATTGATTATCTTTATTTGGGATTGGTTTGTTTATTTATTTACTTGGGTGAATTTAGGTTAATTTATTTTACTTGTATATTTTCTCTTTTCGGTTTTCGATTTTTAAGTAACATAGTATTTTTTATGTTTTATTTCTATTTCTTTTTTTTTGCTTATTAGTATATTTATTTGTTTTTATTTTATTTTTTCCGTTTTTAATTTTTTAGGTTATGTAGTAAAAATTTATTTTCATGTCTGCATTTTGAGGTGAGTTCGGATCTTTTGTTTAATAATTTATTTTGGTCGGGAAAAGTAATGATAGCTATTTTTTCCTCTGAGCAAAGTTTGCAAGTTTTTGATTGGTTATTGTAGGCTGATGATTTTTTCCTTATCTTCCAAGATATTTTTGGTGTGATGTTCGTTTTGTTTTTAATTTCCCAGATATACTTAGAAAGCATTGTACTGTTTGCATATTTACTATTTGTGAAAGATGTTTTGTGTGTATAATTTCTTTGTTTCCAGGGTCCTTCAGTTACTCCTATGTATACTTTTTCTTCATTATCTGGTGATTTTATCGTGGCTTGGTATATTACGTTGTTTTGTAAACAATTTCCGTTTAAGGGACATTCGTTCTTTATTCTGCAGTTGCACGTGGGTTTAATTTGTTCGTGTGGTTTGTTGATAATTTTCCTATTGTGCTTTTTTATTATTTGTGCCATGCTTTCGGTGCAGCTGTAGCTGATTTTTACAGTGTTTTTGTTGAATATCTTGTGTAAGGTGCTTGATTCTGGGAAGTGTTTGTGTAAGAGTTTGAAGAATATTTTCCCTACGTTTGTTTTTACGTTCTTGCTGTACGGTGGGTTGAACCATATGATATTTCTTCTTCTATTGGCCTTTTTTGTATTCTGTGGTGAGTATGTGAGTATTTCTGGGAATCCGCTATCTTTGAGGGCTGTTTCATAGTCTTTATTAGCTTTGTTAAATAGGGATTCATTGAGAGCCTGCGGTTAATCGATTTTGGTATCTGTTTGATTATAGAAGGTGGATGGTTGGAAGATGTGTTTATGTAGAGTGGTTTGTCATTAGGTTTTCTATATGGTTTATGTGTGCCTTCTCTTAGGTTGAAGGTAACATCTAGAAAATCTACTTCGTTTAGGTTAGTTTTTATATCTATGTCGAATCCGTTATTTTTAAAAATCTTTATTATTGCTTTTCTAGTTTTGTCTGTGTTTTGTTTGTTACAGTTTCTTAAGATTATGAGACTATCGTCCCTGTAGAGTCCTGTGTCATTTCTATCTATTATTTTGCTCAGTTCGTTTAGTAAGTAAATGCCTATGATTTCGCATGCTTTTGCACCGTCAAAGCTTCCCATTGTAGTGTCAAATATCTCATCTCTCTTTATCCATGCTTCTTCATTGTGGAATAATAGTGATTTACGGGAGTGCTTAATGATGTTGATTTCGCTTGGTTGTATTATTACTTGTTCCTGAGCTAAGTTGATGGCCTTATCTTGCATACGTTCTGTTATGGATGGGTAAAATTCTTTTATGTCTAATTGTAAGAATTGGCAGTTTTGTTTGTTATTTATGCTGTGGAACCAGTCAATAGTTGTTTTCGTATTTTCCACTGGTTTACTCCTAATTTCTTCCTAAGTTCAGAATTAATTCTTTCTAGTATTGTTTTACTTATTTTACCTAGTTCACTTTTGGCTGGGTTTATGAGTCGACATGCAGGATTGCTTTTGAAATTTTCTTTATTGTCTTTTAGTGTGATAAAGGCTCCTGCCTACCGAAAACCGAAAAGAGAAAATATACAAGTAAAATAAATTAACCTAAATTCATCCAAGTAAATAAATAAACAAACCAATCCCAAATAAAGATAATCAATTAAAAACTGTTCCCGCCAAAATAATACTTAGAATGAACTACAACAATCAACCCCAAAACTGAACAAATAGCTTTAATTAAATTCCCAAACCAAAACAAAACTGTTAAAAAAGTGATATAAACAAATTTTTACTACGTTAATAAATAAATAAATAAATAAATAAAATAAGAAACAAAAATAAAAACAAGCAATATAATTTGACCTAAATAGATAAACAAACGACTTCCGGTGAAATAACCGCCATAACAGAATACCCACAATGCACCACTAACCCGTATATATATAAATAGCCGAGAAAAATAACAGCACACGTGGCCTGACGATTGCATATAGCATGAAACAGACTGTCGCCTCTAAGTGTTGACTTCTATGTTCACTTTTATATTTACACACGCTCTATCTCTGATATTGAGCACTTTATTCCATAAATATAGCACACCTTAAGACTATATTTCTTTATATATATATATATATATATATATATATATATATATATATATATATATATTTATTGGTTTGTTTTCTTCTATTCTTCAAAAAAAAAGAAACACCCTATCTTGGCCGCATGTAGGAAGATCACTACAACCATGCATACCTAATTTATAACATCGAATAGCCCAATTGAAGTCTTGATTGGTTGTTGTTTACTGGGACAACTTATATAATTCACGTCCTAAAGCTAGTGGCAAATTTTGTTTTAGGTGCGAGCCGAATACTGATCATATTCGGGTCACCCATCGAAGAAGCCTGTTTATTTCGACCCGAAACTTCTAGAGACATGGGAGCAACAACACTGACGACGCATCTAGATTCAGCACTTAAAGGTGTATTTTAATAATTTTAACTGTAATGACGCACACACTGATATTGGGAATAGGATAAATTAGTTGTACTAATATTTAAAGTTGAACGCTTTTCTACTTTTAGAATTACCATTGAAAGTTCAGGCCTTATTTACTGAGCAAGACAACTTTTCAACGTTGCTGGGCGAATATATGGACATATTTGAGTCACAAAGGAAACTCTTAGAGACGCAAAGGAGAAAAATGTAAAACAGGTAACAAAGAAATGTGTGTGACAGTTTTGCAAGCACGGTCTACATTTGAAGAGAAAACTAAATGTTCAGTTACACTTATGTATCACTGTGATCGTATTTGCAGTCCAAGTCAATAACTGAAAATGCAATTTGGAAATTCTGAGAGGCGAAGAGCAAAGTAATATATATATATATATATAAACCTAAAACAATAGAAACTGTTTTAGCTTGCTAAATGTAAAAAAAAAAGAATCAGTATTAACAATCGGAAATGATCTGCTTGAAACGATACGCGTAGCCAATTATATTTAATAGCAAATTCCTTCACCACCATTCGATTCGTTTTCCTATCAAACACGTATTCTGTTTCTCTTGCACATTCAAAATTCTCTCTCTCTCTCTTATATATATATATAAATATATATATATATATATATATATATATATAATTTTTTAACAACGAAAGTCTATTATGTTTTATCAGGAGCCGTTGTCTGTTTTATTTAACAATACATATCTGAATACTGATCTGCTTCTCCTATACAACAAATATGCATACGTATATATATATATATATATATATATATATATATGTGTGTGTGTGTGTGTGTGTGAATTTTTACTCAATCGTTCTTTCACGCATTTGTATATATATATATATATATATATATATATATATATATATATATATATATATATATATATATATTGTGTGTATGTAATCGTGTTCATATGTGCAGATGTGTCTTTGAGATTGTATACCTTCATTTCATTAATGCAGATTCATTTGTAATACGTTTGTTAAATACAGCTTACAATTATACGTAGATGAATTTTCCGCATGAATGACTCCCTTTCACAATAATTAATATTTAAAAAAACACAATTATTAGATCGTTATAATTAGTTTGATATGGTTCAATTCAAAGCGTGCCATGGCTGGCAACCTGATCTAAACACTAGCCTGAAAACATAAACCAAGGAATTTAATTGGGCCGAATAAAAAATAAACACGTTATTTAACAAGACAGAAACGTAGAAAGATTTTTATAATGATGTAATGGCAACTGAGTGAGATAAATCGATGAAATTCTAGAAATGTCCTCCAGTTATTGACATCGTTATTTATCCAAGTACAGGTTAAATTGTCTCTTTAAAAGGCCTGTGAATTTCAAATGGCCGTTTGCTATCTATATTAACCTATTAGTGCAATTTTTGTTTGTCTTTTTCACTTCTTGTTGAAGTTAATGTTTCTATTGCTATAGTATATTTAGGTAGGTAAGAGTTATGTTCATTTATCGTTATGCTATTATGAATGCGTTTTATAAAGCAAGGAGAGTAAACATTCCGCTATGTGTCTTCGAGTCCAATTATGCTTTCCTTCTCTCTTTCAGTAATTGTTGAATATATTAGTTTTTTTTTTTTTTTTAGAGATACATATGAAGGCACCTAGAACTGAACAACTAGACTAATCTGCAAATATGATTTGATTACAGTGGTGACGACATGTGCAGAAACATCCACACTCTTTGTAAGAACTGAAGATAGAGAACTGGTGTGCATAGTGCGTCACGAAGACCACAAGCAGTCTTCCTCATCTTTTGAATTCAATTTGGCATACCAAACTGGTTTCCATAAAAGTGAATGTAAAAGAACTCGATCAGAATTCGAAATGTAAATACACATAATTAAGCAACTAAAATCCCATATCCTGCATCTGATAAACATGCATTCAATATTGATATGAAGAAAGAAAAACAAATCAAAAAGTAAATAAATAAAATAATAAAGAAATATACAGCGTGGTTCGAAAGTCTTGTCACTTCTACATAATATAATTTTCTATACCAGATGGCTGACAAGAGCTCCTACCGTTTGGATGAAATGTAAGGATGACAAGACTTTCGGACCCCCGTTGTAAAATAACGTAAAATAAAAATAAACAAATAAAATAAATTCAAAATGATTATTATCAATCTAAAATATTAGTCTAAAACAAAACAACAAAATTCTCAGAAAATCAGGTTTTCATTCCGCATCATAGTATAAGCTCCAAAAGGAAAAGACTGAATTCAAAACTTTTGTGAAGGCAACGGAAAACCACTTCATTATCTTTCCAAATTAATCTCCGCCTTTCACAGATAACAAAAATAATACAGGATCGTCTGTATGTTGAAAGAACATTCACTTAAAATTACTCGAACAAACAACACGGATACATATGTTGGAATAGATATGCATTCATATGCACCTCTAGAAAGATTAAAGATATGTATAGTGAGGTTTCTTTTTAAAGAGAATGGATAAAAACATAATAAATTACACACACACACACACACACACACACACACATATATATATATATATATATATATATATATATATATATATATATTTAGTTTGTGCAAAACTAGGTAATCCGTATGGGTAGAACCAAGGAGGATGATATCCGGAGAGCTCAATCTAAATTAACTTCCAAAAGTTAGGGATAAAGAATTGAAATGGTACATCTAACTCACTCATGTCTTCTCTCCTCACTCACTTCCTGACTTCGTTAATTTACATATGCTTAATACGGCCCGTCAAAAATGTATGAATTTCTTTTCATTTTAACCTTTGGAAGTAAAGTCTGATGATCCAGAGCCCTTTAAAAGGGACTGTGGTGAAATAATTTATTACATGGAACCTTAAAGTTGTCTGTTTTTATTCAATATATATATATATATATATATATATATATATATATATATATCTGATTGCTTCAAGCCGGGATCGAAAACCGCCCGATATGATATCACTGAGTGATCGTCGCACGGAAGAGCGGAACGGAAACTTTAACGTCTTTACTATGCGAAAGACGTCAGTAGCTAGGAGAGCTCAATTCGAGTAGAAGAACATTGCATTAGCAGCAGCGATAGCCACTGTTTATAAAATCACCCCTTCCTCTTCAAGATCTCAATCGAATTGAGAGCATATATATATATATATATATATATATATATATATATATATATATATATATATATATATATATATATATATATATATTGTTGGTGCGTGAGAGAAATAGAGAACGGGAGAAAATATCCAGCCGTTTATTTAAATGTCGATATAAAATATATTTAAATTCAGCAAACGTTCTTGTTTACCCCATTTGGATATAGATTGTGTGTGTGTTTAAGTACTCCTAATCAAACTCATTGTTTTTTATTACAAAATCTCAGAAGCCAATAAAATAATGAAACTTATATGCAATTCATATTGATAAGAAATAATTTGTACGTTTTGCTAGCATAAAGTTGTTATTTAAAGGATATTAAGTGTCGTTACTATCTGTTTAGACACCCATTTTATCAGTAAATGTAAAGTCGTTTTCATAATCGTTAAACTCATTATCTAAAATAGTTTCACGTCGGAAACGAAATGGTCATTCCAATGTATTTTATGATTGTAGTTCCCCCATTGCCCCTGCAACAGTGATCATTTATCACAGCTTGATAATTCGAATGACGTTCATTTGTATTTAATTTAATTCAGTTAGTTTACTACTGTTTTATAGACGTGATTAATTCAGGAAATCTACGCGTAAAAGCATTGCTTCCATGAATGAAAATCGTGTCTGTAAATTTGAGGACCTCTACTTGTGAAAAATCAATGAAACCTAGATCTCCGAAGAACTTGTAAACTTTATCCTAACCGTCAATGTTTTGTCAAAACGATTTTAATAAATTGCGTATTAATAAAGTATATTTTAATATTTAAAATTAGAGAAACGAAGAAAACTTTCAGATAAGTTTTTTGTTTTTTTACAATAAGGTTCACGCTCTACAAGTCCCTCGGGGCACTCAAAGTAAAGGTTTACGTTAATGAGTAGTTTATATCGATAAGGAGGGATAATAACGGTTAGACTTGAACAGGTTAAAAGTATAGTGATTAGGTAAACATTCTCTTGGGAGTCTGTCCACAGGGCAGTGGTTCGTGGGAAGAAGCTGTTTGAGTGGAACTTACTTCTCGCCAGTGGAATATGGAGGGAATGCAAGTGGTCTGATATTATGTAAGTGGCATGGCGGGTCATAGCCGTGAAGAGTCCTAACCGTGAAGGTTAAAACTGGTGGAACCAAGGAATGTAGTTCGTCCAAGGACTTTCTATGGAAGTAGAGATAAAGCAGTGAGATAACCACTACATCCCACTCACGAGAGAGAGATTGGAGAGCGGAAAATAATTCTTCTTCTCCAAAAACTCGGAGACACTTTTGAACTCTGGAAAGTGGGATCTGGATAGCTTCTGCCCAAATAAGACAACAGTAATTACAATGCTTACTAACGATGCACCTAAGAATTTTGCTGGTAGATATTAATAAATAAATAAAGACAGAAAATTGACAATGCTTCAAAAGCAACAGCAGATCAAAGAAAAAAGAAAATTTGGTGAATGCTGTGTCAAGTGTGAAAGTACCAGTAATGCCAACAGCAGGCAGAATAGTTTCAAGTGGGTGCAAAAATTAATTTCAAATCGGAACTAATTTCTGAGAGCGACCGCCGAACACTTTTTGCTCCGCAGCCTGAGCTTTTCTGATTCCCACCTGAAAATTTCTAAGCTAATCAGCTTCAATTATATGTCAACTTCAAATTCAAGTACCAGTAATTCTGTAGTTTGTGGAGCGAGGAAAAGATCCATGCTTTATAAGTCTAATTGTTTTTTTATATATTTTAAAGCAGAAGCTTCACGAAAATTAATAACTTTGATTTTAAACCGAGGTTAAATTAGGTCCGAGCTGAAATTAGTTCTGTCACCCGATTTAAAGTTCCTAGTTATACAGTAAAAATTGTTCCAGAGGACAGATTAGAGTTCATGGATTTGGTGACATAGTAATTGAATGTTCAATCCCTAGATCGGGTAGTGCAGACATAGACCCAGTGGAAACAAGGTCAGCAATAACTAATCAGTATCAATAATATCTTGAAGAGATATATCTCTAGATATGGCCAGTGAAACGAGAAGAACTACATTGCCTAAAATTTTCCCTTCATCTGTGAGGTAATTCTCGAGCATTCACTGCCATATAGAAGGACCAATATCACATAGCAGCAATCTGTTTCATGATTCTAAATAGCTTTTACAGTATTTAAACCATTTGAATCCTGATCACCGTCTTACTGGTGGTAGAGAAAAATGACTTAATGTCCAGCCACCGGTTGAACATTGGTAGAGATAAATGACTTAATGTCCAGCTACCGGTTGAACAGCGGTAGAGATAAATGACTTAATGTCCAGCTACCGGTTGAACAGCGGTAGAGAAAAATAATTTAATGCACAGCCACCAGTCGAACGGTGGGTAAACACTTATAACTATTTTTTATATCTATCGTGAAAAATTACATACAAATTATTTGCGAATTGATTTTAAATCGAGGCGAAATTAGATCCAAGCTGAAATTTAGTTCTGTCACTCGTTTTAAAGTTCCTAGTTATACAGTAAAGATTGTTCCAGAGGACAGATTAGAGTTCATGGATTTGGTGACATAGTAATTGAGTGTTCAATCCCTAGATCGAGTAGTGCAGACATAAACCCAGTGGAAACAAGGTCAGCAATAACTAATCAGTATCAATAATATCTCGAGGAGATATATCTCTAGATATGACCAGTGAAACGAGAAGAAGATCAGGAGTAGATTAAAATTTTTTGAAAGTAAATCTAGAGAGTTGTGGAAATTTATCTATACGGGTCGAATTGTAACAGATGACGGAAGCCTGACACAAGGTTAGGAAAGAGAGCATGACAATAAGAGAATATACCATTCAGAATTCACCAATGTGTTAAAGGATTAGAAAATGTAATTAGAAAAGAAAGCTGAAAGGTAATTGAATATATTTTCTACCATCTGGCAATTAATGCGGGACACTTTTCTCAGAGATAAAGAAGAGATTTAACGCAACATAGAAGAGCTACCAACAAATTTTGAGAATGTCATTGTCGGAATATAGAGTAATTAGAACAAGTTTAATCCGTTGAGCCCTGACCAACGCTTTACCGGTGTTTGAGAAAAATAATGTAATGCCCAACCACCGGTTGAACAGTGGTAGAGAAAAATAACTTAATGTCCAGCTACCGTTTGAACAGTGAGTAAACTATTGCAACTATTTTTATATCTATCATGAAACATTAAATACAAATTATTTGCCAAATTGATTTTAAATCGAGGTGAAATTAGCTCCAAGATGAAATTAGTTCTGTCACTCGATTTAAAGTTCCTAGTTATACAGTAAAAATTGTTCCAGAGGACAGATTAGAGTTCATGGATTTGGTGACATAGTAATTCAGTGTTCAATCCCTAGATCGAGTAGTGCAGACATAGACCCAGTGGAAACAGGGTCAGCAATACTCAATCAGTATCAATAATATCCCGAGGGGATATATATCTTGACATTGACAGTGAAATGAGAAGAACCACATTGCCTCAAATTTCTCCTTCATCTGCATTCACTGCCATATAGAAGGAACAATATCACATAGCAGCAATCTTTTTCATAATTCAAACAATTTTAATGTTTTTTAACCCTTTGAGTTCTGATCACCATCTTACCAATGGTAGAAAAATGACTTAATGTCCGGCTACCGGTTGAACAGTGGTAGAGAAATATAACTTAATGTCCGGCTACCGGTTGAACAGTGGTAGAGAAATATAACTTAATGTCCAGCTACCGGTTGAACAGTGGTAGAGAAATATAACTTAATGTCCGGCTACCGGTTGAACAGTGGTAGAGAAATATAACTTAATGTCCGGCTACCGGTTGAACAGTGGTAGAGAAATATAACTTAATGTCCGGCTACCGGTTGAACAGTGGTAGAGAAATATAACTTAATGTCCAGCTACCGGTTGAACAGTGGTAGAGAAATATAACTTAATGTCCGGCTACCGGTTGAACAGTGGCAGAGAAAAATAACTTAATGTCCAGCTACCGGTTGAACAGTGGTAGAGAAAAATAACTTAATGTCCAGCTACCGGTTCAACGGTGGATAAACCCTTATAACTAATTTTATACCTATCGTGAAATATTACATACCAATTATTTGTAAATTTTGACTCAGGAGCTCAAGCAGAATGGTTAATATTGTTCAGGAACGCAGGACTCAAAGGGCTAAGAAAAATATAAACTACAAAGAACTCTCAGAAAGCGTCAGTGAAATCCTTTTGAAAACATAAGAATTGAAGAAAAGCCGTCATTTCTGATTAGTTAAGATCGCAATGAAATATTGTATTTTGGACTAGAGTTAGTTTTCTGTTTGATTTTCAAATTCTTTGTTTTTTTTTTAAATATTTTCTAATACAAATTCTTGTCTGTGTACATATCATTTGTTTATCTAAAGAATTCCCATAGAGTTATAGCTATTTTACCTCCCTCTGGAGCAATTGGTTGCAATCACGTATTAGATGCTTGCTGGCCTAATCGCATTGTCCACAAAGACTGCATTTGTCATGTTCCTGTTCTTGACTCTCTTGGCCTTTGTAGTTTTTTTTTTATGGCGGTTTTCTCAGCTAGAATTAGAAGGATTCACTTTCATTCTCTTTGGTCCATGTTCATTTATCTCTGCTGTTCTTCCTATTTATTTTTTGAAACGTACGTAGGTTTTTTTTCTTTATCGTTTTATTTTAGTGTTTTTTAATTCTTTTTCTTTTCTTTGCTCTTAAGTCTCATTGAAATTCTCGGCTGTTGGTGCAAAAATAATGACGTGATAATGTCGTTTTTTGACGTATTTTTTAACGTCAAAAACGACATTATTACGCCATTATTTTTGCACCAACCTAATATAATTTAGCTTCTCATCACATTGTTTTATATAATTCTCAAGTCGCTTCATAAGAGAGTCGACGCAATCTTCGACACTGACGAATCTTCTTCACTTGCACGGGAGGTGGGGCGGTCTGCTGGAAAGTATCTAAATAAACAATTTTCATAAAGATGCCTTTAGATTAATGCCCAATTTGTCTTTTATTTCTTCCAACTCTGTGACTTCATGTTTGATATTGGAAAGATGATATTTTAAAGGAATTCAGTGGAAGAAAGAAAAAATATTCGATGAATCTTTTTAAGAGATTACGTAAGACGCAGCTGCTGCTGTTCTTTGCAAATTCAAATGTCTGAAAGGGATATTATGCTGTCTCTACCAACTCATTTCCTCCACAAGAATTTACAGCTAATTTTGAATTTAATAATACAAATATTAGCACATTCTATTTTGCATGCAGGAATGTTAATGAATCGATTCTGCTATTAACGGAAAAGTAACCAAACGATAGCTATGAGCCTTAGTCTCTTCCGCCTATTCCTCTTACAACCATCTGTCCGAAACTACATTCGTGTCCTGGGTAAGACGATAAACTAAATCCGTGTCCTCAGTAAGACGATAAAATAAATCTATTTCCTACATCCAACAGCAAGGCGCCCGATCAGGTTTTGAGGAGCGTGGAGCCACCTCTTAATTGTTGTTATTCCCATGGCCACACTGATCTGCGGCAGTAGCACCTGTATATGGGCAAATCGTTGAGCACCAAACCGGGGTCAAAACACCATGAAAGTGTAAAAATAAGTTTTAATTCCCACAATATATTTTTGTTACAAGCAATAAATTTTCGAACAAAAATTATTATGAACAATGGATTTAAAAAAAAACATTACCAACACTACATTTTTGGAAAAAGAATTTTGGCAGCAATACATCTTTGAAAAAAAAATATTACCAACAATAAAAATCTTCTTGGTGTTAAATAACTCATTGAGCATATATACCATAAAACAAACCAAACGAAACTAATCTTACAAACACACACTCACTTTTCTATAAAGCCGACAATCTCCTCTGTCGCATTGGATTATCCTTAATCCTGCCTACAACACTTCAATGTCAATATTAGATTTGCAAACATTAACTGTAGCAGCGAGCTAAAAGATAGTTGCATTCTTTGCGCTCTTTTTAAAATTTGTGAAACATTGCAACTACACATTTTTTTGATGGCGAATTCCATTTCGATGTCTTGATTGAAGCTCTGCGCTGTCTATATTAAGATTTAATTTTCTTCTTTCGTTCAAGGAATCATTTTACAATCATCCATATGCTTACGATGGTTATTTTTTTCTGTTATGTTGAAAATCTAGAATTTCTGAAAATTTACAAAAAAAGAAAATTTTAGAAAATATAATTGTCCGGTACTGTTTACTCGGATTTAACGCTCATCAAAATACCTAGTCTACAGGAAAACCCGATGCGAATGTTATGAGGAAAAATAGCCGGACAGGAATACATTAAACAATCAATCATATCGTTTCTTTTGGTGGAAAAGATGATATAAACCAACATTTTTGCCGCATTGGCCACTTTCACGAGGTACAATTTTCCTCCTCCCAGCTTTATGATATAATATATTATAATGTAATTTATAATAATAATTTATAATATAATAAATATTCAGATCATACAAAAATTGTTTGGTAAAAGTTTGTTACTTGTTCATAAACAAATTTCATTATGTAGTAAAAAAACCAAAGGAAGCTAGAAAAAAGTATAACGTGAATTATGCGGCAGCGGAAGCTATTACTACCCTATTAAAAATAAATTTGAACATTGAAAGATACATACATACATATACATATATATATATATATATATATATATATATATATATATATATATATATATATATATATATATTGAGACATATTTCATTGAATAATTTACACAAAATTTGTCTACTTATTTTCAATTGAATGCTTTCATATTCACGGACATTCTTGTTGGTGTCATTATTAAAGGAAAAGAGAAAATTACTGTGTTGATACATATTCATTTATTCCAAGTACTTTCGACATTAGCACATGTTCATCGTCATGTTGTTCCTTTTTTCTAAAACAAATATTGTAGTGTTCATTATTTTCTAAGACAAAATTGTGTTCATCTGAAAGGTAAACTTTTTTTACAAGTGAATTGTAAAATGCTGAGTTTATGTGCTGTACGATTTAGCTTAGTGTAAAGAGTGGGGGGGGGAGGTAACTAAGATATGAGGGACTAATTGTTTTTTTAAAATGTATCAAAAATTATTGCTACAAAACAAGATATTTTAAACTATCTAATGTAAGCAATACAAAACATATCTGCATTATTCATAATAGATTTTATTAAGTATTGCTTTCATTTTTTTAATATAGATAGTTTCATGGATTATTAGTTTAATTATTTTCAGAAAATATATATAGATGTATTTTCATTATTTTCATTATTCGGACTATTGTCCTCATCTTTCGCCATATTTGTTACAAAGTTTCGGCCGTTGTACGCCCCGGCCTTCTTCAGGTGGTTGGAATGTCTAACTGAACCCTTTATTTCGCTCACTAGGGTAGACTGTTCTAGTTCCACGTGCCATGTTTTGTTATTATTTTTTTATGATTGTTATTATTTTGTTATTGTTAAAATTTGGTAGCATGCGAGACTAAAAATTAAATACGAATCGAAATATATATATATATTTTAAATGTGTTACTGCTAACGGATACAAATTTTTGGAGCGTGCAGTCGCAACGCCAAGGTTGAATCTTTTTGAAAATTTAAGAGAGTGCGTTCTTTTACTAATATGGTAATTTGAGAATTTTTTTGTTGTACGAGTTTATCATGAACTAATTTGTTCAATAAATAGAGTAATTGTCACAGTTGTTTTTATATGAATGATTGATCCTAATATATATATTAGGTTGGTGCAAAAATAATGTCGTTTTCTCACATAGTAACATATGTGAGAAAAGGACATTATTTTTGCACCAACCTAATATATATATATATGTGTGTGTGTGTGTGTGAATTTACTTTTATGGTTAGAGTTAGCGTTGCATGTGTTGTCATAAAATTAAACGAATTTTGTTCATATTTATAAAATTGAAAGGAATAAACATATCTAGGATCAAATAAACATTCAGCTAACATTTTCGTTGTTCTTGGTTTTTTCTTATCTGTATTATTGCCTCTAAAGAACTTGAATGAATTTTGCGAAAACAACAGAAAATATCAGAATATTCGTAGTTTCTAGGTATGTTTATATCTTATTAGAGGAGACACGGTCGAGTAATGGATAGCAGCTCGGATTGAGGAATCGGTATACATCCTATTCTTCTCCCACCAACTATGGTTAAATAGCTGGATGTGAACTGGTCTACCGCAAAAAGAAATGGCAACCTACTGCGGGAAAAAATCTGCCTCGTCAGCCATGTATCGAAAGATACATGATCACCTAAGTGATTATAATACATGGCACATAACTGACTGGCATATCTTATCTAGGAATGTGATCTGTTATTCCCAATTAGTCTCCTGGTTTGGTTTTTTTTTTTTTTTTATACAGGTTGTTTGCATATCTCTTTTGAATAATTTTTCCTGTAGAATGTATTAAAATACTATTTTAATACTCAAAATCCTATACCATCTACCAAAATTTCCATTCGCTCATCATTTGCTATTAAGTTGTTTATCACCCAACAGTTGGAAAATCTAGATAAAAATCAACCGAAGCTTGCGGTCTCCTGATGAGAAAGATTTCGAAATAGCTTCCACAACTAAACATAAAAATTATCCTTATTCATATATAATGCAAGTGTTATCATTGCAACAGATTAGACACGTTCTTTTTCTGTTTGTATGTTTTGTTCAACTTGAATTGTTACAATTCGAATTACATACTTGTAATTTCTTGTAATATTTGATATATCTAACCTAGGGAAAGTCGATTCTAATCATAATATTCTAACAATGGACGAATAATAATTATAATGTTACATACAGATTCTATATATACTCCTTTTAACCTTTAAGAAGGTTTTATATTAAATCTACTGAATAGATTTTCGTTTGTTTTCATGCCTATATGAGGTAGTAGATATTTCAGTATATCACAGTCATTCTGGGTATAATTACGATTAGCGAAAGATGTAAAGCAATCATTTTTTACTTATTAGATTTTATTAATTCTTTCATAGATTTCTATGTTTTATTGCGCTAGTCTTTAAACTGAACGTGAATTATTTTATATCTCTACACGTAGTGATAGAATGAGGAATATATTTTTCTTGGTTATTTGAACAGCATTTATCGAAGTTTTCCGGCAGGTTTGGATTTCCATTGGTCCACTGAGTGTCACCAAAATAAATGAATTTCCAATAAGAAAAAAATGCATAGTTAATTAGATGTCCCTTTCCGCATATTTCTTTGCTAGAAAATGGTTTCCCCAAGATAAGTACCTGAAATTAATTTCCACTTTTGAAGCTACTAGTAAATTTATTGCCCGTAGGTTTGCTTGGATGAGTTATTTCCCTTTTACTTGCTTTTCTCATTTTCGGTTTTAATCTTCCTCGGTTTCTTATGAATTCTATGCATGCATTCTCTCTTTTTGCTGACGCAAGCCTTTGTACTTCTACTTTTTGATTAGTAGGCCATTTATCGCAAGCGAAGTTCCTATAGCGCTTACTCATAACGAGAAAGCGTGCATTTACTTCGCCATTGAAATGTATTATGAAGAGACAGAGAAGACGACTAAAACCAAAGACAAAATCTTAGAACAAATTTGAATTGAATACAAAAAGTTATGCCAAAAATCCGAGAAAGTTTTAATTCTTAAAGTTTGTCTTTTGATTTTTTTTTATATTCATCATATTTTACAAACCGGGGTCAATATAACAAAACAGATATCTAGTGTGTTAAGATAACGATAAGAAGATAAGAGACAATGCATTCGATAAATCGGCGCCATTTTGAATGCTGTCTACTTCGAAAAATTCGACTTTTCATGTCAACGCTGACACGATAAAAGTACTTACCTGAGGATACCAACGTTCATACAGATTTTTGAAAATTTTTTTAATGTACATACTGTTTTGATTTAGTAATCTGCATTCGGAATTTAGCATGCATCATATGTAAGTCTGATTACGAATAAGTTTTATGAGAGTTTTCACAAAATGGTAATACATATATTAATTTATTTTAAATAGCAATGACAATGTTGCCATAAAAATAAACTCAAATCGTATACCATAAAAATAAACTCATATCATTTTACTCATGAAAAAAAAGAAAAAAAAAAGAATGAAACACTGTTTCAATTTGAATATTTCCTTTTCAGCGTTGGACAAGTCAATGAAATGATGAAGCTACCTTTTGTCTTTGATTTGCTTAAAAGTACATTTCAATGACAGCTATATATTAAAGCAAAGAAAACTGAGATAAAATGACAATAACTTATAATGTATATATAATGATAGATAGATGTCACCTCGTTTTCAAGTATGACGATCACAAGACATTGTATAAAGAAATTGTGCTTTGAACGGATGTAACTCTAACATATGACACAAAGTTATCATACATGAGACACGTAGATTTTATTGTCATTCGGTATATTTTTGTAAAATTTTTCATACTTATAAGATTGTTGTTTAACGATACGTTTCATCCATGACCTTTGCTTTTGTAAGAAGGGCAATAGCTATTTAAGCAAGCAAGTGACGTGAAATGTTTATTGTAGAGGCAGCCAAGTTGTTTTGTACAGAGCCTAGCCCGTGTTCAGATTGCTAGTAACAAGTGAGACCGGTGGAGCTAGTGCAGATTTAAACACACACACACACACACACACACACACACACACACACACACACACACACACACACACACACACGTTAGGATATTCACAGTGTATTATTGATCTCAATTAAGGATATACCAGTATGACTTCTTGTGACAAACGAGGTCTTCATGTGAGAGATAAATTCTGCCATCTTCATCACATGTAAATTAATGATCTTTTTAAAAGCAATTCACCCTAAGCAAGGCGGGAGTGCCACTAACAGTTAGGGGTTACGGAGGATTGTGAACAAGAGTAAACAGGCAGGTTTGGGGGAAGAATACAGAGAAGGAAAGGGGAATATGCTCAGGGTGTCGATTGACATTACACTTGAATATTATTGTCACCGGGGAAGCAAGTAAGAGAAAAAGAGTT
>OZ010594.1:79567926-79570426 GCA_963932145.1 Acanthosepion lycidas | reverse complement strand
ACTCTGTCTATTTATATACATACACACATAGTCCGACAAATAATGTGAACACTTCAGGAAAGGAAAATCTTGTCTTTTATTGTTTTATCAAATTGAGATAACATTGTTTACTGTAGATTTTTCGCGACAGTTGACATTACACCCATCAACAAGTACTCAAGGATGTTGTGTAACATGCACAACCGACTACATTAGCAGGTCTTAGACAAGAAATTGAAAATGTATGTACAGGAATACCACTGGACACTTTAGCCAACGTTGCCCGAACAGTAGTTCGCCGTACAAATAAATGTCTGGGAGCTAAAGGCCACAGCTTTGAGAATCTCTTGTGATTGAAGAGCACAAAGCTAAACTTGTATTGATCTTGTGATGTCTGAATAAATTGAATATTACAATATCTATACAAGCTTTTTCTTTCGTGGAGTACGTATATATTTTTGAGTTGGCCTATCTTTATATATTCGCTTGTGTGGCCGAGTGGTTAGAACGGTAAAATTCCGACCATGAACTTCGGCAACGAATCTCATTTATAGCCGAATTGTCAAGGGGATGATTTCTTGATTATATTAGCATGCGAAGAAGATCCGAGTGTGCGTAGTAAATATATATATATATATATATATATATATATATATATATATATATATATATATATATGTGTGTGTGTGTGTGTGTGTATGCACATACATCTGTATTTATATATATATATATATATATATATATAGATATATATAGATATATATACTATACACACACACACACACACATATATATATATATATATATATATATATATATATATTGTGTGTATTTAGGCAGCATCTTTTCATTCATACACGTTTCATTAAATAATATAGACAAGTGTTGTCTATTTATTTTATGTAAATTTTTTCGTAACTTCTGATAAGTTTAATAACATTATCGTTGAAAGAAGAAAGAAATTCACAATAGTGATCCATATTTTTTTAATACAATCTAAGCTTTCGGCTTACTTAAGCCATTATCAAAGATGTCAATTACAACATATTAAACAATATACGGACAAGACAGTGATGATAGTCTGTCAATGTTTACATAGAAGATTTCTAAGCAACGATAAACACGCGCATATAAGATGCTACAAACGAAAATCGAACCGCATCTCATGACGTCACACATGACCACACGAGAGTGAATTGTAGAAGTATGAATTATTGCGAAGAATTAAGTTGGATATACTAGATTTAGTGTAGTATATGATTATTTAATTTAATGTCGGGACCGGAGAAGAAGTCACTGGTATCCGGGTTTCTCTTATATCTATTTTGTTTAGGTAAGTATGGCTCTAAGATATTTACAGATTTTAAAAAAACTATCAATCTACCTAAGATACGTTGATGATATTCTTATGTTAGTTAAAAATACAGATGAAATAATTCAACTTCAAAAACGTTTCCAAAATAATTCTGTCCTTAAATTCACATATGAAGTCAATACTACTAATAAAATCCCCTTCCTTGACATATTGATAAACACAAATGATAACAAATTTACTATTTCGCCATACAAAAAACCTACAAGCATAAATTCATGTACACTTAACTACAAGAGCGAATGCCCATATTACTATAAAATAGCAATTATAAAGAATCTAGTACATCGTGCAGAAAATAATTCATCCACAAAACAGATTGTTTACAGTGAACTAAAGAATATAAAACAGACACTAATTAACAATAGCTTTCCAAACTATATAGTTGATGAACAATGAAGATGCTTTCTTAGAAATCTCAATACTAAGAAAATTGTACATAATACTGCTTCTACTGATCTCAAAAATATTAATCTCCTATATCGTAATCAAATGCATACTAATTATAAACAAGATGAAAATATACTAAACAAATTTAGTATATTCTTATATATCAACTACAGATCCTAGCAAAAAAAATTAAATTAATATATATTACACTCTATATACAGATATATACACACACATATATACTGAAACATATATATATACAAACATATATGCATATATATACACACACGTATATATATATATATATACATAAATATATATACACACACACACATATATATATATGCATATATATATGCAAACATACATATACATATATATACACGCATATATATATATATATATATATATATAATGTCATCCACAGACAGACTGTTTCGCTGTATCACAGCTCATCAGTGCGGCTAGACATCCTAAAGCTAGGATCGAAACCCAACTGAATTGGTATCAGGCGGATATTCTACCACTAAGCTGTCGGCGCACGGTCGGGGTGAAGGATTTTTAGCGTATTTATTTTTGGAAAAACGCCCAGTGACCGACAGTGACTCAATTCGGCTTGCGAAGAGTCTCGCTATATAGCTATAATAGTCAATATATATACGCACACACACATATATATATTCACATTATACTCACACGCACACATATATATGTATGTATATAAACACAAATACATATACATATACATATATATATATA
>OZ010594.1:79455426-79562926 GCA_963932145.1 Acanthosepion lycidas | reverse complement strand
TGAAATTATTTTTAGAAGAGACAGAGAGAGGCGACGGTGTCTATATTATTTAATGAAACGTGTATATACATACATACATACATACATATATATATATATATATATATATATATATATATATATATATATATATATATATATATATATAGGAATTGAAAAAGGTACATCTAACTCACTCATATCTTCTCTCCCACTTCACTTCCTCACTTCGTAAATTTCACATACGCTTGGTGCGGTCCGTCAAAAATGTGTGAGAATTTCTTTTCATTTTTCATTTCAACCTTTGGAAGTAAAGTCTAATGATCCAGAGCCCTGTTAAAGGGGTTGTGGTGAAATAACTTATTACATGGAACCTTAAAGTGGTCTGTTTTTATTCAAACATATCAGCTCTGAATTTTACATTGTGCTCTCTGGATATCATCCTCCTTGGGTCTACCCATGCGGATTACCTAGTTTTGCATAAAGTAAATATTAGCTCCTTATAAAATAAGTTGAGCTCTCGGTTGGATTACCTCCCATCGGATTACCATAAGGATCCAAACTTCCAACCTAAAATGGATAAATTTACACCGGACTACTCACTCAAGAACATTCCTTACCCTACCATTGAATCCTTCACCATGTCTTTGACGGAAAAAATCATTGACGTCATCAAAAGAATGAGGTGGAAGATTCACTTCAATCTTAATCCCCATAACAGACCCACTAAGCTTAATGAAGCCTTTTACTTTAAATCTCAAAACACTCTACCAAACAATAAATTATTATAACCTTTTGAACAAGATTTAATTGAGTTATTCAAGAAAATATCCTTCCAGAAGAAATGCAACCCATTCCAATCCAAACTTAAAAAAGACGTTACAAATATCAAAAATTCAAAATAACTATTGATCAGAGCTGACAAATCTAAAAATATCTACAAAATTAATCCCTCGGAATACAACCATCTGATTCAGAATAAAGTTTCTGGTTCTTATAAGAAAGGCAACAATTCTAAACACTTATCCTCCATACACAAAGAAACTGCGAAATTAGCATTTAAATATAATATTGCTGATCGAATGGGTACAACTCATCTAAAAGACGCCTACCTACTTTTTAACGATTATAAACCTAATTTTCAGAATAATCTACAGTCCAGACTAATAAATCCCTCCAAATCAGAGTTAGGAATAATTTCTAAAAACATCCTAAAAAGAGTAAACACATCTATATTAACAAAATACTCGTTAAACCTTTGGAAAGATTCATGAGACACGATTAACTGGTTCCAAAAAATAAAGCATAAAAATAAAGTTAGTTTCATACAACTTGATATTATCGAATTCTACCCCTCAATCTCTAAAGAATTATTAGAAAAAGCTTAAGTTTTGCCAAAATCCACACTGACATTACTGACGAAGAAATAAAAATCATCATGGACTCTAGACAGTCCATACTAAAACTTAACAACACTACTTGGATTAAAAAAGAGAGGATCAAATTCCATGTCCCAATGGGATCATTTGATTCAGCTCAAATAGCTGACCTAATAGGTATATACATTTTAGATATCCTAAGTAGATTCCTTGACCCTCAAAATATAGGACTATACAGAGATGACGGGTTAGTTGCTGTACCTGATACCAATGGTCCGTTAACATCCCAACTACAAAAGAAAATAATTAGGGCCTTCAAATTTCTAGGGTTTAAAATCGAGATTTCTTCCAACTTAAAAATAGTTAACTTCCTAGACGTTACATTTAATCTGAACAATAACACTTATAAACCCTTCCAAAAGAAAAACCAATCACCCATATATATAAGTATCCACTCCAATCACCCGAAATCAATAATTAAACAAATTCCAAATACAGTAAATGCTAGAATAAATAAACTCTCCTCCAGTAAAACCATTTTAACCAGAATAAATCGGAATACAATAAAGCCCTATTAAAACGTAACTTTAAACAGACACTAAATTACATAGATAAGTCAATAAATAAAAAACCCACTAAACCCAAAAATAGGAAAAAGAAAATTATATGGTTCAACCCACCTTTTTGTAACCTCTCCAATATTAATATAGGTAAATACTTCATAAAACTGATAGAAAAACACTTTAGCAAAAATGCATCTCTAAAAAAGATATGCAACAAGATGAATCTAAAGATTACCT
The DNA here is from genome assembly GCA_963932145.1 of Acanthosepion lycidas. Classification (NCBI taxonomy): domain Eukaryota; kingdom Metazoa; phylum Mollusca; class Cephalopoda; order Sepiida; family Sepiidae; genus Acanthosepion; species Acanthosepion lycidas. The sequence continues at coordinate 79,560,768 of OZ010594.1, read as the reverse complement.
ATTCTTGCATGGATAATATGGAAAGAATTATGAGCTGACACAATAGTAAAATCTTGAGAGACCTTCATGAAAATCTAAGACAAAATCAGGATACAACCCGAATGGAAAAATCAACATACAACTGCAGGACAGGATCAGAGTGCCCAGTTGAAGGAATATGCATGGCAGAGAACACAATATATGAAGCAACAATTTTCCCCAAAGAAAAGGTTGAGGAGAAAAAGATATACTTAGGAATATCGGCGGGAAATTGGAAACACCGACTATACAACCATCACCAGTCCTTCAAAAATAAGTGTAGAAAGAAACAAACGGCACTATCAAAACATTATTGGGATCTGTTGGAGAGTGGCCTAAGCCCACAAATAAAGTGGAAAATAATATCAAGAGCAAGAACTCCAAAAACTTCAGAGACAGATGCAACTTATGTATAAAGGAGAAAATCTTCATAATCAAACATAAAGATCCAGACATATTACTAAATAGACATAATGAACTAGTTTTTAAATGCCGGCACAAAAAAAAAACAACCTAAACCTAAGCAAATACATTGAGAAATAATTATATAGGAAGAAAAATATTGAATTATTTTTGTTCCCTTGGTTTTTAGAAATATTAATATGCACGCATGAGCGCCAACACATGACTATATGTATACAACTATGGTAATGTACTTGAACACTGATGCACCTGTTGATATGTACATGTATATGTTTTTATATGGAAAAAGAGGCATACAAGGGTGTTTTTTATGTTAGTGTGGAGGTGTACAATTAGATGGGTACCTATATGTCATAGATATGAGAGAGAGGATGATATATGTGTAAAAATATGGATAATTATACGATTTTGGTATCCATAATGGGATTAAATACTGATATAGTCTTCGAATGCTGGCATAAGTGGGTGTATGGGTGGACATGAGGATAGAGACATGTACGTGTGTATATATGTGTACGTGCAGATTAACGCATATGTGTATGTATATATGCTGCATATTATGTATGTATATGCATGTATGTGTGTGTATGTATATGAATGTGTGTATGTATGTATGCATAGATGTGTGTGTATGTGTATATGTGTATACATATATGTGTGTAAATGTATATGTGAGTATGTACATGGATGTATATGGATAAGCAGGTGATTTTATGTGTATATATGTATATATGTAAGTATAAGTGCATGTCGAGATATGTATGTAGATATGTGGGTATGTGTTTCTCTGCAGGTGTATATGTGTAAATATGGGAATATACATATAGTTTTTGGTATGGATGTGTGTGCAGGTGTATATAAGAACTCATAGGTATATAGTGAGATATAGGTTTGTGGATATAGATAGGGGTTTAGGACATGTGTAGAAGCGTATATGAGTATGGATATATAAAACATTGTAAAAGAAGGACCTAATTTTCTCCTAGTGACATTTTATCCAAATCTTTCCTCTAATATTCTCCAATTGGAAGTGAGTTTTAAATAGCACGGAGGTAAAGTTTAAATTGGTAATTTAATTTAAATTGAAATATACTACCACATTATTGATGATAAAATTATTTAAATTAGAATAACCGTTGATAATTGGGTACCTAAAAAATCTCTAGTTTATTTAATGAACAAAAATCAAACGAATAGATGTCAACTTAACAATCAATAAGACAAAAGTTTGGAAACAAAAAATTACTAAATATAAAATGGATTACTCTTTCAATGTACTGTCTATGAGTTTTTCCAATCGACTGTTTCATAGAAAATACTCAAAACTCCAACGAACTTCAAATTAAATTCTTCGTAGATTGTTTAGACATTTAGATTGACATCAAACCTTAACCTCTCAAATATGCTCTTTAAAGTAACGCGAATTAACAGCGTCTAGGAATTTGAATGAAACCTGTCCTCGTGGAATGTAATTTATTAGGGTTGCTGTAGCTTCTTCCTTTAATGTCGGTCTCCACCCCTTACCCATCTATATCTGGAGACAAGACGCGTTAGGCTTAAGCAACCACTAGCCGACACACAGTGGGGTTAAAAATAAGGAATTGAAATGGTACACCTAACCCACTCATATCTTACCTTCTCCCCCACCTCACTTCCTCACTTCGTTAATTTTACATATGCATCAAAAACGTGTGAATTTCTTTTCATTTTTCATTTCAACCTTTGGAAGTAAAGTCTGATGATCCAGAGCCCTGTTAAAGGGGTTGTGGTGAAATAACTTATTACATGGAATCTTAAAGTGGTCTGTTTTTATTCAAACAAATATATATATATATATATATATATATATATATATATATATATATATATATATATATATATATATATATATATATATACTCACGTTTCATTACATAATATAGACAAGTGTTTTCTATTTTTTTATGTAAATTCTTTTCATAACGCCTGATAATTTTGATAACATTATCATTGAACGAAGAAAGAAATTCACAATATTGATCCATATTTTTTAATACAATCTAAGCTTTCGGCTTACATAAGCCATTATCAAAGATGTCGATTACAACATTAACGATGTTTTGGTATTGGTTCTCAATTTCTATATTTTTTAAAAGTCGTTTGTACTTACGGTATATATGGCAGTTAGGTCCAAGGTTAAGTAATTCTTTTTGGTGCTTAGTTAATTCATAGTTAAAAAGGTTAATGTATTTATCAGTTTTGTTAGGAAGAGTGATATTACCTTTGTATAATGTATTCAGTTTTTTTTCATAATTTCAAATCGGTGTTGAGCTTCAGATTTATTGGTTATTTTTGTGAGTCTGTTTGTAATGATAATAAATAATATTTACTCTATTAAAATTGTGTGTGGATATACGTCGGAATAGAACGTTCCGGTGTAGCCAATTGTGGGTGGCCGATTCGGCGTATCCAATTCGACATAACAATTTTTCGGTACAGGGACGATTAGGCATCAGATTAATACTTCGTCGTTATAGTCAAATTTATTTTCTCTCTCTTTCGTTTCTTCTTTTGATCTTTCATGTCCTTTCAGGATGTCGGCGATCATGACTCTACCCCTTGCAGCTCTCAGCAAGTTCCTTCCCTCTGCTTTCTCTCCCACACCACATTCTGTCATCCACCTGTTCAAGCTCACCAGGTATGTCATGCGCTGCTTTCCTTTGCTTCTCCTTCCCTCTATTCAACCGGTGAGTATAAGATTCTCCAGGCCCTCCTTCCTCAATATGTGTCCCAGAAACTTCAGCTGCCTCTTCTCGGTATTAAGTATAAGCTTTCTCCTTGTTTTCAAACTTTCTAAGCCCTCATCGTTGCTCACACGCTCGGTCCATGATATCCTTAGCATCCTTCTGTAGGACCACATCTCAGTCGCCTCGAGTCTCTTCTTCATCTTTGAGGAAATTGTCCCACATTCGCTACCATAAAGAATGACATATGTCACGTAACAGCTCAGTATTATTTCTTTGTTACCAAAGAAATCTTCCCGTCTCGCAATAATCTGCCCTGCTTTTGGAATTCGTCCTTTGCCAGCCCAATACGTTTACAGATCTCAGTGTCGCATTTATCGTCCTCTGTCAAAACATTTCCGAGCAGTAGTGGAATTAGTACTTTTCCGTTAGAGTCAAGTTTACTCTTTCTCTCTCTCGTCTATTAGTCATTTTTTTACTTCGTCGTTATATGCTCGAATAGTCCAATTTAAGAAAAAGAGTAGCTGAAGGCATTTTTATATTTCAGATAAAGAGTAGTTGGTGGTATTTTGATATTTAAGAAAAAGATTAGATGGAGATATGTTTATATTTAAGATAAAGAGTAGTTGGAGGTATTTTGATATTTAGCATAAAGAGTAGTTGGAGGTATTTTTATATTTAAGATAAAGAGTAGATGGAGGTATTTTGATATTTAAGATAAAGAGTAGCTGGAGGTATTTTGATATTTAAGATAAAGAGTAGTTGGAGGTATTTTTATATTTAAGATAAAGAGTAGTTGGAGGTATTTTGATATTTAAGAAAAAGAGTAGCTGGATGTATTTTTATATTTAAGATAAAGAGTAGTTGGAGGTATTTTGATATTTAAGAAAAAAATGAAATGGAGCTATTTCTGTATTATATTTCCTTCATTACAGTTTCATATTTTTCAGTCGTCAAAAGCTTTTTATTCCAAATGGAAGCAAATACGCTATTTACATTATTCGGACAATTGTCCTAATCTTTGTTGCCATATTTATTACAACGTTTCGGACGTTGTACGCTCCGGCCTTCTTCAGGTGTTTGGAATGTCGAACTGAACTCTTTATTTCGCTCAATGGAGTAGACTGTTCGAGTTTCACGTCTCCTGTTAATTTCCCTCTGAAAGTTCTCCACTGCCTTAACCGGGTATTAAACTCCCACTCTTTGGGTCCAGTCACTGGATCTAAATAACGCCTTTATCCACTGTGCTATGTGTTAACGACCGAGACGTTGCGATAAATATGGCGACAAAGATAAGGACAATAATCCGAATAATGTAAATAGTGTACATAATACGTCATCTCAGAAATGTATACAAGAATATTTTAATTAATTCAAGCATGATCAATATAAGAATCTTGACAAGATAATCGGTACCTCTTTGGGTCCTGTCACTTGATCTAACTAACGCTTTTATTCCATGTGGCATGTATCTTCATGTTACACGATTGATACATTTTTATTTTTGAGGCAACGATCAAGAGAGATCCTGAATTAAAGTTTTGCCGATGTGAACAGAAAAATTGATGCAGTGACGTCGAAACAGTCTGACGCCTAAACATCTGCGCCGAATAGTCCAATTATTTTTCTGACGCCAAATGGACTTCGTCTAAACTTACCAAACCCCATACAAAAATCTGCCGTCTGTTAACATCTTGGAAAAAAGAATGTGCTTTCATCGGAACTGCGCAGATACATGCTGACATGATGAATTCATTGTATTAGTTTCCAGCAAATCTAAAAAATGCAGTGACGAATAATGTCAGGCACATAGAAAAATCCGTTAATGTCTAAATATGACTGATGTTTAAACATATACACTTTATTTTGTACATTGACAATATAAAATCCCTTCTGTATACATATACCACTATCTTTATAATGAATTCATTGAATCTATTATCAACAAGATGGCAGTCAATTATCTCACTGGGAACAACTTCCTGTTCCACAAACTACGTTTTTCGCACCTCTAAGTCTACTGATGATGTCTTGTCATTACACAGAAAATCAGTGAATCACTTGATAATAAACTCATCTTGTGATGAATTTATTATAGAGTTCTTTCAAATTTATGATCGTCCAAGATATATTCCAAAGGCTTTGAAAAAGGGGTGTTACACAATCTTCATCGATGGTATCTCTGGAAGAGCCTTCGTAATCATCAATTCTTTCTTATCGAGTAGCTCCTTGACGGTTATTCTTAATGGGCAGATTTCTGAAGTCCATAATATCAATTCAGGTGTCCTCCAAAGTTCACTCGATCTTTCTACCTTCATTATGTTTTTTTTTAACCCTGACCACCACTTTACCAGTGGTAGAGCAAGATGAGGTAATGTCTAGCCACCAGTTGAACTGTGGGGAAACATTTGTAACTATTTTTATATCTACCGTGAAACATTACATAACAATTATTTGCGAATTTTGATTCACGAGCTCAGGCATAAGGGTTAAAATTGTCCAGGAACGCTAGGCTTGAAGGGTTAAAGACGTGCCCCCAAAATTATCAGATCATAATTAATTATCCCTTGAGATTTTACTACGGGTTATGGTTGCACCTCCCACAAATCTATAAGATCGTGGCCTGGCAACTGATTTCTTCTCTGATCTGGCTCTAACAGCGCAATCGTGGGGTTGGGGGAATTTCTGGCTGATAAGATTCAATATCTCGAAAATAAAGTCATCAATGTTCCATCATCACCGAGGAGACCCTGAATTATCTCCAGTCATGATGAACGTTTGGAAACTCAATAAGGCCCCTTGCCTTGAACATCTATTGGCACTAAAGTTCCTCCAGATCACAAGTAGAACTGCTATATACGATTCACCCCTAAAGATACTGGAGACATTATCAGATTCTTTTGCCGATCCAGAACGTGTCTGACTCATCCTACGATAGTCTTTCTTTACAAAATTCCAATCAAACTAAAATAAGATATCAAACCGAGAAAAAAATTAAAATCTGTTGAATGGATAAGAACAGTTTTATATCACTTAATACTATGTATAGTCTTTTAAATGAACTTTCCGACATTCCTATTTGACATCGGATATCAGCGTCACATTTTCGGTCTCAGCTATTACACTATCCATAGTGTTAAATTTTTGTGATTTCTTTATTTTAATGTTCCCTGTGGACAGCTTACACCTTGGACCGTTTCTTTGTGAAAACTATGTATTCTATCATCTTACAGATAACAGTTAATAAGGCGAAGAAAGAAAAGACTATTTTCTGCAGGGATTCAATAAATTTATTTTTCATTAATCAATATTCCGAAGGAATTTTCAGTTTTCATATTATTCTTTTATTTGCTATTTAATTTCAGGCTGTAGGCGACTATGACTCTCCCTAATTTCCTGTTTTTGCCCATCTTTGTCTCGGTTGTGTCATCTATTTACTCAGTATCATGCAGTGTTTTACTCGCAGTTTCCACCTACTCGTTTTAATTTTAGTATGTCCTATGGATGTTAAATTCTCAAGGTACTCCTTTTCTTATTATATACTGCAAAAATTCATTTGTCTCTTTATGATTGTAAGAATAAGCTTTCTTGTATTTCCTAAGGTTCTGAAAATTTACATTTCTTCTCCGTGCTATCTTCAGTATTAGTCAGTAGAACCACCTCTTTTGCACTTGAAGTCTATTCATCTGTGAGAAGATTGTTCAACATTCGATGCTGCATTTAAAATCAGATATCAAAACGAGAAAAAAAAATTAAAATCTGTTGAATGGCTGAGAACAGTTTTTTTTATCTCTTAATGCTGTGTATAGTCTTTCTTTTAAATGAACTTTCCTACATTCCTATTTGACATCGGATTTCCGCGTCACCCTTTTCGGTGTCAATTATTACACCATCCATAGTGTTAAATTTCTGTCCTTTCTTTATTTTGACGTTCCTTGTGGACAGTTTACACGTTGGTCCGTCTCTTTGCTGAAAACTATGTATTCTACCATCTTAGTGATAACAGTTAGTAAAGAGAAGAAAGAAAAGACAATCTTGTATAAGTTTTAATTCTGTTTTCTTTCTATTTTACTGTCAACATCAGCTTATTTTTAGGTTCTTAAGATTATCCCCGTCCAAAATAAATAGTAGTAGATATTTTAATTCTCTAAGAAATCGTTTCGTACCATAGGTTACCTAAATTTGGTGAGATATTCACCCCAGTCTTAATCCTCTTTCTGTTTTTGTGTATTCCATAAACTAGTTCTCTGTCCGCATGTAAGCTGTTTATTCACAGGGAAGGTGATGGATAAAGGCAACATCTTCTTCCTCTAATTCAAACATATCGAGTATTTCCAATAGCTTTAGCGGCCTTACTCTATCACGTAATTCTTCAGATCGTACCCTTTGTGCAAGCTATGAATCTTAGATATAGGCCACTGTAAAGGCTGATTCAATAACTCGGTCCTATTTTAAGTGTGGATTAAGTTTAAGTGTCTAACGATCTTTTTCTTCATCTTTCAGATTTAAAAACTTTGACAATTTCAACCATGGAAAGATTAACAATCAAACAATGTGTTAAAGTTATCGAAGCTTATTACGAAAATGGACGTTCAAACAGAAATGCATTTCGCACACTTCGCGATTTTTTGGTCAACATAATCGACCAACCGAGAGTACATTTGGAAATGATGTAAGGTTGTTGTAGAGAGGTTCTATTCTTGCGCACGATGACGAGTATAGGTGTCTGGATTTTTGATCACATTCTCGTGCACTGCAGCAATGTTTTCAGCTGAACGGCGTAAACGAGCACGCAATGATGTTTTCACATCTGCCACTGACCCAGTTTGTTTGAATTTACGAACAAATTTTTTTCCAGTTTCACTCTTGAAACTTTAACACGTTGTTTGATTGTTAATCTGTTCATGGTTGAAATTGCCAAAGACTTAAGTTGTTAAATCTGAAATAAAAAGAAAAACAAATCCTTAGACGCTTAAACTTAACTGACATTTAAAATTGGTCCAAGTTATTGGAACACCCTTCACATTTGCAATGTTCAATCTGATTGCGTTCAGAACATGAAGGTATTATTTCTTGTTGCAGTGTCTTCAACAAAACCTCACTATTCTTGCTCTCTTCCTGGTCTACTACTGTTACTCACTTTATGCTTTAGAATCTGTTTTATTATTTTAGTGATGTGACTCATCAAGCTTATTGTCTGTTGGAGTTCATATTGATTTTCACATGGTTTTTACAGAAGCTTTCCAGTATTTCGTAGCTGTTATATATTTCATTTCAGGTATGGATTCTCTTCTTCTTTCCCCCCAGCTATGGGTAAATAGCAGAAGTGTTATAGTGAAACACACCTATTTTATAGTTAATAGACTCTGCCACCTATAATAAGTAGGAGTAGTAGTAGCAGTCGGAGTGAGTTGGTGAGTCAGTCGATGTCGGACGACCGTTAGTCGGATATTAAAGTATCAGCCACCACAACTAGATTACTGCGTCATTACCTATTATATAAAGTTCTTAACGTTTCGTACGTCGAACCTATTTTAGGGCTGACTTAGTACAAATACAAGCCTCCACTGTGAAACCACTACATAACAAGAAGAGACCGGGTTCTATAGCCTTGGATGGCAACTGGTCTACCGCAGAAAGAAACGTCAACCTACTGCAGGAAAAAAATCTAACTCGTCAGTCATGTATCGAAAGATAAATGGTCGCCTAAGCGTGTATCACACATCGTACATAACTGACTGAATGTTATCGATCCTGAAATCATCTAAGGATTTCACTGTCACTATTACAATATCATTTGATCATTTGCTTCTCTTCATCTTGGCTAATACTGATCTTACCTAATATTTAAATAAGAGTCTTTTTTATGATTTATGTCTTAACGGCTTTGTTCTTCTATTTTGATGTATGAGCTCGCCAATTCAGCGATTCTTTGCAGCGGCTTTTCTTTTTCTATTATGGAAAACTATTTCTCTCCTGCGTTTACTTTTTTACTTTGTATTGTATGTCTTCTATGTTTGAGGCATGTCTTCTATGATTGAGGTATATCTTTGATGTTTGAGGCAAACTTCTATATTTGAGGCATGTATTCTGTTTGAGGCATATATTTGTGTGGGGCATGTCTTCTATATTTAAGGCATATCTTCTATGTTTGAGACATGTCCTCTATGTTTGAGGCATATATTTGTGTGAGGCATGTCTTCTATGTTTGAGGCATATCTTCTATATTTGAGGCATATACTTCTTTAAGGCATATCTTTTATGTTTGAGGCATGTTTTCTATGTTTGAGGCATATATTTGTTTGAGGCATATATTTGTGTGAGACATGTCTTCTATGTTTGAGACATGTCTTGTATGTTTGGGGCATAACTTCTATGTTTGGGGCATGTCTTCTATATTTGGGGCATATATTTGTTTAAGGCATATCTCTTACGTTTGAGGCCTGCCTTCTACGTTTGAGTCATATCTTCTATTTTTGAAGGATGTCTTCTATGCTTGAGGCATGTAGCATTTTTACAGTCATTGCTGTAGTACTTTGATTCCTCTCACTTATTCCGTATCATTTTGCTTTCGAGTCTACATATCGTTTCATTTCCTATGTCCCGTTTATCTTTTTTTTATTAGCTCATCTGGGCTTTATTTCTTTTCTGCCTTTCTTTGACATGTCACCTTTTGAACTTTCCACACGTCCTTCATTTAAGGTGTACTACTTTGTGGAGGCACGGTGGTGTACTGGATAGCGGCTCGGATTGAGGAATCGGAGAGTCGAGTTCAAATTCCAGTCGAATTCATTACTTTCACTTACGTACTATACCCTGAGGAAAGGTATGAATCCTGCTCTTCTCCCCCACCCCAGACATAGGTAAATAGCAGAACAGACCTAGTTGGATGGCAACTGGTCTACCGCAGAAAGAAACGTCAACCTACTGCGGGAAAAAATCTGCCTCGTCAGTCATATATCGAAAGATACATAATCTCCTAAGCGTGTATCACGCATGGGACATAACTGACTGTCTGACTTTGAATTACTGATATATTACTGCTTTTTTATTTGTTCTATATTTGCATAGATTTCTTTAAAAGCTGAGGCCTCCTACATCATAGTTTTTCTTTCTACATTATAGATGCTAATCATAATGGTATTGATGTTTGGGTGAGGTGAATAATCCACCAAGAATTCTGTAATTCACTGTGTTATGATGTTACAGAGTAATAGGCTGCGCGTTCAACGTAATCAGTCTTAGGTAGGGAACACTAGAAAATCAATTGGGATGTTTTAGATTCGTACAGATTATTTACAACAGACTAGAAGAAAAAATCGAATTCGAGATATTATAAGCAAACAAATGTGACATTTGATCTCACTACTCCAGTAAGCACAGAGTAAAATTACAAGAAATGACTCCGTAATAAAAAGGCTATTGCGTATCAAATTACGAATAAGAAGAAAAAAAAGCTTTCTAACAGCGAAACTGTATTTAGTCAAACGCACTGAGGAGCGGAATATGGCACAAGACCATGATTAAAGCCTGAACTCATACGGGCTCTCCTTGAAATGAAAAGGAGAGGCGATGCGGGAGGATGTACTATGGATATATTACTTTCCTCCATGTTGGTTTTATTGACTAAATCTATTGGTAGATCAGCTAGACTACCAGGCAACACAAAACGAAGAATTCAAAATTGGGAAGAGAATGAACTGTAAAAACAACTCTTCAAATGAGTTGACGAAATCGCAGTTACATCGACATTTATGGTAGGCTAAGTGGAACTAAAGCAGAAATAGAGCCATTCTTAATAACGTTTTAAATAATTGACATAAGAAACAATTATGTAAAGAACAGAAGTACATAAGATGTAAATAAAAATAGAGCAGAAAGAAGTTATTACGATAGAAAATAATTTGTCATCCATAACAACGCGGAGACACTTTTGAACTCTATTAAAACTAGATAGTGAAAACTGGGGAGCTTTTGCCCATATATGGCAACAGTGAACTATTTTGGGCCTGGACTGCTTCTTATAAAGGTAGAAGGAGGAGTTCAGTACTTAATGGAGCGGCACAAGGAACCGACTATTTTTCCAGCATTTTTAGCGATGGATCGTATGTACGGGTTTTACTTAAGGTCTGGATTGGGTTTAAGTCCCGATAGGCACACAAAGCAGGGGTTTTAACTGAGGTACCATCCATTTATCGTGATTGGTGTTAGTTCTAGGTACGATCGTCTATGATGGAATGTAACTAGTTTGTTTTTCGAGTCATTGAATGTAACCAGCCAGTTCTCCTCACCAAATGAAATGTTACAGCTTGGTCAGAGAATAGATCAGCTGTCAATCTCTGGTCTTCAAGAGTTTTAGAGGTGCACCCGTATACCGTTCTATCATCAGCATAGATATTAACAAATGAACGGTCTATACTCTCAAGCAGATAATTTCTTTAAAGTAAACAAAAGGTTGGTCCGAGAATCAACTTCTGAGGGACGCCTGATTTGATTGCTAGGGTTTTGGATGACTTGCTGCTAACAACTAATATTCATCGGTCTACCCGTTAGGAAGACCTTTATAATTGAGAAGACTCTTTAACGATTTCTACAAGTGATATTAAATCGTGTAGACCAGAGTTTCTATAATTTACAAATCAAAGGTATTATTGAGCCCATCCATAACATACAATTGCTAACATCCGATAGGATATGTGACATCCAACCGTTACGTCAAATTGTGACGTCAGCCGATCCCGGGTCTTATCCTGGTCGCGGCGCCAATTGTGATGATCTAACCTTTAAGTGATTCGAATGGGAACCTGGTTAGATTCCATATCAGCCTCGTCGTTCCCAACTCGCTTCCAACGTCTGGTTACCGAAGTAACTACTTTGATCTCCAGTCTGCCTACCCACGTTGTGAATTGATCTTAGGCAGACGAAATCAATCAGCGTCGGGGCCGTACTGCAAGCTTAAGTTCGAATGAGGGCGGTATCGCACAAGTACGGGCAAAATAAAATAAAATAATAAGTCGAAAATGGTATCAAAAAAAGGATAACAATACTTTATATCTGGTTGCTGGATACATAGGACTGCGTCTATCTCCCGACCCGCTATATGGATTGTGACACGTGGTTTTCAGGCGAAATTCACAAAGCTTATTTTGGTGGTGTGAGTCTAAGTCGTTCTTCCAAAAAAATAAATTGTTCTTGATTAGAAGATGAGTTCGGAATTTGCGCGAATCTTGGTCAACTCTTCGTGATGGGTCTTCAGAGCTCTCAACTGGAACTCTCTCTCGAACTCGAAACTAAAAAACTGATTTCTGCTCGCTGCGAATTTGCTTATATGGACGCTGATTCAAAACCGGGGGTGGGCTCGTCGGAGTTTGAGGTTCCTTGATAAGTCTAAATCCATAAACCCCTTCTTTTGTTTTCGGTCAGGAAAAATTCATTATTTCCATTTTTGGAAGTCTTCTCTTACTCCCACCTTCTCTTATTTTCATATGGACACCTCCCCATGCCCCAGAGGGGTGTCAGAGGTCCTCCCCACTTCTTCGTAGTAATCCCTTATACTTAAACTCTCTGCGGCTGCCTCCTTGCGTCACATGATCACCTCCGCCTGGCTGGTTAGCGTTCAACCAATGGTCGATCAACAGTGTGGGCGTGACTAGACTAGCCTTGTTCTTAAAAAAATATATATTTTGTTCAAAGAAAAAAACAATTATCTTTTTCTTTTCTTTTTCTTTCTTTTGTTTCTCTCTTCTTCTCTGGCCGCCAAGAGTACAATACGACCCGTAGAGTGATAATCTCAATTCTTATCCTAACGTCACGACATATGGAATTCTTCAATCAGATTTTTGCCAGCACCAAGAGGCTAGTCAACCAGACACACTCATTCTTCGGCGCCAACAAAATATTGTTTCGCTGTCATATTCAAATTCCAACACAGCCCAGATGTGTTTTCTCTCAATGACACCTCCCATCGACAAAGACCCAACCTAGAGATGACTCTCTTTGTGTGTGGTCAACAGATGACCTATTAAATTGTTTTCAGACAGCATTGTTTTCGACTATCAAAATAACATAATAATAAATGTCTCTTCTCGTAGGTGACTTTAACTTTAAAATTTCCTCGCAGGGAACTTCACCACTCCCGACAATCTGCTTGCCACAAAGACACAGTTAATTTTTTATCTATCTAAACAAAACAATGTATCAACCTGGACCCTGCCAGCCAGCCCCAAGACAATGGCCGACAGAACACTCACCAGTGTCTTCCATTATCAAAATAACATTTTCAAATGTTATTTCTCGTGGGTGGCCTCCCGTTATCACCTAAGTTAAGTCTCGCCTCTCTTCCTCTCTCTTTTCCTTCTCTTTTTCCTTTCCTTCTTTTTTGCGCCCCTAAATGGTGTCACATTCCTCCCCTAACCTATTTGTCATTTACTCGTAAATGACACCTAAACCCAAATACACCATTTAGCATGCATCATGCATCATGCATCATGCATATGTCCCATGCAATTCTATTCTACTGTTCTACATGCAATGTAATGTTCTTTCATCTTCTGTTCTACATGCAATTGTAATGTTCTTTTTCATCTTCTTCTGTTCTACATGCAATGTAATGTTTTGTTTTTATTTTTTCAACTTCTTCTGTTCTACATGAAATGTAATGTTCTTTTCTTCTTCTGTTCTACATGCAAATGTAATATTCTTTCCATCTTCTGTTCTACATGCAAATGTAATGTTCTTTTTCATCTTCTTCTGTTTCTACATGCAAATGTAATGTTCTTTTCATCTTCTTCTGTTCTACATGCAAATGTAATGTGTGCGTGTGCCTGTGGGTGCATGTGTGTAGTTACTATGCCTTGTACTTCTTAGTCAATGTTTTCCTCTCCGCTGTATGAATAAGGAACACTGCTCGGCATCTCCCTCTCGAGTTGCTGCATGCTCATTTGATTATCGCTCGTTAATTTCCTCTTACTCATAATCTTCCATACTACTATAACCCCTAGGGCTATAATTATGAATGTACCCATTACTACTGACCAACTTGTCGCGATTTGCTCATCGTCTTCCCAAGCCATACCTTAATTTCCCAACGCACTTAACTTGTCCCTCAATTGATCCATATCGATCTTTTCTATCGGCTTCATTAGTACTGGCATTTTATTCAAGGTAACATTGGGGAATCCCTTCACTATTGGCTCCCACAATTCTGTACAATTGACTAAGCTTCTGCCAATCAAGTCTATGATTGAATCTTTCTCTTCATATCTTTCTTCTTCCTGGTTATAGTGGGGTAGGGAAATAGATATCCCGAATGCCGAACATCCCATGGGTAACTTTAACAGGGATAATGGTGGCCTTAATCTTAATGTCCTTGTGGACTCTCCCCCACATACCCTAGACAAGCTGATAGGTTTCTGTGTGGCCACTGCCCACACCCCGTCTGAAACACTGATAGCTTGTGGTAATGCCGTGTTTGCTAATACCTCTACTTGGCAAATTCTCTTAATTCCCTCTCTCTTCCTTTCAAACAATTCTAGTATGCACATCTTGCGGTTACCAGCTATATAGATAGGGCTTAACGATGTACAAGTCCCTAGAGCATCATTTCTACACTTTCTAGCTTCTTCAGCTGTTAGCAACATGAATTTTGTTCTCCCCGAATTTAAAGCTATGTATTCTGTTTCTACCTTGTACCTTGCTACCATTCGTGTAGCTACCATCATCAACATGATCATCATCAACCCTTTCATTTTGATCTTTCCTGCAACAAGATTCTCTTGTTTTTATTCTTCATAACCATTCAGTTTTGCTCAATTCTTTACTCAATTATTCCATAATTTCTTACTAAGTTCAGCTCTTCCCTTCTCTAACTCCTAGCAGACAGAACGGTCCGGACAGGTGTGCGTGGCGCCCACTCCAAGGGTCGTACTTCATGACACCACTGATGGCCAGTCAGCAATGCCAATACTCTTCTTCCGTCCCTCGTGAGGTGCAGCTCGCGACTCCATCCCTCCATCCACATCCACCAGAGTCAGCCAGTAGGTTTTTTGGATGAGCCAGTGTCGTTATCTGTCGATACCGAGTGGTTCTATTCTACACAGCCTTCTTTGTTCTACTGAGACTCGGGGTTCTTCACCCTTCTTAATCTCATCTTCAGAGGTAGTTCCTGCTCAGCCTCTAACCTTCCCTCTGTGTTTAATTCCCGTTCAGGAGGTGTGTTGTCCTCTTCTTCCTCTCCTGATTCTTCCTTCTGTTTTGAGTCCTTGTCCTGGACGTCTTCATTACTTCTTGACTCGATGTCTAATTCTCTCCTGTTTCTTAGTATTTCCTTGAGCTGGGAAAGGGGTACTTGATCCTCTTCCTCCCACTCGTTGAACTCTTCGTCTTGTTAAGGGTGCCTCTTCCTAGAGCCTTTGACTGCTTGATTGGATCTCTTCGCTTTTCTCTCTTCCTTTTCTTTGGACATTGGGGTGCGACGGTGACATCACAGTGTCTTCTCTGCACCGATTCAGGCGACGAATGAACGCCGCTGATCCCCGCCGAGGGTTCCAACTCCGTCACTCGGATCGCTTCGTCTATCTGGCCAAGTCGATCTATCTCTTCATTTTCCTCGGAATCTTCCTCCGTCTTTATTTCTTCCGGCTCAACCAAAGTTACTTTCCTTGTCCTTGTCTTCTTAGGCCTTGGCTCGCTCATTTTAAGGTTAACTATTTCAGCCTTCTTTGGGTCATTGGCATGGACCCTCCTTGCTCGTCCTGCCACTTGATCCCATATTACATATGATACTGGACCCGTCTGCTCCACTATCCGGTAGTACGGTTCCCATCTTTGGTCCAGCTTTCCTTCTCTCTGGTGGATTTTATAGTAGACAGGGTCTCCAACCTTCAATTATATTACCTTTCTTTCAGCATTCACTCTCTCATTTCTTCTTTTCTATGCCCTCTTTATTTTTCTTCTGGCCTGTACAAATATCTTATGTTGTTGTTCCAGCAACAGCTGATGATGATCTTCCCCCATATACTTTCTTCGGGGCTTCAATAGGTTATCCACAGGAAGGACCACGTCTCTGCCAAACAACATAAAGTAAGGAGAAAATCTGGAGGTTTCGTTTATCGTAAACCTCACGACCGCCAGAGCCTGTGTCAAATACAAGTCCTAATTTCCAGTGTTCTCTCTGGTCAGCTTGGCCAATACATCTCCCAAGGTTCTATGAAACCTTTCCACCTTAGCATTGTCTTGGGGGTGATATGGAGATGTTTTTACGTTCTCTATATTTAAACCTGTCAGCACCTCTCTCATTATGCTGTTTATATTCTCTGTGCCATTATCAGTGACAAGTTGCACAGGGGCGCCATACCTAGGGAAGATTTCACCTATTATCAAACCGGCCACAGTCCTAGCCTTCTTGTCTGCTACTGCAAATGCCTCAGGCCAATTTGTTAGCCAATCAACAAAACTTACTATATAGTTGTTTCCTTGTGCAGTTTCCCCATATGGTCCTGATACATCCATACTCACTTTCTCGAAGGGGAAGTTCGGCACGTCCATCTCTTCCAATGGTGCCATTTCCTGCCTTCTGCTCTGCGACTGGCATACTACACAGCTCCGAACATAGTTAGTGACCTCTCCGTACAGTTTGGGCCAATAGTACTTTCTCCCTATTAGATCATATGTCCTATCAATTCCCATGTGACCCAAGCTCTCCTGGCACTGTTCCAATATCTCTGGTCTTAAACTTTTGGGCACATACAACTTGGGCTTGACTTCGTCATCCCTACCTGAGAGATAATACAGCCTTTCCTGTATTATGGCATACTTGGTGGTCTCTCCTGCCTCCACCTTTTCTCTAAGGGCAGCTATTTCAGTGTCCGCCTGCTCCTTCTCAATTCCTTCTGTCCATTAGGAATCTGTTATTATCTGTGCGTCCCCTTCCTCGTCCGATTCTAACATAGAACGATCTTTTACCTTATTAGAGTTAATTACTCCGATTCTATAGGCTTTATCATCTACTCCCTGCTCTACTTTTACAGATCTTTCTTCCAGTTGTTTCGGTATTCTTGAGAGTGAATCTTCGCACGTGTTTTCCTTCCCTGCCAAATATTCTATCTTACAGTGGTAGCCACTTAACTTTAGCGCCCACTGTTGAATATTCTTATTATTTGTCCATTCTGCCTGCAATAGGTACTGCAGAGGCTTGTGGTCTGTTTTTATAGTAAAGACCGCACCATTCAAGTAGTAGTCCAGTTTTTGGAGAGCATACATGATAGCATATGCTTCTCTTTCTATTACTGGCCATCTCTGTTGTGTCTCTGAGAGATTATGAGAGAGAAAGTATATCGATACCTCCTCTGGTATGCCTGGCACTGCTCCTTCTTTATCGGGACACGGCTGGGTAAGAACTGCTCCTACACACTGCTCACTGGCATCGGTGTATAGTACCATGGGCTTGCTGAGGTCTGTTCTTTTAACGTATCAAATGACCGTTGACAGTCTTCTGTCCACTTGAACCTAGCGTATTTCTTCGTCAGAGCTACTAGTGGTATGCCAATTCTCGAAAATGCAGGGACGAATCGTCGGTAGTAACCTATAGCTCCTATAAAGCCTCTTACCTGTCTCACTGTCTTAGGTTCTGGCATTTCCCTTATGACTTTCACCTTATCCATGTCGGGTTTAATACCGTCTCCGATTATAACAGAGCCCAAATATCTATTCCCCTCCTTCAGAAACTGACACTTCGACAATTTCAATTTTAAGCCGTGTTTTCTTAACCTTCACAACACTTGTTTTAGATGGAAAAAGTGTTGTTCTACTGTTTCTGAAAATATCAAAATATCATCCAAATATGCCATGGCAAAGCTCTCGTATCCTCCTAACACTATTGACATCAGCTGTTGGAAGATTCCCGGGGCATTAGCTAAACCGAATGGCATCACTCTGAACTGAAACAGTCTCAGGTGACACGCAAATGCGGCCTTCTCCTTGTCAGCCTCATCAAGGGCTACCTGCCAATACCCGGACCTCAAGTCCAACGTAGAGAAGTACTTTGCTTTCCCTAATAATGCCAATATATCATCTATTAGTGGCAATGGCACCGCCAACGGCTTCGATATAGAATTCAGTTTCCTAAAATCTACACAAAAACGGTGCCCGCATCTTTATTACCTACTATTACGATTGGAAAGCTCCAAGGGAAGATCGATCTTTCGATCATCCCAGCTTCCAACATCTCTACTACTGCCTCTTCCACAAGGGGTCTCTTATGAATAGGTGTCCGGTAGGGCTTCAATTTCACCGGGGCTGATCGCCGGTGTCGATTTTCATTTTTACCGTGTGGGTCTGGCCCAATTCCTTATCTGATTGGGCCACCACATCTCGATTATCCCTCAGCAGACCTCCCACCCTGGCCCTAAATTGGTCAGGTGCCAATATATCTTCGTCCACTATTCCTTCTGTTTGCTCTACGAGTTTTCCTCGTTTCTCCTCGAATCTCACTCGATTCAGAGTTCGTAGGGGTAGTGCTTTTCACTATCTCTTCCCCTCTCTTAACCTTTATCGTCTTTTGGGCTTGGTTCACCATCATAATGGGCACCAATTCGGCTGCCTCCACTGCTGCCTCACACAGAGTTACCTCATTTTCTTCTAGGCCCTTCCCTTCTACAGGGACCAATTGCAGGGTTCCTTTTTCTATTTTCTTCCCTGACATTAACCTACCCTTTCCCGACACCGCCGTTCTGGGGGGTAGCTTTACATCTTCCTCCACCACTATTGTTATATCTTCTTCTGGTGGGCATCCCAATGGCGTTCTCTCGCCATTCACTATCAGCACAGTGGGGTTGAACTATATCTGAGCCCTCTGGCTCCGAAGCCAATCTTGCTTCCGTACACAGGTTGGGGGTTACGTAAAAATTTTGAGTGCTTCTTAATTTCCCAATCCTCACAGGGAGCCTCGCCATCCCTTTTATCTCCAGGAGGGCTCCATCTGCTTGCGTGACCTCTATGTCCGCTTCCCGTAACCCACTCTTCCGTTATACCCGCCTGTATCCTTCCTCTCTCAGCAATGAAACAGACGCTCCTCTGTCTATCAGGGCTTTCACTGCCCTACCTCCTATCTCTGCCCCAGACGACAGCTCTCTCTCTCTTGCGTCAGCCAAGAGAAAACTTGGGCTTTCTTCTTCCTAGGTCCCACCTTTGGGTCATCCCAGCCATAGGCGCCGGTAGCAACAAATTACTTCCATTATTCTCACATGGGGGAATTCTGCGTTTTCAACACCTGGCGGTCCCGGCTGGACCTCTCCCAGTCTCTTGCGGCTGTTCCTAAGAATGCAATTCCTCTTCAGGTGCCCTGGTCTCCTACAAAACCAGCACCTTCTTGCCGGACAGTTTACCGCAAGGTGGCCCACCTGACCACATATCCAACATTTTACTCTCCTTTTCTTCAACTGCGACACCCTCTCCCTTATTCTTGGGGGGACCTTCCCTCTACTTAAGTGGCTCTCCTGACCACATATCCAAGGTTTTACTTCCTTTTTTTTTTAACTGGGCCACCCTCCCTCTTAATTCCGCGGTGGCCCGCTGGCTTTTCCCTGGTTTTGTCTTTTGGGGTCGGTCTTCTTTATTAATATCGGTGGGACTCCTTTTCTCAACCCGCACCACTTGGCTAGGTGTCCCTTCTTTCCACACCTAGTGCATTTATCCTGTTCGAAGTCTGGGGGCAAACCCCACTTCGTCGGACATTCAGCTGCTCTGTGGTCCTCATGCCCACAAGTCCAGCAGACCAGTCCGTCTACCCGGCGTGGGCTTATAGAACCCATGCCTTGTTGACCACGCTTTTCTATTGGGGTCCTCTTCCCATACCCCAGGCTCATCTACCTCCAGCATTACCCTCCGATTCCACGCGGGGGGTCTTCCTCCTTCCCCCTTTCTTCCTACCTCTCGACTTAGATCTTGCTTCTTCCCTCACCTTCTCACTTTCTCCCTGGCTCTCTTTGGCCAGCTCCACTGCTACTGATAATCTAAGCGGTTCTTACTTCAACACATCGTGACGAACACGCTCGTCACCGAGTGCTTCAACATACAGGTCCGCCAGCTGGGCCTGCATGACCGCATTATTCCTCACCACCTCCGGGAAGGCTAATGACGACAGTTTATCCGCTCGGGCCCCCAATTCTCCAGGGGTCTCGTCCCTAAGCTGCGTCAACTTTAGGAGGGCTCTCATGGCCTCTATCGCCGTCCCCTCTTCAGCGAACTCCTTGTTTAATAGCTCCTCCAACCTTTCCCATGTGGCTCACTAGTTAAGAGTCCTCTTACAAACTCAGACGCCCTCCCTCTCGTGGCATCATATGCCAAATATAGGGCCTCCTGGTCTGTGAGTTTATATATTACCCGGCTCTTATCCAAGGTTGCCAGCCAGTTTTTGAAATCTCTTTTACTGCCGTCAAACGCCGGGACCCTCGGTCCGCCCAATAATCACCTCAAGTCTGCTGGCAATCCCTGTCTAACCCCATCTTCGTCTATGTCTATTCTATCGGATTCATAGTCAGACATACTTAAAAAAAAGAAAAACAATATGAGCAGCAACAATCGAAATTTGGGAGATAAAAACAAGTGTCCTACCTGACAGACGATTCTCCGCTCGTTCCTCTCAGGTTCCGGGTCGTTGCACTAGAGTATCTGGAACCGTATGGTTATAGCCAACCAAGGTCTTTTGGTTCCTACACTAGTTTGTTTCGATTTGAGTCCTCCAGCAACTCCTGCGGCATCGGTTGATCCAGGGTCTTATCCTGCTGTCACGGCACCAATTGTGGCATCCAACCGTTACGTCAAATTGTGACGTCAGCCGATCCCGGGTCTTATCCTGGTCGCGGCGCCAATTGTGATGATCTAACCTTTAAGTGATTCGGATGGGAATCTGGTTAGATTCCATATCAGCCTCGTCGTTCCCAACTCGCTTCCAACGTCTGGTTACCGAAGTAACTACTTTGTTCTCCAGTCTGCCTACTCACGTTGTGAATTGATCTTAGGCAGACGAAATCAATCAGCGTCGGGGCCGTACTGCTAGCTTGAGTTCGAATGATAAGTCTAAATCCATAAACCCCTTCTTTTGTTTTCGGTCAGGAAAAATTCATTATTTCCATTTTTGGAAGTCTTCTCTTACTCCCACCTTCTCTTATTTTCATATGGACACCTCCCCATGCCCCAGAGGGGTGTCAGAGGTCCTCCCCACTTCTTCGTAGTAATCCCTCATACTTAAACTCTCTGCGGCTGCCTCCTTGCGTCACATGATCACCTCCGCCTGGCTGGTTAGCGTTCAACCAATGGTCGATCAACAGTGTGGGCGTGACTAGACTAGCCTTGTTCTTAAAAAAATATATATTTTGTTCAAAGAAAAAAACAATTATCTTTTTCTTTTCCTTTTCTTTCTTTTGTTTCTCTCTTCTTCTCTGGCCGCCAAGAGTACAATACGACCCGTAGAGTGATAATCTCAATTCTTATCCTAACGTCACGACATATGGAATTCTTCAATCAGATTTTCGCCAGCAACAAGAGGCTAGTCAACCAGACACATTCTTCGGCGCCAACGAAATATTGTTTCGCTGTCATATTCAAATTCAAACACAGCCCAGATGTGTTTTCTCTCAATGACACCTCCCATCGACAAAGACCCAACCTAGAGATGACTCTCTTTGTGTGTGGTCAACAGATGACCTATTAAATTGTTTTCAGACAGCATTGTTTTCGACTATCAAAATAACATTTTCAAATGTCTCTTCTCGTAGGTGACTTTATCTTTAAAATTTCCTCGCAGGGAACTTCACCACTTCCGACAATCTGCTTGCCACAAAGACACAGTTAATCTTTTATCTATGTAAACAAAACAATGTATCAACCTGGACCCTGCCAGCCAGCCCCAAGACAATGGCCGACAGAACACTCACCAGTGTCTTCCATTATCAAAATAACATTTTCAAATGTTATTTCTCGTGGGTGGCCTCCCGTTATCACCTAAGTTAAGTCTAGCCTCTCTTCCTCCCTCTTTTCCTTCTCTTTTTCCTTTCCTTCTTTTTCTTCCTTTTTTGCGCCCCTAAATAGTGTCACAGATATTTAGAAGTGTTTTGTAGTAATATCAACACTTTCTACTCTTTGGTTTCTCATGAAAATGACTACTTACTTTTAATTCGATCTTGAAAACAATAATTATAGTTGAATAAGCTTATCAAGAAACGATACTACATAAGACAGCTAGAATCTACATAGTATCTTTGTTGTCACTTGGTCTCAAGGGTAATAATCGATTATTACTTGTATGAAGACTGAGTGGATAATGCTAAGCAAAAAATAAAATCTTGCGACAGATGTGAATGTAAAATGTCATAATGATAAGAAATAGATTCTCTTGTCTGTAGTTACTTAAATAATTGTGGTTATATTAATTTATGTTATAAAGGGAAAGTGGAAGAAGGCTGGTTAACATTGTCTGTCTAAATAATCCGACTCACGACCCGTACACTTTAACCATTCCCTCAGTTACCACAAGAACCTATCCTTCTTCATTCAATCCAACATGCACCACAATATCATGTCTTTACAGGGATTCTAATAAATCATCCAAGATTTTAACATACCTTCATATGTACAAATATTTTCCCCCGAAAGTTAGAAAAATGTACACACGAAATGAAGGAGAGAACTCAGTAATAAAATAAAAAAAAATAAAAAAACACATTGGAACTGAAATAAAAAAAAAGAAACTGAGTAAGGTACGTTTAACTCACAAAAACGACCACTGTATTCCGCTGGTGAGCAGAATCAAGAAGCCCACTCATTAGTGACGCGAGTGGGACATCTCATTTTGGAAATGGCAAAATATATATGGGTGATCCAATCAGGATAAAAAGCGAGGATAAAACCTTGGGTGATTGGGAATCTTGAAAAGGGCCATACCAAATGGAAATGTCGGAATTAGTCTTAAAACAACACTCCTTCGCATTAAAAACGTAAACAAAAAGAAACTAGCTTAACAAGGAGTGGGGCCGGACAGAAATCCGCGCTGTTGTGACTTTACAGATTAAAAAAGGAAATCAAGATTGACCAGATTCTCTAAGCTCACACCAACCATTTACTGAAATCTTCCGAAGGCAAACTCTTCCTATCAGTTCATTCTGAGCTGATGCACAAAGAATCCAATCAGATCCTGATGAGAATAGTGTTCGTCTCGTAAGATTTCCTCGATTCGCCTTACCTGCACTAAAGTTTTTTTTTCATAGCTAGAAGCGTGAGGAAAACCAACCGTTTCACCGAATTTGTAATTTAGATTTATTATGTGTTTATTACATAATTAAGGCACAAGGCCGAAAAAGGGGAGGGGTTGAGGCTGGTCGTTACTATCTAACTTATACCTAGCCAATCCGACTCACGACCCATTCACTCATTACAATGTTCTCATTCACCATAAAAACTCATCCGTCACCAATCAATCCTCCATACACCATAATACCGCATCCTCTCTAGGCGGTCCTACAAAACGCACCCCATGCCATAAAAATCTAATGGTTATAAAATGTATACATAAAAATTTATGGATGAATAAAATGAGAGGGGAGGGAATGAGAGGGGAGGGAATGAACTCAATAACACCGAATCTGTAATTTGGTACCGATTATCTTGTCAAGATGCTTATATTGATCATGGTTGAATTAATTAAAATATTCTGGTCTACATTTCTGAGATGAGGTATTATGTACACTATTTACATTATTCGGATTATTGTCCTCATCTTTGTCGCCATATTTATCACAACGTCTCGGCCGTTGACACATAGCACAATGGATAAAGGCGTTGGTTAGATCCAGTGACTGGACCCAAAGAGTGTGAGTTCAATACCTGTTTAAGGCCGAGAACTTTGAGAGGGGAATTGACAGGAGATAACTGATAACTGACATCTATTAGACATGGCACGTGGAACTAGAACAGTCTACCCCAGTGAGCGAAATAAAGGGTTCAGTTCGACATTCCGACCACCTGATGATGACCGGAGCGTACAACGACTGAAACTTTGTGATAAATATGGCAACAAAGATGAGGACAATAGTCCGAATAATGTAAATAGTGTAAAATATTTTTACTATGTAATCTACATCTAATGAAGCGCTAAAAGCTTCTTATTTGTATGCAAAGGGTATGAATTATGCTAAAATGCAATGGATCTTCATTTTCTGTATTTGTAAAAAATACCACGGAAAAAAGACCCATTTAAATTATTAGACTAGGATTTTGCACTGGATAAAAACGGACGGATTATCGGCGTATAAAAATAAGTTTCGGAACACGGAGTTTGCGTTTGATCTCTCCTGCTCTAGGAATAAAACAGTGTTAGTTAAGAATGCACAGCAGCGACTCTATTTACTGAAAATTCCCAGAAAATTGATTGTGAGCTGCCGATGACTTTTTACCGCTGGTCTGTTGAGAATATACTGGCGTACGGCGTCACTTTTTGGGATTCTAGTTGCTCTACAGCGAACAAGAGGTTTCCTCCGAGGGAGATATGTGTCCCTGAAAATAATCGGCTGGCTTTTGCTCTTCCTTTAAGTCATTTCTAATTCTCTTTCTCGCAGCGGAGCAGAAAACTTAATGTAATGGCGACGTTTTAGACTTACTAGTTGTAAGAAAAAAAACACACTTAAAGGACAACTTTTATCCTTGGATCCTGCGTAAAATGAACGCTGCTGCACACTGTCAAGTTTAAACTTATTTTAAATGTCATTACTTATCTTCATGTGATGCTGCGTGTGTTTTTCATCGGTGTTGTGTTTGTGCGTGCCCGTATATATGTATGTATGTATGCGTGAACGGTTTCAAGCTCAAAGTATGAATGTGGAAGCATATGTCGAGTTCTTGCAACAATTGTAATTGATTCAAAAATTTAATGTCTCCAAAAGAAGCATAGAGACTTAGTACTACTAAAAGCCTCATTGTATGCAGTGTTACGTTAACCCGATATTCGTTTCCTCATCACAGATTTTATAAGTATATTTTAAGTACATTATGTATTTGCGACGAGACAATATCAATAACTTCTTTATTTCTTGAAAAAGCAGATTGTGGGACATATTTTTTTTTCATCCCCAGTTGAATCAGGGCCAGTTCTCGGAAGAGAACTTCTCATTTCCTGTCTGGTCGTTGATCGTAGGCCAGACGAACTCTGTTTGACAAATAAGTGCAAATGAGCCCAATATTATTCCATGAATGACGGCTATGCATTTTTTCGTAGTCTTGCACGTGGCGGTTTTGTTTCGCGCGTGTCGGGGTAACAATTCTACACTTAGCTGCTTGCCGCCGGACTGGGTGGAGGTCACCAGAATCTGTGTTTGCTGCCCAAAGAAGTAGATGTCACCAAAACCAAATTTCGCTGTTTGATGCCCGAAGAAGTAGATGTCACCAAAACCAGATTTCGCTGTTTGCTGGCCGAAGAATTAAGAACATCATCACCCAAGTTGGCAACGCTTTTATGATTTACATGTGTATATTAGAACATTGATAATCCCCCCTTTTATGTTCCATAAAAGTGTGTATGAGCATCTTTTTTCGTTACACTGTATTATTGGTGAAAATCTTGATCGACGTCGATCATCACCTACTGTTAGGGTTGCATGTTTTTTTTTTATATATAACTTATTGTCTGCTTGCTCTATATTCCTATGACATTCGTCGCGACAATATTTGTCTGATTACACATCTCCCCATCTTTTGTGCTATTAAGTTTTGTTTATTTCTTTCTTATCTTACTTTTGCCTCTTGCATATTTGTAAATAAATTATTTCTATTATAAATTCTCGTTTTGTCTATTATCGTTGTGTGTCCACGAATTGTATATTTCTTGCTGTGTTTTTCGGTGTCTGGATTCGGAGAATTCCCCTCCCACTGTTCTTTTTCTTTATTTTTACATTGAACCCTGGGATCTCTAATTTATTTATTTTTATTTTCTCGTTGCGTCCCGGCTATCGTAGTCCTAACGAAATCCGGGCGTAACAGGAGCTATTGCAATAAGGAACATGAAAAGAGCAGAAATAAGTTTCCGGCCTCTGGGAAATGGTGTTTTAAGTGTAAAAAGAGGAATAATTTCCAGACAGTATGAACATATGAAAACCAAGTTGAAAAGTGGAACATATAGATCATCTGATGGAAAATACTGAAGTGTTTGAGATAAAAGCACAAGATGAAATTAGGGTAGTGGTAAAGTTGAGCTGAGTAAATTTAGTCATACAGATGGCTACTGGAAGTGATGTTACATTCATACCGAGGAATATTTGGGGAAAATGGGTAGAACAAAATTAAAGAAAATTAATCTCAAGTTAAAAAAGTTCGGTAGGCCAGTCATCAAATTTTAAGGAAGCTTTCAAGGTACGTTTGAAACAAAAAATAGATTCGAGATAATACCCATTATAATGGTGGAAAACATAAAAAAACCACGCTCTTTTAGGAACTGACATGTTAAGAGGGGATACATCGAAGCTGGAAAATTTAATGAATTCTGTAGAACCGGATATTTGATTATTACGGGGATAAGAGGCGAGTATTCAGCTTAAAGAAAGACGTCAACACTTTCAAGTCCAAAAAGTTCCATTTCACATGCTACCCTTGGTAGTTGCTAAGCTGAAGAAAATTGTGGAACAATGACTACTTGAAACATTCAGCTAGGATGGTAGCAATTGGGTTTCACCCATTGTGACGATACGCAAGCCCAATTGAGATTTAAGAATTTGTGGCGATTATAAGGTGGGCGTGAATCACTAGATCTGTTCCCATCCATTCCTGCTGTCAAACATTGAAACAGCATGGCATGAGTTTTGCTGGTATTAAATGAATTGCTAAAGGTACTTTTAAGTCAGCATTTCATAACATAAAAATTGATACCAAATTTTAAGAAGTCACACAATGAACACCTCTACTGAATTACAAATATGGACTCGTCTGCCTTTTGGAGTAAAAACGTGAAAACACGTTTTTCAAAAACCATTCGAAAAAGTTTTAGAGGGGATTAAAAATATAATTGTATATCAGGACGATATTGGCATTGATGCGCACAGTAAAGAAGTGCTCAAAAGTAAAACGGAGCAAGTTTTGAGAAAAATAGCCCGCGTATGACTATTAATTGCAATAAATGCAATTTTAATTGTGACAAAATTTCGTACCTAAGCTATTAGGTTGGTGCAAAAATAATGACGTAATAATGTCGTTTTTTGACGTATTTTTAACGTCAAAAAACGACATTATTACGTAATTATTTTTGCACCAACCTAATATCAAATATCTAAAGACGGTATATCGCCGGATAATAAACTCAGTAATAAGATATCCGAGATAACTGCACCCTAAAATAAAAAGTTAGAATCTTATTTTTATGATTAACTAAGATTAACTATAAGAGATATATACCGTGATATATTGACCTTGTAGGGTCAACAAAATAAAAAACAAGAACACTGAGTTTCAATGGGACAAAAAGACAGGAGATCGCTTTCGAGAAATTAAAAAAAGATGGAAAAAGCTAGAATTTTATTTTTTGTTGGGAAGGAAATTTCTATTAAAATCTCATCATAAGCTTTAGAAATGTATATTCAGCTTCTAGAAGAGAGGTACCAAAGGTCACATCTACCACGATATTAAGATGGGCGATGAAGCAAGGGAAAATTATTAGGGTAGGATTTTGCAATCGATAAAACGGACGTATTATCCTTAATTGGCTTACGTTGGGAACTAGGTAAGGTCCAGTATTGAATAGAATTTTGGATAGAATAAAGAGAGATACATGAAGTAATTGTTCTATGGTTGGGATGTCTTATAAAGAGTCAAGACAAATTAACAACAGAAAAAAAGAATTATAGGTAATAGAGATAGGACTTCCACAGTTTTTGAGAAAAGAAGTAATTAAGCCCCACATGGAGTTATATTATCTATGCAAATGTCTTTAAAGTTGCAATAATTGTGGCCAGGCTATTGAAAAGATCTGGTAGAGTAAGTTAAAAATGCCTAAAGTATGCAGAAATAAAGAAATTCTGGCAAATTAAAATTCACTCTGGCGAAAAGAAATGGAATCGTGGACACGAGTACACATGGATTATGCCTACATTCATTATTTCTGATATTAGTCGACTCGTATTCAGGTTGGTCTGATGTTATTAAAGTTGCGAATAGAAAGGCCACGACTGTTAAGCGGGTGTTGAGGATGGTGTTTTCGAGCAATAGAGTTCCAAAACCATGGTCTCTGACAATGCATCTTTGTCTTGTGAAGAAAGTTTATGTGTATGATTAAAACGTATTGGTTGCATTCCATACAAAACAACACCTTATCACCCACAGTCAGATAGAATGGCGGAGAAAGTGGTTCAAACAAAGCTCATGGGAAGACAAATAAGAGCTCCAATTACCATGTCACTTGCATCGAATGAACGTGTTTGGTACAGAAAGGGCTAGGATTCAAGTCCTGAAAGGGCAAATTTTGTGGTCTAAAATGGATTTAACACAGCTGTGTTAAAAAATTAACAATAAAAACTGGCTCACGAAGACCAATTTAGAATTGAATCCAGTATTCAGAGTTATCAGGAAGACCACCAGAGATATCAAAGTAAAAGACGGGAGAAGGAGGAGAGAATTAGTATATCCATTAGCAGTGAGGAACTATCTGGGGATGAGATTGACCGGATATAATTATGAGAGAGAATAAGTTAAAACAGATCTCCTATAAAAAGAAATTAAAAAGGCTCACTCTGAGAGACGTGTTATACCTCTCAGGGATGTTCGTAGTAATCAAAGAGCAACTAAATGTATAAAACCTCTTAGGTTTAGGGAAGTGTAGTGATATGTAAAGTAGGTTCGGTATAAAAGGCAGTATCGCTATACCTACGGTCGAGTTATCTTCTCTTGACGAGAGTAAATCTCTCAGAGAGAATACCTATCATAACAATAATAATGATGATAATCAAGCGATTATTATTTGAAGAGACGAGCAGGGAAAGGGAGTAATGTTTTCGGTTAGTATTGTAATGTATAATGTTAGTGCCTTTTAAACGTATTGATAAGTGCAGATAGTTATTTTGACATTTTAGTCATGACATTTAACGGTGGGTGACACATATTAAAACAAAGAAGCTTAACGCTTACGAAAAAAAAGTATATTTTACAACACAATGCTCGTTTACTTTTTAAAAAGTAGTCTATTGTTACACTTTGCAAAAAACAAGGCTCTGAAAGCATAAATCAATGGAATGGCCTCTAAAATCTCCAGATATTAATACAATATAAAATGTATGCATCATCATTTAAAAAATTCATATGGACGGAAACGATATTCAACAATATTTGGGAACCAAGAAGACTAGCTACATAAAATGTTAAAGTTGATAAAGTCGAAAAATTTAATAGAATGAGTGTGATAAAAACTGATGAAGGTTATAGAAAAGCAAGGAGATCATATTAATATATGAAATAGTAACATAATAATTCATTTTGATATAGGCGTTATTATGCTACTCAGATATATTTCTACGCTTGATGTCTTTTCAATGTCACTTGGTTTTACTTAGAAAATATTTTTTACTTGTATACTAAATCTAAATCATTCAAAAATAGGTTAGTATCAATATTTCGGATTTGGTGACATATTATAAAACGATATTGACAATATATATCACTCTTTCTTTCCAACATTGGTTTATTAATTTCGCAAGGACCTTACATACATGTTACAATAAAACATTGTGTATTTTCTTTATTTTCAAGAAAAACCAAAAAAAAAATAAACTAAAAACAAAAAACTAAAAAAAAAACAACGAATACTTTACCTGTCTCTGAAGCTGAATTTGTTTCATGTGTTTGAGTGTATATTATTTCTCCATATCCGTTAGAGATCTTCTTTCATTTTCACTAAATATTCTATTTCTGATTATATCCGAGCACAAATATTTTTCTCGAAGAACATCTCTATTGTTATTTTATCTACTTTCGCTGTATATACCCTTCTAAATTATACCATCATTGTTGTTTGGAAATTTCTTTAAGCAATCCGTTTTCACGTGTGCAATTATGCAGCCTTTTCTCTTTATTTTGCATTTTTCACAAGTATATACCTTTCTATTCGGGCCAACTGGCTCGTCTTGCAACGTTTCATCTGTTTTACCATGTGGCCTTCTTCAGGCATCTGTTGTATTCAATAAACCTCTCGCAATTTTGAACCGAACTCTTTCTCCAATCAACGTAGAATGGTCACAATCCCCTTTATATCCTTAGAGAATTTCTCGTATCAGTTAATTCTGTTCTTGGTAATGTTCTCTTTCGACTAATGTTTCAATTCCAATCTCCTCAATAAGTCCGGAGCGTACACCTGCCGAAAGATTGTGAATGTGAAAATAAAGATGAGCACAAGAGCCCGAACAATGTAAATATGGTAAATAAAGAAGTTTTCACTCTATTTACATTTCGAACTATTGCCCTCATCTTTGTCACCATATTTATTACAACGAAGAAGGCCGGAGCGTAAAACGGCCGAAAGGTTGTAATAAGTATGGCGACAAAGATGAGGTCAATAGTCCGAATAATGTAAATAGTGTACATAATACCTAATCTCAGAAATATAGATAGATAGTGAAGGATCGGTACGGACACGATAAACCGAAAATATGAAGAAAAATTGAAAAATCCTACCAGAAACTGGCACGAACATAAACCTGAAGAAGGCCGGAGTGTACAACGGCCGAAACGTTGTAATAAATATGGCGACAAAGATGAGGATAATAGTCCGAATAATGTAAATAGTGTACATAATACTTCATCTCAGAAGTATAGGCAGGTACTGAAAGAAGTTTTCATTTATTTATATATATATATATATATATATATATATATATATATATATATATATATATATATATATATATATATATATATATATATATGGGCACACGCTTTGTATTAATAATTATTCTTGATGTATTCGATGTATATATTTATTATTACAATAGAAAACCAGATTTCGATGAATTCTTCTTGTCTGTATATGTCCGAAATTAAATTATTTTATTTATACACAGAATGTCAACATTTTAATCAGACTACTTATAGGAACACCCGGAATCTATTCAAGTGAGGAGTCTAATTCTATTGTTCTCTAACTACCAATACAACCGCATCTGTGGCTATCTTATGGATTGATACAAATGAAGTCATCAATCAAGTTGGTTGTTTTATGACTTATCAAACTCTCATGACATTAATGGTGGTCTCCATATTATAATCAGTGTTGTTGAGGGCGTAGATTTCCCTGTTAGCGTGTTATTTAGATCTACGAGAAATCTGCTAAGGGGATTACAGACCAATACTTAATAAAGGATAAAAGATCCTTGTGAAATTTGAGAAGGTCGTATATACGATATAATAATGCCTCATCTCAAAATACCCAACATCCGTTGATCTGCTCGATTCTCCTACTCATTTCCAAGACTTTCGGTCTCTTAGAAAGGCTCTTTGTAATCTTTATTCTGTTTAGTCATATTTCAGATCATTTTTTTTAATCAGTATCCGAAAATGTTCTTAACCCTGTTCATTTATTTCTCTCTTCGTTTTCCGTTTTCTTTTGTAAAGAAGTAAATACATTCAGTTAAGCATCGGCTCACTTTACATGAATAATAATATTAATAGTTTTAAATTTCGTTTTTTTTTTACCATGAATCGTGTAGAATAAATCAACGTAACTCATGCAAAAAGATGGAATTAAAATTTGCAATCCCTTGCCGACTTTTCAAATAAGTTAAATATAACTCGATTAGAGATCTTTTTGAAATTATCAAATCGAAATGAGTCTACATGGGCTTGTCACTTACCGGTAAATTGCCAACTCATATACCGTAATTCCCCATCAAAAAATATGCACCCTTAAAATTGGGCTGAAAGTGTGGCAAAATGCTTCTACTCATGCATAATACGCACCCCTTGTTTGGTAATCAATCCCTATAAATTATATCTCTCCAATTTCATTACGGCTAGCGTTTCTTACTCTTATGAAAAATGGTATTAAAGATAAAACATTATTATTCTAATTTAGTTTTATGATAATTCTTATTTTATTTTACATTTGCACGTATTGCTAGTTACATATGATTGTGTTTGACATTCTTGTGGGGACGCTGTCGCCGAATGTTAGTACCAAATTGTCGTATGTTTGTGTTGAGCAGTCACTTCGTAATTGAAATCGACCTATGAAACGGCATTTTTAAAAAGATTTTTTGAATCTGTGTATAATACGCATCTCTAATTTAGCTTATTAATTTTTAGAAAAAATGCGTATTATACATGGGGAATTACGGTAATCAGAGATTAGTATACTTATTGCTCCACTTACTGAATCCGTCCTTAATCTACTGTTAAATCATATACTCTTCAGCTTTCATCCGGAAAAATGTAAGAAATGCTGAAAATCATATCAGAAGTAATTTCTCTCAACCTGGGATTATATCTGTGTTTAGTTGGGTTCACGTGACTTGCATCTCCGATTAAGATTCGGCAGTTTAAATCAATGTGTTAGAAGCCGAATTTTCTGTCTTGCAAGAAATTTTCAATTTTCAAACTTGTTTACCGATATTATTTTCTGTTGAAACCCGATAAAGTTGTTAGGCCAATATTATGTCACTTTTAGAGCTGCATATGATCTAATATTTGCCTTCCGAATTTTGAATATGCTTCCGTGTTCATTGGAAAATCGTGAATTTATTCTTCTTTAAATGTTTCTGTGATTCTGAACAATGCCTCAGAACTGGAAAACCACGAATTTAAACGTATATTCCAATAGCGAAAATAGTGGAACATGATGTATGAATGGAGACATATTTTCCCAGCATAATAAAACATTAAAATAATTATATATATGTATATAAACGAATGCGTAATTTCATGACGCATATTACCTTCCTTAACTCTAACCAACTTGTGTTGGTGTTGATCTTCCCTGAATATTAATAGGAAAGATGTTGATCTGTAATTGACAGTATTTTAATTTTAGGGATGGCTCAAATATTTGATGGAACTTTTACAAAGCGCGATCAATTAAACTAAATATCGCTGCGAGCGATCTCTCTATTATTAAAATATGTTAGAAAACGGGAGGCAGATGCCGCAGCAAACATCTCAACAAGGAAACAGATTGAGACATTCTTTATTAGATGACTAGCACTATAGCAGTCTGTGGGGAGCGCATCGAAATGACGATACAAATATAAAAGCAGAAGAATACTAATGTTTTAATATTATCTATTAGTAAATATTTTCACACCACTTCCGTTCAGGACGTAGGTTATCATGTTTCTTCAATGTATCTATGATATTTGAATTGTCATGGTCTCTTAAGAAAGAAAGCCGTGTGGTTTACAGTTTTCCACGGGTTAAATTAAAACTATTTCTCCTAGACTGGCGTCCAACTAAGGCTAGATAGCAGAGTCTACCCTGCTACTTAACCCACAGATCGGTCTAAGAGAACAGGCCCTTACTTTTCTATTGTCTTGAATCTTACTACAATTATAGATAACCTGTTGGCTTTTTTCATAGCTGAATCAATCTTTTACATACTGACAACAAGAGAGGAAACAATCCCTAATATATATATATATATATATATATATATATATATATATATATATATATATATATATATATATATATATAATATAAGGATTAATTATCCATTATAAAACATGACAAACGACGAATATTTCTTCACAAAAAGTCCTAAAACCCTGTATACAAAACTAATATAATATACGAATTCTTATGTATAAAAAATTGCAACTCAAATCGAAATCCTCATGGTTTTACATACTAGCCAAAAATTCCACCTAAATTAATTCTTGATTCTTCTGAATAATGAACACTAAGATCACATGTTGACAAGAATCATGTTCCTACTAAGTGAAGATATGCCACTCATTCACCTAATACAATATTAAGTGATATTGATTCTCTGTAAGTTGGTAAATAATTTAAGTTGTCTATTATAAAAAAAAATTTATAACTGCAAACCTCATTATCAACAACAATAACTTACCTACAAAATCCAAATTAGAGAATCAATATTATTTACAGTTTCACATGACCCTTAAAGAAGTGTGTTTTTGATAAAAAAAAAATTTATAATTATAAATTTCTGATAAAAAAATTATATTGGATATACTACAACACGCCTAACAAAGACCCACGTTACATCTCTCCGACCATAGCTCAGTCAGGTCTCATTTATAAAAATATATACAGTAATGTCAAAATCGTTTCATGTATGAAGGCTGAAAATTAATTAATATACCTAAGTTTGTGCTTTCAATCCCAATATAATTAATCATGCCAAAAGGATGTCAATATATTACTTAATATTCGAAACTCATTATACTATTTCGTATAGTATTATAGCATTCGTACTATTATATTGTAGTAATGTAATAATATGTATCATGTAATAATGTAATATTTGTATTATATTATATTGTAGTAATGTAATATTATTTAATAAGTAGTAATGTAATATTTGTACTATATTATATTGTAGTAATGTAATATTACGCAGAGAATAGGTGGAGAGTAGGAGAATCTTCATGGAAATGCTGTACAACAAACTAATCAGCAACCTTTAATAAGGTCGTTTCCATTTTGATTTTCATTTGATTTATTTCAAGCAATTCTTGTCAAGAGGACCCACTTTAAATTCCATTTCCTTGACAGATGTCGTAAGGTCAGTTTTAGGCAGTCTTGCTCCCATTACCAGATTATTTTATTTTATTAGAATACTGAGAAGTGTTCTTTTTTCAAGTTTTCTGTAAATTCCGAGATTTTGGTATATTTTAATTCCATTTGCCTCCATATTTACGGCGAACCTGTTTCTGTTTGTTTTTAGATTTTATTTATGGCGGTTTTTACGGCGTCTTTAAGGTCTTGTTTCTGTTAGTCTTTATATTTATCATACGTTTTCTGTTTTTGAAGGAAAGATTAAAAAAAAAAAACGATAATTCTGGTCTAATTTGATTCTAGCTGATCTTTATTTTGTGTATGTGATTATTATTATTATTATTATTTGCATTTTATCATTTTCAGCGTGACATGTTAAGCCGCATTGCGTATTAGTTTTTGATTCGTGTCAGATATGATTTAATTGATTTTAATAAATAATTGATTGAATGTTTTTGATATAATTTTTTATTATCTTTCTTTATTCTTATAGTCTATTTATTATTTCATTATATTTTAATTAAATACATTTTTGAAATATCCTTCAAATCAAAAATGGTTCAGCGTTTTTGTGCCAAACCATTTTGTTTGAAAGATTTTGGAATGGTTTAAAAAAATATTGCTTGAATTTTGATGTTATATTGTTTTCGTTTTTATCTTTCATTATTATTGTATAGCTGATGAAGAAACAGCATAAAAGAGATTCAAAACGCTTTTTCAAAAGACTGACTCCTATCGAGCCAGGAAGGAAAAAAAACTCGTTGTGTGTGATGTAAAAGCAAACCCACCTGATAAAGACATATTAAATGAAAAGCAATTAAAACTAATTCAGCAGAGACGGAAGAATGAAAAAAGACGAGGAACAAGGAAGGAAACGTGAAAAAGCCATTTTCAACTGGAAGTTCCCGTCGAAATGATTAATCACTGTCGTGACGTTCACGAAATTTGATGAAGACTTCACACATGTTATTAAAGAGGATTGGTTTTTGGTCGATCTTGGCGAATTAAAATGCATTGAGAAATGAAACATATCATTCCTCATGGTAGTTTTCAGTCAGTCTATGATATATTTTCTTTACTTCAAGATAATGCATATTTTAGGAAGAAGCAAACAATGTTAGCTATTTTCCATCTAAAATTGTAGGTCAGTTTGTCATAAGTACACTACGAAAAATTGACATAACTTTCCAGCTTGAATTCAGTCGTGAGAAATAGTCAAAGTTTTCATAAAGATGACTAAGATTTAAACCGATTGTCTGCATTCATTATATAAGGATTTTATCATAAATCTTTTTACAAACAGAAATTATTACCTTATTAATCTTATTCTCTTTATTATTTCAACTGGTAAACATTAAATATGTATTTCTTGTATCTAATTAATTCTCGAGAAATATTTCTATATTGAAGTATTCTATTTATATATTACGAGCAGAATAAAATATATTCTTTACATGAAATCTTTGAAACAAAAACTTTAAATGAACATTTCCTTCATAAATTGGCCTGTTATAGTTAAGGAAAATTTTACAAATAGATGCCAACGTGTTGAAGGCCAACAAAAATGCAAATTAAAAATTTTAGTTAGCTTAAATTATTAAGCTAGCAAAAATTTTGGATACAAAAGGAAAATTATACTTACTCCCCACGAAAGATGAAAGCAAGAATAATGGCTAATATAATATATTAATATATATTTTTGCCCACGCATAATCTGGCAACCCTGAATCTAAGGTAAACGAAAATCGTTCCATCCAACTAACATATCTAGGGCTTTTGAATGAATTATAAATCATTGAAATTGGACCAGTGGGAACGGAGGAGCTGCTTGGACACATACAGACGCACATACACTGTACTTTATATATATAAGATTATTCATTGATTCATTACTTCAACTGAAAGAAGATTTTCAAAACGAGAATTTATAAAATAATTTTCTACTTTAAAACTGCTAATATTAGTTGGCTAAGACGCATTTCAAAAGCTAGACAGAGTATTACGAGACAGGAGGATTTCGTTGGTAACAAAGAAAAGAGTACTAGACTGCTACGTGATATCTGTCCTTCTTTACGGCAGCGAATGTTGGACGGTCTCATGAAAGATAAAGAAGTGACTCCAGACAATGGTTCTACAGAAGGATGCTGAGGATAACATGGACTGAACCTGAGAGCAACGATGATGTTTTGGAGTGGATGCAAACAAGGCTTATAGTTAACATCAGGTAGAGGCAGCTGGAATTTCTGAGACATGCAATGAGAAAGGAAGGCTTGGAAAGTCTGATATTCACAGAGCGAATAGAGGGAAAGATAGACAAAGAAAATCAACGCTTGACATAATCAGTGGGCTTAAGCAGGTGGATGACAAGGCAGCGTCCGAGAGAAATAACAAAAGGATAAACAACATTGAGAACTACAACGGATAGGAGGAAGTGGAGAGCCCTGATCACCTACATTCCTGAAAGGGACACGCCACATAAAAGACGAAGAAGAAACGGGACTGTGATTTTAAACATATATATATATATATATATATATATATATATATATATATATATATATATATAGATAAAATGGAAAATTATAAACAAAACTAGAACCTGTAAAACTTGGGATGGCCCATGCCCTTTATGCCTACATGAGAAACTACACATTAAGTTTCTAAATAATAAAAATCTATTACACAATAGACATGAGATAAGGGTTTTTCCCGACACCATCAAATTTTTGCATTGAATAATTAGCATAATTTTTTTTTAAATCCATAGTCCTAATAAATAGTTTAAATACCCTACAAAAAAGATAACCCTTTATGAAGTCGTCAAAAAAACAAATGTTGTGGCAGTTTTTTTATATACATAAAACCCTTTCAGAAAAAATAAAATAAAAATAAATAAATAAACCTCCATAGACACGTAAACCAGACTAGACGAAATCATCTTCCGTTTTAAATTTAGACACCCCAACCTTACCCTGACTTGACATCTATGAATGTAACTCTATACTGATACAAATTATTAACACACTGCCCCCCTTCTATATGAACAATCGCGCTGGCCGTTACCATGGAAATTTTGATTTCAATAATGAATATGCTATTAAAACACGTACATTTCAGAAATAAGTTATTCAAAAAAAAATTTCGCTTGAAGATGGAACGGAGCTTACTTTAATTCAGATTATATTAAATAATTATATTGAAGTTTTCGGCTCTTGTTTTGAAACATGAGAACTCTTATGTAGCGTGTTGGAATCATATTTTTAAATAAATAATTATATTTATGCTCTACTTTTGTATCGAGCATTATTTTTAAAAATAATAACAAAAATACTAAAGAACTTTGGATTATTTACCTAACCAATTCTTTCCTATTTTCTATATATTTTCACACACACACACACACACACACACACACACACACACACACACACGCACACACACACACACACATATATATATATATATGTATATATATAAGAGTTATAGATGAAATACAGGTCAAATATGGATCGGAATGCGACAGGATGATAAAATAATGAACAAGTAGGAAACGTATATCAGTTTAACATGTTTCACTTTTATTAAAGATTCATCAGAGATTGAAAGATAACAGGCAAAAAAAAAAATCAAGTATTTTCAATTTTGTTTGGGTCACTACTCACTGGTCAGTCACGCATCACGTGCATTAAAATCGTAGATAATTCTATGTATGTAAATCGTATGTAATTTTGTGAAGATTCTTATATGTCTAAGCGGACATAAGATGGTAATGTGTATCCGTAATTGTACATGCGTGCGTCAATCAGAAGAAGTTCTGTTTTCACCTTTTTGCAGTCAGCATACATGGACACATACATACATACAGATATGCACCC
Source organism: Acanthosepion lycidas (assembly GCA_963932145.1). Taxonomy (NCBI): domain Eukaryota; kingdom Metazoa; phylum Mollusca; class Cephalopoda; order Sepiida; family Sepiidae; genus Acanthosepion; species Acanthosepion lycidas. The sequence continues at coordinate 79,521,977 of OZ010594.1, read as the reverse complement.
ACACACAGTAAGTAAAAGGTAGATTTCGTATTCACAGGATAATTGATATATGTAAAATGTCATCATAACCTGAAGTTTTACCAATTAGACAATCTGCATCCGAGAACGTGAAAACTTAGTAGACAATCGCAATAGCTTTAAGGAGAGATACTGAATTTTGAATAAAGTATATCTTTATGTCATTATATTAAAGGAAATTGACATTCAAAAAGAGTTTTGACAATGTAATTGTGTCCGAGAGTGCTACTGAAATAAAATACTAGATTACTGGACTAATCCGCACAAATCCCAAACATTTACTAATCAGCCTTATTCTTTTAAAAACAATTATATCCAAACGTGGAAAATTAATTCGATTAAAAAGACCAGCGTTCGTGAATGACCAGATTGTAAAAGCGAACGTCCTTCCTCTGCGACCCTCTCCGCTAGGGTCAGGTAACCACAGTAATAACACATAATGACAATAATAACAACAACAACTTGTTTCGCTGTCGACCAAAAAGCTATCCAGTATGAGGTGAAGGGATTTTACATGTCTGCCCACACCTCTTCCGCCATTCCATATAGAAGGCAACCTCGCATTTCTTGATCGGATGTTTGTAATTGGATAAGAATTCTGGAAGGAAGATGTCCGTAAGAATTTTCCTTCCTTCAGAAGTGTGCACTCGGCCGAAGAGGTGGCCTACTGTTCACGCCGAGGCGAGTGCTCCTTCTATCGTGAATGTCGCCTTGCTTTCAAGTTCCTCTTACGGGCGACGGATGTTCTCTCCGGCTTCCAGTCGTTGTCTCGTAAGGCATTTGATAAGGTGCTTGTTAGGGGGTCCGTTCAGGATGATCTGATAGACGAGCTCGGTCTGACGAAGCAGGAGGCTCGCCCTACATGACCTTAGGCGCCCGGGTTGAAATACCTCACTAATGATGAGGCATGACTCACCTGGCTGGTGATTCGAAGGGCCCCTGGGTTAGCAAGAGACTCTGTTCGGCGGGCTTGAAAAAATCTCCAGACTGCGTGCGCTGCGTTGAGTCGGTGGAGACCCTGGATCACGCCTTCTTTCACTACACGATCGTCGGTCCTTTGTGCAAGTTTGTGCAAGTTTGAAGACATAATGTTTCATTATGCTGCACAGAAAGTTCTTTGTCCTCGTCGCCAGTTCTGTTTGTAGTATTAGTGTAACGTCGTTTTCTAAGGCTGATCCCTATGTCTTATTTAGCTTACTAGGGGTTATACGAGTCGTGACATGGACGACGCGGCAGAAGGAATTCTATCGTGATGAGAAGTTTACTTCTTCCTAACTAATCCTGTTCTTCAGGCATCAGCTTAAAGTTAAGATTAGGACGGAAAGGAAACGACTCTATCCATTAAAATTTGGCGAAAGGTGGGTGAGTCTTGCACGTCTTTGCCGAGTAAAAGGTCCTGAATTGGAGTGACATTTTGGTGCCGGTTAGGAATTTAAGAATATTGGAAATTCTGATTTGAACATTGGCAACCCTGTCCAAAATAGTCTAGTTTAGGCTTGTTTTTATTTTTTTTTGTAATGTTAACTTAGCAAGGGGATGTGCGCTCATTGACCCCTCTTTTCCCCCCTCTTTCTTTAGTTTAAATTCCCCTTCCTACCGCCGTTAGGTGATCAGAGATGTTAGTTCTCTGGTGGATGCGGGACATCTTTCGACTGTGTTTTTTCGTTTTTGTTGTTGTGTTTGGATAAATGCGTGAATGTTTAATTGAATGATTGATCGTATCCTTTCAAGTTTCGCATTATATTCGCCGATTTAGCTGATGTTTAAGGATTGTGGGGGTGTCTATTACTAACATTATTTTGTTTTGTTTCTGTATATAAATTTGTTTTCAGTGTAAATATCCATCGGGGTTAAATTTTAAAAATTATTATTTTATTCTCCCCACTCCATACAAATTATACATATGGGGACTAGTTAGTACTTCATAGAGACAATACGGTATTATAGTGGATGCAGTAAGAAAGTTATGGAAGAATGTGATGTTTTGGTGCAAATTGTGGCATGTTTGGTTCAGTGACTGTGGCTAGCTAGGTTTAAGTTTGACAGATGAAGACTAGCCTTCCCCATCCCGTTTTAGTCTATGTGCCAAATTTATATTTTAGTGCAATAGGATTCCCTGGTTAAAATCGGAGCTCCACTCACGTAAGTCTATTCTTCATTTTTCCGACACAACTCGTTTTTTGTTGTTTAATTGTTTTATTTGACAAATTATAATTATTCTGTATTAATTAAAATCAGTAAGGCTTGTGGGAATTTCATAGTGTTTGTCAAGTATATATTCCTATTAGCAGAGAATATAGCAATAACGACAAGGATTGTTGAATCAAATTCACATACCACATTTAAGTGACACCGACACGAATTTAAGAAGAAAAATATTTGTTGTCTATACGTTTTGTTTACAGGAGTTTCGAAGTAAGACAACACATTAGGATACTATAACATTTTACAATCAGAAGAAGACATTTTGAGAAAAATTTATGATGTAAATTTTTTTAAAAGTATGAATATTTTTCTTGTATTCTTTGTTTATTATTCAAACATTACACGAGTAATTTTAGTTTATTGGAAGGAAAAAGCGAAGGTTGAGCTTTTTTTCTTGTCTGGCGTTCGTTTTTTTTCTGAAAAGACTTGTTGAAGTAATGTATGGAAAAATTAACAGAGCTTACGAAACTGTTGTACACTAGTGTTCAGCAGCAACAACAACAGCAGCATATACAGCTGTTGTAAACCAACAACAACAAAAGCATCAAGTTTTTGAAAAATTAATGATGATTAATGATGAAAACCGGAGAACAAAAAAAGTAGGTTCTTCGCTGCCTAAGGTATTGGAAATTCGTTAACAAAATTTTATTATGACTCGGATAATGGGATTACCTTCCCGTCATATTTCAGAAGATACGAATCTATATTTACAAATCAGAAGATACGAATCTATATTTACAAATACAAATATATTTACAAGACTGGTCAGATGAAGGAAAGGTCACCCTTTTATTACAAAAAATGGGGACAGATGAAAATACTCTAACCTAATATTACCAAAGAAACCCGAAGAAGTTTCGTTTGAAGAAACAATTAAAACTCTATCAATGCAGAGGAGAATTAACAGGAGATAACTGATAACTGACCGTCATTAAACATAGATCGTGGAAATAGAACAGTCTACCACAGTGAGCAAAATAAAGAGTTCAGTTCGACATTCCAACCACCTGAAGAAAACCGTTGGAATAAATATGGTGAAAAAGATGAGGGCAATAGTCCGAATAATGTGAATATTTATTATATGAAAGATATTTAATCATGAGTATTTTATGACTTGCAACGAGCCAGTCTGTCAGTCAACTGTTATTAATCAAATGTGAAGCTGAGAAATAAAATAGAATTTACGAAGTAAAAGACAAAATTTATTTTTGAGTTTATCTTACCCTGATATCAGATCATAATATGGAGCTACAAGACATTTCCAGTGGCAGATAATATCAAACTATATAACATTAGTACATATTTTTCACAGGAATATTCTCGCCCTATTTTATGTTACTTTTTGATTAGAGACACCAGCAAGTATTTTTTTAAAAAAGCGTTACATGCTTTATTGATCTCCAATCTTGACAATCTCACATTATAATGTTTCCGTATAAACAAAGAAGAGACTATAACATATGCATTTTTCCCATTTCAGTTCGAAATTTCGTGCTCCTTTTCTCGGCATATGTCAAGAAAGATCTGTTAGAAAACTCATCACCAAAATCATTGCAAGGGATTTCTATCCTCTTTGAATTTTCTACAAACGCTCAACCATACAAATCCAATCTTAATAAATGACTATAACATTTGAATTAAAGGAATTAATTTCCATGATTTCTTCATAATCAACGTCTCGGCAAATAGATAAACGTGTATTTAAATGCTAAAATTCCAAATAAAATTCTCACAAAAGCGGGTAATTAAATTTGAAACCAGATCTGTGCATCAACTGTTTGAATCTAGTTAACAGCCAATGAATATTAAATTCAACAGGATGAAAAATAAATTATGGTTCATTAAGAAAAGTAATCTTCGGAAGACAGGCAGAAGACTCTTTGTCCTCGAGTAGTTGAAGCCGTTCCAAATCAATCTTGATGCTTGCAAAGGAAACTGCGCTATGGAACAGACAGGGTAGGGATCGTTGTTTATGAAAGGAACCAATATAGATGACTGAATATCCCTTGATCTGTGTAATGCAGCTTTCATATGAATGACTTAAACCTATTTATATTGCAGAATATATGAATTTAATTATGGGCAAAGGATGTAAAGAAATTCTCCAAGAATAAATGGGAAATATCATTTTTACTATTCCATATACTATTATCCTTTTGATGAGAACAATGAGCCAAAGGCATGATAGAATTCTAAGGAAATCGTGAAGAATTCAACCACCATTGTTATGACACAAACCTTAATGAAAGAAAAAAATATTTAAAGTCTCTATCATCTTTATATAAACGTTGTCGTAAAAAAGAGGGACCAGGAAATGGAATAATTTAAAAAGGAAAATATTCTGAAATTTAAGTTATAAAAAATATTTCAATATTTAATTTTTTTTTTATTCGATGGAAAAAATAAAAGCATGCGCAGTTAGAATCCTTTAAGGACATTAAGTCTACAGGTTAACTATTACATAGCCATTATCAAATGCAGTGCAATCATCAGTAAATAACCGAAACACACACACACACACATATATATATATATATATATTACATATATTATATTATATATAATATATATATTATATTATATATATTATATTATATTATATATATATAATATATATTGTATTATATATATATATATATAATATATATTATATATTGTATATTATATATTAATATATATATATATATATATATATATATATATATATATATATATATATATATATATATATATATATATATATATATATATGGACAAGCATTAGGTAGTGTGACCGATATAATTATTTGAGTTTGGTTTGATCAGGAATACAGTTGCTTGAGCGGCATTTGAACTCGTAATTAATTTTCGCTCTTTGTAGTTTAGATATTACCAGTGTGTTATTATATTTTAGGATGAGTTTAAATTTTTTTTTGTAATAGATAATTTAACTTTTATGTTCAGGTCAACTGGGGTAGTGTAATTCTTTAAGATATTTCTAAGTGAAGAATCATCTTGTTTATAGTTGATGTGCTTTTATCTTTTGTAAAAGATATGCTATTTTTTTTATGTCTGTAGGTTCAATATCGTTATTATTTGCCTTGGAAAAATAGTCTAATCCGAGGGTCGATGAGGTAGTTAAGGAAAACCATTGTTAACTAGTGTCTGTTTTGCATTGTTGAGTTCTTTATGGAAAAGTAGACGAGAGGATGAATTATCGTGTGTAGGTGTAGATGTTGCCATTACGGTCGTAGAAGAGGACTTTGGTTATGTATACATATAATAATTTGTTGGAGACTATTTGGATTGATGGATGGAATGGGATAAAATTATTTGTGTACACAGATTTAAGGATAATGATATACATATATGGTTCGATATTTACAACAGATGCCATACGTTAAATGACCATCAATTATTTGGAACCTGATAACCAGATAGGAAGAACAAACAACACAATGGCAATTTCTAGAGTTGGATTCGAAAAGAAAAATAATGAATGATTTAATATATGACAATAAATTCTATAAATAATAATTAATTAAATTTCCACGCTAATAATAAATATCTTACATTCTATCAGTTCTGTTAATTAATAGCACTTACTAAAAGATTTGTATCGATATTTTTAAATGCAGATATTCAGTCTTAAATATTAAAAACAAATACGAACTGTAATTGTATATTTACAATTCTTACCTCAATGAGAAGATATAAAAAATTAGTGAAATGCAGATCCTTCGAGGTGGCAAATTTATTTGGTCGAAAGTAATATTAATTCAAGTTGTGTAGCCACAACAGTTGCTTATTGATTTTGTATCATACTGTTTCATGAAAGAAAACTTGTTCACAGTGTTTTAAGCTGATTTCAAAATCTATATTTTGATATTTGAATATATTAGTTTGGTGCAAAAATAATGACGTAATAATGTCGTTTTTTGACGTTAAAAATACGTCAAAAAACGACATTATTACGTCATTATTTTTACACCAACCTAATAGATTCATTGAAGAACATATGTGCTATTTTCACTAAATTTCGCCATCATTGAAGCAGAGTCATAATTTCATTCTACCAGTAGCTGGCATCTTTCTTTTGTAATAAACGGCTTAACGTGGTTTTATAGGCGTCCAGAAAATTCAGGTAAATCCCATTAAGAGAATTTTGTAAGGATCGAAATATGTAGTAATTAAATGGTCCAAGATGAGCTGAGTATGACCGGTGAAGAAAGACCTCTGAGCAAAGCTACACCAATGTCTGCATGGTCTTCAAATAAACGTGATGTCTAGCGCTGTCATGATAGAAAACGAGGCCATTCCATTTGATCAAATCCGCACAGTTTTCATTAATCGAACCAGTAAAAAAGCCACCCTTTCTTTAATTCAACGTCTAATTTTACTGAAGGATCTCATCATATAAAGGGCATTTCATTATGACGGATTATATATAAGAGTGTTTCATTACGACGGATCAAAGTCAGCAGTAAATAAATCAGTGTTATTGGTAAAAAATCTATTTATTTCTCTGTTGCATCATCTTATTTAAGTCATGGCAATTATGTGTGAAAAATAATATCGCTCAAATGTCTGTCAAACCTGAAAAAAAAATCGTTTTACGCTAAGATTAATTCACATTTAAAATCGGTTCAAGTTATTGGAATACTCTTTACAATGCCGGTCTAATTCCACAAGATAAACATCACCATTTTCAGATACAGACCAGTTCTGGATTTAGAAAGAGTGGCTCATTTCGTTTTCCCTAAAATATTTTCACTTTAAATTGTTTAATTTTCATTTTTTCAAAGATGGGTACGTTTCCTTCTTTTTGAGCAGAAACACAGATATGGAAATAAGATCCATTAATATTTTCTTTTGAATAGTGAGACACCGAAATGTAACGATTCACATATCCAGGTGTTTCCAAATGTATTAAGACGCTCCTATGTAGAATCTCTCTGCCATATCCCCTGTCTTGTGACATACACCATTTTAATCAGTGTTTCCATTTGGTTATCAGCAATGTTCTCTGTCTTCCAGATCAGAATGACCGCTATAAACCTGGCAAACTACTTACTATATGTAGATGTATATTCGTAAACGGGATATTGGTATTATACATCGTTTTTTTTTTCGGAAATAAATGAGCATCAAATAACGTATTGAATGATTCAATCAAAAAAGTTACGTTTACGAATATGTATATGCGAAATTTCAGTCACGTACGAAACGAAATCACGTGTTCAAACGCCGTCTCTTGAAAACGCTATGGACATTTGTTCCGACTAGTTATATTCAGTTAATATCCTTAGATATTAAAACCTATTGTTATGATCTAAAACGTGATGATTACATAACTGTTTCGGCCAATCCAAACGAAATTTTATTCCTAATGAATCCGTTTGATAAATTTCGTCATATCTGAAGCCATAACCAAACCAAAAGATTAGTGACTAGATGTGTGTATGGAGGAATAACACAGATCCCTCTCCAAGTCCGATTCTCCAAGTCAAGATTTATTCGAATATAAAGTCCGACGAAGCAGATCTCTGTAAAACGCAGATCTTTTGTTGTCCCATCATATCCAATAAACTTATTCTATTTCTAGCAAATACTAGATTGGAAGAAGTGAACGCTTCTAAATTTGTTTCTGTCGAGCCGGATAATCTTATAAGTGATAATTATGTTAGCCTTCAACCTCACGTTACTGAGCGGGACCACTGACTTTGTGCATAAGGAGCTAAAGAAAAGATAGTCAGTTGGTATATATTCATGAATGAAAGCAGGAGATGAAGTGAATATGTACTTCTGAAAATGACGAACTGGATAATTTAATGAAGATCGGTTCTGTATTAATCAAGCGCCGTGGGTCTGGAAATTAGTGTACACTTGTGCAGAAGAAGGGGAAATAAATTATAGTCCAAGAACATTAAATTGTTGGTCTTAATCGGCGAAAGTGATTGGGCGAAATTTTCCGTGATGAAAATATTGTACGAATATAAAGCAGATATATAAACATGCTTCTATATTGCGGTATATCTGTAATAGAAAAAGACTTTAGTAATACAAATAACAAGATTATAAAAATAATAGGTAATTTATTATAGAGGAAGGTATTTTACTATTTACCGAAGGCAACAAAAGGTTTCACGCCTTGAAGACATTTCTTTCAATCTATCCAAATTATAAAATATTCGGACAGTTATCCTCATCTTCATTGCCATATTCCCAACGTTTCGACCGTTGTACGCTCAGGCCTTCTTCAGGGGATAGGAATTTCGAACCGAACCCTTTATTTCTTCTACCAGGGTAGAAGAATGGTAAATAATGTAAATAATCATAATACCTCATCTCAGAGATATAGACAGATATTCAAATTTTATTTTCTCAAAGGCATATTTTTTATGCCATCAGTCTGCTTGCAAATGAGCACTAAACCGCGATAGGAGTGGATGGCATTCTTCCCATAGATGTTTATTTGTGTTGGCAAGCAGTTGTCAAATGAAGAAATTACTTGTCTGCTTAGAGTTAAATTTAAAAATAAATATATTGTCTCAATTTCAAGAAAAACTCGAAACGAAATTGGATTTCTCTGAATTTATATATAAAAATTTTTGATATGATTGTTTTGTTGGATTAGCAGACAGTGACGTACTATTTAAATAAATTGCACTAATATTTTTATCGCTATTCAGTTCTTTTTTAAATCTAATAATTTCTTCGCCATTTTGTAATTACAGTAACAACTTTTGCGTGGAAAATGAAATATATACTTGATTTGCAGGAAAAATGTCTCATTTAACGATTTAAAAACAATTTAACAATAAAGTTTGAAGGTACGCTTAATTATATAAAATCTTTTTTGTACAATACGTAATTTTATTGAAGTAGAGAATTGCTACCATTGTTCAATGATAAGTGGAGGAGTTCCCAAATCGTCAGCCAGTGTGTGTCTGTTTGTACAACAATTCCTCTTTTATACAGGGTTCATTTAAAATGGATAACAAGTCACCGCGATTAAGTTTTTGATTATATTTTTCTTGTTGGCGCAGAAAAAAATTTTTTTTGGATAAAATGTCTAAGAACTATCTAAGAATTGTGAGGGCTTTCGGTTAACCTATTAAACATTATCAAGGACGTTTTTGTTTGTCTCAATATGTAGATTAGGATGGGAAATTTTTTTTGCAATAGACACGTTTTACTTATAGAATACAGTCAGCAGTTTGTGGCCGTTTCCATAATATTATTAAGACTTCACATATATGCACTCATGAGGTCTTGAAGTTCGTCCATAGCTGTGCTAACATGAAGGCAAATGTTATCGTGGCCTAGGGGTTGAGCGTACTGGCCATGTTCAAATTGTTGATCGCACTAACATGCTCTCTCCCTGAAACTGTAAGTAAGGTCTTCCCAGTATGTTGAAGTATAAACCGTAGGTAGGCTCTGTGGATGTTGAGCAAACACAAATGTGCCTAAGTGAGCATCTGAAATAGGGATTGTCTAGCCCTCCTATTAGACGGGTATCCTCTAATAGGCGTGGCCAGCTATTACTACACACACATATATATATATATATATATATATATATATATATATATATATATATATATATACCCAAGTATATGATTGGTGTATACGGACTAAATTCCAATAACAGCAATTACTATTCTGAAAAGAGTGCTCAATACTGAGAAGAGCGAATATAATTATTTATTTAAAAAATATAACATCAATATGTTATAAAACCACTACAAAAATAGCCATTTTCTTTCAACACATCTGGTGTCTTATCAAGTGATGATGTTGAATGTAGATTGTAGAATAAAGGTTTTAAAAGTTCAAATTAATTAACCACCCCTATATATATATATATATATATATATATATATATATATATATATATATATATATATATATATATAACCAGGTGTAACAGCAATTATCAAAAACAAAATTGTCTAGTTCGTAGATTAAGCTTTGAATCAATGTATCTTAGGAAGATTTTGTGGGATGGACAGTTATGCTGTTACACGATTTGAACAATTTTGCTGTTACACACTGTACATATTTTACGCAATTCTATTTTTAATACTAAGATGTATCAATGACAATATAGGGAGTAAAAATAATTTTATTATTATTTTTTTTTGTAAAATCACTAAGAGATTACATAAAAGACAGTAGGTCATATCCAAACAAGATTTTGACAGAATAGTTTGACAGAAAAGTTATTTCTTTATCTAGTAATTTATTGGAGATCCTCACAGAAATAATTGACGTAATAGTTATCCTGTGAAATTTCACGATATTATCTATAAACACTTGGATGTAGGAAGTTCCAGAAACAAAGACTATTTCAATTTTGCCATTTGTAAAGTTGCAGAACTCTTCTGTTGATGAGTATGTGTTTCATAATTCAGTTTAGCCGACGTTAAACCTGAATCAACAATTCCATAATAGATTAGACAAAATGCATCATTAAATTCATTGGTGATATATCAAGAAAATTTCGTATGCTGAATCATCTTAACTAAGTAAAAAGAATAAAGTTATGGCGAAGCCAAACTGACATCGAGAATAGAGACAATTCCAGAATATACAATGCCTTGGGTCTTATAAGGAATAGGTAAATTAATCGTATTCCAATTTTTAAACACGTATTACGTAAATAGTACAATGAATTGACTTATGCTGCTCTCTCACACAGACACACACAAACATATATACAGAGTGCGATGGATAAATTGTCGTCTAAATGACGCAAAAATGAAACGCTGACATTTCATTCATTTATCAAAAGTACACAAAATTATCTTGAAAAATGCATTCAGTAAAATCACCATTGCCTTCAACCACGGACTCCAGATATCTTCGGAATCTCCTGCAACTCTTCTTTCATTGTTTAAGTTGGTTAATGCTGGCATAATATTTGCTTTCAGTCCATATTTGGTGTTACAAAGTGTTTTGTTGGTCTCTCGCTCGACAGCACCCCACATATAATAATCAATGGGTTGCAGCCTGGGGAGTTAGGTGGGCAGATGTAAGGTGTGATGTCGTAGAAATTGTCTGACAGCCATGAATCGGTTCTCCCTCTTGTGAGTCATGGAGTAAAGTCCTGCTACCAGACAGAGGCCAGCACTAACTCCTCAAAGTACTTCATATAGGTTTCAGTGTGGAGTCTGGGGCAATCACCAACAAATTCGGAAGTTCATGTCGTATCAAAACAATCAGAGTGATTTTGCCGAGCTGTTGTACCTTCGTAATCACCATTAGACTCATCCAACTCTTTCCCAGATTGACACCCAAACACATTGAAATGACCGAATTGGAGCTTCCGGTGCGAATACCAAGCGGTAGAGCATGCCGTTTCCAAATTTCTGGTGGCGTGAATTGCGTCATGACACTTTTATACTGTGCAGTCGACAAAATCAAAAAACAACGCGCCTACGTGAAATTATAAATATAAAATGGCGGCAATTTACCCATCACATCTTATATATAACTTCAAGCGTTGTAATAATAAATACTTCATATTTGAAATATACGTCCTATTTTTTTTTTATTAAATAGTATGGATTATTTCCACCGGTCTGCGCATTTGAAAAATCTGAGTAAAAAAAAAATGTATCCGCCGACACGAATCGAACCTGCGTCCATCTTTTTCGTGGATTGTAACATTTGATATGTCAGGCTTCACAGTATGTAAGGCACTTTTTGTCCTATTTAAGGAAATTACATTATAAAAGAAAAATTGTACGAACATCAGAAACACAGAATAAAAAAGTTTATAAAATTTTCCGTGCCTCATCACATTCAATGAAACGCACACACATTATATATATATATATATATATATATATATATATATATATATATATATATATATATATATATATAAATAAATAAATAAATAAATAAATAAATAAATAAATAAATAAATAAATAAAATAAAATGCTTTCATGATTTCTAGATATAATTGTGGTCATATTCATTTGTGCATATAAATTATAGTTCATGCAGAAAACGTCAGCGCTATCACTCACACATATCTCGTAGCCTGAAAGAGAATATGACTAAAAAAAATGTTCTTTTGGTTAAAGGAAAACCAAAAAAACCAAAAAAACACCACTTGTCAATTCTTACTCGCCTCCTGTAATTGGATACTAACTCAATTTTAGTCACAGATTTGTCCTGCCTTTTCATTTTTATCTTATCAATCAACTATCTGAAGTGAATTGTGCAAAGGGAAAGTTATGAAATGATACTATAAAACGAACTAAAGCAATCCAGAGACATCGTCCACTGAATTACAAATTCAGAAAAGAAATGTGTCATATGCCAAATGTTCCGAGTATTCATTCTATGCTAATGATATCGGTCAAAGTATTCCTCAGTGCGACTATCTTGTACAATACTTTTCTCCATAATAAAAAGCTATGAGTTAAAACGCTTTAAAAATTAGTTAATTAGACATCCCTTAGTAGTCATTAATAATTCCCTATTAAAAGAACAAGATATGTGTCTGCTATTTTTAGTGATTAAATTATTTTTCCATATCAAATATAAGTATGTATATTACCAGGTCACATTTTTTTAAGATTTTATTTTTCAAAATATCATTTAAGGAATTATTTTTTGACAATGACTGCAAAAAATAGCTATTTCATTTCTCTGATTCAGTAAATTTTTAGATTTCATATATAAAGTTAGGAATATATAGTTTCTCATGTATGCACAAAGGACATGGATCATTTATTGGCTTTGTCCTTTGTACATACATGAGAAACTATATATTACTAGCTTTATATATAAAATATAAAAATTAAAAATTTACTGAATCAGAGAAATGAAATAGCTATTTTTGCCGTCATTGTCAAAAAAAAAAAAAAATTCCTTAAATGATATTTTCAAAAATAAATATTAATATATGTCTATATATGACACTAAATATCCAATAAAATAACCCCTTGGCTTTAGAAAAAAACATAATAATTGACCAATATAGCTGGATGTCTTCAATCACCAACAAGTGTTCTCAGTAGTGCGTAATTCTTTTTATTATATTAATGGATTTTCTTTAGGCCGTCCGCTTGATAGTGCCTATTCTTCCATGATTTTTTTAATTCTAAAGAATCTTTGTACATGGCTCTTTGGAGCAATTACTCCATCTTCAACTCACGTTTTCATGTTCCCCATATTTTAAATTCACTTGCAGCATTAGTTGACCATAGACTTGAAAACGTTAAGGATTTAATGATCAGGAAAGCATTCACCCGGAACTTTCTTTTGCAAAGTAGCAGCTCTTGGAAATAGACTGTTTGAGTTAAACTTCCTCCGTTTGTGGGAAAGTGCTTGAAGAGTCGTTTGGTTTCGTTTGATTTGTTTTGATTTTGCGGCATATCAACCTAAATGCGTTATGTAATGCCGACAAAATTTTTATAGCTGGTAATATTTTTTCTTCCTTTAAAAAAAACATTTCCGGTAATATTATTTCTTACTTAAAAAATCTATTTCCGGTAATATTATTTCTTACTTAAAAAATCTATTTCCGGTAATATTATTTCTTACTTAAAAAATCTATTTCCGGTAATATTATTTCTTACTGAAAAAATCTATTTCCGGTAATATAATTTCTTACTTAAAAAATCTATTTCCGGTAATATTATTTCTTACTTAAAAAATCTATTTCCGGTAATATTATTTCTTACTTAAAAAATCTATTTCCGGTAATATTATTTCTTACTTAAAAAATCTATTTCCGGTAATATTATTTCTTACTTAAAAAATCTATTTCCAGTAATATTATTTCTTACTTAAAAAATCTATTTCCGGTAATATTATTTCTTACTTAAAAAATCTATTTCCGGTAATATTATTTCTTACTTAAAAAATCTATTTCCGGTAATATTATTTCTTACTTAAAAAATCTATTTCCGGTAATATTATTTCTTACTTAAAAAATCTATTTCCGGTAATATAATTTCTTACTTAAAAAATCTATTTCCGGTAATATTATTTCTTACTTAAAAAATCTATTTCCGGTAATATTATTTCTTACTTAAAAAATCTATTTCCGGTAATATTATTTCTTACTTAAAAAATCTATTTCCGGTAATATTATTTCTTACTTTAAAAATCTATTTCCGGTAATATTATTTCTTACTTAAAAAATCTATTTCCGGTAATATTATTTCTTACTTAAAAAATCTATTTCCGGTAATATAATTTCTTACTTAAAAAATCTATTTCCGGTAATATTATTTCTTACTTTAAAAATCTATTTCCGGTAATATTATTTCTTACTTAAAAAATCTATTTCCGGTAATATTATTTCTTACTTAAAAAATCTATTTCCGGTAATATTATTTCTTCCTTTAAAAATCTATTTCCGGTAATATTATTTCTTACTTAAAAAATCTATTTCCGGTAATATTATTTCTTCCTTTAAAAATCTATTTCCGGTAATATTATTTCTTACTTAAAAAATCTATTTCCGGTAATATTTTTTCTTCCTTTAAAAATCTATTTCCGGTAATATTATTTCTTACTTAAAAAATCTATTTCCGGTAATATTTTTTCTTCCTTTAAAAATCTATTTCCGGTAATATTATTTCTTACTTAAAAAATCTATTTCCGGTAATATTTTTTCTTCCTTTAAAAATCTATTTCCGGTAATATAATTTCTTACTTTAAAAATCTATTTCCGGTAATATTATTTCTTACTTTAAAAATCTATTTCCGGTAATATTATTTCTTACTTAAAAAATCTATTTCCGGTAATATAATTTCTTACTTAAAAAATCTATTTCCGGTAATATTATTTCTTACTTAAAAAATCTATTTCCGGTAATATTATTTCTTACTTTAAAAATCTATTTCCGGTAATATTATTTCTTACTTAAAAAATCTATTTCCGGTAATATTTTTTCTTCCTTTAAAAATCTATTTCCGGTAATATAATTTCTTACTTTAAAAATCTATTTCCGGTAATATTATTTCTTACTTTAAAAATCTATTTCCGGTAATATTATTTCTTACTTAAAAAATCTATTTCCGGTAATATAATTTCTTACTTAAAAAATCTATTTCCGGTAATATTATTTCTTACTTAAAAAATCTATTTCCGGTAATATTATTTCTTACTTTAAAAATCTATTTCCGGTAATATAATTTCTTACTTAAAAAATCTATTTCCGGTAATATTATTTCTAACTTAAAAAATCTATTTCCGGTAATATAATTTCTTACTTAAAAAATCTATTTCCGGTAATATTATTTCTTACTTAAAAAATCTATTTCCGGTAATATAATTTCTTACTTAAAAAATCTATTTCCGGTAATATAATTTCTTACTTAAAAAATCTATTTCCGGTAATATTATTTCTTACTTAAAAAATCTATTTCCGGTAATATTTTTTCTTCCTTTAAAAATCTATTTCCGGTAATATTTTTTCTTCCTTTAAAAATCTATTTCCGGTAATATTATTTCTTACTTTAAAAATCTATTTCCGGTAATAAAATATTACCGGAAATAGATTTTTTCTTACTTTAAAAATCTATTTCTGGTAATATTTTTTCAAAAATTTATTGCAGGTATTTTTTTTCAAAAAATTATTGCAGGTATTCTTTTCAAAAATTTATTGCAGATATTTTTTTTCCCATAATGTTTTGCTGGTAATATTTTGTTTTAATAATTTTCCTTCATAATTGTATTGCTGGTAACAATTTTTCAACTAATTGCCCATAGCTGGGACTCTAACATGTTCTACTACCCTGGTTCAGGTTAGAACTGGAAACATCAGCAGTTAGAGGTAGTTTCACACCCCTCAAACCTCTAATCAGAGACCTTGCTGTTGGATGTAGTTTAATGTCTTACCCAGGAAGCGGATGTAGTATATCGTCATACCGAGGACAAGGTAGAAGTGTAGAAAATTCGTTAGTCAAAAGTCTGTGTAATCACTTTGTATGGTTTTGGTCTTAACTGGCTAATGTAAATATAGATCACGTCAATAGAAAAGGGTACTTTATGGAGCGCTAGATAGAACTGACATTTTTTACAGTATCTTTAGTGCGGTTAGAACATAGGATTTCCACTTGATGTTTTAAGTGTGCTTTTGTCTCACCAGACGTTCGAGACAATGAGGATCATTGAGAGTTCAACAACTTCTAAGAAGTGGAAGTGATGAAACTAGTTATTTTCAGGTAATATTTTGTGTTTTTCCTCTCATATTTTTGTACTGGGAGAATAGGAAGCGAAGTAACTGATTTAATTGCCAGAAAATACAGCTTTAACCGCATGATGTCGCGCAGTTAATAAGGCCCCTTCTGTGATGCTATCAACAGTCGCGCACTCAATGAGGCTCCTTCTAAAAAATACAAGCTTATATATATATATATATATATATGAAGAAAAATATACGGAAAAAACAAACAAAAATCCTTATATGCAATAATCCTCTTTTAATGTTAATATGTCGACGTCGGACGTTTCGGTCAATAAACCATCTTCAGGACATATTCAATATAAAATATAAAATATAAATAACATTATCAAACTTAACATGACAAAAAACAATGGACACAAGAACAAGACATATCCAAACAGATAACTAAAAGTTTTATGCGATCAGCGTTTCGTTTTAAACATGGTCACGTTGTCACCAGGTTTGCGACGCTGTGAAAACGTATTCCTAAATTTGAATATTATGAAAGAAAAATGAAAGAAATTCTATTTGATCTAAAATTTATATGTACGCTTGTCGTGCGCACATTTTAAGTCACAGTTTTTGTATGAGATTTGGTAGATGCAAGCATCGGATGTAATATGTTGTTTGCTGGTGCTATTAAATCCAAGTAGAGTTTGAAATATATGAAGATGATTTCAGAATATGAGATAAGCCCGATGGAGACGATTTTCACATATAAATAGTTAGATAAGAAATCCTTTCTGTTCATATAGGAATGCGCGGAGATTAATAGATTCCTGTATTTTCGGATAAGTAGAGTTTCATATCGAAGAGACCCACTTTGTTTGCAGTTCCGATGCGTGTGCGCTGGAGGATGACTTTGTCGTTTATTCAGCATATGGGGACCGGTCTGCCAGAGATGTTTCTTTGCTTGTCAGACGTACTCTCGATGCGAAGGTAGACCTTGTGCATACCGATGCAGAGGGCCGGTTGATCGTGACCGATATTGCCGTGAAAAGTGGTTCGTTCCGGGTCGTTGCGGTTTATGCACCCAATGACCAGGGGGAGCGGGTCTCGTTCTTTCGGCGGTTGGGGCCGTTCCTGGTGGATTCAACGCGCCTAGTTTTAATGGGGGACTGGAATGCCATCCTGGACCCCAAGTTAGACAGGGGGCGGGGTGCTAGTGGGAGAGGCTTGGTCGATCTGATCGACGATTATGGTCTCATCGATAGATACCGGGTCGATCATCCCGAGGGAAAAATGTGGACGTGGGCTCTTAATTGGCCTTTTGACAAGGTGGTTAGCTACCTTGACAGAATGTTAGTGAGAAGAGTCGACATAGAACTACTAGATTGCCCTACGTTCGACTGGGTAGGCTATTCGGATCACAAACTCGTTTGTGCCCGGATGGCGTTAGACAATAGGCCTAGAATGGCTGGGTACTGGAAGTTCAATCTGTCTTTACTGGACAGGCGGGACTTCCAGGAGCAGCTAACTAGACTAATGCAGCGGGAGCTAGTGGGGGCGGTTATCGGGAATAGGTGGTGGGAACGCCTTGAATGTAGTCCTTCACCACTGATATTAGCAAACGGCTCGCTCTAGATAGAGCTGAAAAGGTGAAGACGCTTAAAGCTAGTTATTCCCGGGCGGTGGCTGGGGGGGATCCCCTAGAGATAGCCTTAGCTAAGGAGGCCCTGGATCGATCGAATAGCGAGCGGTACATGGGTCAGGTAATTAGACATAAGTTAAGCAAGATGTCTTCCGAAGCCGTGAACTTGGGCGCAGATCTGCGCAGGGAAGAGGTCCGTCGAGGTGGCGATCGTTACATTCGTGAAGTCAAATCCCCGGAGGGGCGTACTCTTCGGGCCACTGACGACATGTGCGGAGCGTTTCGGCGCCATTTCGAGAACCGGTTTACCAAGGAGCCTGGTCTCCGTGAGGAGGAGTTTCGTAGCTATTTGGCTGACTTTCCTCGGCTTTCGCCGACTGAAGCGGCTAGCTGCGAGGGAGAGATTACGGAGGGCGATGTCTACGCGGTTTTGAAGAAGGTCGGCAGAGGCAAGTCGCCCGGTCTGGATGGTTTTCCCTATGAATTGTACTTGAGGCTGTCGCACATCTTTGTTCCAATTTTGACTGCAGTGTTCAACAACTGGTTTCGGTCGGGGTCCATCCCCAACCGGATCACCAGGGGTGTGATCACTCTGTTGAAAAAGGGCAAAGGTGGTGGGGGGAACCTAGATGATTACAGGCCCATAACTCTGCAAAACACAGAGTTAAAGATTATGGCCAAGATCCTGCAGGAGCGTTTGCAGTCAGTTGCCGAGTCTCTGTTAGGACCTGAGCAGACTTGTTCTGTGAGGGGCCGAACAATTCAGAGCAACCTGCATCTGATCCGCACGATCATAGAGGGTGTAAAAGACGACGAAGAAGCCGCGCTGATCAATTTGGATCAGTCCAAGGCATTTGATAGGGTCGACCATCGCTACCTTGCAGCTGTCCTGCAGGCCGCTGGATTCGCACCCAAATTCTGCCGCTGGATTAGCTTCCTGTATCGCTCCCCCAGTGCGGTGGTACAGGTGAACGGAAGGCTGTCGGACGCGTTCGAGCTGTCTAGGTCGGTTCGTCAGGGTTGTCCGCTGTCGCCTCTCCTTTATGCTTTGGCGTTGGAGCCTCTCCTTCGCCGGCTGAAGGACGAGACCGGCAGTCCGGCCCTACGTGGAATTGCCGTTCCTGGAGGGTCTCGAGCCAAGGTTTCCGCGTACGCCGATGACGTATCTGCTTTCGTGTCGTCCCACAACGACATTGAGGTGGTACAGAAGGCGCTTGATCGGTACGAGAAGGTGACAGGGGCCAAAATAAACCGCAACAAGTCGTCCGGCTTGCGGTTAGGTGCCTGGAAAGGGGTCGCTCTTTCGGGCCGCTTCGGTTGGACAGACGGTCCTGTCCGCATTCTTGGAGTGTGGTTTGGGCCTGACCTCCAGCTGGAGAAGAATTGGTCTAAAGTACGAGCAAAGGTCGATTCCGCCGGTCAGACTTGGAATCGACGGAGGTTGTCCGTGAAGGGCAGGGCGGAGGTGTGTGCTACATACATTTTCCCCCTGATTCTTTATCGATTGTCCGTACTTCCTCTCTGTAAGACTCACAAGAAGGCGCTCGAGCAATCGCTATCCTCCATTTTATGGAGGGGACGCGGGAATCGGGTCGACAGACGAGTCTGCACTAAACGTCCGTGTCATGGGGGGCTGGATATGCCGCACCTGCCGAGTCACATCCGTGCCTCTAGGTTGGCTTTCCTACGCCGTGCATTGACTGGAGGAGATCCCATTCTGGAGGGGATTGTTAGGGACGCGTTCCCTGGCCTTACCATCATGCCCCCCCCCATCTCGCGGGTTGAGCGCGGTCGTAAACCCCGGGATCAATCGGTTTTCCTTCGCGAGTGTCGGTCGGCCTTGAGGGCCGTTTCCCGGTCCAGTGACCTTTCTCGGCCTAGGAAGGTCTTCTATCGTGAATTAGTGGAGAGGCCCGCGAAGGATCTCCTACGAGATACGCTCGGCTTGTCGGAGGAGGAGTATTGCTCCAACTGGTCTTGGGCGCCTGCGGCGGATTACCTCAGTAACCCTGAGTTTTCGCTTAGCTGGCGATTGGCTCGGAATCGGCTGCCTCTCAACGACAAGGCTTTCATATGGAGCTTGGCGGATTTGCCAGACTGTGAACGGTGTGGCCTTGGCTTAGAAGAAACGGCTGCGCACACCTTCTACCATTGCCCCCAGGTCCGCCCCTTATGGGACCATGTCGGCGAGCTGACGGCTCGTCTCGCTCCCGAACAGCTTGTGTCCATTGATCGCGCATACGCGTGTGACAATGTGTCGCCCCCGTATTCCGGGATGAAACGGATGGTGTTTCTGACGCTGATGGCCACGGCTCGAATGGTGATTTGGACGACGCGAAAGGAGGAAGTCTTGCGAGGCAATCGTCTTTCTCATTCGGATCTGATTCGATTCTTTGAGCATCAGCTCAAGATGAAGATTAGATCGGATAGAAAACGATTGCATTCGACAGTCTTTAGCGAAAGGTGGGTAAAAGAAGCGAGCTTGCTTCGTGTGAACGGGGCTAGCCTTGATTTTCTCTTCTAGGTCAACCTTTTGCACATCGGGGTTGCTTCCTGTGGAACCCTCCCCTTGGTTAGGTTAGACAAGCTTCAGTGTACCTAGTTAATGTGAGTAAGTGTTGTTCCTAGCCTGCATCCCGGCCGTTCTTTGGTTATGATCCAAGTCGAGATTCCCATCCTCCCCAGTTTGTTTTGACCCCCGCCCCATTTTCATCTCGACTGGGTCAGTTTTATATTTTCCCATTCCAGCCTAATATTTTATACTTTTTCCCACTCCCTTAGCGAGAGCGTCTCTTGATTTTGTCCTCTGGGCAGAAAACAGCGGCCTCTCTGTTTTATGGGTTGGACGGTCCCTACTAACATCAATTATATGTAGTCTGTATTTGTTTTTATTTTAAGTTTATTATTGGGTTCATTTCCCTCCACTCTCATTTTATCATTATTAGAATTGTATATATATATCATCATCATTAGAATTTTCATGGTATGGGGCGCGATTTTGGTAGGTCTCCCTTGAGAGCACGTGGTATTATGGTGGTTGAAGGTTTGTTTGGTGATGGACGAGTTCTTTTGGTGAATGTGTAAAATGTAATGTATGAATGGGTCGCGAATCTGATTAGCTAGGTATAAGATAGATAGTGTTGACCAGCCTCTACCCCTCCCCTTTATTGGCCTCGTGCCACAATTTGTACTTTTTGTACCAATAAATACCTGTCTTGTTCTTGTGTCCATCGTTTTTGTCATGTTAAGTTTGATAATGTTATTTATATTTTATATTGAATATGTCCTGAATATGGTCTATTGACCGAAACGTCGGACGTCGACATATTAACATTAAAACAGCATTATTGCATATAAGGATTTTTGTTTGTTTTTCCCCGTATATTTTTCTTCATACTGTCGGATTCTATATCCATATATTTGCTTATATATATATATATATATATATATATATATATATATATTGTATGTATATATATTGTATAAATATATATATTATATTATATATATATATCATATATATATATATCATATATATATATAATATATATAATATATATTATATATATATTATATATATATTTTGTTAGGTTGGTGCAAATATATATATATGTATATGTATATATATATATATATATATATATATATATATATATATATATATATATATATATATATATAGTAGAGTTTTTCTCGAAAACATCCAATTAAATATGACAGATAAAATTAATTTAATTATTTATTAATTTTACAGTTTATCTTTAAGATATCTCACATCCAAATCAAATTTATATTAATCTATTCAAATTTCATTATGTTTTTCAGTACTTTTGAACATACACAGTTATTATCTGGAACTTTACTCTTATTATTTACAGTAGACAAAGAGTTTAGTAATATCACACGTCATTTTTAGAAAGGCGATGATTGTTAGATATTTATTTAATTATGCGTGAAACTTTTGTAAGTCCATCATGTTTAGGAATATTTTTTAAAAAATATTAGTCCGTAAGGTCTCTCAAATATTTGTAGTACATGAGGATAAAGGTTTTTTTAAATAAAGTTAAAATGATGTCTTTTTGGTTTAATGAGAATTTTGTATTTATTTTTAACATTTTTTATGTAATTGAAACTTCAAACATTTTATGATTTTTCTTTACCTTGTATTTTCATAAATGCAAAGGTAACCTACGAGTATGTATTGCGAATTGGTGACTAATATAAAACTGTAATATTTTTTTATCGTCTTATGAGTGTTGGCGTTGCTAATTCCCAACGAAAGCAAGACTATAAATAGCATTCGTTTTACCTAACACTGATTTGCAATGTCTCGTTTTCTTGGTCATTTTAATTTCCAATAAGAGAAAAATCAACGATATTGCAATGGTTAAATAATAGATATCTGCGAATGATATTTTTAATGCATTTTCATCATAGGTTTTATTTTATTTAGAATATAATAAGCCATTTATTTAGAATATAATAAGCCATCAGTTTGTGTTCTTTTTCTAACATTCATGTCAACGACATATTTTGTCAAACTATTGTGAATAAATACGTTATGTTCCTCTCTTCTTTAGTTAGTAATGAGTGTGAAGAATGTATTATTTTGGATTGGTGTGATTTGTTTTGTTTTGCGGCATATCAACCTCAATGGGTTATTTAATGCCAACAAGATTTTTATTGCTGGTAATATTTTTTTCAAAAATGTATTGCTGTTAATATTTTTCTTCAAAAATGTATTTTTTAAAACGCATATTGCTGCTAATATTTTTTTCAAAGAAGTATTTTTTCAAAAGTATATTTCTGGTAATAATTTTTCTTCAAAAATCTATTTTTTTCAAAAGGATATTACTGCTAATATTTTCTTCAAAAATGTATTTTTTCAAAAGTATATTGCTGGTAATAATTTTTCTTCAAAATTTTATTGCTGGTAATTTTTTACATAACTATTTTTACACTTTCATAGTGTTTTCACCCCAGATTGGGGTTAACTATATGTCCAGAGCTGAGACCCTAACAGGTGTTACCACCTCTGGTCAGGTTGGACATGGGAACAGCAACAATTAAGAGGTGGTTACATGAGTGGAGGTATTTCTGTATAAATACCAGCTTGATTCATCAGTTAGTTTGCAGGGTTTGTATTGAGTTACAACCTGTTTTATTTTTGTCTGTCAGCTGGGTGCTAGCTGGGACCCTTACGCCGGTAAGTGCTGTTTATTGTATTGTTATTCTACATAAACACTATTTATTTATTAGATTGTTTATTAGAATGGTTGTCAAAACATCAGCTAACTGCCAATTGATTGAAACTCTTGATTCAAAATGGTAAATAATAATAATTTCCTTATAGTTGGTTCACAGTCAGTCAGTTATGTACCATGTGTGATACACGCTTAGGCAATAATGTATCGAAAGATACATGACTGACTACATTTCGCAGATACCTATTGATCAGAGACCTTGCTGTTGGATGTGGTTTATCCTCTTACCCAGGACGCGGATGTTTTTAACGTCTTAACCAGGACGCGGTATTATTTTGGATCAGTGCATCATTTTCTTTATAATAAGTAGTTTGCATGCGTGGAATCATCCATTTTGTAATTGATAAGAAAAAGAGTTTTGCTTGAGGGATGTAATAAATATGTAAAAATATGTCAATTATGTTGGGCGATTTCCTGAAAGATGAAGAGACTCGAGGCGACGGAAATATGGTTCTATAGAAGAATGATAAGGCATCATGGTCCGAGCGTGTGAACAACGACGAGGTCTTAGAGAGGATGCAAAGAAGGAGGAGGCTTATACTTAACGTCAGGAAGAGGCAGCTGAAGATTCTGGGACATATAATGAGGAAGAAAGGCCTAGAGAATCTGATACTCACGAGTGGAATAGAGGGAAAGAGAGACAAGGGAAAGCAACGCATGACATACCTGGCGGGATTAAGCAAGTGAATGACAGAATGTGGTCTGCTGGAGGTAGCAGAGGGAAGGAATTTGCTGAGAGTTGCAAGGGATAGATGTAGGTGGAGGGCCATGATCGCCTATGTCTTGAAAGGACATGGCATATAAAAAGAAAGAATGAAGAGAAAGATTTAATTATAAGCACGAAAAGCATGCTACTAAATGATAGCAGATATATTTAATATATTGATGACATATTTATATTTCTTCTATGTAAACCAGGAATCGGTAACGCGAGGCGTAAGTTATATCATCATTTTTTTCTGTACGCTAAGTCCCTGTAGGGTGTAGGCAATGATATCTTGACACAATTTCCTATCCTTTATAACTCTTAGCAATATCCCTGCCATCCATTATACAAATGTAGATAGGCCATATGATCCCACGAAGAAGAATCACATGGGGACGGGGTAGGAGAACACGAACTAATATCTCCCACCTTTTTGGAGATGAACTCGGCGGAAAGAACCCGTCCTGAGGTGTCAGATCATTTTTCCGTCTCTCTTTAGTATATTAGAATCCAGTATATTAGGTTAGTGTGAAATTTTCCAAGTTTTCTTTTCTCATTATCTCCCATAGAAATCTCAACTCTCTGATAGAGATTCTAAGTGTAAATTTCTTTTTATTTTCGACTTCCATTAAAACTTCCTCGTTGCTTACACAATTGTTATGGGACCTTACCCATGATAACATAATGGACTATTTCATACGTAATAAATACTGCGCCTCAAGAGGAAGCAGAGTTCCGTCTGAAAACTGGAGTTCCGTCTGAAGTTTGGAGTGAAGTCCGTCTGTCAGTCAGTCAGTCGGCAAGCCAGTCAGTCAGTCAGTCGAGTCAGAGGCAGTCCGAAACAGAGTCGTGTTCAGACAATTACTACTAAACCTGATTGTTTGTACTAACACTTTCTACCTCTCTCTATATATTCCAGTTTGTAATATATCTGTGCGTGCTCGAGTTCTTCTTTATTGGTTCTACCTTGGACTATCACCGTGGTACAAGGAACCGGACCATAACAACATTGATCATAAGAAAGGTAATTATGCCGGACAGGGTAGAAAAGGTTTGCATAGAATTATTGGTTTAATATTGAGATTTAGGAGCAAAGAATATTTATTCATATATTTGATATCTAACCAGGCTAAGGTGATGCTACTAGACATACTTGAGTGCATTATTTGATGAACTTCTTTATTCAAAATAATGTTAAATTCATTTCATAATTATTAGGTTGGTGCAAAAATAATGATGTCGTTTTTTGACGTTAATACGTCAAAAAACGACATTATTACGTCATTATTTTTGCACCGACCTAATATAAGAGATGATTTAATGTTTTAGACAAGTGATATACTGTAATAGTGATGTGCATTATTTAAATTATTCGGACTATTGTCCTCATCTTTGCCGCCATATTTATTGCAAAGTTTCGGCCGTTGTACGCTCCAGCCTTCTTCAGGTGGTGGGAATGTCGAACTGAACCGTTTATTTCGCTCGTTGGGGTGGACTGTTCTGGTTCTGTTAGATTTCCCTCTGCAAATTCTCCACTGCCTTGGCCGGGTATTGAACTCATACTCTTTGGGTCATGTCACTGGATCTATCTAACGCCTTTATCCACTGTGCCATGTGTCCTTGAGGAAATCTGTGTATGAATTTCTGGGTATTGATAAATATGGCGACAAAGATGAGGACAATAGTCTGAATAATATAAATAGTGTACATAATACCTCATTTCAGAAATATAGACAGATACTTAGTGATAGTAAGAAAATCCAAGATAAAAAAGAAGGAAAGTATACGACAGAACAAGAACTCTACAATGAAATAACCGTAGAGATTCTGCAATATACTGAGGAATAATATCGATACAATTCGAGAATTCTTCCTAATCTTTGTACTCAGCAGACTTGAGTAAAGCCCGCTCAGTCAGTTATGTGCCATGCGTGGTACACGTTTAGGCGATCATGTATCTTTCGATACACGACTGATGAGGTAGATATTTTTCCAGCAGTAGGTTTCCATTTCATTCTGCGGTAGACCAGTTGCCATCCAAGACTATAGAACCCCGTCTGTCCTGCTATTTACCCATAGTTGGAGAGAGAAGATTAGGATCCATACCTTAAATGAAATATATAACAGCTACGAAATACTTGAAAGCTTCTGTAAAAACCATGTGAAAATCAATATGAACTCCAACAGACAATAAGCTTGATGAGTCACATCACTAAAATAATAAAACAGATTCTAAAGCATAAAGTGAGTAACAGTAGTAGACTAGGAAGAGAGAAAGAATAGTGAGGTTTTGTTGAAGACACTGCAACAAGAAATAATATCTTCATGATCTGAATTCAATCATATTGAGCATTGCAAATGTAAACAGTGTTCCAATAACTTGGACCAATTTTAAATGTCAATTAAGTTTAAGCGTTTAAGGATTTTTTTTCCTTTTATTTCAGATTTAACAACTTAAGTCTTTGGCAATTTCAACCATGAACAGATTAACAATCAAACAACTTGTTAAAGTTTCAAGAGTGAAACTGGAAAGAAATTTGTTCGTAAATTCAAACAAACTGGGTCAGTGGCAGATGTGAAAAGATCATTGCTCGCTCGTTTCCGCCGTTCAGCTGAAAACATTGCTGCAGTGCACGAGAATGTGACCAAAAATCCAGACACCTATATTCGTCATCGCGCGCAAGAATTGAACCTCTCCACAACAACCTTACATCATTTCCAAATGCACTCTCGGTTGGTCGATTATGTTGACCAAAGAAATCGCGAAGTACGCGAAATGCATTTCTGTTTGAACGTCCATTTTCGTAATAAGCTTCGATAACTTTTAACACATTGTTTGATTATTAAATCTTTCCATGGTTGAAATTGCCAAAGTTTTTTAAAGACAATTAAACTTAATCCACACTTAAAATCGGTCCGTAATGTTCGTAAATTCAAACAAACTGGGTCGGTGGCAGATGTGAAAACACCACTGCGTGCTCGTTTACGCCGTTCAGCTGGTGGAAGGAGAAGAAGAGGATTCATACCTTTCTCAAGCATGTAAGTGAATGTAATGGATTCGAACTGGAATTCGAACTCGGCTCTCCTATTTCTCAGTTCGAGCTGCTATCCATTACTCCCCCTCCTAAGCCCGCTACGGGGTCCGAAACTGTATATTCAACTTTGTGATATCCGTTTAGATGGTGCTATCGGCAAGTAATGCTTCATCCCTTCATTTAAACTGTCCTTTTTCATTTTCTCGAGGGCACATCTGCATAATAGAGTCATTAAAGTTCAAGTCATTATGGAGATTACTTACTCAATCGAGACGATTATGCATAACTAAATTTGTAATTTACAATATGCATGTGGCAACTAGTGCATACTTAGGACCACCGACCATATTTCAAGAGGAATTCATAGAAAACATGAAAATAAAACCTAGTTTCCACGAAATTAAATTGCCACAATCAAAACAAAAAATCCTGTTTACCTTTATCCATTTTTACTTCGGGGAAATCTGCAAAACCTTTGACTATAAATTTCCTACCGAAATATGACGCCATTACTGTGGATAAAACACATGAATGACATGTCGAGATAACTGATAGTTTTATTTTTGCTTTATCCATCTTTGCTGCTTATAAAAGACCAGGAAACTCGAAACTTCAGACAGATTCTGACAGCGCAATAAAACTGCTGCAAATATGGATATTAATTCAATAAACACACAGATGGTTTTGGGAAATAACACCCTATTAGAAAAAGAACGGTGACATACGTATTGCTTGGATGGAAGTAGTTGAACATTACTTTACTTTGACAACATGAATGGCCATACAATCCTCACAGTGTTACTAACAACAAAAAGAGAATATCCGAGCATATGCTGATATACTTTATAGCAATATCATACGGTTGACATGGTAAGCTTTAAAGATACTCACATAATACTCTGGCAAAACAACGGATCCTCAATCATAGTGAAATATTATTTACTTGTTAACAGTATATTTTGTCAAACTATTGCCAATAAGTTATATTACTCGCTTCTTTATACAATAATATGCGCGAAGAAGAAATTATTTTATATCGGTTCATATTCTTTATAATAGCTAATTTACATGCGTCAGATAATTCCTTTCAGCTGTAGTTCATATTAAATAGGATGAAAATGAAAGGAATTCAACATTATATGTAAAGATTTATACGCTTGACAGAAGAGCAGTAGAAATAAAGAAGAGCCATAGAAATAGAGTAATGAGCATCCTATCGAACAGAAAAGTACAAACCAACGGATAAAATTTATGGTAATGTTACTATAAGGCCACTATTTACATTATTCGGACTACAGTGTGAGTTCAATACCCGGTTAAGTCAGTGGAGAACTTGGAGAGGGGAATTAACAGGAGATAACTGATAACTAAAAAAACATGTCACGCGGAACTAGAACAGTCTACCCTAGTGAGAGAAATAAAGGGTTAAGTTCTACATTCCAACCACCTGAAGAAGGTTGGAGCGTACAACGGCCGAAACGTTGTAATAAATATGGCGGCAAAGATGATGGCAATAGTCCGAATAATGTAAATAGTATACATAATACATTATCTCAGAAATATAGACAGTTACTATAAGGCTTTGGTAGAGGTTTCCATAGTATAGAGAAGAACATAGTGAGCAATGAATTCAAGACTTTAACTAAGGAACTTACAACCGGCTAATTCACCTTCCTCGCCGTTTGATAGACATAGAGCTCTACAGAAATGTAGCTAATCAGTTTACGAACGCTCATTTTATGTAGTCAGCTATGTACCATGCGGGATACACGCCTAGACAGTCATGTATCTTTCGAGGAAAATCTTTCCCGTAGTAGGTTGCCATTTCTTTCTGCGGTAGATCAGTTGCCATCCAAAGCTATCCTGCTATTTACACATAGCTGGTGGGAGAAGAAGAGGATTTATGTATTAGCATGTAAGTGAATGTAATAGATTGGTCTGAAATTCGAACTCGGTTCTCCGATTTCTCAATGCGAGCCACTTTCCACTACTCCACCGTGCCTCCTTTTATGTAATACAAAACTAAATAGAAATTTCATCTCAGTTATAATTTAAAAAAAAAAATGATTGTATTTTGACTTCGAAGCTTTGAGAATCAAGAATGAATACATCCATCTCATCAGCTAAACAATTCCGATAATCCAGGGCATGCCGGGAAGAAACCAATCTTGTGGAAAAACTGACAAAAAAATAAGAAATAGAACAATTAATAGTAAGACTTGTGAGATATTTCTGTGGTATTTTATTAAACCTTTAACTGCCAAATTTTTTAATGCGCATTTTTGGCTCAGACAGGTGTCTTAGGAGTTAAAACAACATATTATATAATATTAAATTTTTCTTCGAATAGCTGGTACTTTGAAACTTTATAAAAACTAGAACATCAAATATATATGTGTATAATACATCAAAACATAATATTGATTAGAAATAATAAAAAAATACTTTTCAAAATAGTCATTATTTTTCTACTCGTGAAATGAAAAATTACGACAGAAAGTGTCCTATATGATTAGTTATGGTTAATAATAAAAAAATCATTAAAGTCTAAGTGTTGTAAAATATACAGTAGCGGCCATAATATAAGGAACGGAATCAACAAAGACATAAATATGTGTATTACTTAAAAAGTAATGCATGATTAGCAATGAAATTTTTACCGAATAAAGATTAGGGTGTAATGCATAAATATTATACAAAGTTACAAAAATTTACATAATAGTTTTTTTTAAAAATAAAGATTAAATGGAACAAAGGAAATAAGCTACTGGAAAAAAGTTAAGGAACGATGTTTATAATTTGCATAAACTTTTAATTTACATTGTTAAGAAACCCGATGGAGATTTTAAACAATAAGTAAAAGTTCATTTATCATTAGGACTTTATTTTTAAGCAATATGGCAAATTCTACATTTAAAACGTTCTCTTTTGAAGGAAAAAACTCATTATCGCTAACTATCAAGAAAAAAAGTCAATTTCAGAAATTTCTGATATTGTTCATAGGTCTAAAAGTGTCGTTCATCGTGTAATTAGCAGGTACTAGCAGCATGGACCGGCGTTGCCGGTGCTTGATGCAAAAATCGTACGACTCATACAGCAATCGCTATCACTTGACTTAAAATATTTTTGCCCTTCCTTGCCTTTAAAGAAGTGCCCTTTTCCGTGCTGATGTTGCTACATGCCTTACTTCATGCCTATCTCACACTGCAATTTTTTTATAAGCTCTATACTAAGCATTAAATCTGTTACGAAAAAAGAACTAAAAAAAATGAACACAAAACGATCAGCTTTTAAAAAAAGACTAGTAACTGGAAAAACCGAATGAAAAAAGAATGTTAACAACAAATACTTTTTTAGACCCAACCCAGTTCTGCGGAATCAGAATCAACGTTGAGTTTAAGCAAGCGAATGAGCCAATTGGAGTAAAGTGCCATGCAGATTTAAATTTTTCCCACTTGTGACAAATGCAGCTATCGATTTTTTTTTAATCCTAGCATGCTAGTTAACATTTGTGTTAGTCAGCTGTTGGCTCTCACGCTGGCCAATAGAACCTTCTTGCCTATTTGTGGCAGCCAGCTATTGGCTCTGACTCTGGTCAGTAGAAAATGGCTGCAAACTACATGAAAACTGCCGTAGAAGCATGAAAAAATCGATTATTTCCACTATCGATGGGAGGTGGGAAATGCAATGTCGATCTTGGCCTTCCAGCTAACTTGGAGCATGTGCATGTAAATTTTGGTGCGAGTCTGTCGAAAATTGCGGCCGTGCATTCATTACACACACACACACACACACACACACACACATCATGCCTTTTATAGATAGAGATAAAAGCGATAAAACGTTAGATGCAAAACCAAAAACCCGCAAACCTCCAAAAACATCGCAAAGAGAAGATCGAAGAATTGTTAGAATATCTACAAAAAAAACGTCGTTTTGAAACTGCTACATCAAACGCCCGTAAATTTAATAAAGAGACAGATAATAAGATCTCAAGAATAACGGTTGTTCGCAGGTTAAAAAATGCAGGATTGCATGACCGTATTCCAGTTTCGAAGCCTCTCATTTCAAAGCGAAACCAAAGTGCACGCCCGGAGTATGCGAGAGAACATGTTGTTTGGATTGACGCACAATGGGATACAGTTCATTTCAGTAACGAGTCCAAGTTAACTATGTTTGGTTCTGAGGACAAAACTTACGTACGCCTTAGAACAGGTGAAAGAGTGTCTTCTCAATGTGTCAAGAAAACCGTTAAGTTTGGTGGCGGCAGTGTGATGGTGTGGGGAATGATTTCATCTGCAGGAGTTGGCCCTATCATCCGCGTACATGGCAATATCAATGCTAAGATTCACAAAAGGCTTCTTCAGCAGCATGTGGTACCAAGATTACACCATAATCTTTATGAATCTCCTATTTTCATGCAGGACAATGCACCTTGCCACAAGGCTCAGAATGTTGCGGCTTTATTTGAAGAAGGAGGAATCGCCCTAATGAAGTGGTCAGCCCCGACCCCCGACCTGAATCCAATAGAAAATGTTTGTAAGATAATTGGAGAAAGGGCTCAGAAAAGAAACCCGAAAAACCAGGATCACTTATGGGAGTTATTGAAAGACGAATGGGAGGGAATTACTGCTGATTTTTGCAAGAAATTAATTAGATCATGTGGTCGATGATGCAGAGAGGTCATTGAAAATAAGGGGATGTTTACCAAATATTAAATTTTGTGGATATTTTGTTCACAATCAAGTATTAACAAGGTCGTTCCTTAACTTTTGTCCAGTAACTTATTTCCTTTGTTCCATTTAATCTTTATTTAAAAAAAAAAACTATTATGTAAATTTTTTTAACTTTTATATAATATGTATGCATTACACCCTAATCTTTATTCGGTAAAAAATTTATTGCTAATCCTGCATTACTTTTGAAGTAATACACATATTTATGTCTTTGTTGTTTTCGTTCCTTATATTATGGCCGCTACTGTACCGCTGCAAATGCAATGTATGTAAGCAATTCAATGTAAATTCAAGGAATAGCATGTAGTGAGTTTAATTTTAACAGATCCTCAAAAGGGACTCATGGCTGGTAATGGGTTAATAAATTCAGCAGGTAAGTATGAATACCATTGCCTACTATTGAATATAAATAATTCAAATCGGATTCAGTGTGGATTGTATACAAAGACGTCTCTCTATATTATGACAAAATAACACAGCGTTGGGCAGGGGAGGTAGCAATGGTACATCAAGTTGGTTGAAAACTGCAAAAAAAATGAATTCATTGAAATATTTGCTTTTACGGCGTATCATTGGTGTCATTTAAAGGTAAAAAATTTTAGAGTGTAAGAATATTTTTTTACTGCCAATTAATATTGCAGGAATAAATTTGAGAATATCAATGACTTTTACAGATAGATGTCATACTATTTAACCCATATCTGAAGAGGGGAATGGATTCCTATTTTTCCCAAATGTATTTACGGTTAAGTGAATATAACGAAATCGTGAACAGAGTAGAAATGGACAAACATTTATAAAGAAATAGGTAGTGAAAATTAAGACTTCAGAGAGATACTATGAAAATGCCCATTAAATACAGAATTGAGTAATCGCCATTAAGGAAATAAAACGAATATACACTACGACTAAAATGGGAGAAATATTCTAAATGAGGATAGGATATATATATATTAGGTTGATGCAAAAATAATGACGTAATAATGTCGTATTTTGACGTTAAAAAATACGTCAAAAACGATATTATTACGTCATTATTTTTGCACCAACCTAATATATATATATATATCTTAAAAATCTATCAATGATGATTTACTAAGCGTAACTGAGATATGTTTCAAGCCGGTTAGCATAAAGAACTCAGTTAGGACAAAACTCATTTCTCAGTCGTAATTCATTGAGTAAGACAAGATTGTTAATGATCACATCACCTCAAAGTGGTCAAAAAGCAAATTAAAACATTTACCAATATATGCATTACAAAACAGATCATATTAAGGCCTACCAACGATTGAAATGAAATTCTGAATGTGACCATCTTAAAAGTGAACACATTCCTCTTTGATAGAACCTGTCACACTAACAAGAATTACATTAACCTTAAATTGAGATAATATTTGATGTAATGTTCTTTTTCACTGGGTGATTAATACTGTGCTCACTTACTGGGATCATTTTCGTATATTACCTCTGCCAGTTTAGAGATTTCAAGCACTGTTAATAGCTACCAGGAATCCATATATTCATCGTATAGATAGGTGGCAGTTGCCTCCGGAACCTAAAACCGTTGCTCGAGCGGTGATACACCGACTCCATCTGTTTCGAACAACACTTTAAAATCCTGGCCACGTCCTATATTGATTTTCCAAGCTTATCTTAGATGTGGCACAAGGCCGAAAGTAGGGGGCACCCAGAGAGAATCGAACTCACTACTCAGTCATAATTGTTCTAGCTTGCTAACAATTACGCCACCTCAAGGTGCCCCTGGACACGTCCTATAATTGCCATAACAATACTGTTATAGCAACTCTACATACCTGAATCTTTCCTCAAACATTCGTCCTCCAGTTGACTCCATTTCTATAAGTTTGGATACAAAACTATCTAGTGTACTGCTGATTATATTTTATAGCCATTCGGTTTATACGTATACATATATGTGATGATATATAAAACAAAATGAAACAAAAAGATGGATAATTTATTGCAAAATTTCTACATAAACGTAATTTATTTTAATATATATATATATATATATATATATATATATATGTTAAGCGCAAAAATGGAGTAAAATAAAATCATTGATATTGACAAATTTATTCAACAATAAATCTTCACTTTAAACCTATTCGTCCCTCTCGCCACTTTTCGATCAAGTTGAAAAATTCGCACGATATTTAAAAGATTCAAACGGATTAGATTTCAAACGATCTTCAACACAATAAAAAAAAAAAACATGAATTTAGAAATATAGAAATACTTCCAAATTTAATCAATGAATATACATTATCTAATAATAATAATAAGTAGAAGATTAGGAAAAAAAGCTGTGTCGACTGAAAACAACAGCAACAACAAAAACTCAGTTGAAAAGTAATCAGAATCAAATAAATTAACTGAAAGTGTGTCTTACATCATGCAATGTAAATTAAACAGTTAATTTATCTCCGGTAATTAATTCAGTGTGTATTTTTTCATTGTTCAGTTAACATTGATTTTAGGAAAATTTGCATATGTCCCTGTATGATGAATTCGCGGCTTTGATCAATGGGGAGAAGAGAGAACACAGTCCAACTAACAAGGAGCTAATTTGAAATATATTGAATATCTCTGATAAACACACACGTGTGTGTATATGCGTGTTCGTATTCACATCTCAGAATTTCTAAGACGATATATCTAAATGAGACTTTTTTTTGCAATTGACTTGAAAATGCACAACGGTTTCGATCCTGGAGTATACGTGCCGACATCGTGACAAAAAAAAAAAAAAAAGAAGATTTCTATGTTTACTAATTTCGCCACAGATTGATATGTGACCACATGTAAAACAGTAATATTAAGGAAGAATTTTCAGTCGGTTTCCGTGGAAAACAGGCGCAATATATACAGGAATATGAACATAAAAGTATGCATAATTTGTGTCTATTTGTATAGTGCATCGCAATATCAGAATATAAAATAAAACTGCATCCTTTCACAATGAAATGTCGAAAAGTGAAATTGAA
The DNA here is from genome assembly GCA_963932145.1 of Acanthosepion lycidas. Classification (NCBI taxonomy): domain Eukaryota; kingdom Metazoa; phylum Mollusca; class Cephalopoda; order Sepiida; family Sepiidae; genus Acanthosepion; species Acanthosepion lycidas. Next base: position 79,487,230 of record OZ010594.1, on the reverse strand, counting down.
AACTGATAGATAGAAATAATGATTGAGGCTTCAGAATAAAGATTTTCATCATAAGGACATGCACTCTGAATATTTCATTTGAATTTATATTAAGTATTTTAAACACACACGTTACTGAGTGAGCATTTCTTTTTTTCTTACTGTAGAAAGTAATATATATATATATTTCTTTCCTACTGTAGAAAGTAATATATATATATTTTTTCTTTCCTACGGTAGAAAGTTATATAGATATATATCCTTTTCTTTTCTACTGTAGAAAGTTTATATATATATATATATATATATATATATATATATATATATATATATATATATATATAAATTTCTTTCCTACTGTAGAAAGTATATATATATATATATATATATATATATATATATATATATATATATATATTTCTTTCCTACTGTACAAAGTAATATATATATTTCTTTTCTTTTCTACTGTAGAAAGTTATATATATATATATATATATATATATATATATATATATATATATATATATATATTTCTTTCCTACTGTACAAAGTAATATATATATATATATATATTTTCTTTCCTACGGTAGAAACTTATATAGATATTTCTTTTCTTTTCTACTGTAGAAAGTTATATATATATATATATATATATATATATATATATATATATATATATATATATATATATATATGCGTATCTGTGCACACGTGTGAATTAAGAAAATGTAAGAAAATAACTAAACACACGCAAATATATATATATATATATATATATATATATATATGTGTGTGTGTGTGTGTGTGTGTGTGTGTGTCTATCCCTTTATCAAATTTTAGTGTAGGCCCATAAATTATTTTATTTTCTTTCTCTCTTTCTTGGGACAAAAATTTCTTTAGATAATATAATCAGACAGAATTTACAAACTCTTTTCGATTTTCTGTGGTTTATTTCCGGCTTAAACTTCCGGTAAATCTATTAGCCATTCGTTTTATTGGATCCTCGTAGTTTTTTATCACCAGACTGTGTATTCGACGCTTTCAAAAATATCAACGCTTCTACAAGTAACATATGTTTTCTATTTGTATTCTTGCTTTTTTCCACGATTTCTTTAAAACAAAACAAATAGAAAAATAACACAAAAACACTATTAAATCTAATTTAAGCCTAGATTTACTTTCATACGGTGTGACATTCGTCTTTTTTCATTGATCATTGAAACAGCAAAAGTAACGTTTTGTCCATTTGAAGTCATTACACAGTCAGTTTTTTCATTTTAAAACAGTCGGCTTCATATTCCAGAAACATTTACTTGTTTCACCATAAGTTCTGGATGCCTTTTTAAAAGAATAAGGACTTGATTTTTGTATTGGCTCTAAATAACATTTTTCCTTTCATGCAAAGCCTTCTAGTTTTTCACAATCTGATATTAACTTTTTCCCCTATAATTTCACTTTGATACGTATGTTAGTGTGTCCAAACTAATGCCCAATAATTGTAATTCATATATCCAGACATTTTTACCTTTAACCAAATTTTGTAACTTAAAATCTCTGTCGCAAACTGCAGATTGTTCTTTAAACCCTAATATAATGATTGTTTAATGATTGACCTCAATGGAATATCTGTACCTACACTCCAAAGACCGTAGAGAGCAGTTTGAATATATTTTCAGAGACTTTTTTAACATATTAATAAACATTGTGTTTTAATGGAATGTCCCACACTCCCTATCGCCTATATCGACTGGCAATATCAGTAGATATATACAGGGTGTCCATAATGTTCGTGTGCACTTTAAAAAATTATAACTTTATTTGATAGAAATTATAACTTTATTTGATAGAAATTATAACTTTATTTGATAGAAATTATAACTTTATTTGATAGAAATTATAACTTTATTCGATATAAATTATAACTTTATTTGATAGAAATTATAACTTTATTTGATAGAAATTATAACTTTATTTGATAGAAATTATAACTTTATTCGATATAAATTATAACTTTATTTGATAGAAATTATAACTTTATTTGATAGAAATTATAACTTTATTTGATAGAAATTATAACTTTATTCGATAGAAATTATAACTTTATTTGATAGAAATTATAACTTTATTTGATAGAAATTATAACTTTATTTGATAGAAATTATAACTTTATTTGATAGAAATTATAACTTTATTTGATAGAAATTATAACTTTATTTGATAGAAATTATAACTTTATTTGATAGAAATTATAACTTTATTTGATAGAAATTATAACTTTATTTGATAGAAATTATAACTTTATTCGATATAAATTATAACTTTATTTGATAGAAATTATAACTTTATTTGATAGAAATTATAACTTTATTTGATAGAAATTATAACTTTATTCGATAGAAATTATAACTTTATTTGATAGAAATTATAACTTTATTTGATAGAAATTATAACTTTATTTGATAGAAATTATAACTTTATTTGATAGAAATTATAACTTTATTCGATATAAATTATAACTTTATTTGATAGAAATTATAACTTTATTTGATAGAAATTATAACTTTATTTGATAGAAATTATAACTTTATTTGATAGAAATTATAACTTTATTCGATAGAAATTATAACTTTATTTGATAGAAATTATAACTTTATTTGATAGAAATTATAACTTTATTTGATAGAAATTATAACTTTATTTGATAGAAATTATAACTTTATTCGATATAAATTATAACTTTATTCGATATAAATAATCTGTAAAAATGTTATAAAGTTTAATGTACCTAGTTTTAAGTGTAGCTAAAATAACTAATGTGATTTCAGGGATTACTGTTAATCAATTGGCAAATGTTTTTCGTGAACTGCAAAATCGTATTACCCTTTGTATTGCTAATGATGGAGGACATGTGGAAACTTAAATAAAATTTCGATAAAACCTTAAAAAGGTACAGATTTACTTCTTTCTAATCCTTTTTACAAATTATTTCTATCGCAAATACAAATAAAGTTATAAATAAAAGTTTTTTAAGTGCACACGAACTTTATGGACATCCTTTATTGTGAGCACATGATCTATCTGGGGGCTAGCTTCGGCAATTATTTCGAGATTCGTATCTGTGCTGGTCGAAATCTCTGCTTTACGGCAGAGAGGAACTCAGACAAGACTATGCCGAAGGGCAGTCTCGTCCGGGGTGGTATACAGCTACGCGACCCAGTGTATACGGGGGTCTACAGGGAATTTCTTCCCGAGCCTTCGGTCTCGGTTCCGCCCTGCATTGAAAAAACGGCCTTGTGCCACATTCTGCCTATAAGGTAAATAACCTTGATTCGGAAATTTCTAACCTTCCACCCGATTCCCTGTCTTTCATTAGTGTATTCTGTTTACAATAAACCTCTCTTTCTTTCATCTACGCGAGGGTTGCTTTTCGTTCACTCGAGTACCACATTTGTCTGTGTGTAACGTCTTTAAGAATGCAACATATTTAAATAAAACCTGCAGATTGAAGGTGTATCAAATATAACCTGCCAAGCAACTGATGAAAATTATACCAAAATCTCACCATATATGATATAACCAGGGTTTTGTTTGCTTTTACTGCAGTGCTTATATCACTCTCAATATAGGAATGAGCCTAGACATGCAACTAAAAAATACCAGTTGCGTATTCTACTGTAATTGTTCTCTGAACTGCATTTCATATATATCATGTTATATATGAAATATATATAACATGTTCATTGGAAAGCAGACAAGGGGAACGCGTGAATAATTTTCATGTTATCAAATATAAGGCAAATGTATCCACTTCCTGTAAGTAAACACGTCAATTGCTATACCGGCTGCACTCACAGGCAAAATAAAATCTCTTATCGAACAACAAAAAATCTATCTCCTTAGATAGACCGCATCAAGTAAAAATATATCTCCTATCTATAATTATGGCTGACAGAAGTTTCAAGAACAGAGCAAGTCATTACCCACTGAAGACACTATAGAAATTTTTAAGTGGCAGCTCACATATATTTAAGACTATTTTTAGATGCTTGTGGCACAAAATCAGAAATCATAACTCTCAAATTAATTATATCAGAAACTTCTAAAACAAAATGGAGGAAAATGTGTTGATGAAATTATCAATAAGTGGCGGGCTTTTTTGGATTATGTCTAATAAATACGCATCGCAAAGTTTTACTGTCATACATAATGATATGAATAAATTTTAGAGAATTACCAAGGATAACCAGATTTCATGGTTTGATAATTTATTATTTATTTACTAAATATATGGTGTAGTATGTGTCTTACTTCAGATCATGCGATAATAGACTTTGCTCTCAGTGTCTGCTGCAGAGTTGACCTGAGGTATAATATACTTGTCGGTAGTGAAGACCAACGCTATCAGCATATAAATTCATAAGAAATGCACGCACGGGTAAGAGAAGAGTCAGATAGGGGAACTTTAATCGCTCTCATACTACATAATATCCTAAAGTGTTTAAATAACGGTGGATACGCTCTAGCAAGCAGCAATTTATGCGGTATGGGAGTTGCTGAGTATATCTTATATCTGCTTAGGTACATTCCACGGTTATAAATTTGTCCCGATTTCATGAATTTTGGAAGTCATTAATAAAATTATTAGGTTGGTGCAAAAATAATGACGTAATAATGTCGTTTATTGACGTTAAAAATACGTCAAAAAACGACATTATTACATCATTATTTTTGCACCAACCTAATAATTCTAGCAAGCCTTGAGATAAATGTGAAAGTTGGAAATTACTCGAACGTTTCTGGAATGATTTTCGTGTCTCCGTTCTCTATCATATCCTGAAAATTGAATTTGTTGAGAATACAAGATGGATGCCCCATGAATTGTCCAACAAAAATCGCCGAGATCGTGTCACTCTTCTCTCCTGTGTCGCTTCATCAGTAATTCGTTTATGAATCGAATCGCTCCTGGCGGTGAAAAGTGGATAGCGTAAAAGAATGCTGGGAGAAAAAAAAATTCCTTTTCTGTATGACCAACGAGTATTCTCAAGTTCAGAATGAGGAATAAATGAAAGAAGGTTAAGTTCGCAATATGGGAGATATAAAGGGACCGAGTCAATGTGAGCTTCTTAAAGAAAACGAGAATATTAACTGTATAAATTACTGCGAGTCACCAGTCTATGCAAACTGAAGAGGCAATATTCTTCAGCATGACAAGTCGAGGCCACATGTACCTTAGGCAATCCAGAAAAATAGAGGAGTTCTGGTGAGAATTTCCGAGTCCTTCTCCTATATTATCCAAACATAGAATTCGATTTTCAGTTGTTCATGCAATTGTAACAATTTGATGGGAAAACATTTGTCAATATTGAAGAGTTAGAAAGATCGGTGGAAAATTTTTCGAATGCTTAAAACGAGATATTTTACAAAAGAGGCATTGAAATATTTTCTATTGGGAGGAAAATGCTGTCACACAGTAATACTGATTGGGCCACTCAAAAGATCAAATAGAATATTCCAAATAGGCCTTTTTTCAATCCTATAAAATGGAAATGAATTTCTGGTAGACTTGATATATCTTATAAATATTCCATTTCACTAGTATTTTTCTAATAATTTCTGTTGTTTTTTCCGACTTTCAAATCGATATTCAACAAACCGTTAAGAAAGACGAGTCAGAAACAAAGAATTAATTCCTGCTGAGATTTCAACTCGAATTCCTCATCCTGTCGAACATGACCAGTCAGACTACCAAGTTTACATTGAAAGAGATATTCTGATTTATTCAAATGTTTATAGTAATTCCATTCTGGTCAGTGTACAACTAAATCGTTTTATCGCATACAATAGTAATATTAAATGTAATGTATTCGAGGATTTAAATAAAACATTTTCAGTATTATCAATTATAGCTTTACATCTAAGGGATTCCTGATATTTAACTATCGGAACCTAATTAGTAAAGCCTCCGATAATTGGTTTTCACTATGTAGAATTGTCAGTGGAAGGCAAATCATAAAATCTTGTTTGAATCCTGTCGGCGGATCCATATTTTTCTAACAAGATTTCTCGAATATTTAGGCCGGTAGATGTAAATAAATAAATATACTGTTTAACAATACAAACAGAACATCTACTGAAATGAGTATCCATTTAAAAAAAAATAACATTTATACAAATAAATGAAAAAACACTCGCTTTGGTTTAGTTTCTTTAGTTTTAAGGCATATCAACCTCAATGGGTTATTTGATCCCGACAAATTTTTATTGCTGGTAATATTTTTTTCAAAAATGTATTGCTAGTAATGTTTTTTTCTTCCTTCAAAAATCTATTTCTGGTATTATTTTTCTTCAAAAATCTCTTTCAGGTAATATATTTTTTTCAAAAATGTATTGTATTTAGTATTTTTTTTTTTCAAATGTATAGCTGGTCATATTTTTTCCAAAGAAATGTATTGCTGGTAATATTTTTTTTTCAAAAATGTATTGCTGGTAATATTTTTTCAAAAGTGTATTGCTGATAATATTTTGTTTGTAATAATTTTATTTTAAAATGTATGCTGACAATAATTCTTCCTCCACAAAAGCATTGCTAGTAATAATTTTTCTACAAAAAATGTATTGTTGATAATAATTTTTCCTTCAAAACTATACTGCCGGTAATGACACTTTCTTCAAAAATGTATTGCTAGTAATAATTTTTCCTTCATAAAGGAATTGCTGGTAATAATTTTTTTCTCAGAAATATATCGCTGGTATTAATACCTATGTTTACACCTCCACGGCGTTTTGACGTCTGTTTGGGGGTCAACTATTTGCCCCTATCTGGAACTCTAACAGATGGTTTCTTGCCGTCAGTTCATAGGAACTGGGGTGCTTGACCCTCATATGTAGAATACGATGGGCGAGTCCACTATATATATATATATATATATATATATATATATATATATATATGTATGTATGTATGTATGTATGTATGTATGTGTGTGTGAATGCTGTATCCTAGAAAAGGAATAATGAGGAATAATGAATGAGGAAACGGAGGTTGGAAATGAAATGCTAATCTTTATAACATCAACAAAATACAATACTCGCCAGCGGTATGAAGTAGGTAAACCACTGCTAGCGGTGGACTACTTAGACAGGATATTACCCCCACTTACAATAGTGTCCAACGTAATTATGAGGATTGAGACATAACCATTATCCTTCCTATGTACGATATATAACAATTGTTTCTTGGTATATTCAAATAATGTACCATTTGTTACGGCGCCCAGTTTCCCTATGATAGGAACACTGATCTATTAATAAAACTCATTGTATGTCTTAATAATGTTACCTGCTGCGAGAATGAATGTAGAACTTAACCTTTAATTATTCCCTCAAAGGATTCTAAACCTTATTAAAAAACGAATACGGCCCCATATAAACCATGGCAAATGTAATAGACACAAGTGAAAGTATTACCGTCTTTATTCAAAATACAATGAGAGGAATATTGACGATCACAATTAAATGGAAACTAATAATTTCTTTGGATAACGCGCAATCACAGCTAGCTGCAAATCATAAAGGGAAAATATTTGCAATGTAGGACAAAAAATTACGATGAACATTCGACAAAATGATATTAAAATATTTATATACTGAATACTACCTTTTGAAATATGCATAACCTAGATTGTATTAAAATTGTATAAAAAAATCTTAGAATAATTTAATTAATAGCATCAATATAAAATCAATTTCGTTGTGTGTTTGTCTAAAATCACAGAAAATCTCTCATAATCGTATTTGTTAATATTTCCATAAACCCTGCACTTTTTATTCATCAGGTCAAATACATCTTAGAGTAAAAGCAAAAAGGAAAACTGAGGTGAAAGAAAGAAAAAAAAAGTAAAAACTATTAAAATAGAAGACGATGACAGTTTATGTTTGTAAAGAATGGAAAGAATAATAAGAAAAAAAGTAATGTATAGGAGAGGATGAAAAAGTGAGAAAAACAAGAATTAAGATGATGATTAGGTAGGAAGATGTAAAAGAACAAAAAGTTGACAGAGGGAGAGAGAGAGAGAGAGAGAGAGAGAGAGAGAGAGAGAGAGAGAGAAGAAAAGGGAGAGAATAATATGAGAGGACGTGATAATAATTTGATCTAAAATGGAGGGAAGTAAATAAACAAGAAGATAAAGGGAACGAGGAAAACAATAAAATAAAATACAACAAATAAGATTATAAAAAATAGTTGTCAACTGAACGAAGGAGTAACAGAGAAAACTGAATGAAGGAAAAGTTAAAAGACGAAAAGAAGGAAGTGATGTTGGCGAAAAGAAAGGGACTATTATATTAGCAGTGAGTAAAATACAATAGTATTCCATGAATAAATAATACATAGAGAGGAGAAGTATTAAAAAAAAGGAAGAGGAATATAAAGCAGGGGAAAGGGGTTTTAGAAGAAAAGAAAAAACAAACAAACAGTATAAATGGTGTGAGAAGGCAAAAAAGAGAACAAGAATGAAAAGAGAAAGATAAAGAAAAGAGAACGAAAATGAAAAGAGAACGGGAAAGAAAAGAGATCGAGAATGAAAAGAGAACGAGAAAGAAAAGAGAACGAGAAAGAAAAGTGATCGAGAATATAAATAGAACGAGAATGAAAAGAGATTGAGAATGAAAAGAGAACGAGAAAGAAAAGAGAACGAGAGCGAAAAGAGAACGAGAATGAAAAAGAGAACGGGAAAGAAAAGAGATCGACAATGAAAAGAGAACGAGAAAGAAAAGAGAACGAGAAAGAAAAGTGATCGAGAATGTAAATAGAACGAGAATGAAAAGAGATTGAGAATGAAAAGAGAACGAGAAAGAAAAGAGAACGAGAGCGAAAAGAGAACGAGAATGAAAAAGAGAACGGGAAAGAAAAGAGATCGACAATGAAAAGAGAACGAGAAAGAAAAGAGAACGAGAAAGAAAAGAGAACGAGAATAAAAAGAGATTGAGAAAGAAAAGAGAACGAGAAAGAAAAGAGAAGGAGAATGAAAGAGATCGAGAATGAAAAAAGAATGAGAAAGAAAAGAGAACGAGAAAGAAAAGTGAAAGAGAAAGAAAAGAAAAGGAGAATGAAAACAAAAAGAGAAAGAAAAGATATCGAGAATGAAAAGACAAGGAGAATGAAAAGAGAACGAGAAAGAAAAGTGAAGGAGAATAAAAAGAGAAGGAGAAAGAAAAGATATCGAGAATGAAAAGAGAAGGAGAAAGTAAAGAGAACGAGAAAGAAAAGAGAAGGAGAATGAAAAGAGAACGAGAAAGAAAAGAGAACGAGAAAGAAAAGAGAAGGAGAATGAAAAGAGAACGAGAAAGAAAGAAGGAGGAGAATGAAAAGAGAACGAGAAAGAAAAGAGAACGAGAATGAAAAGAGAAGGAGAATGAAAAGCGAACGAGAAAAAAAGAGATCGAGAAAGAACAGTGAAGGAGAATGAAAAGAGAAGGAGAAAGTAAAGAGAATGAGAAAGTAAAGAGAAGGAGAAAGAAAAGAGAAGGAGTAAGAAAAGAGAACGAGAATGAAAAGAGAACGAGAAAGAAAGGAGAAGGAGAATGAAAAGAGAACGAGAAAGAAAAGAGAAGGAGAATGAAAAGAGAAGGAGAATGAAAAGAGAAGGAGAAAGAAAAGAGAATGAAAAGAGAAGGAGCATAAAAAGAGAAAGAGAAAGAAAAGAGAAGGAGAATGAAAAGACAAGGAGAAAGAAAAGGAACGAGAAAGAAAAGAGATCGAGAATGAAAAGAGATCGAGAATGAAAAGAGAACGAGAATTAAAAGAGAAGGAGAATGATAAGAGAAGGAGAATGATAAGAGAGCGAGAAAGAAAAGAGATTGAGAATGAAAAGAGAACGGGAAAGAAAAGAGAAGAAGAATGAAAAGAGAACGAGAAAGAAAAGGAACGAGAAAGAAAAGAGAACGAGAAAGAAATGAGAACAAGAATGAAAAGAGATCAAGAATGAAAAGAGAACTAGAATGAAAAGAGAAGGAGAAAGAAAAGAGATCGAGAATGAAAAGAGATCGGGAAAGAAAAGAGAAGGAGAATGAAAAGAGGACGAGAATGATAAGAGAACGAGAATGATAAGAGATCGAGAATGAAAAGAGATCGAGAATGAAAAGAGAAGGAGAATGAAAAGAGAACGAGAATGATAAGAGAAGGAGAATGAAAAGAGAACGGGAAAGAAAAGAGAAGAAGAATGAAAAGAGAACGAGAAAGAAAAGGAACGAGAAAGAAAAGAGAACGAGAAAGAAATGAGAACAAGAATGAAAAGAGATCAAGAATGAAAAGAGAACTAGAATGACAAGAGAAGGAGAAAGAAAAGAGATCGAGAATGAAAAGAGATCGAGAAAGAAAAGAGACCGAGAAAGAAAAGAGAACGAGAAAGAAAAGAGAACGAGAATAAAAAGAGAACTAGAAAGAAGAGAACAAAAAAGAGAAAAAGAAGAGAACGAAAAAAGAAAAATGAAAGGAGAAAGAAGAAAAGAGAAAGAAGTATAAGAAAGAAGAAAAAGAGAACGAAGAAAAGAAAAAGAAGAAAACAGATACAAGAAAATGGAAAGATGAAAAGAGAAAGAAGAAAAAGAGAAAGAAGAAAAAGAAAGAAGAAAAAGAGAAAGAAGAAAAGAAAAAGAAGTAAACAGATACAAGAGAAGAGAAAGGTGAAAAGAGAACGAAGAAAGTATTGGAGAATATAAATATAAATGAGGAAAAAGACGAGGAACGAAAATCCTGATGTATAAAAGATGGAGATGAGATTAGACTTTTAAAAACAAAAATAGAAAAGACCAATTTAGAGACAAAGGAGTAAAAGAAAAAATAATAATGGAAAAAGGGAGAAGAAAAATCTAAATAGAGATGTGAGTTAAAACAAATGTCGAAAAGAAAAATAACCTAGGGAAGTAACACTTAAGATTAGAAGAAATATTTTATAATGCGAGAAAAAATAACGTGACATTCAAACAAACAAAAAGAGGAGTAATAAAAAAAATTAAATATCCATTGTTATCATCATCATCAACAACATCTGACAGAGCAAATAAAATGTAATACTGCCGCTATCTTATTGACGCAAATTTGCGCAAAACATGATTCTGTAGCGTCGCCAGAAATACCAGCAACAAATTTCGGAGATTCACGCTTATTTGCCAATCGAGATTTTTTTTTTCTTCACTAACTTGAAAAGCTTCGCAAACAACATCAGTCCAACCGTATCCACCATTGTTTTAACACGAAGCGTAAGAAGAAAATCGAATGAATACGTAAACAAGATAAAAGATAACAAATTTTACTTTCTGATTTAGAAATAAAAATAGTTTAGATAACGTATCGAACTGTCATTGAGAGAATAGTTTGACTCAATTCGAAGTTTCGCTACTCTGGTAAAAAAAAAAAAAAAGAAAATATATAAAATACAAAGTTTCTTCGTAGATTTCTATTAGGTTGGTGCAAAAATAATTTCGTTTTCTCACATAATAACATATGTTAGAAAACGAAATTATTTTTGCACCAACCTAATACTAACTCGAAAATCGTAGTTACAAGTAAATACAAAGAAAGGCGATAGTTAGATATTTTTGAAGTCTGCTCTAACATGTGAAAATAATCCAAATGACTGATGTTTTGTGATAAAATCAGATTTTCAATTAGAAATTGAAAGTATCTGTCTATATTTCTGAGGTATTATGTACACTATTTACATTATTCGGACTATTGTCCTCATCTTTGTTGCCATGTTTATCACAACGTTTCGGCCGTTGTACGCTCCCGCCTTCTTCAGGTATTTGGAATGTCCAACTGAACCCTTTATTTCGCTAAATAAAGGGTTCAGTTCGACATTCCAACCATCTGAAGAAGACCAGAGCGTACAACGGCCGAAACGTTGTAATAAATATGGCTAAAAAGATGAGGACAATAGTCCGAATAATGTAAATTGGAATTAGTAATATTATTTTTTTTTTATTTTACTGTTGAGATTTCTGATAGAATTCATTGACTAGAGAGATCAGTGACTATGAAAACTATATGAAAAATATATTTTCAGATACGTTTGTATTGTGGAAATTGTATGACAAAGTGAGAAAAGTTTATTTGTGACTTCGGTACTTCACTGGACTAAATTTGTTATGTTGGTACGACTACACATGCGCACAAAAGAGGGATGCTGGGAATTGCAGTTTTTTTTTTTAAGTAGAATTCATTTAGAATCTTTTTCCTTTTCTTTCCATCACTTTTATAAGTAGGTATTGCACACTGTGATATTAGGACATCTGCCAGGAATGGTGAAATGTTGTTCTAGTCATTAAAGGATTTTCAATTTTAAATTCATTAATTTTCTCGGTTTTTATTTTTAAAACTATTTTCGTTGGAATGACGTTCGCCATTTTTCAATCAGCCACTTTAATGCAGGATTTAATCCCGGGACTTCACATTAATAAATTCAATTAACGCATGGACCTTGAGACATTTTTCTTTTAGAAAATTCTTTGAATTGTTAGCTTCCATAGTCCGTTATCACCTGACGCCATTAACTGACAAACGTATTTAATTTTCATTCAGAAAATTGGACTATCGGAAAATAATTGCGACTATATGAAATCAAATAGAATCATTTACTAATTATAAATTAACCAAAATAAGGAGAAATATATGGAAATAGTAGAAAGATTGTGCTGCGTCAATATTTTAATTGGTGAGAACCTACATGGCAGCAATAGAAAACTCACCACTAAGCGCCAATACAATAGAGTCTCATATTCAGCAGTTCTAAAGATAATAAAAATGCATATGTACAAAATCGTTTTTCATTAAAAGGATATTTGTTTGGTTTGGTTTACTTTGCTTTACGGCATATCAACCTCAATAGGTTATTTAATGCCGACAAAATTTTTATTTTTATTCGTAACATTTTTTTCTAAAAATCTATTTCTGGTAGTATTTTTTTCTATTAAAGAATATCTATTTGTCGTAATAATTTTTCCTTCAAATATTTATCGCTGGTAATATTTTTTTTTTCAAAAAAAATTGTAGCTATTAATATTCTTTTCTCAAAACTATACAGCTGCTAATTTTTTAAAAATGTATAGCTGGTAATAATTTTTTTTTACAGAGTATTATTGGTATTAAAACCCATTTTTATCCCTACAATAAAGTTTTGCCCTCTTGTTTTTGGAGGGGTAACTATTTGCCCATAGCTGGGACCATAACAAATGCTACCACCCCTGGTCATGGTGGATCTGGGAACACCACTAATTAAGAGGTGGTTCCACGCTCCTCAAAACCTTATGATTAGAGGCCTTGCTGGTCGGTGTAGTTTATCGTCATATCCAGGACAGAAAAGGATATTTGTAAATTACTCAATTCATCGGTAATAAGAACCACGCACGCTATGTATCACATAAAATTAGAATGTTCTGTAAACATAATGTTTGCTAATTTGCCTCACCCAACGTTTCGTGTAATAACTGTTTGGGGAACGAAACAGGAAAGAGAATTCTAGAAAAGAGAGAATCAAAGCAAATGTCGACTCTGAGAAATAAGTAGGTAAGAAGTGATTGCAGTAAAGGAAGTAAATGTAGTAAATGAAAGATTTCCTTCATTCGTCGTTAAAGAGTTCTTCGACGTATTCGTTAAAACCGCTGAATTTTTCTATTATCAACGTTTACTCTTAATTCTATGCACCATGTCGGTGGACAGGTCTTTCGTCCTGTTACTTCTATTATCCTTTATATATATCTATCTTAGCGATTAAGCTTAATCTTTCTATCTCTGCAAATGTTCATTGAGCCATTTCCCTTTTGTTTGCTTGCATTCGTTTCTATGCTTTGTGTAATGTACTATTATCTATACTTAAGACATGTACAAATGTATGCGATGTCCATCAGCAGAATTCGAGGGGAAATAGGACAGGAACAGTTTGCTTTTGCTAAAGACACCGATTCTCAGAATGATAACAAAAAGGGCAATACAAATTCAAAAGAATGTCTTCTTGTTGCTTTATATATTATTGTTGTGACGAAGTAAATTGCTAAAGAAATAACAAAGCAAGTGTTACAGATGTATCATATATTAAACAATAAGTACAACAGAAGAGTATTACACGACTAGTGAGTGTGTGTCGGATGACCCAGCGTTTAATTTATTCGGCTGTCAATATTTAACAGCTCCTCAAGACAGAGAGTTCGACAGTAATGAACGATCTAGTCGACTGTTATATTTAACACCCTTCTCAAGGGATGTATGTAGCACAAGGCCGAGTTTACTGTGGGTTCTCCGAGCCCGTAGGCTAGGCCAAAAATAATCCCTCAGAACCCGCATAAACGGGGTCAGGTCCTGTCTACCTCCCCGGAAGAAACTTTGCCCTGCGGCAAAGCCTCGTCCTGGTTCCTCTCTGATAGAATCAGAGAGTTCGACAGTTACGAACAATCTGGTCAACTTTTCCCCATAGCCTTCTCTCCAGCTAATCTTATATTAGGCGGAAGAGTCTAACATAGACTCTTTAGAGGGAGGACACCACAACAATTATGTAAAAGCGTTTGGTAAGTTACGACATAAAAAAACTGTGATTTAATAGGAAAAGTTGATTTGTAAAAGACATTAAAATAATCCAGAACTTGGGAGTAAAGCGCCTGCATACGGACAGAAAATGAATTCAATAAATATACAAAACTAGAAAGTAGTGAAAGACAATGATATGTCTACTCAGCGCACTTATGTGAGGCGATCCTGAGAAACCTAAAATTCCAACCAGATGAAGAACCTTAACAACATAAGACATGGAGATAACACAATCTTGATAGCAGACATCTAAAGGAAACCACGGGATCTCCCAGAGAAGGCAGTAAATGAAAGTGATAAGAAAAAAATAAACATCAATTTTAAGAAACTGTATGGTTGTCAGCAGTAGTAACAGCTCAAGACATGAGGATAAGAAAATCAAATATGTAAGAAAATTTAGATACCTTTTTTTAACTGAGGACGGAAAAAATAACACCAAATTTCGAAGGTGCATCGGGATAGCGAAAGTTGCTTTACGAATTCTAAGCAAATATTACGAATGAAGAAGTTTTCCTGAGAAATATCGAACAGAGTACAGAATTGTTATGCAATATTAATCATCCTCCAGTACAGTGATTGATGAACAATCTCACAGATTATGGAGAGGGTAGAGGCAAGAGAAATGTGGTTCTACCGAAGGATACTAAGAAAATCATGGACTGAAGACGTGAGTAAGGTGAACGTTTTAAGGAAACTGAAAAGAAAAAGGAATCTTATACTTAAAATCAGAAATTGACAGGACACATAACGAGAAAAGATAGCTTGCATATATAGAATATATTTAAGACCAGAAGGACTGCGGGGAAACAGTAAGTAATCTTACTGAATAAGCTTTTGACAAGGGATGACAGCACAGAGAGTGAGCAGGATGACAAAAGACATTTACTAATTGCCAAAACGTTAGGGAGAGTCATAACGGGACACAGCATATAGAAAGAGAAAGAAAGCGAAAGAGAAAAAGGAAAAAAGAAGAGAAAAAAAGAAAAAAAGGGAGAAGAGAAGAGGGAAAAGAAGAAAGAAAAAGAGAGTAAAAGAGAAAAGAAAGAAAAAGAGAAAGAAGAGAAAATGAAAAAAAAGGAAGAAAAGAGAAAACAAAGAAAAAGAGAAAAGAGAGAAAAAGAGAAAAGAGAGAAAAAGAGAAAGAAAAAGAGAAAAGAGAGAAAAAGAGAAAAGAAAGAAAAAGAGAAAAGAAAGAGATAAAATGAAGAGAAGATAAAGAGGAAAGAGCGAGAAAAAGAAAGAGAGAGAAAAAAGAAAGAGAGTGAGAGGAAAGAAAGAAAGAGAGAGGAAAGAAAAGTGAGAAAAGAAAGAAGGAACGAGAAAAGAAAGAGAGAAAAAATAACGGGGGAAAAGGAAAGAAGAAGAGGAAAATGAAGAAGTAAAAGAAGGAAAAAAAAGAAGAATTTTGAAAGAGTGTTTTTTCTTATATTGTAAAATGTCAATTTGCAGCAACTTTGCGATTATTTTTCTTCCTTTTCTATCATTTTCACCAGTATGTCAAATGTGTAGAATATTCTACTGTGGAAACTGAACTGTCATTACGTTCCTCTTCTTGCAAAAGAACCATCCAAATGAAGTCTATGAATCTGATGCAAACATTGGATGACAGGTGCCCGTCAAACTTAACCGTAAAGAAGTGCCAACTTCAAGCCTGGAGATTCTGAGATCCAGATTGCGGTACGGATTTGGATACTTTCAGTGGCAGCGACTCATAGAATTGTTGATCATCTTCATTATTTGGCTGATCGATGGATATTGGCCAAAAGAAGAGGTTTGGTATTACAGATATCCAAAGAAAATATTAGCGTCAGAAAGATCCATGTTAAAATATTTGAATGTTGACACCTCCAAATTCATTTCTGCATATAATGAAGTCTAGTAACAACTTTCTCGGACAACTTTCATTGTTGATTAAGTACAGGGTCCGGCAGAAATACGCCACGCATTATGCTAAGACAATAAGAATTGTTTGTAGTAGTTATTTTTGCCGCAACCTGTATTATTATTATTATTATTATTATTATTATTATTATTATTATTATTATTATTATTATGTTACCGAGACCAAGTAAGAGTCGATAAAGGGGTAGTACATGGATTTTTCACGGTTGATGAAATTTAAAACACGAATATCAGCAGAAATTGTACAGTGGCCTAAGAAAAGTTTTTAGTCAGGGGAGATAACTACATTCTATTTCAAATTTTAATTACGTAATCCCAACTCAACATAAATAAACAGTATTTGGAACTAGTATGGAGTAGGTCATTCATTTGCTATTTTCAGTGCTTGTATTTGATTTTTCATGGATTTGATCAAGTTATCAACAATCGTCTGAACCATATTTTGTCACTCCTTTAGCTATGTTTCTTTAAGGGTTACCACTGACGAGACTTTGGTTTCACAATCTTGAAGTTTTTGAACAAGATGCTCTCAAATGTGTTCTATTGGATTCATATTAATATTTTGGCTACCCATGGCAGTTACTTGATTCCTTGCTATTATTTCCAGGCTTTTTCTACTTTGCTCGGATGACATGTCGATCCATCTTCTTGAAAAAGATTGACATTCTGATTGGTTTCTAATAGTGAGAGTAGTCAATTCTCTAAAATTTGACAATATTTTCGATCATTCAACCACTAGTCAACAAGAATCAGCTTAGATTTCCCTTCAAACCAGACAGCGGCCCACACCATTTCTCCAATTCCTCCATGTTTCATGGTCACCTGCAGACATTTAGCGTTCCAAGTATCATTTTGATTTCTCCAGACATAAACCTGCATCGATTTCAAATATTGGCAGATTTTACTTTCATCTGACCAAATTACAGACTGGTAAAATTAATAATCTTTGCTCTCGAATTTTCTCGCCCAGTCTATACGCGTGTTCCTGTTAACCTCTGAGATCAAGGGCTTCTTTCTTATAACTCTTATATGATAGCCTAGCTCTTTCAGAGTCTTTCGCGCCGCATATGGTGACATTTCCATGCTGTTGGCAACATTTTTGACAGTCTGACGACGGTTTTTGATAACTTCCTCCTTCAGTGCCCTTTTCGTTCACTCAGACACGATACTTGATCTTCCTGAACGTTGTTCCACACGACTATGGCCTTCTTTATTGAATTTTGGGCATTATTGTTTTTGACAATATTATTAACCCTTTGAAAGTTAACCTAGAAAAATCTAGCAATTTTTCTATTTGACTTGCCACAATGATGCCATCCTATTATTTGCCTTCGTTGTAATTCACCAATTTCCTTACTTCCGCGAACTTCCATGGCATAATATAAGTCAACTATCGTTCGTAATTGAGAGTAACCTGATACTAACACAGTATTGTCTGAAAAAAGAAGAGATGTTATTAAACAAACGAAGATTGTTGTAATCGAGGGTGGCTAAAAACTTATCATAGCCCATTCTATAGACTACTTTAAGAAAATGAGTAAAGTCCTTTGAGGACTATTTTAAGTCCCACATTTAACTCAGGGGGCTATTCAAACTTCTGTATCGATGAGGAGAGGCGTTGAAAGGAAAAAAAACTACGAACGAAGTTGCAGAACGGTGTTATCATTTTCTTGAACAATAAAATTGCTCACTGGAATGGCAGGATACTGAAGGCTTTGAAGAATACAGATTTTGAGGGCTAAGACCATTTCCCAGACAGTTTCCAAGCCTGAAAAAGAATTTGAAAGGTAGAAAATGGCCCAGAGATGATCACAGAAGCCTGAATGTAGTTCAATAATAAACATGTGAACTCATGTTCCAATTATGTTGAAATGACAGATGACTATGCGGAGTAGAATGAAATGTTTCGTGAATAGAAGTCATTCGCTTATTATTCGCGATAAAAGCTGTTCATTATTCTTTTGTATATACACCCTTGTGCAAATTAATTGAAACAAAACAAAAAAATTCAGTTATTATTAACGTTTTTTGTATTTTTCCAATGGAATATGAACCAGTGCACACGGTAGTACTTCGTATGTTCATTCCACGAAATTGTTTCTTGCAGATTGACCACAAATTCTAGATTGGATGTAAATCAGGAGAGTTTCCAGCCCAATCCATACTACTTTGATTTGCTCACTGATGAGGCTTGCCAGTGTGTTCTTGTAGCGTTACAATTTTCGTAAACTTCCTTGAAGTACCGTCCATTGCAGACAATGGCCATAGGACAACTAATCGACAATCGAGACAATAGTGCATTGGCGTGATGAACATCTGATGCAATCACGGAAGACGCAATATTTTCAAGGCCAAACAAATTTCATCATACAACCAGAAAATAGATTCATATTACTGCACCTCACTGGAAATGACCTAATCTGAAGAAAAAATAAAAATCTATTACATCCTGTCACTCCAGTGAGTTTAAAGCTAGACGTATGGCGAAAGAAGGGAAATTAAAACGGTTGTTTCAGTTAATTTGCACAAGAGTGTATATCGTTAAAAAAAGCAATAAGCATTTTGTATCGATGGTATACAATGATCATTTCTTACAATGCACAAATATCCTTTTCATCATTATTTTAATAGTTTTGTGACAATAGATTTTCTCAAATACATGTTGTATTTCAAAAGCTTTCAGCTCCCATACATTATCATCGGCAGGAGGCGTTAAAAAAGAAAAGTGTTTTAAATGTAGATGGTATCATTTTTTAAAGGTGTTCTTACATTTTGAATAAAATCACTAAATAAGTTGTCTAAAGTTTTTCATGATACATGTTTAAAAGATATTGCTGACGAAACATGTCATTCATATATATATATATATATATATATATATATATATATATATATATATATATATATATACGCGTACCTACAAGCTCGACGCGTACCTATGTGCTCTACGAGCTGGTTATCCAGCGAAACTTTAGTCGCACACCAAAACGTATGTACACGTATATGTACTAATTAATATATTTCTTTCCTTTGTATAACCACATCGAGCACTATTATATTTACACCTCATGTATAAATTTGATGATTATAAATTTGCTTGCACGCGTATGCAAACCGGCACGCGCGAATATCCTTGCTTATATCTAGCTCTGTGTGTGCGCGCGTGCGTGTGTGTATGTGTGTACTTGCAAAATATGGCTGCTGCCAAGCTATCTGAAAACCTCTGAAAGGATCATGAGCAAGAAGACTCAAAGCAAAACCATTGCTGGTTGGTCGACGCCTAGATCAACAATGGTCATGCATCCGATTTACTTGTTCTTGGATGGGTGAACAACGGCGACTACAGCGACAAACAACGTCAAGCGATCCACGCAGAACACAACCACCGGTACGTGGAATGTTCACACCCTCTGCGCTTTCAGAGAAATAGTGGACGGACAATGCCAGAACTCCTGAGAGTTACAGCCAACAGAACAAAATGGACGACTGAAGTAGTTGAAGGATTAATGATGATGATACATTAAACAGTGTATATTGTTATTATACGAGTATACACAAACACAAACTTATATAGTATTATTCAAATATATATATATATATATATATATATATATATATGTGTGTATATATATATATGTGTGTGTGTGTGTGTGCGTGTGTGTATAAATATACACTAGCAGGCTTCATCCACTAGCTCACGTGTCGCAAATATATATTCACTATTTGAATCCTTTGAAAGAAAAATTTTAAATGAACTTAAATTCATAAATTGGTTTGTCGTAGTTAGGAAAGTTTTACAAATAGATGCCAACTTGTTGAAGGCCAAGTAAAATGCAAATTTCAAACAATTTTATGCACTATATGCCAATATTCCTAAACAGAACTATTTTTTAAATGAAAATCAAAACAATCCTTGAATAAAAGAACACTAATGAAGGACAGTTACTATTTAACAGTCAATATGCATATTAGTTTAGCCTGAAGAATGATATCACCTAGAGTAGATAACATATAATACAAATATTGAGCGTATAAATTCCTCCTTGGAGGAGTGTACGCACTCGGATACTTACCGGTCACAGAGCTCCGTCCTTGTGTAGGTGGTATCATGGCAACGACTTGCTTGGACCGGCTCTGACCAGCTTGGACTAGCTATGACAAGCCAAGACCAGCTCTGACTAGCTTAGACCAGCTCTGATCAGCTTAGACAAGCTAAGACTCAGTGGGCGGTCAAGTAAATACCGTATAAATTCCTCTTTGGAGGGATTTTAACGCAGGCTTATCATTTCTCAGGTGCCTCTCTGTCTTTGAGCAGAATGCGCTCAAGGGGCTTCTCTGTCCGATCAGAGAGAGGCAACTTAAAAAATTATACTGAAGAGGTGCCCAGCCCTGAAGAGCAGCTGCCCGAGGCCGCGCCCTCTCATTGCACCAAAGGGAGGGATCGGTGCTCGCACCGAGGCCAGCGCATCCGACGGTTGCGGGGATTGAGGGCAATTTTTGTCCATGTCCCGGGCGTACGTGCCTAGGTCCCCACATAAAAAAGACCTTGTGTCACATCTCGTCCAACTGAGGGGAATGAGTTTCAGTTACTCCTAGGAGGGATTTTCAACGCAGGCTTATCATATCTCAGTTGTGTCTCTGTCCTTGGACAGAGTTCGCTCAGGGGCTTGTCTGCCAAAGGGCAATTGAGAAAATTATACTAAGAGGTGCCAGCCCTGGGGAATGGCTGGCCGAGGCCGCGCCCTCCCATTGCACCAGATGGAGGGATTGGTGCTTCGCCGCTGCTCAAATGTTAAGTACATGGCATTCTCAGCATCTTTGTGTAGAATCACATTTCAATTGCTTCAAGTCGCTTCTTAATCTTTGAGAAAATTGTACAGTAACCACTGCTATATAATAGGACAGTAATCCCGCAAAAGTTTAGGACTGTTTTCTTTGTTTCAAAGAGAAATTTGGA
Source organism: Acanthosepion lycidas (assembly GCA_963932145.1). NCBI lineage: Eukaryota > Metazoa > Mollusca > Cephalopoda > Sepiida > Sepiidae > Acanthosepion > Acanthosepion lycidas. Next base: position 79,465,814 of record OZ010594.1, on the reverse strand, counting down.
ATACATCTGAATAAATCCGCCTTCAGATTTTAGTGTCGCACTTTCCATCTTCTGTCAAAACACTTCCGCAATATTTGAATTTTTATACATTGTTAATCTTGGTCTATCCAATGTGCGCTTGTTCTTTTGCTAACTGCCATGTATTATGTCTTCTTGCAGTTGATATTTAATCCTCTCTTCTCGCTTCCCTTCACTAGGTTCTGTAGGAGTTTTTGCAGTTTTCTTTCTTCTATCAACACTGTGTTATTTGCATATCTTGTGTTGTTAAGATTGTCGCTGCCAATAATGAATTCTGTTAGGATTTCTAATTCTCTCAGAATCGCCTCGCTGAATAGGTTGGATAAGTCCGGTGAGAAAACACATCCTTGTCTTACACCTCTTTCTTTTCTTCGTATTTCTGCTCTAATCATTATGCGTATGCAGGCAGTTTGCTGCAAGTATAGGATCTTGAATAATCTAATATCCTTCTCAAATATGTCAACGTTGCTAAGCAGTTCCAACAGATCTTTGTGGTGTACTTTGCCTATAAATTTTCGACACTCTCAGACAGGTTGCTACCTGAAGGTAAGCAGACTCAATCAGCCATGCTATTTAATCGATAGCTGGGAAGAGGTAAGAGATGGATCCATACTTTTCTAAATGCTGGTTGTGTGTGAGCGAACGTAAAGAACGAAAGCCGAAATAGAACTTGGGTTACTTATTATATTTCCCGAATGTCCAACCGTTATAATATCCACAAATCCAAGTTATAAAGGAGATTTTTCTAATCATTTGACCTTTGCTACCACTTACTATGATAATTCAGTAGACAAGATGGCGAACATAAATAATTACAAAGAGGAAGATGAACATAATTTGAATTCAAAAACACAAGGTGTGTGGAATATGAATGAAAAGACTATAAAAAAGAAAAAAAATTAACCAGGAAAAACGCAAAAGAATGAATTCGGCGAAAAGAGAGCAAATAAATATGAAAGAAGGGAAGAAGAAACGTGAAAAGAAACAGACAAGAGGTTTATTATTCTATGGTATTTTCTATAATGTATTCTTTGACATGTTATTAAGCTCCTAATTGCCTGATGCTTTAATGAACAGCAAAAAAAATTATTCATCTTTTAAAAGCAAAAACTAAAGCAGGGAAACGAAAATTATGTCTTTGCATAGATTAACAAAGAATATTGGCAATTTTTATTAAACAGATAAAATTACTCTTAGTAAAATAAAAGAGAATTTTAACAGGTTCTCCTGTCAAAAATGAACCAATAAAATGAGAAAATATATAAAGATAATATATGAAAAAAAAACAAAACAAAACACGAGAGCCAAGAAGTGTCTTCACGTGAAGATGATAGATGATGTGAAATTTAATTAACCAGGAAGCTTAACGCTATAGATTTTTTTTTGCCGATGGGAAAATTACGAATCAGTAATTTCTCGCTATTCATTACAAGAAAAAGGCAATTTTGAATATGTTCCTTTTATATTTGAAGAGTGACAAGATTAAGGAAGATTAGATCTGCAGGTGGCCTGACTGCAAAGACATTTATAAAATGTTAATTTTCCATATTTTTATAGTTCTTAGTTTGATAATGTCGATCGGGTTAATATCACTAATCAAACAATTGGTTGACGTGTACTCATCTCCTGTTAGAAATGTAATAATTGAAAAATATAAGTTATTTGGTATTTACTATAACGGATCGAATGAAACGATTTAATTAGTTATGCAAAGTATACAATAAGTGGCGTTTTATAATTGCTAAAAAAAAAAGACATGCAAAGAAATGTGTACGAACCAATCAGATGAAAAGAGGAATTATCAACTTCACAACATATCATTTTATTCACATCAGTTATTCTCAGTTTATCTGACGTGAACACCACCATCAACCTCCCGTGTAATATGCAGACTCTATGTTCTTTGTCCACAACTACAAGATGTTGTTGTTTATATAACAGACAGCATTCGGTGGTTGAGACAGAACCTCGATCGACCATATTGTGCATCGGTTCCCTTCGACGATTGGTTTAAAAATGTGAGTGTCCAGGTATAATCAAACAAAAGGTTTTAAAAAGTATAACCTTGATTTGATTATATATATATATATATATATATATATATATATATATGATTATATATATACATATATATATATATATATATATATATGGTTATATGGGTGTATATATATATATATATATATATATATATATATATATATATATGATTATATATATATATATTTATGATTATATATATATGTATATAAACCATATCTTAAATCAGTTAATTTATAATATATATATATATATATATATATATATATATATATATATATATATATATGTAAAAGGATATATATATATATATATATATATATATATATATATATATATATATGTATGTATGTATGTGTGTGTGTGAGAGAGAGAGAGAGAAAGAGAGAGAGTATATACAGAGCGCGGCAGAAATACATCCCACATATTGGTAAGACATTAGCTATATGAAGACATTATTGCCATTAATGTCTTACCATTAAGTGGTAGGTGTTTTCGCCGCACCTCATATATATATATATATATATATATATATATATATATATACATATATATATATATATATATATATATATATATATATATATATATATATATATAGCTGGCCACTCGTATTCGAGGATACTTGTCTACAAGAGCGGCAAGCCAATCCCCATTGCAGCAGCTCGTTCAGGCATATTTGTGCTTGCTCAAAACCCGCAGAGCCAACTAAGCTGAGCAGACTTTAGTTAGAGTTTCTGGGAGAGAGCGTGTGATCTAGTATGATCAACAATTTGAACAAGGCCAGTAAACTCAAGCCGTCGCCCAAGATGTTTGTGGCGTCGTGCTATATATATATATATATATATATATATATATATATATATATATATATGAAAAACAACACTGAAAAAACACAGAGGTGATATTTTATTTCATTGAAGCCGATAAAACTTCAAATCTTCAGACTTGTAAACCAATCAACTTCAATGAAATAAAATACCATGTTTTTTTTGTCATTATATATAATTATTTTGGTCTGTCTTTTGACAGAGCTCTCATCGGATCTATATTCTTTTGGAAATTCCATAGGCATTACCAATATTTTAATTATTAATATTATATATATATATATATATATATATATATATATATATATATATATATGTGTGTGTGTGTGTGTGTATGTGTGTGTTATTTTAAGTATGTATTTCTCGCTCCTCGATAAATAAAGATTAAGCGTCCTTGAATATGTCTATATTTCATGTGATCGCAAAAATCTATTAAAAACTGACGAAACTAAAATATCAGCAAAATAAACTATATGAAAATATAAAATATATTTAAAATACCACATTTATTTGAATATATTAATGTTTTTAATGATAAACTGATTAAATGAAATTTAGTCTTTTTTACAAGAGTTTGCTAAAAATCTTTAATTCTATTTTGTGTATAATTAAAAATTCTTATACAGATGTCCTCAAGGACACTTGACTTGACACAAAAAGTTGTGAGTTCAATACCTGACTACAGCTAAGATGAACAAAACCATAGACAGCAGAGTTAAAGGGCGATAACTAACTGATACCGAGATATCCGGAAGAAGTATGGCATGTGGAACTAGAACAATCTAACCCGGTGGACGAAACAAAGGGTTCAATTTTAAGAAGTCTGGAGCGTTCAAAGACTGAAACATCGTGAATATGGCAACGAAAAGTCCGAACATTTCTGGAAGGACGTTCGATCATTTATATCCATCATTAGAAACTTGGCGGCACACTTCATGGGTATACATATTAATCATTTTTTAAAATTTGTTAATTAGAAGTTGGCAGACACTGAATATATTATTAATTATGTAATAGAATATATTATTAATTATATAATGAAATATATCAGTATCTGTCTATATTTCTGAGATGAGGTATTATGTACATTATTTACATTATTCGGATTATTGTCCTCTTCTTTGTAGCCATGTTTATCACAACGTTTCGGCCGTTTTATGTTTCGGCCTTCCTCAGGTCGATGGACACATAGCACACTGGATAAAGGCGTTAGTTAGATCCAGTGACAGACCCAAAGAATGTGAGTTCAATGCCCGGTTAAGGCAGTGGAGAACTTTCACAGGGAAAATTAGCAGGAGATAACTGATAACTGACATCCATCAAACATGGCACGTGGAACTAGAACAGTTTACCCCAGTGAGCGAAATAAAGGGTTCAGTTCGACATTCCAACCACCTGAAGAAGGCTGGAGTTACAACGGCCAAAACATTGTAATAAATATGGCGAGAAAGATGAGGACAATAGTCTGAATAATGTAAATAATGTAAAATATATCATTAATTAAAAAAAATAAATAATTTAAAATGCCCTACCCTCTAGCCATTGGCTTTTGCTTTATGAGGGTTATTTCTTTCGTATCAGGATAGCTTCATGCATTTTGAGTCTTTTTTAAAAGTCATATTTTATTATTATCTTATCATACTATTGTTCGCAAATACGGTTTTGTCATGCATTTGCACAATTTTGTGAGGTCGGGTACTAGCTGGTTTCCTCGAACACACCCTCCCACTTCTTTCCTACAATATGCGCAGTTAGTGTCTGTTGTGGAGTAAATAAGACACGCCGGAAACACAAATGAACTACGCAGGACGCCTTAAATAAGAAACTGATTGTGAGCCAGTAGAAGTCGAGGAAAATTGCTAATGACTTCACACCGAGACATAATATTATAACTGAGAGGAGTGAGTTTATAAAAGTGACGATGAGAAATTAGAACCACTTTAGTTTAATTTTTGTTTATTTTGTGAATGTAAAAAAAAGAAAAAAAAATGAGAGAAAGAAGGAAAAACATTTCTTTAAATAGGAAAGAATTATTAGCCCAGATTGTAAAAATACAACAGCAGCAGCAGTTGCTAGAACTTCAAAAAAAAAAAAAATAAATAATAATAATAATTGAAATGATACGAACAAAAACGTAAAGTTCTTTCACTAACGACGCGATGGCAAATGCATAGCTGAATTCAGAAGATGGAGTTGCCTTTTCTGCTTATTTTAAAAGATGCGAGTAAATTTTCAGAGAAGAATGCAGCGACTGGGATGATGAAAAAAAAAACAAGAAAGTTGTTGAGAAAGTTAGCATCGGTAGAACATGAAAAATATTGTAATGTTGTAGTACCGAAAAAAAAAAACAAAAAAAAATACAAAAACACAGGAGAAATTTGCTTTGAAGGAATATTAAATATTCTGACTAAAATTCTTTATTCAATACTCGTTGGAAGTGTACGAATCTGACGAAAAAATACGAGGATTTTGTCACATATGCTGAAAACTTTGACAAAAAAAGATTCAAATTAAACGAACTGACTCGGGATTTGTTTAAAGGGTTAATTTTTGTTCACGGGTTTACTGCAGAAAAACGTACTAGAATCCTAACGAAACACGATCAAAATCCAAGAATACCACTACAAGAAATATCGGGCGAATGCCAGAGAAACCTAAATATGAGACGTGATAGGGAAGAAACTGTATTTTTATTAGTGACTTGTAACGTTGTATTATGTAACAAGTGTCTAAAAGCTAAGGCTTATGTGTGTTAAAAGGTTATTCAATGATGACTGGATGGAATTATTTGAGTTGTGGAATTTACCTATAAATATTTATTGTAAAAATAAAAGTGGACAAGATACCAATTGAAAAAAAAAAAGCAGTGTGAAAATTTAAAAGAAGAATTGAAAAGATGTTTACCGGATATTCTATCGAATGAGTGTTCTAAAATCAAAGCAAAGTTTGAAGTAAAGAAATTGTCGACGCCAGTGTTTAAAACTAAACTTAGTGTAACGTTTGCAGCATTGTATCAAGTCAAGGAAGAATTAAACATACTTGTAAAGACTGAAGATTCAAAATGGCCAGCGCAAGCAGTGTATGTAAATAAAACAATAATAGAATTCGTGTTTTTGCTTTTTTTTCGACAGGGTTAACCAAATGTTTAGGATCTCATAACTACCCATTACCAAGCCCAGAGGAAATTTTTGAAAATTTCAACGGTGGAAAAAATTTTCGTAGCTGGATATTTATAAATTATAGACCGTTGCAGTCTGTTTCAGGCACGCAACAAGACAAGACCTCCGTCTTTGCGCAGAGGGTGACTCAGTCGGGGTTCTATCTTCGGATAGAGGCTCTGTTAAGAAAAACGGACCAGTTGGAGGTCACGCTGTCTGTCCTGCTGCTGACAAGACTTCTGTCTTCGGGAAAATGGTGACACAGTCAGGCTTTATCTTGGGGCAGATGGCGACTCAGTCAGGCTCTGACTTTGGGCAGATGGTGACTCAGCTGGGATAAAGAGACAAGCATTGTACCAGAGACCGTTTTTACGAGGGACGGATTAATTTTGACCAGTAGCTCGGATAGAAACGCTCGGTATCCCCACAATAAACTTGACCTTGTGTCGCATCTAGTCCACAGGGGGGTGACCGGCAAATACCAGGCCGTCGTAGTCAGGCAGTTCTGTGCTCGCGATTGTCAAGTTCTCTGTTAGGCAGAGTACGACTCAATCGGGGCTTTGTTTAGGGGAGTAGAGTTGGCTGAGAAAAATAGTCAACGCAAAGTTCCCAATCTCGCGGTTGTGGGGGTTGGGTAAATTTTGACCTTTGGCCCGAGTGTAAGCGTTCCGGTTCCACACACTAGACTCGACCTTGTGTCACATATAGTCACAGTGTCGATTCTGGGTAAATACCAGTCCGTTGGAGCCAGTCGGGTAAAATGGCGTATGACGTCATGGTGCGTCGTCTAAGCGAGATATAATATTATAGCAGCGTGAAATTATCCAAGCAGTTCTTAATGTTTTTTAATTGCTTCTAACGCATTTATTTCCTTAGCGTTTAGAAGGTACCTTTCATTATTAATGGCTCTTTTGAATTGCTCTGTAACATTTTCTGTCGTTAAAATACGTTCAGTGTATTTTTAATCGGTTCCATCTGTTGCAAGGCAGTCAAGCCACTAAGGCAAATAGATTAATGGGTATGGAAGAATTAGGAACAGAAACATTAATAATGAATGGGTAGAGAAAGAAGGAATTTTGCAGATTAAAATTGGCTGGAAAGCATGGATGAAATTGTTGGGATCTCGGCATCAGTCTACTGCTGTGCTTAAATTAAAAAAAACACTAGTTACCATAGAGAAGAGCTCACCCAAACAATTACTTTGAAAGTATTTGTAGGAAAATAAACAAACACACACACACACACGCACACACACACAGAGGAGAACCTTACGGTGTTGGGAAAGTGACCGAAGTCGAGCAGCCAGATCATGAACGATAATATTGCTGATTCATCTTTTGGATTTTTTCCAGCATCTCTAGCGAAGAACAGATTCACCGAACATATGTGGTAGCAATATTCTAAGCAAGAACGAATGGCAGACTTATAGATATGTATGATATGAAATGGACCAAGTCCAACAATTATTTTAAGACATTTTTATGTTTATAAATTCTTTTTTATAGATACAAATATTTAAGTAAATGCTCTGTTTATAACAAACAGTATTATCAACATTTACCGGCATGAATGTCCGAGAAATTGTCATGGAAAATATGCGTTCTCCGATAGGAATCGAACTTGTATCCTATACGTAACCCTCATATAGCCTGACTTGCTTTTACCGATTTCGCCACAGAGGAGCGTTTCGGTTACTGTTTTTAAACTACAATTTCCCATGATTTTCTCACGTATATTCATATCTGCTCGATGCGTATCCAAATGTAAACAAATGACGTCACACATTATGAAATGGACAAAGTCCGAAAATTATTTTAAAAATGTATAAACATAAAAATTGCATACATTTGGATACGCATCGAGTGGATATGAATGCACGTGAGAGAACGGTTGTCAGGCACGACAGAGTGAACAAACTTACTAAGCAGCTGACCTAGCAATGGATTCACTATAGTCTTTCCACTTCATGTCAGCTGAGAACGTTAGCCCGAGAAAGCGAAGTGAGTCACCTTTCTAGAGATTAGCATCAGCCATGCTGATGGAAGGTAGAGAGTGGTTTCTCAGATGAGTAATGGAAAGAAATTAATTTTGGAGCAGTTAAAATTAACAAGTCATCATTTGTTGGACCGCTCAGCCTTACTATCGAGACAGGAGTAAATGGTTGGGTCATCAGCGTAGATACAAAGTTGAGAGCTGATGTCATCGGGATGATCATCAATGAAAATGAAAAGCTAAGTAGGGTTAGTTACATTCTTGCACTTGCTTGTTTTCGAGATCTCAGATTCGTAGCATTATGTCCTTTTACAATTGATTGTTAATCCTTTTTTCTCATTTTACGTTGTTTCTTTTCTACGAATTCCTACTGTTTTCCCTCTGTGTTTACAATCATCACAGTATTATCTGTGCGTCTTAAAATTGTGAAGATTTTACCCTTCAATAATAAATCCTGACATGGCCTATGGAAACGACGAGCTTAGGATCTATAGCATTTCAAGTTCCAGTTTTGGAATAATCAAACTTAAAATGAGAATAACCAATTTCAAAATGAGACTAACCAATTTCAAAATGAGACTAACCAATATCAAATTGGTACTAAACAATTTCAAGCTTGAACTAAACAATTTCAAATTGGCAAATATATTTTTCAACAAAACAGATGAGGTATAACAATGAAACTGAGCAAGCAAATATTTATTGTTACTAACTCATGAATTATGGAATATCAATGTACTTGTGCATGTTACAAATTAAGATCCAATGTTGACTGTATAAATCGCTGAATATGTGCTAGCAGAGCAGTACATTTAGGAAGACTTATTAAAAGTATGCTATTAGCAATCACTTGCTGAAGTTGCGCACTGAGAAATTCAGTTTGTGTTGTATTTCCCCGTCCTTCGCCTGCAAGAACTGGAGGAACCTTCAAAGCTATCTCGGATTTTACACCAGCCTTAAGAATTGACCATGCCCCTTCTATCGGATTCATCATCGGACTATATGGTCCGAGGTGTAAGAAGTGATGATGGGCTAACTCAGGTTCCAGAAATACGTTTTCCAATGAAGCATGGCAAGGGACATTGTTAGTCACCAATAACACAACTAACTGGTATCTGTTTTGGGCCCGTTGTAAATATTACATTTACACCTGGGCGGTACCAACTTGAAATTGTTTAGTACCAAATTCAATTTGATTAATCCCAACTTCAACTTGATTAATCCCAACTTCAACTTGATTAATCCCAACCTCAACTTGATTAATCCTAACCACAACTTGAAATGCTATAGAAAAAGATGATTAGGACTCAATATATGCATTATAGAGGCATAAGCACCAACGGAACAAAGAACATAAAATACAGCTATTTTCTAGCGCGCAAGATGGCGCCATGTGGTAATGAATATAGCCGGAAATTACCCAAATCATGTGACCTCTAAATGCTACAAATACTAACAAATAATAAATATAAAATCTTTCTAGTCATGCTAGCAAAAAATGTGACAGTTATCCTTTATTTTCAACCGTTTTCCTTAATGCTAGTTGTTCTAACACTTGACGTACGGTTATTGGGTTCTTCTTTATCGTACTTACAAACCGGTTGGAAATAATTCAAAGGGCAACAGATTAAAAGACAATGCATTATCTGACCTCATTCAATTCACTTCGGAACTATCAAGTCAACAGCACACGAATGTCGTATTTTACCGATTGCTGAGTGACCTTTGTTGTTACGATAAATACATCCTACTGAATTTCCATGTTGCTAAAAGTATTGTCATGCTTCTACAGCATCGACAGTTCGCTGTCAACTGCTGCATTGCACCATTATCTCAAGAACGCTAAGCAATACTTTGAACGTTCTCGAGAAAAATAAATTACTTTACTCTTTTTTTTGTATTGTATTGATACCTTTTCGTTCTGTCTTTTTAAATATATATTTTATGTTATATAAATGTATAACTTGAAGTGTGAACATATATTTTCTGCTGTAAAGATGACACGCATATGGAGTGCCATTTTCAGGGAAATAATTATTATAAGTATGTAAATAATACATTAAACTGATATTACGGCGTGTATTGAATACTTATTTTCTCACTATACACACATACACACACACATATATGTGTATATATATATTTATAGTAAAATTAGAAAATTTAAACTTAAATTAATCTGACTTAAAATAAACTTTTCTTACTTATGGTATAAAATGTAATATACAACCATTTTTTAAAGATTTTTTATGTTTATCTGATCAGATTCTGATTCAATGATTGATGTAAGATTTTGTGACGAAGTGATGACAGCTAGTATGGATCACCTGAATTGACATAAATTTCCGGA
>OZ010594.1:79357926-79450426 GCA_963932145.1 Acanthosepion lycidas | reverse complement strand
TAAATTGTATACTGTGTCTAGCTTCCATCTGCTTTCCTGCCTTCTGTAAGTCATTATGTGTTCTAATGGCCTATTAGCCTTCTACCTGTTTTTGGGAAACTCATAGAGTCCCTAATCAATGTTGAACTGGTTCATTTCTCAGCATAGGGCCTTTTCTCAGACAAGCAATATGGTTTTCGTTTCTCAAGGTCGGCTACTGATGTAATGACGATAATTTCGGAAAGAGTCTACCATGCTCTAGATAAAAACGGTGAAGCCAGGAAAGAGTCTACCATGCTCTAGATAAAAAACGGTGAAGCCAGGAAAGAGTCTACCATGCTCTAGATAAAAACGGTGAAGCCAGGAAAGAGTCTACCATGCTCTAGATAAAAAACGGTGAAGCCAGGAAAGAGTCTACCATGCTCTAGATAAAAACGGTGAAGCCAGGAAAGAGTCTACCATGCTCTAGATAAAAAACGGTGAAGCCAGGAAAGAGTCTACCATGCTCTAGATAAAAACGGTGAAGCCAGGAAAGAGTCTACCATGCTCTAGATAAAAAACGGTGAAGCCAGGAAAGAGTCTACCATGCTCTAGATAAAAACGGTGAAGCCAGGAAAGAGTCTACCATGCTCTAGATAAAAAACGGTGAAGCCAGGAAAGAGTCTACCATGCTCTAGATAAAAACGGTGAAGCCAGGAAAGAGTCTACCATGCTCTAGATAAAAAACGGTGAAGCCAGGAAAGAGTCTACCATGCTCTAGATAAAAACGGTGAAGCCAGGAAAGAGTCTATCATGCTCTAGATAAAAACGGTGAAGTCAGGAAAGAGTCTACCATGCTCTAGATAAAAAACGGTGAAGCCAGGAAAGAGTCTACCATGCTCTAGATAAAAACGGTGAAGCCAGGAAAGAGTCTACCATGCTCTAGATAAAAAACGGTGAAGCCAGGAAAGAGTCTACCATGCTCTAGATAAAAACGGTGAAGCCAGGAAAGAGTCTACCATGCTCTAGATAAAAAACGGTGAAGCCAGGAAAGAGTCTACCATGCTCTAGATAAAAACGGTGAAGCCAGGAAAGAGTCTACCATGCTCTAGATAAAAAACGGTGAAGCCAGGAAAGAGTCTACCATGCTCTAGATAAAAACGGTGAAGCCAGGAAAGAGTCTACCATGCTCTAGATAAAAACGGTGAAGCCAGGAAAGAGTCTACCATGCTCTAGATAAAAACGGTGAAGCCAGGAAAGAGTCTACCATGCTCTAGATAAAAACGGTGAAGCCAGGAAAGAGTCTACCATGCTCTAGATAAAAACGGTGAAGCCAGGAAAGAGTCTACCATGCTCTAGATAAAAAACGGTGAAGCCAGGAAAGAGTCTACCATGCTCTAGATAAAAACGGTGAAGCCAGGAAAGAGTCTACCATGCTCTAGATAAAAACGGTGAAGCCAGGAAAGAGTCTACCATGCTCTAGATAAATAACGGTGAAGCCAGGAAAGAGTCTACCATGCTCTAGATAAAAACGGTGAAGCCAGGAAAGAGTCTACCATGCTCTAGATAAAAAACGGTGAAGCCAGGAAAGAGTCTACCATGCTCTAGATAAAAACGGTGAAGCCAGGAAAGAGTCTACCATGCTCTAGATAAAAAACGGTGAAGCCAGGAAAGAGTCTACCATGCTCTAGATAAAAACGGTGAAGCCAGGAAAGAGTCTACCATGCTCTAGATAAAAAACGGTGAAGCCAGGAAAGAGTCTACCATGCTCTAGATAAAAACGGTGAAGCCAGGAAAGAGTCTACCATGCTCTAGATAAAAACGGTGAAGCCAGAATTGTTGGATGGACATCTCGAAAGCCTTTGACATAGACTGGCTTTCAGGTTTACCCCACAAGCTGATTCAGTATTACTTATCAAAGTTATGAAAGTTATCCTGAAAGGCCACTCGGCTTGATCCTTTCGTACTAACGCCAGTGTCCTCCAGGGCTCTATTCTTGGTTCGTCTCTGTTTTAATTTTCATTACATATCTTCCTGATGATATCAACTCATAACCTGGTGTCTACACTGATGACAACATTTTAATCCTGCCTCCATAGTAAGGTTTATCAGTCCGACTACTTTCAAAATGGAAGTCGATGTCCAAAAAGATGTCCGCCGTTAAAGATGGCTTATTAATTTTAACGATTCCAACACTAAAATTCTCTCCATTAATCATTTAAGAGACTCCTCGGTGCCTTCCATCAGCATGGCTGATGTTAAGCTCCATGAAAGTGACTTGTTGCACCTTCTAAATCTAACTTTCTCAGCTGACATGAAGTGGAAAGACTATATTGAAGCTGCTAAGAAAGTTGGTTCGTTGTGTCGTGTGAGGCAATTTTTCTCTCCAAAATCTATCTAAAAATCTACCATTCGTTCATGCTTAGAATATTTCTGCCACATACGGTTCGGTGCCCCTGCTATTTACCAGGGGCTTCAATGAATGTTTATTATGTCTGATCAGGATCTATTCTAATGTCCGTATGTTCGCTTTAATTCCGTGTGAAAATAAAGACAAAAATTGTCCAACATTTGGATATATTTTATTAAATTCCTCCTTGATCTAAGTTGTCGGCTCACATGAACCATTTTCAGAGTGGTTATACGGACATTTTAACAAAGATATTCACTATGGAAGATAATATTTTGTTATGTTGGCATAGAAGTTTGCTACGCGACGATAATAATCGCGAAATCGCAGATGCAGGTTCTTACGTTCAAGATGCGGTTCTATGACGTCATAAAACACGTGAGGCCGAAACATTAACTACAGAACCATATGTATAGATGAAATGTAATGAGCTGTGACTAGTTTGAAATTTAATTCTGTTGAGTGTTGGTTGCTTTGTTTTAATGTAGATGGTTTTTTTTTAATCTATATATATGTGTTGGGGGAGAATATATAAATGGTAATATATGGAGAAAGGAGAGTAGATATAGAAAGTAGAAAGACAAGTAGACACTAGCTGCTTGAGGATGGATACAGCGTATTGCCCCATTTTACAAAGAATAAAAGCTTTCCTATATAGCAATCTGCACGCGAAATCCCGAGTTATTTTTCACCTAAACGCTGTCAACTGTCGCCGGCATAAAAGAGATGGCCACGGGCAAATACTGCAAGCGCCCTTATTTTTTATTAAATTTCCAGTGGTGAATAGAAATTCGAGAATGCAAATTACTCCTATGAGGAATCAATACAGCAAGATCTAGTCACACGTCTTCGATGATTGCATTGTGAAAGAATCTGCCTCAGATTTGTCTGAGCGAAAAAAAATCGTTTCTAAATTTTTAGCAAATCAATAGATTTGTTTTCATTTTCATTGCGCTCGCAATGAAAATATTGTATAAAAGCATAATTCTAATAAACGCTATATACTAACAGTAGCATTCACCCACCAACAAAGTGTTTGATGTGAAACGAAAAATTTATCCGGTAATAATAGTGCCTAAAAAATAATTAAAAAAAACAAAAAAAAAAAACACATGAACATTTATAAATATATGTTCTTGATCTTGGCCTGGTAACCGAATCTATATCTACATATATTTACATGCATATATGTGTATAAATATGTATACAAAGAATTAGAGATGTAATAATGTAATAAATACTTATTTTTGTAATAGGAGAAATTGAACTTGATTTAACGAAATAACCTATCTTCATACCTCCCCAGTATGTATGCCCGAACATATGTGTGTGTGGGCTTAATACAAACATAAAAAAATTACACAAAACCCAATATTAGCTAAGGAAATATTCACTTAGCACCCAGAATGGATGACCTTTTGCCAAAAATTATTCCTTTACACACCTCATAAAATAGGCTTTTTGGGTGTAGATCTAGAAAGGATTGTAACAAGTGTATTCAAATGTTTTTCAGTTGAGAGAGATACGACGATATAATATCAATTCATCAAAATCCTGGCAAATCTTAAAAGCTTGAGAAAGAAATAAGAAAGTAGGTAAAATTTAAAGGAAAACCTTTAACGTGGGTATGAAATATGGGATCGTCGATTTTTCACGTTTGTCTGGCAGTTGAATTAAAACTTCAGCATTTCAACCCTGCTCTATAATGTTGCATCACTAAAAGTTTCATACAAAAATACAACAATTTGAAAATATAAAACAAAATATTTAGATCAGAGAGAATGCGGTCTATGTTTTCAGAAAACATTCCATCCGCGCATCTCTGAATCATCATTCAAAATAGACATGAAAGCATTGGATCGACAATCCCACAAACAAAATCTCATTTAGGGAAGGGCATTTGTATCAATGAATTCCAACTAAAAAGTTTTCATTAGACGAAAGCCATGGTTAGAAGCGGATAAAAAAATATGTGGCAGTTTCAATACATCCATATACACGGCATTCACAAAAGTACAGTTTCCAGTTTTTCATGATACACACAATATAAGGATATTTATTCGCGCGCCCACGTTAAGCACAGTTTACTAAGAGATTTACGCAAAGCTGTACAAAAATTGCTGAAGGTCCTTCAGTAGCTAAGATTTTTTGGAGGCCTAAGGCGCCGAGTAATGACTCCAGTGCCCTCCTAAAGAAAAGTTACTTCCTGGGAGATGGTCCTGTAGCCTTCATGCCAAAAACGAGCCGCCGGTACAGGGCAGTCCTCTCTCGGACAGGACAATCATCTCGTCGGCACCCTCGGCCCCCATTGCCAAAGCCTTCAGACACGTTCATTTTATTGACCATGATGAAGCAGCCGATTGGTTGAGTGGGAGAGTTTTACATATTCGTAGGCGCACTCCGCCAATTTTCGCTTGCTCCAAAAACTGCTCTTCGACACCATACGCATGCAATACGTGGGCGTTTTCGGGCATGATATCGAGTATATTGCTCGCGATAATCAAAGGTCTCTGTGGCTTGAGCTGATATTAATTTCAACTTCCCAGATGTATTGTCAGATGCACCCAGGTTCTTAAATGGGGAGAAAAAAGAGAGTGGAAAAATCCGTTCTAGAGGCAATATTCCAATATATCAGTTGCGATGGAAAACTTCAGAGTGACTCGTTTTCTTCAGAGAAAGAACTTCAGTTCAGACCAATAATTGTTTCATTGATAGAGTCTCTCCCCACTCCCTCTCTCTCTCTCTCACACACACACACGGAATACATACAACAAACGCCGGTTACCGTTTTTCATCGAAAGATTTAAAGAGACAGAGACACTCAGCTTTACATTCTGGCATCAGATGAATTTGGATATTTAATTTACCCCATCTCATTCATATTTTTCTAACTAGCTTTTTTTTTGGTAAGCATTTCATCCCAAGCGCTACTAGCACACAAGGGGTTACAGGGGGTAAGAGCAAGAGTAAAGAAGCGTGTTTGAGGAAAGGATAAAGAGAAGGACGAGGAACAAGGTCAAGGGCTCAGAAGATGTCGATTGACATTCCATTTGAATATGCGAAGATTATAATTATCAGAGAAGTAAGTAAGTGGAAGGGAGTTCCACAGACGGAAAGAGCGAGAGAAGAAGCTGTTGAAGTAGATGAAACGGCTACATTTAGCAATTTCGTCAGTGAAAGGGTGGGACCGAGATGCCAACCTAGTAGCACGCTTAAATTCATGCAGTTTGGGAAACAGCGAAAGTAGCTTGTTGGAGTGAGTTGCCGTGAAAATACTTATCGAAGAGACAGCGTGAAGCCACGGCATTATTGTGAGATATTGACTGTAGACGAGAAGCCAGAAACGGACCTATCACATTGCATATCCGTCTCTGGATTTTGTCGAGGACCTCGAGACGTACAGTAGGGGTACCAGACCATATGTAAGAGCAATATTTCATACAAGGTCGGATGGTTGATTTATAGATTTTAAAGGTAGACTCAGGCGAGAAAAAAATTCTGTTACGACACAGACAAGCAAATTTCCTTGCGGTAGATGAAGCTATTGATTCAATGTATTTGCTAGTGGTCCTCAAATGAAATCATCTGACTCTCTAAATATTCCCGTCGTCTATAGCTTACCCTATTTCCCTCTTTCTGATTCCTGTATCATCTATCAGTTGATCCATGAAGCTTTTTGCTTGATTGTTTCCTGTAGTTTAGATTCAATAGTTTAAGTTGATACACAACTTCTTGTTTACTTCTCCATCACTGGTCATTAATCACCACTTTCCTTTGAGAGATTTCTGTCTAAAACATTGGTAGATTCCAGTTCTTCACTGCCCCGATGTTTCCAGATTACATTTAGCGCATTCTCTCTAGTCATGAATTGGCAATTTCTTGTTTTACCAGTGCTTCTGTTAATGTC
Organism: Acanthosepion lycidas; assembly: GCA_963932145.1. Lineage (NCBI taxonomy): Eukaryota > Metazoa > Mollusca > Cephalopoda > Sepiida > Sepiidae > Acanthosepion > Acanthosepion lycidas. The sequence continues at coordinate 79,444,151 of OZ010594.1, read as the reverse complement.
CAGCTGCTGAACCCATATAAGAGAACTGTTTCTACTGTTGACCTAAATGCTTACACTTTCAGCCTTACATTTTTGACTTCCAGGTAGTATTCGTTTTTGATAGAATTACAATGGCGCAGACAATACTAACACCTATGTCTTTTATGAGGTGTTCAGTAATGAGCACATATATAAAAAAAATCATGCACTTTAATTCGATCATCACGTTTGAATGTTATAAGATCTCGTTCCGCTTAATTAAAAAGATATTAATTATGTTTTAATTTCATGTAACGCGTGCATCAGATTTTAACATGAGAAGACATAGATGTGCATGTGAAAGTATGTTGGATGCAAAACTTAGATCCTCTGAGAAATCTGTGACTTGCTTCTTTTCACGTCGACTTCATACTTTTCTTGTCTTTAATTACATGTTTCATTGCGTAGGCAAAGACAACGATGAAAAAAAAGGGAGTAGTGTGTCTTTCTGCAAAATAGTTCTGCTATAGTAACTGTGTGTCGCATATTGATAGCAGAGACTATTATAATTAGTATTGTATAAGCCCTGAGTTTTCCCGTGTGGAATCAGATGGATCTTTTTTAAGAACAATAAATGTCACTACTTCCGGAATATGTTTAGCTCTTATATCCTCGGTTAGGATATACAGTGTTAGTATATATGCAACTAACAGTATAACCAGTTTTTGACTGACCGGGTTTTTCAATACTGGGCATTTTTGCCGTTCAATTGGAGCAGTTTAAGTTTAAAGTCAGCCCACGCGAAAATCAATATTTGTAACAACAATTGGGTGCAACTGAGGCACATCCCCAAATGGTGGTGATGGGGGGTGTTTAACAGTTTGAACAGGAGTGGCCCTGTAAAGGGAACTGTATAATAATAAATAATATTATTGTAATTATTTAGACTATTTATTTTTATTAAAGATTTTTATGAAAGATATATATATCCAAGAACAGATAGTAAATAGTAAAACGTTACTGAGAGTTATAATGGACAGGAAGTAGTAGAGGGCCATTGTCGTCAAAAATTTGAACTCAAAACCGGCACTGAAGAATTATCTATCAAACAAACAAAAAAATCGTCGAAATCGGATGAAACTGTGGAAATGCATGAACAACTCCGATCACACACACACATACACACACACTTTTGAGAATTATAGATATGGATGCAAAAGTCGATAGAATCTTTCTAAATAAATTCTTGTTTAATTTTCAATAATTGATAAAAAGTGGAAGAATTTTGTTTAAGAATATTATATTATAAATATTTGATGCAACAGCTATGTTATGCTTCTAGAATTTCTGGTAAGACTTGCTTCTTTTTTTCGGAAGTGGTTGAATTCCACATTTTTCTAAACATTTCCGGTCTGATTATTGGAACTTTTGTTGCACTCTAAAAGTAATAAATCATCTAATCAACCGATTCGCCATATTTCTGTTTGAATTTCATTAAAGTCCGCTCCTCTCTTGCTTTTTATTTCATGGCTTTTTTATGTCTATCGCTATTGTTTTTAATTAAACAACATTGGCTCAGGAAATAGTTTTGCGAGTCTTGGATGATTCTGAAGGTCAATTCAACTTCATAAATTCATTTTTTAAGTAAGACTTATTACGATGAATGATTTACCCAATTGGGTTTTAATGTTTAATAAGAAATTGTTTATATTCTTATTTTTGATTTCCTGCAAATGTTTTCTGAAGTTTTACTTTTGTATCTCTAATTCAGATTAAATTCTATTATTTTATATTAAATATCTTAATAATATTTTCAAGTAATTGTAAAAGTTTTGGATGTGGTATTAGATAATTTTTCCACATTACTTTATTTGGGAGGAGATTAAAATGATTTTCAATATATTTTTCATCATCATATATACAGTTGTGCCTAAAATCTGGGCACATAAGAAATCTCATTAACTAAATATTTTACCTCCACAGATTTGTCACAGGAAAGAATTGACTTCTTTTTTCTGGTGTATGCTAAAGGAGAAGGTGTACTAAATTAAAATCACAGATTCAGCACACTTGATTGAATGCATAAAGAGCTAAAATTAACGTCATGGTAGACTTATTGCATCGTGTTCGCTTGAATCTTGCAAAGCGCATCAACCATTGCATTACAAATGACAGAAATCATATTGAAGATGTTATCTGTTAATATTCCAATTCAATAAAATGTTGACATTTTAATTTCTTGAAAATATGCATTTTGCCTGTGTCCAGACTTTAGGAACAACCTGTATTTTAAAGGATTTTTCTCTGTACTGTGTCCCTTCAGGATGTTGGCGGTCATGGCTCTCCAAAATGTCTTGTCCTTTGTAGCTTTTAGTATATCTTGTTCTTATGCTACTTCTTCCAATTCCCGCTCCGCTATCTATTGACTCAAATTTATCAGGTACTTCAAGCGTTGTTTTCCCGTCCTTTTTGTATGTCCTGTGAGTATCAAATTTTCCAAGGTCTCTTTCCTCATTCCTCATTGTCTCTTCCTGATGTTAAGTATATGTATCCTTTTTGTCCATAGAACTTCGTCGTTGCTCACGTGTTCTGTCTATGGTATTCTCAGCATCCTTTTTGTGGGATCACTTTTATGCTGCTTCAAGTCTCATTATCTGTGAGGAAATTGTCCAGCATTGACCACCATATAGGAAGACTGATTTTACATAAAAGTTCAGTACTTTTTCGTTGTCCCTAACAAATTGTTCATATTTCTTAATACTTTGCTTAGCTTTTGGAAGGCATCTTTCGCTATCCCAATGCGTCTTCAGATTACGGTGTTACACGTTCCTTTTTCAGTAAAAAAAAATCTCTTCCAATATATTTCAACTGATATACGTGTTTCACTATGGTATCACGAATTTGTATGTTGGGATATTTATTTCGTTAACAACTACACATTCTATTTTATGGCAGTTGAGATTTAATTAATTCTTCTCGCTTTTTTATTGTAGCTTCCTTTCTGTGTCGACTATCAACACTGTGTCACCTGAATATCTTATATTGTTCAATAATGAATCCTGGTGAAATTTCCAATTCTCGCGTAATTGCCACAATGTATAATTTAAATAGGCCTGGTGAGAAGACTCATCTTTATTTTACCCCTCTTTCTATTTCTGTGTATGTAATAAACTCATTTTCTATCCGTATGCAGACGGTTTGCTTGGATTATTCTAATACCCCTCACAAATATGTCAAGATTACATATCAGTTCCAACAGTTCATACTTTAATTTCATAACATATAAAACACAGATAAACCTGTCTGCATTTATATTGGTCTTATATTATTCTGAGTATAAATATTGCATTCCTTGTTCCAGTACATTTAACGAACTTGCACTGTTCTTATTTCCGGTTTAATTCTGCTTACGACTTCCCACTGCTGTACATTTCGTTTATTATATCTGTTAACTTTTAAATGCCAAAAACAGATTCTAAATGCTTTCAAGTCGAACCTATAATTATTCCAGATTTTATTTTGTTGTCGGGGTGTTAATTGAAATTAATGAAACCATTACCATTTGTGGATTTTCCATTTTTAATATCTGATTAGCTAATGGTTCTAAGAATTATGGTTAAAGTTATTGACATGGCTTTCTTTAGTCTACAGGATCAATGCCAATCCAAATGATAATTTTCGTATTTGAGACATGCTTCGTAACATTTCAACAGATCATCTCCCATTTATGACTTACTAAACAGGTTTTCTCAAATACATGGCGCAACATTATATATATATATATATATATATATATATATATATATATATATATATATGTGTGTGTGTGTGTGTGTGTGTAGACTGAGAGAATGACATTTAGAATCAGGCTTCTCAACAATAAACATTTTGTTTGGAACAAGACATTTAATGGGATTGATTCATAATAATATTCTAATTAATATTTGTTAGCGGCGCCATTTTATGATTAATAGTTTTTGACTGGCTTCTGACCCAATTAATAACTGAGAAAGCTGTTCCCTCACCGCTATTTCCTAAACATTTACGTAGAAACCAATCAAGTCTCTGGCAACAATCTAAGCCCGACAATTTCTAATCTAGACATTTTCAGAGCAAATAAGATTAATTTTCCATCCCAGTCATAAATCAGATGGAGAAAGCCGAAGCCGAAATCACTTTATGTTTTGCTATGCGAATTCAAAGTTAATATTTTTGCCAAATCCATATGTATTTATCGAAATATCTCTTCAAATATAATATTCTTCAGAAAATCAACAATTCTTGAGCCAATACATTACGTTTCAGGAAGTAAATAAAATATATCGTCATGTAATTATACACATACACAATTATATATATATATATATATATATATATATATATATAGAAAGAGAGAGCGAGAACAGGTAAAAAAATCTCTGGGTAAATAATGCAAGTAGATCCTATTAATAAAAATATTAAAACTAACCTACTAATTAATTAGATCCAAACGATTTATCTCATACAGATGATCATTTCGTCCATGGGATAGTATTTAGTTTTTCCCTATCAATGAAAATACTTCTACTAAAATGAATAAAATCCCACGTACCTTCACAGGAAATTTGAAAGGCAAACGAAAGAAAGAATGAAAAAAAAAAAGAAGAAAAAAGAAAGAATAACAGGAGAGGGTGATTGTGGTGAAGTCGGGTACAGATAAATGCAACGGTTTCAACTGGGCACTGGCTTAAATGTAACCTATTAACAACTGTGCAAGGAAAAAGAATGAACAAAGAAAAAAAGAGTGGATCTCATTAATTCTAATTCACTTATATGCTCTATAATAAAACTTATATTGCGCTCTCTTTTGTCACTCGTTTTTGATATTTTTATTAATAGGATCTACTTGGATTACTTACACACGGATTTTTTTTACATGTTCTCTCTCTCTCTCTCTCTCTCTCTCTATATATATATATATATATATATATATATATATATATATATATATTAGGTTGGTGCAAAAATAATATCGTTTTTGACGTATTTTTTAACGTCAAAAAACGATATTATTTTTGCACCAACCTAATATATAATTTGATTAATAACGTCAGAATTACACTTTTATATTTTCTCGATTGAAAATAGACCAGATGAATTTATGAGGTTATAAATAGCACACGGGCATATTAGAAAACTCTATAGTTGCGTATATTCAATATAAAAGTTTTTAGTTAATTGAGGCATGTAATTTTTAAAGCAAGCTTTCTGAAGAGTACGAAACAAAAGAATTTAGTGGTAATTGTTACTGCATATAAAGCAAGTAATTATATTGAAAATATCTTAAATGATTACAGTAATAAAATATTACACAAGATAAGAAACCAGAAAAAAATTATGAAAAGCAAGCGAATACTACAGTTGAAAATAAACAAAAACACAATGACAAAAATGGTAATCCTCTTGAAAACCAGGCCAAAAAAATCATCATTATAACTTAAGGATTGGTCATTTCTCCTGCTGATGCTACTGCTGCTACTCCTGCTACTGCTGCTATGACTGTCTTTGAATAATTGGTTATTTTCTGTCTTATGAAGGGAATTAATAAGGAGAAAATACTGTAATAAATTCGCGAAAAACTCATTTCCAGTCTGTTGCGGTCACTTTCACACTAAAGACTTTACAAAAGACGAGTCCATCTCTTTTATTCCCACCTGTGATCTAAATAGCAGCTTATCTGGCTTATCTGCCTTGGCAGGAAACCAGTCTAAGTTATCATCAGCTAATGTACTTGCAGACACACAGACACACACACATATATGTATGTATGTATGTACGTACTTACAATGAATTTTGATTTTAAATGTTGGTGGATACTCATATTTAAGTAGATGCTCCATTTATTAATTAAACAGTATATTTATTTTCGTCCACCGGCCTAAATATTCAGGAAATCTTTCAAATGGATATGCGTTCTCCAGCAGGATTCTAATTTGCGCCCTCCCCCTGGATGGAAGAAATTGTCTTTAGACCCGCCGTGTTTATACCGACTCAGCGACGAAGATCTTTTGTCGATCAAACAAGGCTGTCTAGTGCCTTTGAGCGAAATCGTTCTCGTCATCGATATTTGAACCTTCCTATCTGCTCAGTTTCGTGTTCAAACGTGAACAAAATAATTTTAAAATGAATAATAGATTTTTGTTTTAATTAATCCGATATATTTCGCTTAAAGGCGTATATTGCTTAAACAATGGTTTCTCCAGTCCAGGGGGACGCAGGTTCGGAGTGTGTATACTTTGCTTTAATAAAATTTCTCGGTTCAATTACACTTTTGCACCTCCCCAAGCTTTACGTGCACACCTGCTAAACCTTTGTTCAACAATCGCGAATAGTTTTTTCTCTCTAAAACGGCTGTTGCAAGCAATGCAGTCTATACTGGCTGCTAGCACATCAGAGTTAGAGTATCAGTCTATGTAATTACCAATATTGTTGTAAAACTATGCTTCAATTTTCAAAATGGTGATGTCTTCAAAAACCTGTTGATTGGGAACGTGTTGAACCCCAGCCATCATGATTGGTTTGAAATGAACAATAAAATAAGAGAAGTGATGAATGTAAGCAGTGCAAAATGGATAGCCATATGTAGTAAACAATAAAAAATTACATCGCGCCGAAATATTCAAAGGCGAGGGTCGAAATTGTAATAGCGCCATAAAAAATGTATATGTTTATAAAAAGAAAAAAAAAATAAGTGTGCTTATCAATAATTTTCATCTCTAAGCAATAAAAGAAAATGTTACTATCATGTTTATTTTCATGATTCCAATATTGTTTTTGTTTTAATATTTTTCTTTGTTACTGTTCTACCTAAGAACAAGTATATTGAAGATTAAATGTAATTTTTGTAAGTAACTTGTTTTTTTTTTTAAAAAGGGATTTTTAAAAAAATATATTTAATTTTAGTTTAGTTTCACGTTAAAAAAAAGTGATATTTTATATTACAAACTTAATAAAAAAAAACTTATATATTAAGAACAAAGTTATGTAAATTTAATGTCATAATTAAGTTCAATAAATTTAATCTGATATTTTTGAGATTATATAAACGGGGTGTACAAATCGTTAACCCTGACCTTGCTGCTAAACCATGTCTGTTTAAAAGTCAATTTTCCTAGGTATACTTTTTCTACTTCTATAATCATAAAAAGGGCGCTATTACACTTTCGCATCCCCAAATCTTGTTGCCCACCGATGGCGAATAGGTTTGTTCCCAACAACGGCTGTCGCAAGCAATACTGTTCATACGTCACTAGTCACTTATCAATATTGTTGTGAAACTATGCTCCAATCTTCAAAATGGTGATGTCTTCAAAAACCTGTTAATTGGGAACGTGTTGAACCGCAGCCATATTAATTGGTTTGTGATGAACAATAAAATACGTGAAGTGATGAATGTAACCAGTGCAAAAAGGATAGCCATATGTAGTAAATAGGAAAAAATCGCAGCGAAATATTACAAGGCGGAGGTGCGAATGTTTAATAGCGCCGAGTTCTCGAGTAGTCATTTATTCGTACTACTGTACAAAATGTGGCACAAGGCCAAACCGAGTTCTCGAATATCCAAGCCGATAGACGGAATTAAATAATATACTGGTTAATAAACGGAACGTCTACTCAACTATAATTAGCTACGAAAATTAACGTTTAATGTTTCAAAATATGACGGATTAATAAATAAAAAATGAATTACTATAATATATATATATATATATATATATATATATATAATCTTGTACTCCACTGATAATAACAAGCAGCAAATTTTTCTCCTGATGATGGCCATGCTCACCGAAACGAGTCGAGGAAACAAACTGAAATAATAAAACAAAAAAAATATTAATATACAACCAAGTGTGTCAGAAAAATTTAATTTAATTTTTCAATAATTTTTATTGTTCAAAACACACCCACACGCAAATATATATATATATGTATTTTAAGACATTTTTATGTTTATACATTCTTTTTTATAGATACAAATATTTAAGTAAATGCTCTGTTTATAATAAACAGTATTAACAACATTTACTGGCCTGAATGTCTAAGAAATTTTCATAGAAGATATTCGTCCTCCAACAGGAATCGAACCTGTATCCTATACGGAATTTTCATATAGCCTGACGTGCTTTTACCGATTGAGCCACAGAGGATCGTTCGTTTAGCAAGGTCGATTTTACTGTTTTTAAACTACAATTTTCCATGATTCTCTCACGTACATTCATATCTTCTCAATGAGTATCCAAATGTAAACAAATGACGTCACACATTATGAAATGGATAAAGTCCGACAATATTTTAAGACATTTTTATGCTTATACAGTCTTTTTATAGATACAAATATTTAAGTAAATGCTCTGTTTATAATAAACAGTATTAACAACATTTACCGGCCTGTCGGAGGACGAATAGTTTCTATGTCCATTTCATAATATATATGTATGTATATGTGTTTGTTAGATAGATACGATTGTACATGAGTGTTTGCACGTTGGTGTATATGTGAACTGTTCCTTGGAATCATATTTAGAAATTATGAATATTATGTGATTCTATGAACATTCTAATGTGTGTTGTGATTTCCAGAAGAACATTTAACGGTAATGTTTCCCCCATGATAATGTACATGAATACTTGCAACATAAGCAAAGGGAATCGATTCAACGTCACAATGAGAATGAGTAGGCTGATACGATAAATATAATCTTAAATAGAGCAAAACAGAAAGAAATGTCTGCTCAGTCAAATCTAACGATATATTGAGGAACATTCGTCCATCAACTGCAAATGATCTTTTGAAATTAAAATCTTTGTATTTTTCAAGCTTATCTTCACGTATTTGTTACAGACAGTTGGGATCGATTTACAGTGAATTACTATCGAAAAAAAAAAGCAAAAATAAAAAAGCAAAAAAAAAAAAAAGCAAAAAAAAAAACTCACCGCTTTTAACTCATCAACCCCTTAAAACAGATTATTTTTAAAGCTTTCTTCATATAAAATCGGATTTAACCCTAGGTTTGATATATACATAATAGCCTGTCTAACCTGTGCTAAAAATTCAATTATTTTGTTAAAATAAACTTTGTAATTTTTATTCTGTTAAAAAAAATAAACATTGAATTTTTTTTTTATAGAAATTTTTAATCTTAGCTGATTATTGTAAAAGAAGAGAAACTATTTAAGACAGATAAATAGAAAATAGCAGAAAACTTTGAATAGTACATGCTATTAAATAAACGGGCTCAGAAGATATTTAAAATTTAAAACTCATTTAATTGTTAAAACCATATAAGGAAGAAAAGATACACCAATGTTTTACGGTTTCCGATTTCAAATACGTTGACCTTTAATTTTTTTTTAAATAATTAGTAAGACAGAATAGTTTTTTTTTGATTATCATGAGTGCCTAATTTATGGGAAACTGAAGTGTTTTCAAAAGTCGGTAAAAAACAAAACAAAAACACAGAACACAAGCCAAACACAGAACACAAGCAAGAACACAGAACACAAGCAAGAACACAGAACACGAGCAAAAACACAGAACACAAACAAAAACACAGAACACAAACAAAAACACAATACAAAACAACACAACTAAACACAGCACAACAAAACACAACCCCTCAAAAAAACAACCCCACCACAGAAATAGAACCCCCCACAGAAATAGAACATATACCAAATGACATCTAATCATTACAAAGTCGTCTTTCAAACAAAAAGTAATGAACCTACCGATGAAGAAATTAAGAAAGCTTTTAGGTTGGTGCAGAAATAATGTCGTTTTCTCACATATGTTACTATGTGAGAAAACGACATTATTTCTGCATTAACCTAATATTAAAAAGAAAAGGAATAATGAATCCTCAGTTGACGTTCAGGCTGAAGTTTCTCTATTTTATGAAAGAATTCTGAAACCAGAAATGCATCCTCAAAAAATAAGGTTTATTGCATATTAGTGGATAATGAAAGCAGAAACATAGATCGAAAGACCATCGCACATACCAGAAGTCTCCACCATAATGAAAAATATTACTAAGCTCTCATCGTTTTAGGAAAGTCAACACATCAGGACAATTTGGTTTTCGTTCTGGTAAGGGATGCACTAATAGCATATATCACCAAACAACTCCAAAACATTTCTTACCTCTTTATAATAGGAAACTGTATACATGTTTTTTCGACCTCACTGCAATAGAGATCTCCTCTTCTCATCCATTAGAAACGGCATTTGCAAATCTGAATCCATAGAATGCATCGAAAAAATAGAGAATCTATATTGTGTTCCAATAACTTGGAGCGATTTTGAATGTGAATTAAATTTAAGCGTCTCATGATTTTTTCTTTTAGATTTAACAACTTAAGTCTTTGGCAGTTTCAACCATGGAAAGATTATCAATCAAACAACGTGTTAAAGTTATTGAAGCCTATTACGAAAATGGATGTTCAAACAGAAATGCATTTCGCGCACTTGGCGATTTTTGGTCAACATAATCCACCAACCGAGCGTGCAATTAGAAACATTATTCGTAATTTCGAACAAACTGGGTCGGTGGCAGATGTGAAAACACCACTGCGTGCTCATTCACGCTGTTCAGCTGAAAAAATTGCTGCAGTGCACGAGAATGTGGTAAAAAATCCAGACACATCTATTCGACATCGCGCACTGGAATTGAAACACTCCGCAATAAAATTACATCGGATTTTGACAAAAGATTTGACTCTACACTTTTACAAAATTCAATTCATACAAAAACTGAAACCTACTGAACATTTGGAGCGACGTATATTCGTCAATTCAGTGCACGAACAAGGATAAGTCGATGAAGATTTTTCGCAAAAAAATCCTCTTGAGTGATGAAGCCCATTTTACTATTTACATTATTCGGACTATTGCCCTCATCTTTGTTGCCATATTTATTTTTCGGCAGTTGTACGCTTCGGCCTTCTCCAGGTGGTTGGAATGTCGAAATGAACCCTTTATTTCCCTGGCTGTTCTAGTTTCATGTGCCATGTCTAATGGATGTTAGTTAGCAGTTATCTTCTGTTAATTCCGCTCACCAAGTTATCTACTGCCTTAACCATGTATTCAACTTACAACTCTTTGGGCCCTGTCACTGGATCTAACTAACGCCTGTACCCACTGTGCCATGTGCCCTTGAGGCATAGAAATATAGACAGATACTGAAGCCCATTTTCATCTTGGTGGCCGTATATTTATAGATTTGAACGTCCATTTTCTTAATAGGCTTCGATAACTTTAACACGTTGTTTGATTGGTAATTGCAACCATAGAAAGATTAAGTTGTTAACTCTGAAAGAAAAAGAAAAACAAATTCATGATACGCTAAAAATTAATTAACATTTAAAATCGGTCCATGGTATTTGAACACCCTATATATCAGTTTAAAAACTCTAACATATCTGGCGAGGACGTCAACAAGGTAACGTTTCAAACATCATCAGATGTATGAAAAAGAGAAAATGAGAACTCTAGTCTATATAATCTTTTCCTAGACTATGTTTTGCGCATTTACAAAGACAGATGTAAATAAATGGCACTGATATTTTAAGCATTTCATACCACATCTCAAACGAATCTACCAACTGAAGATGATAATGATTTCCCTCCAATGAATGATTATAACGGGTCTATATCGATGACATAGGTATTCAAAGTTGGGATAAGAATGAACTTAAACGAAAAATCAACATCCTCTACTAATTGTTACAAGAAATACGACTCAAGATATACCTTTCCAAAACAGAAACTATGATTTGGAATTGAAATCAAATCAGTGGCGACATTTATCTTGAATCCCTCATAAAATACAGGATTTATAATTAGTAAATGCTAAACTTTTCAAATACCTCAGTGTAAGGATTAGTTATAACAAGCTTATTATTGGAGATAAGGAAATTAATCACAGAATTGGCTGCGTCAGAGATAATTTCGCCCCAAACCGCAAATTGCTACAAATCCAAAACAGTAGCCTGAAGACTTGAGTAATGTTCCTAAATAATCTCGATCTGACGAGGCTTTCATATAGATTTCAATTATGGCGCCACACTCGTGCAGAAATACGTAAAATGTAAACTGTATAAAAATGACTTTGAGCGAGTGAAGCCTGGTTGTTTGGGAAAAGACCATCCATCGTTCAACTTGTGTACAGAAACACACATACACACACAAATCTGTACCAAATCACAGAACCTACGTCTATTTGAGGACTTTCATAGTCAACAACTAAAATGGATAACACATTTAACTCAAAGAGAAAATAATGAAAAAATCAGGGTGTCGACATTAAACAATACTTCAAAAAAGTTTAGGTACGTAAACTCCTGAATAATGCAAACAATGATAACAGCTACTGGATTTGAGAAACGTATCTTCCCTATTGTTTTTTAAGAGAAATATTTTATAATTTTCAGAAGGCAATAGTCATGACCGCTCGGTCAATAAATACCGAATGCGTCCTTGCAGGGAAATTGCTAATATTAGGTTGGTGCAAAAATAATGACGTAATAATGTCGTTTTTTGACGTATTTTTTAACGTCAAAAAACGACATTATTACGTCATTATTTTTGCACCAACCTAATATTATCTATTTTTTTTTCGTTTATGATCCGTGTTATTTGTTTGTACGTTAGACATATAAAGTATAAATAAGTAATGTGATACCAATTATCTGGTTCTGTATCCGCGTTAGGGAAACAATCAATCTTATTATACCTGGGCGCAGGACCCGAGTTTAACTCTATATCCCACTAGCGCTTTAGAGTGTACTTTTTGTGTACGAATTCTTCCATTTTTTATCCCTAAATATTTACGAACCTATTAAGAAGTCCATTCTTTTGCTGATGTTCTCATGTAATCTTAACATAAGTACATATGTATATATTATGAAACAACATTAGAATATATATATATATATGTGAACAAATTTATTGCATTTCATGTTTTTTTATGACCAGTGTCAGTAAGCGAACATAATATATAAATTAAAACAGGTGCAATTGTTAGCATTAGTAAAAGTATTTAAAATACACCAATATTTTTAGGGTTTTCTATTTTAAATCCGACGTCTTTTAATTATTTTAAAAAAATAAACACTGGCAAAATTAATGAATGAATTATGAATAAAGGATCGTTTCCTTTGAATTATTATTAATAAAACCGAAAAATTTCTTTTGATTATCATGATATAACTTGCCTTAATCGACAGTAATACGAGCAATTTTTTTTTTCAAATAATCTCCAAAAACAGGAAAAAAAAACCCAAAAAAACACGAGGGTTTGGTTTCATAGTGAGGTTCGATTTACAATGAATTTCTATTGCAAACAGTGTAAAACTTTTAACTGATGAAATACAGGACCGAAATCAACCTTTCTTCGATTTTACATATCTTCAGGGCACGACTAATCATACTCTGAGTTTACTTTGACCTCTCATCAGTTTTTTTCTGACTCCATGTCAGCTTACATTTTCTTCGTCATCGATCTACGTTGTTTGTACACTAGAAATATAGAGTATAACGTAATACTCTGATGCCAATTATTTGGTTCTGTATCCACGCGAGTAATCAATCTTAGTTCTGGGTTTGCAGAGTCTTCCACAGAACTGGGCGTAGGACCCCAGTTTATCGTTGTATCCCACTAGTGCACTTTTAATGTAACCTTTACTATTGTTTATCAGTAAATTTTTACGAAATTATTGATAATACCATTCTTTTTGTTTATTTTTTCGTGCGACCTTAGCATGTATATATTATGAGAAAACTTATTGTGTCTCTATTAGAAAAAATGGAAAGAATTTCATTGTTAATCTCATATCCTAAAAATCATTGTAAATTATTAAAATCTTTATAAGAATATCTATAATTCAACAATGTTTATTGCTATCTCAAATGCGTGCATAACATCCATCGTAAGATTATACATGATCGACGTCTGAATTCATTAAAATTAAGTCAGGTAATTCTCATATTATTTTAATGTGGGCAGAATGTATATCATTTATATTTATTTCATGGTAAATTGTTTCATATTATTAACGAAGTTGGCCTCACACCACATATCAATATTAAACAGTAACTGTATCATTTTTCTCGTAACTATCTGAGAGCGGACATGGTCTGAAAAGTATAATGCGGTATTAAAAGAATTAATTAGTAAACTCATGTAAATTAGACTGGCCTTACTAGTAATAATTATAAGCGGCCACGAATTTTCTCATTGAACTGTTCCGATTTTTGACTAAATGTTGAACACATCTTGACTGTTTTTTCAACGTTGAGGGCGCCTCGGTATTTACCCACCTCTACACAAGGCAGGATGCGGCACAATGCCAATTTTTTGTAAGGGATTCCTAGCCCATGAATTCGGGCAAAAAATAACGTAGACCTCGTATACATGGGGTTGGATAGCTGTCTACCGCCCCAGAAGAGAGACTACCCTTCGACATAGCCACGTCCGGGTTCCTCTCCGCCTCGAGGCAGCGGGGTCGACAAGTTAAGTCTCTCTACGTTGAGAGCGGCTCTCTCGACTGAGAAAAAAAAAAAACTGGCGTATAGCTCTCCGAGTCCCATTCACAACGCTGACTATTAGCTAATCCCTTCCCAGTATAGTTCATATACAAATAGTCAGCGCCACCAACTCTAAGTAAAAGGTTTTCTCTCAACGGCTCATTGTGGAAGAGAACGCAACTCTTTGTACTTACAGAACCACATACAACCAACTCGGAGTCTTTTATCGAGCTAGCCTGATTCTCTACATTAAGTATATATAACTAGACTGATTTTAATTCAGCAAATCCTTTCAGATATCTGACAGTTTTTTTTTAAAACTGAACACTGTACATCTATTTGAACAATCTCAATCTTTGCTCCTTACTCACTCTTATTTCAATATCTCCTCTTGGCTTCAAAATGTACCGATTCTTTCTCTTACACAATTTTTCATATACATTTCACAGTCCTCATATATCCTTGACGATTTTAGTCACAGATGTATGTACAGTCTGATGTAATTCGAATGTATTCTTTTCTATAACTAACATATCCGATTTCTAGCTTCTATGGAAAGGTCAATATAAAGCAGAAAGTTCCAGAATATTTTAATGTTTTTTTTCCACACAACATTTAATTTGTACTCAAAATGTTTGTTAACCACATCAAAACAAAATCTTTTATTCAGAAGTATAAATGTCTCTCAAAAAGATTTCTCTTTATGTCAAACTTGTGCTTCTTGATAAAATCTCTTTTGATGTATTTTACAGTGTAGACTCTTTATATGTCAAATCTGCCTTTTCTTTTTTCGTGACGGTTTATTTGTAATATTTGATCCCAATGTGCTTCTTCTGAACTTGCGGTGTTAAGAGCTTCCATTTTTTTATTGTTATCTTTACAAATGAGATATTTTCTCTGTTTTAATTCTTTTTTTTTTGGTGGTGGGGGGGTGTTCTTTCCTTGGCGCCTTACTCATATATCCTTGTTTCTTATTAGTTTTTTTTTATCACATATTTTAATCATTTTCAGAGATTTAAAAGGGGTCAAAGTGAGAGAAATGACTAAGTATTGGGAAGAATGAGGAAAAGACAAGAAATGAGCGGACTTCAAGAATGACAGAAGATGACGATTGGCATTGCATTTAAAATTTTGAAGATTGTAGTTATGAGGGAAGCAAGTAAACGGAAAGGAATTCCACATGCGTGAATTGCGAGAAAAGAAACTGTTGGGGTAGAAATGGAGGATCCATTTAGCTATTTCAACGGTAAAAGGATGGGACCTAGGTGCCAATCTAGCAGCGTGCTTGAATTCATGTAGTCAGCGCCCCAAGGAATAGAAGCTCGTCAAATCAGTTGCCATGAAAATATATTTGGAAAAGAGAGAGAGAAGCCATGACACATCGGTGAGAATGTTATTGAAATCGAGATGTTAAAAGAAGATCGATTACATTACAGATCATTTGGATTTTGTCAAGAACCTCGAAATGAATACGAGAAGCACCAAACCAGATATGGCAGCAATATTTAATGTATGGACGAATGGTATATATAATTTATGATTTCATTTGTAAATATCATATTCTTGCTTCTTGTTTCTCAGTTATATATGTGAGAAACATTTTTGTTTAATTTTGAACAAAACCTTTAGATTTAAATCGGTTGTTCTGTCACATAGATCCATTCTGACTGTGGTAACCACGATAACATAGAATTCTGAATTGGCTTCCAACAAATGTCAGAGAAAACATAAAAATAACTATATTGGTAAGATTTTCGAAGAGCTTCCACTTCATATGTTGCGAGAAGTCGCCATGTATTAAGGGTTTTTTTAAACAATTTACGGCTAATATTTTCCGATTATAGTTGAAAGCCATGAAAAATGAAATCAAAGTAGTCATATGAGTATTTTCCCGTAAAATAAGCCTAGGGGTCTGATTAAACGCCTTCCTTTATAAAACTAATACGTTTGGAAGAATGAAAAATATACTTGAATGTCTATTTCTTTCTTAAAGGCACAGTTGCTATAAAGTCTATAAAATATCTTTCATGAATTTTCATGCCGGTGGACGAAAATAAATAAATATACTGCTTAATAAATAAATGCTGCATCTACCCAAATTGATTTATTAAACAGTATATTTATTTTTTTCGCCTACCGACAGGAATATTAATAAAGTCTTGAAAGTAAATATAAAAAAATAAATCTTGAAAATGAATATTTTCGGATTGGTTAATAAAATCCATTGCCTTAGAAAATGACTGTTTACGTTTGGATACAAAACTGAACAAATATGAAAATTTTAAGGAATTTAATACGAGAGAGATTTCGCATAAAGGGACATTTCAAACTTCGATTGGTCAAATAGGTTAAGGAACTTCGGATTTAGAGACGGTTTCCCTCTGCCCAGAAGGACGCAGGTTAGAATCCTGCGGAAGAGAGCATATTTTTAAAAAAGATTTCGTGCATATCCAAACCGGTCGACAAAAATATACGGTTTGAAAAATTAATAGAGCGTCTACTTAAATATGAGTATCCATTAAATATAACGTTTAAAATGATGAAAAACTGTCGGATTGGTAAAAAATCGATTAGCATAGGGGGAATATATATATATATATATATATATATATATATATATATATATATATATATATATATATATATATATATATTTGTGTGTGTGTGTGCGCGTCTGTGTGTGCGCCCGAACGCGTATCAGTAAAAAAAACAAAAAACAAAAGAATTCAAGTATGACAATATTTTCTATTCATAAACGTTATTTTAATCGGTATACGTGCTTGAATTGAAAACCATGTTTATTTAATCACAGTGAAATTAACCCCTACCGGCATGGATCAAAGTTTTACTAAAAAAAATCTGTCTGGAAAGGAATCGAATTAGCCGATAGATACATTTTCTATTACTGCCGGAAGATACATTCAGTTTAATAAAAATAAATGATCTAAGCCGGTAGACGTTAATTTTAAAATATGTAAATAAACAGGGATATCTACAAAAACATGTATACCAACGAAAATAGCATTTCTAGTAACATTTGCTTATATACATGCATAAGTTTGTAGAAGGCTAATGATAAGACAACATTTCTTCTCGATAACAAGTGTTCCTCAATCTAACTTTCTTTCTCTATTAATGCACTTGACCTATCACATCTCCATTTAAATTAATTTCACAAATAGATTTTCAGATTACAATTAACTAATGATTATAGGCTGCTCCTAAAGTCTTGTCACCCGTACTGAAAAGTAATCTTGCAGTGAAATTATATCACGCATTGTCCATGCTCTTGCCGAAATGCACATGGTCGTGTGTCCATACACTCTCACGTAGCCTCTCTTCCAAACTTTAAGAGCTCATGTCAGCCATCTGAAATAGAAAATTTATATATGTGTGAAAAGATTTTCGGACCATCCTGTATGTTAGACTATGGGTATTTTGACCTCCACCTCGTATATATTTTACACAATACACACAAATATATATATATATATATATATATATATATATATATATATATATATATATATACATATATACGCGCGCGCACACACACACACACACATACACACACACACACACACACATACACACACACACACACACACACATATATATATATATATATATATATATATATATAATTCATCGAGTCTAGAAGAAACCTCAACAGAATGTAGAAATGTGTAGAATGTGACGAAGAGGTAGCAAATTAGACTCGATATAGCGCCTCTCGATCACATATTCCGTGGTGGAACTCATCCGAGTTTCTCTTTTACCCATAGGACTGTACTCGGCCACGACTACTATCACTAAGCCGCTCCATCCAGAGCATTTAAAACCGGTTCAAGCAAGGATATACAAGTGATAGAAATTATTAGAAGGATTTGAGATAATTATAATTAAGTAATTCGTCGAGTGTAGAAGAAACAGATAAGGTGGGAACATGAGTTCCAAATCCATGAAAATGCTTGGAAATAAATCTTAATTTGTCAGGTGAAATGATCATAACTATGAGGTAATTTTAACTCCCTACTGCACGTAATATATATCTGAGCGTGAGCAAGAGAAAGTTATTTAGGTTCTGCTAAATATGTCATAGGCGGGTTACTGGAATCTTCTCAGTAAGCAATTCGAAGCTAAATATTTTCTATTGAAGTAGGACACATCTTAGTTTTATCCGGAAAGAAAATCTTAAAAAAGTACTTTTCTAATGTACTATGATGCCGTAACGGACATGTCCCACGGGTTCAACTGGGCCTTAAGCTAGTGCTACATTTAGCCGCCGAATAGGTAAGCAGGTGACCTCAAACCTGTATTCGGATTGCAGTCGTCGAAAAGATATGTGGTACAGTTACGATTATCGCAATCGCAACGCAGACGAAAAATGTATGATCCCCGTAGAAGACTAAGGAAGAAAAAAGAAAAGGAAAAATAAGAAAAGGAAAAAAAAAGGAAAAAAAAGAAAAGGGAAAAAGAAGAAAAGGAAAAAAGGGAAAGGAAAAGAAAAGGAAAAAAAGGTAAAGGAAAACACAAGGAAAAAAAGGAAAAGAAAAGGGAAAAAGAAAAGGAAAAAAGGGAAAAAGAAGAAAAGAAAAAAGGAAAATGAAAAGACAAGGAAAAAAAGGAAAATGAAAAGACAAGGAAAAAAAGGAAAATGAAAAGAAAAAAAAAAGGAAAAAGGAAAAAAAGAAAAAGGAAAAAAGAAAAGGAAAAAAGAAAAGGAAAAAAGAAAAGGAAAAAAGAAGAAAAGGAAAAAGGAAAAGGAAAAGAAAAAGACAAGGAAAAAACAAGAGGAAAAGAAAAGGAAAAATGGAAAAAGGAAAAAAGAAAAGGAAAAAAAAGAAAAGGGAAAAAGAAAAGGGAAAAAGAAAAGGAAAAAATGAGAAAAAAAAGAAAAGAAATCAGAAATTGAATAACAATATAATGTTAATTTCAATTTGAAAGCTTCAAATCTCGTGTTACCCATTTGCCCACACACACACTTCAGTAAAATAACATGAGAAAATCGTCCCTAGACATGTTGCTTTGTCTAATAAATGGAAGTTGTTTTTATTGTGTGTGTATGATAGAAACGAAAATTACTGGTGTTAAAAATCTTTACCGAGCAGTACAAATAGCAAGATTATATATAAAAAAAAGGTAATGTTTTATAGGGAAAGCTATTTTACTATTTATCGTAGACTACAAATGGTTTCACGTGTTGAAGACATTATTTTCAAGCTATCCAAATTTTGTATTCTCAAAAGCATATTTTTTATGTCAACAGTCTGCTTGCAAATGAGCACTAAACCGCGATAGAAGTAGATGGCATTCTTCCCATAGATGTTTACTTGTGTTGGCAAGCAGTTGTCAAATGAGGAAATTACTTGTTTGCTAAGAGTTAAATTTAAAAATAAATATATTGTCTCAATTTCAAGAAATACTCGAAACGAAATTGGATTTCTCTGAATTTATATATAAAATTTTTGATATGATTGTTTTGTTGCATTAGCAGACAGTGACGTACTATTTAAATAAATTGCACTAATATTTTTATCGCTATTCAGTTCTTTTTTAAATCTAATAATTTCCTCGCCATTTTGTAATTACAGTAACAACTTTTGCGTAGAAAATATAATTTCTAAAGCTTTTCAAAATGAAATATATACTTGATTTGCGGGAAAAATGTCTCATTTAACGATTTAAAAACAATTTAACAATAAAGTTTGAAGGTACGCTTAATTATATGAATCATTTTTATATACTACGTAATTTTCTTGACGTAAAGAATTACTACGTTTCGAAATCCTGTCAACATCAGACCGTTATTCTTAGGTTAAGATATAGACATGAATCTGGCATATGTAATTAAACATTTAATATATATATATATATATATATATATATATATATATATATATATATATATATATATATATATATATGTGTGTGTGTGTGTGTGTGTGTGTGTGTGTGTGTGTATAGTCAACGATGAAATTATTCATACAACGATCAATTTTGAATATTTTTATTCATTTCTCAGAATCTAATGCCCGTATGATGTTAGTTTTTGTATGTTTATATACACAAAAAAGAGTAATAGTTACAGAACTATATCAAACCGGCTAGCTATTCCTAGATATACGGTACAGTCCATTATAAAAAAAAATACTTTGGCACGACAACGTATTTGCCTGGGCGTGGAAGAAAACCCAAATTGACAACGATGACTGTACGGAATCTGTGTCGCGAGGTTAATATAAATTCAAGAGTTGAAAGACAACGCCAAAAGTTTTGATATGATGGACATCAGCGTAAGTACTCGCACAATACAACATTATTTGAATATAAATGAGTTATATGGAAACTAACCAATACGAACCCCTCTTAACATGTTGTTATAGTGAAACACACCTATTCTATAGTTAATAGACCCTCCCACCTAATATAAGTAGGAGTAGTAATAGAAACGACTGTCAGTCGATGTCGGACGACCGGCTGAACGGTTGAACTCTCTGCCTTCGGGCGGGGAGGAACCCGAACGAGGCTACGCCGAAGGGCGGAGTCTCGTTCGGGGAGGTAAAGCGACCCTGAACCCGTTTATACGGGTTCAAAGGGTATATTTTTGGCTGAGTCCACGGGCTCGGAGATCCCACGGGCTCGGAGATCCCACGTTAAACCGGCCTTGTGCCATATGATACCCTCGTGGGGGGGTAACTAAATACTAGTCGATGTCGGACGACAGTCGAACTCTCTGCCTTCGGTCAAGGCTATGCCGAAGGGCAGAGTTTCATCCGGGGAGGTAGACAGACCCGATCCCGTTTATGCGGGGTCTACGGAGATTTTTTGGCCTAGCCTACGAGCTCGGCAACCCCACATTAAATTCGGCCTTGTGCCACATGTGACTGCGTGGGGAAGTTACTAAATAACGTCGATGTCGGACGACCGGCTGAACGGTTGAACTCTCTGCCTTCGGGCGGGGAGCAACCCAAACGAGGTTATGCCTAGGTTATTTTCGGAATTCAACTTAAACATATGGAATTACGTCTGCCCTTTATGGAAAGAGTTCTCTGAATGATCGAATATTTCAAAAGTGATTTCTTGTTGAACAAGGAAACACAGTTCAAAAGTAGATTCGAGTCAAGTTATTACCAGGCGAAAATGCTACAAGACATCAAAGAAAACCAACGTATTTAAATATCTATTCATGCGAGGGAAGCCATTAGCGCCAACTTGTTTTAAGTTGTACAATTTGATAGGTGATTCCACAAATTATTTTTAAAAAATAAAAAATTAGATCTTAATTCGATGTTTGAATTTTTCTAATGTCCTAAGTTTTAAGGAGAAGTGGTTAATTTACAAAATTTTAAAACCAAAGCAATCTGGGATAAGCGACCATTGAACGTACCAAATTCATCTTAAGATTGTCGTGTATATTTGGATTACAAGCAGATCCGCCAATGCAAACGTCTCTCGCAGAAAGAATACATTAATTCAAACAAGTAACAATCAGATATTTTCTAAGGAATAAATATATATAATGCTTCTAGTATTTGATAAGTAAAGAGTATTTTATTCTTGCAAGATAACTCCAGAACACAGGATGCTTTATCTGTTTATAAGTCTGAAATGCGGTATTATGATTACTTATATTATTTACATTATTCAGACTGTTATCCTAATTTCATTGCCATATTCACAACGTTTCACCCATTGTACGCCCGGCCTTTATTTCGTCCACCGGGGCAGATTGTTCTACTTCCACGTGTCATGCCTCTTCCGGATGTTTCAGTTATTTCCCTTTAACTCAACTCAATGAATTTTGGTTCACCACTGCTGTGGCCTGGTATTGAACTCACAATTCTTTGTGTCTAGTCACTGGATCTAACCAACTTCTTTATACACTGGGCCATGTGTCCTTGACGATAAAAAGGTTGTTAGATCCAATGGTTAGTTTTATCCCTAAGTTCTATGCTAATAGTTTGTTTTTTTTTAATTTATGGAACTCTTCCTACTTTCTCCTTTCCTGTCAACTACGATCTTAAAAATTTAAAAAGGAATGTAAATTGTCTAAATTCTGTCTCTTTGAATTCTGTTTTCTTTTTCTCCGTACTATTTCTTTCTTCTTCTGCAACCCTCTCACATACTTACCGACTGAATATGACGTTATAAACGTCATATTCAGTGGGTAAGTGTATTTCGGCTGATATCACAGTTTTTTTGTTTTTTTTATGAATTTTTTTATATTATGAGATAATATAGGATTTTGAAATACATATATTAGTCATTCAAATTGTTTCGTTGTATCACAACTCATCAATGTGGCTAGACATCCGATTGCTCCAAGTCGGGATCGAAACCCGACCGATTTGGTATCAGTCAGAGATTCTACCCACAAGATATCGTCGCACAGAAGAGCGGAAGGGAAATTTTAATGTTTCTACTATGCGAAAGACGTCAGTAGCTAGGAAATCTCAATTCGAGTAGAAGAGCATTGCAGTAGCAGCAGCCACTCTTTATAAAATCACTCCTAGCTCTCCGAGAGCTCAATCGAATTATTTCGAGAGTATGAATAGTCACCCATCCATATATATATATATATCGAAAATGAGCTTGATGTGTCCGTTAAAGGTACCACAAACGACTGCAAACTATGGTTACTATAAACTTTTATTTTCTTTTTAAACTAATTTAGATCATTTTGACAATCTGATTAAAAAGTTTATTTTTTTACTTGTAAAATCGGTGCTATCAAGTGACTATTCGTCGAAAACAATGTCTCATTTAACCTAAAGTCGCTACAGAAAAACTAAATAAGACGAAAAAGATGCAGGTAGCCAAATATTTATATCAGTAAACTTACATTCAAAACAATCAACAGCAAGATATACATAGAAAACATTGACTCTTTTATACATTTGTTCCAATATGGCTAAGGAAAATTGTTTTGCGACTGATTAACGCTGAAATGTTCTCCCGAAAGAGCTGGAAGCAGTTTCAATATCGCTGTGAGATTTTTCTTTAACCAATTCAATAACATGAGAAAGATTACGTCTTCTGCGTTGCTTGTATAAAATAGCCATGTCATTTCTGGTAATAATTACAGTTGATTCCTGTTTTTCTCTTTAAAACGTAAATGTGTTCAAGTTACTTTTATTATAACGATTCAAGCAATTACAAATATCAAGTTTCATTTTTGGTAATTTCATGCCAGACGCCCACGTCACCTTACATCACAATACGGATCATAGGAAAGTATTCATCAGAATTTAAATAGTAAACACCAAAAAAAAAAAAAAGAAAAAAAAAGCGTTGCATAATTTGATAGAATAACTTAAGTGAATTTCGACATAAAAATAACGAAAAGACTGGTAAACGTTAGCGTTAAACATAACAAAGTTGTCGGCTCCAGAGAAATTGTTGTTCAGGTATACTGCCAAGGGCAATCAACAGCAAGATATAGACAGAAAACATTGACTGTTTTATACATTTGTTCCAATGTGGGCTAAAGAAAATTGTTTTGTGACTGATTAACGCTGAAATGATCTCCCGAAAGAGCTGGAAGCAATTTCAACATCATTTTATGTATAATACCCCTGCGGTATGACCTGTTTGGATTACTGATATACGTTATTTTGTTGTTATTATGTGTAGGGACATATCATGATCTATCTAATTATATACTTATCGACATATCAATAATATATAAATATATATATATATATATATATATATATATATATTATTGATATATCGATAAGTATATATATATATATATATATATATATATATATATATATATTAGGTTGGTGCAAAAAGAATGTCGTTTTCTCAATTAGTAACATATGTGAGAAAACGACATTATTTTTGCATTAACCTAATATATATATATATCCATATATATATATATATATATATATATATATATATATATATATATATATATATATATATATATATATGGATGGGTGACTATTCATACTCATGAGAAAACGACATTATTTTTGCATTAACCTAATATATATATATATATATATATATATATATATATATATATATATATATATATATATATTAGGTTAATGCAAAAATAATGTCGTATTCTCTTGCATTAACCTTATATATATATATATATATATATATATATATATATATATATATTAGGTTAATGCAAAAATAATGTCGTTTTCTCACATATGTTACTAATTGAGAAAACGACATTCTTTTTGCACCAACCTAATATATATATATATTATATTAGCTCCTGAATTAAATTTAATTCCAGTTGAGCACTCTAGGGCTGAGGTATGGGTTTGTAAACAGTGACTATTATAGCTATATAGCGAGACTCTTCGCAAGCCGAATTGTCACTGTCGGTCACTGGGCGTGTTTCCAAAAATAAATACCCTAAAAATCCGTGCGCTGACAGCTTAGTGGTAGAATATCCTCCTGATACCAATTCAGTCGGGTTTCGATCCTGGCTAGAGGCAAACCGGATGTCTAGCCACACTGATGATCTGTGATACAGCGAAACAGTCTGCCCGTGGATGACATTATATATATATATATAGTTTTAGTGCAATATAAATCTGAAAATACATACATTTAACGCAGACACACAAATCGACAAAGTATATTGTTTCTAATCTAATGTAGGTAGGAATTTTGGTATCCTGACTCATTTAAAGTTCAATGTTTTTGCGTTGATCTAAAATATTTTCAGCATTAACATGTTTAATTTTATATACACGTACATATGTATTTCGGAAGCAATATCTCTTTTATACAAGTTACATTAAAAACGACCAACAAGTTACTGCGGTCACTTTTATGTTTTTTTTATCTTATAATTATTAGGTTGGTGCAAAAATAATGACGTAATAATGTTGTTTTTTGACGTTAAGAATACGTCAAAAAACGAGATTCTTACGTCATTATTTTTGCACTGAACCTAATATCTCCTTTTCTGGAATTAAATTATACAGAATGTTTCCGAATATTCTATATATCCGAGCAGTTTCGGCTATACTTTTAGACATTATTAAGGATAATTTTATTTTTTGCTTTTAACTAAACCTATGAAATCTTTGTGTATATATCTAGAGTTATAGGAATATTTCCAAACACAGTAAACAAATTGTGGCCGTTTTCATAGTTGATGTTATTGAGTATTGGCTTTTCATATTTCTTAATAACACTTCTATTATTTTTAGCTTTTCTTTACATGTCACTATTATATTTGTATTATCAACGTGTATGTTACGGATAGAGTTTGGTAGGTCTCCATGTCTATGTCAATGAATCCAAATTTAGCTATGGCCACAGAGAATCTTCTTGTTATACAAGTTGTTGTATATCCAATATAATTATTTATAAATTTGGTTTAATCAGGAATACATTTCTTTAGGGTATATGTGTATTCGTAAATAATGTTGGTTTTGTATTTGGGATCTTGCAGGTCAGTTATTATTGTCAACGATGAGTTTAGAAGTTTTAAATTTTAACAGTAGTTAATTTTTTTGTTTTTGTCGACTTCCATATATTTTTTAATGTTCCTAAGAGATGATTAATCCAGTTTATAGTTAACATGCATTTGATTTTTATAGTAATTGTTGATGTTTATACACGCACACACACACAGAAAGAGGCAGACAGAAAGACAGAGAGAGAGAGAGATGGACAGAGAGAGAGAGAGACGTACAGAAAGACAGAAAAAGCCACAGACAGAAAGACAGAGAGATAGAGAGAGAGAGAGAGACGGACAGAAAGACAGAGACAGAAAGAGAGAGAGAGACAGACAGACAGAAAGGAAGACCGAGACAGAGAATGAGAGACCGAGACAGAGAGTGAAAGACCGAGACAGAGAGACAGACATAGAAGTAGTGTAGTCTAAACGCAAAAATATGAAGGTAAGGGAACAAGGAAACGATCTACAGAGAAGAATTTTAATTAATTATACATATATATATATATATATATATATATATATATATATATATATATATATATATATATATATAGATATATATATATATATTTTGTAGATGTATATATATTACATATGTGTGTGGATATATATATTATATATGTGTGTGAGTAGATATATATGTGTGTGTGTGGATATATGTTTTATATATGTGTGTGTATATAGATATTGTATATGTGTGTGTGTATATATAATATATGTATGTGTATATATATATATATTATATGTGTGTGTGTTTGTGGATATATATTATATGTGTGTGGATATATATATATATATGTGTGTGTGGATATATATATTAATATATATGCATGTATATTACATATGTGTTGAAATTATATATATATTTAATATATATATATATATATATATATATATATATATATATATATATACACACGTGTGTGCGTGCGTGCGTGCGTATATATATATATATATATATATATATATATATATATATATATATATATATATGTGTGTTCATATGGTGGTGCACTCTCCCGTCGTATTCGAAGTATGGTGGTCAAGTAACTCCCTAGGAGCCGACAGCCAGATACCAGCACATATGAATGTTTTGTGCTGGACCCATCACACTTTTTAAAGAGCCGAATACAGAGACCTGGTGCAATATTTGCCACAAAGTCCACAGACGACTCTCCGCAGCTTTTGAATTCAGAGTTGTCCTTCTCCTATAGAACCCAGTCTGTTCTGCAATTTACCCACATTTGGCGTGGGTTGGGTGATGAAGAGAATAAATACTTTCCTGATTCCTCAATCTGAGCCGCTATCAACTACGCCACCGTGCCTCATGTATGTATGTGTATAATTTGTTCTTATTGTGTTTATATATATATATATATATATATATATATATATATATATATATATATGCGAGAGAGATACATCAACAGGAAAGATTTATTGAGAGGTCATTTGACAGAGAAAGATGAAATAAAAGTCCTTTTGAGAGTATTTGAAGTGGTTTATTTTGAATTTGAAAGGATATTTTTATACACTTAATTTACTGACCAATGACAAATATAAAATTAAGATGGCTGTCAATACAACATAACTCATCTGTAGTTATTTCGTTCTTATCCAGAAAAGGGTTAACTCTTTCAGGTCGATCGTTATTTCCTCGCCAACAGTCTCAATAGTCTCTGAGGACAATTTCGAACTCGTAAAATTGTCTTCACAAGCGGTCCGACGCCATAGCTATTATTTTGACGACGCGTATAAAAGGCAGCACTTAGGTTTCTCGCTCATATAAAAGTCGTTATAAGCGCGCCCACCAAACAACGCATTTCGACGTTGAATTCACGTTACGACTGCAGTCTATTTTCTCCAGAGGTGATGCATTTAATTAGCGAATTGAATATTATATTATTAAAGTATTCGCCAACATAACCACCACTGATCGTAACCATTCATCTTTTCTTCAATAAAATTCGTCATGCCCTCATCTCTTATGTCTTTGGCGTCAGTATAACCTGTCGGTATTCGTTTTAGCTCTATGACGCTAACAAGCCATTATTGCTAGTCAATTTACAAAAACTTATGCTTTGTAATATCAGTTTCCTGTCGCAAAGATGCTGATTGACTTGGAATTGATCAAGGGAATGAGAAATATCAGCGATCATTTACAGGGATTGCTCTCGCTTTTCAAAGTAAGAAAACTTTTCATTAAAATGCTATTTTAAAATTCATTGGTGCATGCAATTATTACTTTAATTTTGCCCGCTTAAATTTAATTTTGTCCGCTTAATTTTAATTTTGCCCGCTTAATTTTAATTTTGCCTGCATAATTTTAATTTTGCCCGCTTAATTTTAATTTTGCCTGCTTAATTTTAATTTTGCCCGCTTACTTTTAATTTTGCCTGCTTAATTTTAATTTTGCCCGCTTAATTTTAATTTTGCCTGCTTAATTTTAATTTTGCTTGCTTAATTTTAATTTTGCTTGCTTAATTTTAATTTTGCCTGCTTAATTTTAATTTTGCCTGCTTAATTTTAATTTTGCTTGATTAATTTTAATTTTGCTTGATTAATTTTAATTTTGCCTGCTTAATTTTAATTTTGCCTGCTTAATTTTAATTTTGCTTGATTAATTTTAATTTTGCCTGCTTAATTTTAATTTTGCCTGCTTATATTTTAATTTTGCTTGATTAATTTTAATTTTGCCTACTTAATTTTATTATCTAATTTATTATTTATTAGAATTAAAGATGTAAAAAAGTTGGCTAAATATCAAAACGTTACACTGTTCCTGAATTTCGGGTGTTTTTTAGGAATGTATTTTGTTTTATTTCATTATTAACATAAGATATCCAGATGATTTTACGAATATCTATTGACTCCTTGCTTCGTTTTCAAATGTTATAAAATAGATCACATGTTTCGATTTTACTCAGAGAAAAAAATAATCGTTATGTTTAATGGTCATTTGTTTATTTTCTCTGCTTTACATGCGTGCATAGCACAAACACAATCTTGCAGAAATATATGTACGTTTATAGATGGTTATTTTATAAGATGTTATACTAATTTAATGAAACAACCAAAATATAATTTTTTTAACAAAAAAAAAAGAAGTTGTTAACGATTTCCTAAAGCTATGTATAATAGTCACATTATACAGTGAATATTATACATAGCCGTAGGAAACCTACATTATATATATATATATATATATATATATATATATATATATATATATATATAGCAACATCAGCACGGCAAAAGGGCACTCCCTTAAAGGAAAGGAAGGGCAAAAATATTTTAAGTCAAGTGATAGCGATTGCTGTATGAGTCATACAATTTTTCAATCAAACACGGGCAACGCCGGGTACATGCTGCTAGTATATATATATATATATATATATATATATATATATATATATATATATATATATATATAAACAGGGTGTGCATACATATATGCATATATATATATATATATATATATATATATATATATATATATATATATATATATATAGGTTGTGCACTTTAAAAAATTATAACTTTATTTGTATTTGCGATAGAAATAATCCGTAAAAGATGTTTAATATACCTACTTATATAGATGTTTAATATACCTAGTTTTAAGTATAGCTAAAATAACTAATGTGATTTACTGTAAATCAGTTGGCAAATGTTTTCCGTGAACTGCAAAATCGTATTACTCTTTCTATTGCTAATGATGGAGGACATGTGGAAACTTAAATAAAACTTCAATAAAAACTTAAAACCATATAGATTTACTTCTTTCTAATCCTGTTTACAAATTATTTCTATCACAAATAAAAATAAAGTTATGAATTTTTATAAGTGCACACAAACTTTATTGGTACGCTGTATATATATATATATATATATATATATATATATATATATATATATATATATATATATATATATATATATATGTATACAACTGGCCCGAATAAAAAATTACCTACTACAAAAATAAAATAAAACCGCTAATCTTATTCTCAAAAATAACATCACACCATCAAAATCAAAATTACAACGAACGAACATTATTTATGAGCTCAAATGCCCTTTAAAGAAATGTGTTCCTGATCAAACCGAATTTATAATAATTACAGCTTTTACACTACTACATGACCATTCAGACGCCTTACGTTGCACCTATCCGACCACAGCTCCATTAGAACCCATTTAACCACACGGACAAACTTACCACATTCCATCGGAAACATAATAGTAGAAAATACAAACATAATCTCATCGACATGTAAAAAAAAAAAAATTAAAATAATGGAAGCCATAATAATAAAAAAAGAAGAAAGCAACATTTAATAATATTAACTAGGAACACGGTTACAATGGGCTAAGTGCCTTCGGAAAACAAAACGTCCCTATAATCCTATACATCCAATTAAAAAGTAAAAATAAAATCATCCTTGATAAGGACTAAAATAAAGACGAAAGCGTTCAGAATTACAGAAAATTTGGACAGTTTCTACACAGACTGTGTCCAGAAAAACACACATTGGAACACAAGAAAAATTAAATAAAATGCTTAATCGCGGTACCTTATCTGTCGTCTTTAATGAAACATGGTAAACACACACACACACACACACACACACATATATATATATATATATATATTTCTGAATTTAATAAAAACAAAGAATATTATCAAAATAAAAAGAGAAAAATAAAAGTGTACGATACATCTGCAAAGTTCTTTTGTTTAACCTGCAATTTAAAAAAGTGATTTTCCGTTTCTGCAAATGGACGAATTTGATGTGTACGATTTTTAGAAACATATAAACCTTATTATTTCCTGTGAAGTAATTAATTGAGTCTCTCACTTTCTAAAATTTTATTACAAAATTATATTACATTTCGCGACAATTTGCTATTATTTTTAAAATGTGTCTAATAAAAAGAGTTTCACAAAATTGCAAAGAAATGTTTTCTTTCTTCAACTGCTGACTAAATTTTATTTCCATTTTTATTTAGGCAGATATTTGTATGCCATAAATATATTTTATTGATTTGCTGGAGACTTGTACCATATATTCGATCGCTGTCTTTCGTATAAGTTATTTGCCAAACTAACCTTTGTTATATCTCTTGTAAACTTATATCAAGTTGCATTAATCGCGCATGCGTTGTAAGAAGTTAATACCCATGATTCGATCAATCAAAAAGTAAATTCATATTTCTCATACTCTTCCTTTTTTAATACATTGCGGTGCCAAACTTAATCAACGGCTTGAAGCATTGCTCATTTTGTTTCGTTTTGATTTATTCCTGGTGAAGGTTTGACCATATTGCTTTTGACGACTGAAGGCTTCTGCCTTATCGGCTTTTTGCTTCTACACTGCTTCGTTGTTGTAAAAGAGTTAGACCGACAAGGTTGGAAGTATAATAAAATGATTGATATTGCCATCCGCAGTCGGATCAAGCAATCAACTAGATTTGTCATCTTGCTGTCAATTTAGCGGGAGATAACAGTGAATATTCTCAGCAACTGATTCACTCTAAATCATATCGACACAGCCGTTATTCATGTAATCATTAATGTTTAATATTTCTTGCTTACAGATTTTCCTTTTTATGTTTTAGTCTTCCTTTCACGTCGCTTGATTCTTCCTTTACCCCTTTTTCTCCTCCATTACTATCATCACCTTCATCTTCAGAACAGCAAGTAGAAGCATTGCTATTCTTATATAGACCTTAAGATTTTCTTTTTAATTCTTTCTTTTCTCTTGAATCTTTTCGGTTGTTATTCTTCATACTTTTCTTTATTTATTGTTGTGTCTCTACTGTCATTTTTTTATTTTATTTCTTAACTCGTTTTCTCCTTGAACTGTTAACACACTTGGAAATATGGTAGTAGATTGCACTAATTCTCTGTTAATTTTGTACATTAATTGATTTTTCTTCCACCATGCGATATATCCGCTGTGATACGTTTGGTACATTTTGGCTTTGGTATTACGATTTAAACACATTGATACTTATTAATAAGGATTTCGATTCCGTTTTCCAATGTTGAATGTCAAGATTTATTTTTCTCGTTCTCTGGCCCCAAAACCTAAGGACTTCTTTTTTCCTGCTAAGAAAGGAAATAAGTATGTTACCTTAATTCCTATATCTGCTATTGAGTCGGGATTAGAAATACCTGCATATTCAGTGATGTTATTAGGTTGGTGCAAAAATAATGACGTAATAATGTGGTTTTGTGACCTTAAAAATATGTCAAAAAACGACATTATTACGTCATTATTTTTGCACCAACCTAATATTTATTACAATGATTTTGACTCTGTAAAATGCACGAGGAACACTCGAGGTAGAGGGTTACCGGGTAAGAGACACATCTTATTCGGATATGTGTGGAAGATAACGGATAACTCAAGATATGAGCAGGTTAAGATTGAGAGTCGGTTCTACAAAGCAGGGGTTCCTGGGAAGAAACTGCTTGAGTGGAATTTACATTTCACCAAGGAATACGAAGGGAATACAAGTGGGTGGCTACAATGTGCGTGGTCTGATCTGGCTCTTGTAAAGCTAGGGGATAACAGCAGTGAGGTACCTCCTGGAACCGATTATTTTTCCAGCATCTTTAGCGATGGATCGTATGTAAGAGTTCCATTTAAGGGCTTAGGAGCTATAGTGTCGAATAATAACACCTTCATTATATTATTTTCTCTTCGGGTTACATCTGCTATTCATTTTAGTTGTTGCTGCTATTGAAAGTCCTAAAGTAATTTGGTTTCTGTTATCTGGTACAGTTCTTTGTGAATCTGTAGCGCCAATCCATAATTTTCAAAGATGGTTGATCTTTGTCAAGGCCCTCATCTTTCAATGGATTTTTCTATGTTCGATTTCCTTTTCTCTAATACTTAGTTTGTTATAACGGATCCATACGTCGATGTATGCGTTTAGTATTTACTGAATTTTATGATGGCTTCAGAGTAGGCGCCATCATTGCTTTCACTCCAATTGTGGATCCTAGTTTCTTTGTTTGGTAATGTTTCTCTTTCATTTCTTGAAACACGTGTTTTCTGTTCCAGATCATTCTTATCCCAAACATGAATACCCTTGACATCAGCATAGCTCCCTTAATTCTCAGTACATTCGGAGGTAAAGCAGGCTCATTGTCTTCTATTGGTAGATTTGTTTGGTATGAGGTGAGGAATTTTTAGATGGTCGGTGCCCACATCATCACATTCTGCGTTTGCAAATTAGCAGGGCATAGTTTAGGTAGAGATTAAATAGACCAAAATAATATAGATTTTGTTCCCGCATAAATCACTTGCTTAGGTTTTCATTGTTTTTACATCAGCTTTAGATCAATCTCTTCGCTGATCATGTTTTCATTTGTTTTTGTTTACTTACTGCATTTATTATTATTATTATTATTATTATTATTATTATTATTATTATTATTATTATTATTATTATTATTATTAAATTTTGTTTGTTACTTTTCCAAGTGTGTCCCTAACAACACATGCTTTCAAAAGCTCTCAAAAGTGTTTTATTTCAGGTTTAAACTCTTGACATCTTCCCCAATTTTCATATCATTATTGCCTTCGAGACACCTGACGTTGACAATTAAAATTATCCATTATTTGATACGTTCTCTCTTCTCTCAGACCCTCCATTTATTCCCTACTCTCTGACAAACTTCATTGCCCATCCAAAGTTTCATGCAAATTTTATAGGGACATGGATTCATTTTGTATGCGTAAATGTTATAAAAAGGAATGCACAAAAATTCTCTACTCCGCACCTTTTATTTTTATCTTAACTTTACTCTCTCATTAAAGAATTTTAATATCTCGCAAATTTTACGACTTTTACTCCTCACGAAAGGTTTAAACATTCAACTACGTTTTCTTGATATCTATCAACCAAGCCAGTCCCCTAATTGCTTCCATACGCGCGTGCGTGTGTGTGTGTATAGTCTCGTTTACTTCCTTTCTCCTAGATTTATTCTGCTTTTCACCAGCTGTCTTTATCGATCTACAGAATCGTACACATCTGATGAGGACGCCAATATTGAAATATTTCGAACCTCATGAAGAGTACAACAAAGAAAATGTGTCCGCTAGTCTATTTAATCTTTCCATAAACTATGCATTGCTCATTTACAAACAGAATGTGATGATGTGGGCACCGACCATCTAAGCATACCAAACGAGCCTACCAATAGATGATGATGACTCTGCTTTCTCTCCAAATGTACTGATGAAGGGAGCTATGCTGATGTTAAGGGTATTCATGTTTGGGATAAAAAATAATCTGGAACAGAAAATTCAACACACACTAACAGGTGTTTCAAGAAACGGGACCTAAGCGAAACATTTCCAAACAAAGAAACTAGGATCCAGAATTGGAATGAAAGCAATGATGCTACCTACTCAGAAGCCATCATAAAATTCAGGATGTAGAATTAGTAAGTATTAAACACATACATCGACATATGGATCCGTTATAACAAATTTCGTGTTAAAGAAAAGGAAATCGAACATAGAATAGTCTGCATTGGGTGGTAATTTCTCTCTACACCGCTAATTATTGCAAAACCAAAACAGTAACATGACAATTTAAATCGTTTCCTTAAATAGCCTCGTCAGATCGAGAATTTCATATGGATGTCATGCATGGAAAACAACCCTGTTCAGAAATATCAGCTGTATACAACATCTTCCTATGATAAATGTTGAAAACGCCAGTGAAACATGAGGACTTTGACAACGATCAGCCCTCTTTGAATACTGTGGACTGGCGCTACAGATTCATAAAAAAAACTGTACCAAATAACAGATACAAAAACACTTGAGCAACAACAAATAAATTGAATAGCCGATGTAACTCGAAAAGAAAATGATGATATAGTCAA
Organism: Acanthosepion lycidas; assembly: GCA_963932145.1. NCBI lineage: Eukaryota > Metazoa > Mollusca > Cephalopoda > Sepiida > Sepiidae > Acanthosepion > Acanthosepion lycidas. The sequence goes on along the minus strand of OZ010594.1, from coordinate 79,409,267 downwards.
GTTTTAATTCTACGCTACATCAAATAAAAATGTTAGGAAGGTAAACTCCATCCATACTGGAAAGAGCGATAACACCTACTGGACTTTAGTAAACTATTTTCCAGAAATTTGTTTTTTACGCGAAATATGTTTTAAATTCTAACTCAAAGAAATACAAACTGCTCGGTACCTGAATTCCAAATATATCCTCATCAGGGAACGGCTAATATTGGCATTACCATTTATGAACCCCATTACTTTTTCTTATTTACCCTTCAGATACACCCTCCCCATTTTGCCAGCAGTTAGGTTTAGACCCATCCTCGTTATGTCTTCCCATCAGTCAGAAGTCATAGCTCGTTCGACGTGGGCATGAAGAATATACTATATTCTTATTAATAAGAAAAATAAAAAAAAAATGATTGGATATATTATTAAGATGATTAGTAGCAGTAATAGCAGTAGTAGTAGTAGAATCCGTTCTGGTAAATTCTTGTCTCTGCTTTTGGACGATTATTCCGACCAGACTGATGCTGGCGGCATTTATGATATATTTGATCTCGATCGTAACTTTTATCAGACTTTATCGATAACACAAAAATAAACAAAAGTCTTCATCAAAAGCCATTTATTTTGGTTGATAAGCTTTGCGAATCTAAAAGATTAGGAACGAATATCGTCCCCGAGGTTATCTTCTATAAACACTATGTCATATTCTATTAGGAAAGTCAATGTTTTCACCATAAAATTGCCATTCAACAATTGATGTCGCCAAACGTTTTCAGTATAGAGTTATATAAGGAATGAATATTATATATATATATATATATATATATATATATATATATATATATATATATATCACAGACAGTACTGTTTCGCTGTATCACAGCTCCTTAGTGCGACTAGACATCCGAATGCCTCAAGCTAGGATAGAAACCCAAACGATTTGGTGTCAGAATTTCTGCCACTTAGTTACCTTTATTCGACAGAATGAACAAGCTAAATCTCGCGTATTGTTTTTACGAATGTAAACAAATGGGAAATCAGGCATAGAGCTCGATTCATTTTATTGAAGAGCTTTGCATTGTTTATAGAATTAGCTTGTCATTCAACTGTGCTCAATTGAAATATATTTTCAAGAGCTATATATATATATATATATATATATGTATGTGTGTGTCTGTGTGTGTATATATGTGTGTGTATGTATATATGTGTGTGTATGTATATATATATATATGTGTGTGTATATATGTATATATATATGTGTGTATATATGTATATATATATGTGTGTGTATGTATATATATGTGTGTGTATGTATATATATATGTGTGTGCGTATATATGTATATATATGTGTGTGTGTATATATGTATATATATGTGTGTGTGTATATATATATATATATATGTCTGTGTGTGTGTGTATATATATATATATACACATACATATATATATATATGTCTGTGTGTGAGTGTATATATATATATATATACACATACATACATATATATATATATATATATATATATATATATATATATATATATATATATATATGTATATCTGTACATATGCTGATTTGAAACGGGTTCCACAGGACGAACCAATCAGAGAAACGCTGATTACGCAACATGTTCCTGCGTATTGGCGTTCGAGTATTCATAACTGCATATATATATATATATATATATATATATATATATATATATATATATATATATATATATTGTAACAGCAAAATTGGACAGCATTTGTTGGATAATCCTGATTGTGCCACTAAATATAAAGAAACATTCTTTGCCATTCTACATATTGCACGCTCGGATATTGTCTTAAAGTAGACCGCGCGCGCATATATATATATATATATATATATATATATATATATATATATATATATATATATATATAAGGAAGAACAGATGGGGTAAAAATTCATGGTTCGTAGCATATTTTAAAAAGTGCTCAATTCAAAGTAGAGCAATTTTTTATAAAAACAATTATGCTATAGATATATTGTTAATTTGTTATTACAAACGCAATTTTAAATCAAGACTTAAACCTAAGTAAAAATAGCCATCCCAAACGAACAAATAATAATTCTACAAATTCCTGTAATTGTAGAAATCGTAACGACTGTCAACTACAAAATAGATGTCTAAATGGTTAAGTTATTTACCTAAGTACTATTTCATCTAGAAAAAAATGCAGCAGAAAAACACAAATTTATATGGATAGTACCACAAATTCCTTTAAAACGCGGTTGTATCAACACGTATTATCTTTCAACAACGACGCGTATTGTAGCAATACATCCTTTTCTAAGTATGTTTGGAATGTGGTAATAAAAGAAAACGATGTGGTTTGGTCTGAGAGGTGGTGATGATAGGTGTGTTGATCCCTACATTAACCTTGAGACCATCAAATCTATTTCCATTTTTGTGTATCGTGTGTGCGTGCGTGTCCCCGTTAGCTTGGACATTTATATGGACATTCCCTCCCCGTATATGTATTCTGTCTTATAAAAAGGAATCACACACACACACTATATATATATATATATATATATATATATATATATATATATATATATATATATTCTTCCTGTGTTGCGTAGGTCTTTTTTGTGTTCCCATGAGTAATCTATCTTTTTTTGCCAGTATATATATTTGTTCTCCATGTATATCTGTTTCCGCGTGCGTACGCGTATGTATGTGTTCAGTCCGACTAGTGTATCTGCCCATCTTGTGTGCATGCTGTGTGTCCATGATTTTGGGGTTATTTTCTGTTCAGTGCTGCTTTAAATTTGTCTATGAAGTTTTTATATTGAATTTGTAAGCAAAGAGAGTTGTCTATCTGATCTGGTTTATTGGCATAATTTAAAATTTGCCTTGATTGCAATTGTAGTTGTGTTGCGATACAAAAAATTTCTGTTGTCAGGTAATTTGATGTTGCTTTTGTGAAGGGCAACTTTAAGTTCTTGGCTGATGCCTATATATGACTTTTTGCATTTTGTGCATAGATCACATTTTAGTAGTTGCAGTTTAATTTTATTTATTGTGAATATAGTTTTCAAAAGTGTAGGAGTTCCCTTTTATAATGATATCACAAACCGCACAGCTTTTGTTGCATTTTGTGACCCCCTGTATACTGTTTTGTTTAAATTTTGATGACATTAATATGTTTTTAGTTTGGCGTTTGCTTGTAATTATTTTGGTTGTTTTTAGTATAGTTTTCATTTTGTTCTTCTTGTTAAGTAGGTCTCGAATTCTTGTAATTTCCGTAAATAATTCTGGATTCTTCTTTTATGTTGAGACATATGTTTAATACTAGAGTTTGTTCGACGTCATGTTTTTTGTTTTTTGATTTCGTAGTTGGTCTAGGGCTGTTTTTTCTTCTAGTTCAAAACCTTTGTTCATTAGTGCTGTGGGATAGCCTCGTATTTTTAGAGTTCTATATAGTTCTTCTAGGCGGTTTTTTTTCTGAGGTGTATGTCGGTCACTATAGTGCAAACCATACGTGATAGGTGATAGGGGATGAATTTCAGACAGATTTTGGGGTGATGGCTCTTGAAATGAAGATATTGTTGGGTGTCTGTAGGTCTGTGTTAAATATCTGTGATTATGTGGTCGTTTCTATTTTTAATAAGTATATCTAAAAATGGCAATTCGTTAAAATTATATTCTTGGTTGAATTTGATTTTCGGACGTAAGTTCTGAAGTAGAGTGTGAAATTGGTTCATATCGCTCCATGAAGATTTCCAGGAAATGAAACAAACATCTAAGTATCGTTTCCACAATTTAGTAAAGTGTTTTTTATATCCCCCTCATATATATGTTCTATCTGTTCATATAGGTTTTCCTCCAGGTATGTTAATGTTAGGGTGGCATATGTAAGTGCCATTTTCGTTTCCATTGCGGTATCTAGGGTTCGGATATAGTTTTTGTTGTCAGAGTTGGTTTCAGACACGGAAAAAAGCCACAAAAGCTCCTATATTGTAGATATATTAGTATTTACTAATTTTATATATAAATTAGGTTGGTGCAAAAATAATGTCGTTTTCTCACATATGTTAATATGTGAGAAAACGACATTATTTTTGCTATATATATATATATCTATCCTTTCTTAGTGTTTCTAAAGCTGATCATCGGCCTGTACTGAATGCTTATAGTCTTCTGGCAAGCTTTACCTCTTCAATATAACGGCTGTTTCAAGCAATGCAATTCATACTGACTACTGTTCGAAAGTGTCATAGCGCCCAGGTTACTCATTAAAAAGCGGCAAATTCAGAAAGAAATTTATGTAGCTATTGTGATTCATGCACAAACTGAACAATCATCGTAGCTGTTCGAAATTTGTGCATGTATGTTCATCACAAAGCTGTAAACATGGTAATCAGGATGCTGTAGCTTTATTCAAGGTCATGAATATTCGAGAAGTTTGTTTAATTTCAATTAAACCTGACATGTAAATGTAGTTGTATAGAAAAGAAAAAAAAAGAAACTATCAACTTATAGTAGCAACAAACGTCTGCAATAGATTTCTTCTGTCTCTCGACCTAAACACTTGTAGCCAAATCACAGTTCAAACGATAGTCGGTCGTAACAGTCCAACAGGCTACGTAGAAACGACAAAATGGAGTCACACATCCAACCTTCGCTTCTCACCAGCAAAACCGCGTGTACGTCCACCAAGCTCAGAAATTTAAATCTTTTCACATCAGCGAAAAACAACGGCTTTAGTTCACCGAGAGATTTTTCTGATTGGTCACGCCATTCAGGGGAGGGAAGAACATTAGCATAGATTCTGGTCCTTAAAGTAGATTTTCGCTAACTACTTTTTGGTAATTTTTCTTCAGCAGATCGCACACAAAAACTCTTTTTCGAGGTAGATGATTATCTCTATCACTACAGTAAAACAGTGATAATAAATTTGCCGCCGTTTTACTGGGCACCCTATATCTGGATAGGCCCAGAACGGGATCTGTATAAAAAACTTGCAAGAGAAATGAATATATGCATTTATAAGTTTTCGATGATCAATAGGAAATTCATGGCGATGGTATTAAAACATTATTCTAAGACAAAATATTTTTATTAATGTGTTAATGAATTAAAAAAAAGCCTTTGAAAACAATCCGAACATTGGAAAGCGTGACTTACAAAAAGACACACAGAGTAAAAGCGTGCTGTCATCAGAGTGTACAGGATATGTCAATTAAAGGACATAAAATTCTATCACATTTTAGGTCCCCAAAACACGTAGTCTTAAAACTTTATACCGCCAATCATTTTTTATGTATACAAGCACTACTGATTTTTTAATAAATGCGTCTATTTAAGATAAATATTACGTAAAATTCCTTAGGAGAAAGAAACAGACTTCTCGAAAAAGATGCTTCTCTGAAAACTACAAGTGTACCCTCTTCATGTCAAGCGTCAGTCTTTACTTATATATCTTAACCTGGGTACCTCGAAGTGACGTAATGGCTAACAAGCTTGTCTAGCTAGAACAATTACGTCTGAGTAGTGAGTTTGATCCTCATTGGGTGCCTCTTAATTTCAGTCTTGTGGCACATCCAAGCTACGCTTTGAAAATCACTATATCTTAACCTCAATCTTCACTACCTACCACCTCCTCAATCACTTACTGATAATGAACGATTTTACCTGTAACTTTCTACCTTAAGTGACTCTCAAACCATCAATTGGATGAAATTTAGTATAAAGTATTTAAATAGTCTATATAATAGATCCGAATGCCAGTGTGTCACACTTAATTTCGCTGACTCCGTGAGCAAATGAAAAATAATCCGGGTCAAATTCGGACCGGCAATCCCAAAATTTTGTATTCCCAAGTTTTCATTACTGCGATTGTTTTGGGATTCCGTCATCTTGGCTTCTACAGATAAAACTATTAAAAAAGAGGCACAACTCTAACTTTTAATGGCTCATGTTCAAAGGAAAAAAATTCTGTTCTCAAATTAGAGTGTTTCAAAATAAAATTGTCCCATTTTCTACTTTACTCCTAGACACGCAATCCTGAAATTTTGAATTCCCAAGTTTTCATTAATGCGATTGTTTTCAGTGAATTTTACGTGATTTTTTTTTTTTGCAACGAATTTTTTGTACGATTTTTATGACTTGGAAATAAATTTGGGAATAATCTAGATTAATTACAAAATCAAGCGAAATCCCATGAAATAATATTTGTTTGTACGGAAAGTAAGGATCTACGTACATCAAACTGTCTTTAGATTTAGTAACAGCAAAAGAATTATCATTGAATATTTAAAAGTTAAGCTTAAATATTAATGCAATATTTAAATCAGCGATCAATCTTGAGTTCTTCTGTAGTTTATTGTTGCTTAACTCATCGATTCCTCTCCGCACGACCCTCCTTAAACGCCGCCCGATAGGGCGATTTTAAGTTAGTCTTAAATAAATCAGAAAACTGTATAATAAGCGTTCATTATGAGTTATTACTCAACTGTGTTGATACTATTAAGTCACTGTCGGTAAAAAATGAAATTAAAATTGTCTCGCGTGGTTGAATGGAACAAATACGTTCGATTTGTGTCTAGACAGACACAAACTTGCATTTATGCAGTCTTTTCAAAGGTTATATGAACAGAAAAAACGTGTTTTTCCAACGATCTTTACAAACTTATATTCAGGTTTATTTCAATACATCTAATTAAATTTCAGAGAGATAAATGAACATCTCTCTCTCTATCTATCTATCTATCTATCTATCTATCTGTATATATATATATATATATATATATATATATATATATATATATATATATATATATATATATATATAAAATGAACGTTGTTATGTAAATACTCGCCTTTTATATCTATTGACATTTCCGTGAGTTATGAATGCGTGCTTCCTAGAATATTTGTGTAACAAGATAGAAACATTGCGTGGCTTTTGTTAGTCTTCTTATAACCGAGTAAATAGTTGTACAATTAAACAATTTTGAGGGGAATTTCATGTATGGAGAAACGAAAAATCTGAAAAGCCGTTCAATGGGAACATTTCCGTCGAAAGATTATGAAATACTAGTTTGATACCCATCACCTCGCTGAAGGACAGATGATCAAGTGTAAATTACTTTTCCATTTAAGATAATAAAATATTATTTGAAAAATATTTTCAGTTTAAATATTCACTTACTCATGAATATCACTATAAAATTATTACACTTTTCGGCCGATACTCTTCCTGTTATCCAGCGTTTGTTTGCTAGTCTGTAAAGGAATTCATTTCAAATGATATATATATATATATATATATATATATATATATATATATATATAAAAAATTGAATAACAAATTTTTAAATATTTCAACAAAATTTTAGAAAAGTACAATAAAATCTTTGAATTATATTTTTTTCTTCAAGTTTTTTAATACATACATGCAAACATACATACATACATACATACATACATATATATATATATATATATATATATATATATATATATATATATATATATATATATATAACATTGAAAAAAATCGACAGGTCTTTTACTGGAAATAAATCGGACAATATTTCTACACATACCACTTATGTCTTTTTAACTATGTTCCTATTTTGTGGATATTAGGATTTTTAGTTTCTTCTAATTTCGCTTCATTGTCATAAGAAATAAAGTAGATACTTACTTTAGGGCCCTCACTGTACTGTCAGATTCTATGTACCATTAGACTAATATTGATATATGGCAGACATGAATACAGACAGACAGAATGACCCGTATACAGACACACAGAGATACACGAATACAGAGAAAGCAAGACAGATAGAAACATGAAGACTCAGAGAGAGAGAGAGAGAGAGGGGGGGGAGAGACAAACAGACAGACTTGAGTACACAGGGGGACATGAAGACAGACATGAAGACGGACAGACAGACATGAAGACAGACATAAAGACAGACACCCGAATACAGACAGACAGACAACACACACACAGACACCCGAATACAGACAGACAACACACACACAGGCACCCGAATACAGAAAGATAACACACACAAACGAATACAGATAGACAACACACTCCCGAATACAGACAGACAACCCACACACAGGCACCCAGATACAGACAGACAACACACACACAGGAATACAGATAGACAACACACACCCGAATACAGACAGACACCACACACACTGACACCCGAATACAGACAGACAACACACACACTGACACCCGAATACAGACAGATAACACACACACACAAATCCAGATAGACAACACACAACCGAATACAGACAAAAATAGAGAGACAAATCGGGAGACAGAAACAGCCAGATAGACATGAAAATGGACAGGACGACTGACAGAAAGACAGACACAAATGTAGACGCGCAAAATGACAGGAAGATAGACACACAAAAAGAAAAATACAGACACAGACACAGACATGAATACAGACACACAGAAACACATGAATACAGACACACAGAAACACATGAATACAGACACACAGAAAAACACGAATACAGACAAGCATTAATACAGTGACAGACCTGAATAGACTGATAGACATAGATATACACAGAAATAATTATCGATACGATGCTATAATTTTCTTTCAGTGCGTAATAGAAAAAAAGAAGCTATTTATTTACTGTCGTACACACACGTAAAAAAGACAGGTTGACGGACATGTTTTCTTTTATTTCCACAGACATGGAGACACGTAGAGAGACATGGAGACAGGCACGCAGAGAGACACGGAGACAAACGAAGAGAGACATGGAGACAGATACATCCTGAATACAAAGTCAAACATGAATAGAGACACAAAAACAGACATGGATATTGACACACGGACAGGCATGAATATTGACACACAGATTACCGATTTTATATTTTTAGTGCTCAACACACACAAAAAAAGGTTAGTTCAAATTGAGTGGGAGGATAACGTATTACTCCAATGTCTTATGTCAATTTCCTCGAAATTGCAATTGTATCTGTGTGCTTTTGTGTGTACCTTAAATAAAAATAGCACATGTAAATCATTCACGCCCGGAGTAGAGATGGACATATGTCATAAGTACGTGCAAAGTCAAACGCACACCTTTTGTAAAGAACAAAGAATCAGATGATCATTTATAATATTGAGTGTCCCTATCATTTTTCATTGACGTCCAGAAGACGCCACAATCCTCTAAGTTTTTTATCGTTTAAATTTCTATAGCTCATTGATCGTATCACCATTTTCTACGAGCTGAGCGATAAATATAACGGAACTTGTTAAAAATAAATATTATTTACAAATATAAATATATATATTTTTTATTTTATTTTGAAGATAAAGCACAATATTCTGCTGACATTGAAGATTTTATCATAATTTTCCAAAACACATCGACCGTTGGAAAATTGTTTTCGAAAGATATTATATTGGAGGAGTAATGGTGAAGTAATGAATAATGGCACGGATTGAGGAATCGGAGATCAGAGTTCGAATTCCAGTCGAATCCATTACATCCATTTACGTGCTAATACCATTGCTGTAGGAAAATAGCAGGACAGACCGGGTTCTATTGCGTTGGGTGGCAAATGGTTTACTGCAGAAAGAAATGGCAATCTACTGCAGGAAAAAATCTGCCTCGTCAGTCATTATCTGTCTATATTTCTGAGATGAGATATTATGTACACTATTTACATTATTCGGACTATTGTCCGCATCTTTGTTGACATATTTATCACAACGTTTCGGCCGTTGTACGCTCCGGCCTTCTTCAGGGGGTTGGAATGTCGAACTGAACCCTTTATTTCGCTGGCTGGAGTAGATTGTTCTAGTTTCATTTGCCGTGTCTAATGGATGTCATTTATTTCTTTTTCCAAGTTCTCAAATGATATTCATTCGACATGGCACATGGACCTAGAACTGTCTACCCCAGCGAGCGAAATAAAGGGTTCAGTTCGAAATTTCAACCACCTGAAGAAGGTCGGAGAGTACAACGGCCGAAAGGTTGTGATAAATATGGCACTGAAGATGAGGACAATACTCGTCAGTCATGTATCGAAAGTTACATGATCGCCTAAGCGCGTATCACGCATGGCATATAACTGACTGGTTATATTGATGATATTAGTAGGAGTTATTTTGAAACTTTCAAAGCATGGTGGGTAGCGGAAAAATTTTAATGATAAGTGATTGAAGATTGACCCTGAAGAAATCTGTTAACGTTTATTTTGGTTTAAACAAGTCATTATCTCTCATGGCATAGTTTTTATGGTAATTCGTAAAAAGATGAGCCCAAAATGCAATTCACAGGCCGGAGACACTAAAATGAAGCAGGTACAGAAATTTCAAAATCTGGCAAGTGTTCTGAAATATGACGGAAAGTGCGACACTGAGATCTGAAGACGTACTGGTGTGGACAAAGTCGCAGACCAAAAGCTAAGCAGAATATTAGGACACAGGAAACTTTCGTTGGAAACAAAGAAAAGAGTACTGAGCTGTTACGTGATATCTGTCCTCTTCTATGACAGAGAATGCTGGACAATCTCCTCAAAGATGAAGACGAGACTCGAAGCTACAGAAATGTGGTTCTACAGAAGGATACTAAGGCTAGCATGGGCCGAACATGTTAGCAACGACGAAGTTTTGGGGAGAATGCAAACAAGGAGGCTCAGTCAACTAGCAGTAAAGTACAGCTTAAGTTATTACATAAAGACAAAGTCCTAACATTGGTTGCATGTTGAAAATCATTTGAAGATGTTGTTTAGTTAAATTTTAATGTGTTATGGAATTTTAATCTAATCTGGAAAAAAGTGTGGAATGAAAGAATTTCAGCTGCAAATAAAATATTTTCGCAGGATCTCAGTTGAAATGATTGAATTTTTTAAATTAAAAATCTTATTTCTTTAGAAAAGTAAACTGAATTTAATCAGCAATGAGGTTCTGAATTGTTTATCAAAAGAGCAAAGGTTTTATTTGATTAAGCCGTTTAAGGAAATATATTTAATTAAAATGCAATCAGTATCCCGAGGCAAATAAAAGGTAAGATATCAATAGAAAATTGATCAACTTAGGGGAAACTAATTTCATTTATTCTTATACCAGCGGGCTTAAAATTCAAAGTCAAAAGACTTTTCATTCACACAGTATATATATATGTATATATATATATATATATATATATATATATATATATATATATATATATATATATATATATATATATATATATTCACACACCCACGTATAAATATATACACGCACACACACAAACTCATGTTAAATTGCCGTGCATTAAGTTCAGAAATACGTTTTTGATTAATCTTATATACATGTACATTTAATAAGTTAATGCTCTTTCATGTTTTCATCATTGAAGATATTCGATAGTCATATATATATATATATATATATATATATATATATATATATATATATATATATATATACAAGTATATGATTGGTGTATATGGAATGAATTCCAATAACCAACAATTACTATTATTAAAAGAGTGGTCAATACAAAGTAGAGCAGATATAATTATTTATTTAAAAAAAAAAAAAAAAAAAAATTTATAACATAAATATGTTATAAAATCACTACAAAAATAGCCATTTTTGTTTCAACACCCCCTGTGTCTTATATAAGACACCGGGGGTGTTGAAACAAAATGGCTATTTTTGTAGTGATTTTATAACATATTTATGTTATAATTTTTTTTTTCCTTTAAAAATAAATAATTATATATATATATATATATATATATATATATATATATATATATATATATATTGCGTTTCAAATTATTAACGAAGTGACACTTTTCCATCCTATCCAAAAACTACTGGTTAAAATTTAACGAGAGAATGACAACATTCATACATTCTGCGTGTATTTATTCAAGTTTATAAAAATTGTAAGGTTCTTGAAAACGGAACAGAAGTTACGATGCTTTGTCTAATTTAAATTATCAGTGCGTCAAATTATTAGCGAGGTGTAATAAAAACTGATGAAAAAAAAAAAAAGAAAACACTTTAATTCCTTCATTTACAGATTTCTATGGCTACATACAGCAACTAAGTTGAAATTAAGTCGAAATAAAAAAGTAAACATTGTTCGAAAAGCATAGTGGAGTGGGTTAATATGAGATATGTGATCGAATATGCAAATTTCTGATTCTCCTCTGATGTAATTTCACGTGATAGATGTGCGCGTGCGTTCGTGCGTCCTCCGTTGGTTCTACTTCAAGTTGATTCGAATATGAATTTCAATATTGTTATTCGAGATATTTAACGGTACCCTCTCTTTGTAATGTCAAATTCGTGGACGATAACAAAGATGCATTGTAACCTCAGCTCACTTAACAAAAAGCTGTCTAGCGGAAACTCATGCATACTTAAATGCAAAAGTGAATTTCCTCACAGATACAAAATAGCTATTATCAAAAGCCTGATTTACCAGACTAAAGTAATGTCTTCTTCGGATACATTATTCTATAAGGAACTTCGCAACATTGAACAAATCCTAATCAACAATATAATCACGTTGTCGACGAGAAAATAAAATTAGCCTTAAAAATGTTTTAGAAAATATGACGCCCTCTCTGATGCAAACAACAATGGACACACCATTAACTCATCCTATCGCAACCAAATGCAGTCTAATTATAAACTAAATAAAGAAAAAACAACTAAAACAATTATTCACTGGTACATATCAATCACTATTTTTAACAAATACCTACGATTTCTTAGCTCTTTGTTGTAGCATACCTAAGGACTATAATGGGTATGTCCTCATTCATATAAATACAGTAGTAAATACTGTATGTTGGTCCGCAGCTGGAGATTCATTGTTCAATTCACTTGACTCACTTCTAGCAGATGACTACTTCTACGCGTCGCTGGCGAATCTTATATTTTTGGCAGATTGTATCTCCTACACTAATAATCAAATAATATTAAATACTTCCATTGGACACACATGCCCGGCGCACTTAAGCAGACTAACCTGCAACCTGTCAAAACTAAGTGCAATCCGTGTACATATCTGCCAGAACATCATGAACGCCCGAAATGTAATTAACAGCGTAATAGAGTTGATAAAATACTCTAGAGGTCCAGCTGCAAAGGAAGACTCAGAACTCTAGAAGATATTATTATATAAAATAGTCACCATTAAATAAGATATAATTTGCTACTGGAAATGCTACACTGAAGTGCATATGAACTGATGTGCGAACATATTATATTAGTATTAAAAATTAATTGATAAAAAAATTAAAAAATTGCATGTTTTGTACTACCTCGTTCCCAATAGCAGTTTCACATGACGTCACAATAGATCATTTCAAACTACTCAAAATACCAAGATACAGACAAAACAGTTGGCGGAGTAGGTAATGGCTGCTCCAGTTGCTGCTACTGCTACGCAGTAACTAATTATTTATGACGTTGCATACTGAGAAAAGACAATATTCGGAAAATGCTATTGAGCTTCCAACGTCATGATTGTCAGGAATCTCATTTGAATTTGTTCGCTTTAAAAGCAAGATGTAAACTTCTTGGACATATTTTTCGAATAGATCCAGAAGGCCTAGATAGCAAAGCTATGGAGTTTTACTTTCAAAAGAAAGACTTTAAAAAAGTTCAGAGATCATCCAAGAACCACCATAGTCACAACGATGAACCGAGACATTAAAAAAACAAGGCAGTAAGATCCCACTTTTCCTTTGGAGAATTGTACAATCAAGGAAGATCTGCAACGAATCTGCAGACTCGCAGAGAGAGGACAGAGAAGGCTGACAAAATGCAAGGCGTTCTAGAAGTCTTGGACACATTTCAAGTCCTCATATCTGCTGAACTATTAATGATAGTAAGATGAAACTGGTACCATTTTAAAGCTAAATTCATTACGTTGTTTTGTACAGCTAATGAGTTTTTTCATATTTTTTCGGATATAGTAATGGCATTCACGCGACCAGAAAAGGCGTTTTGCGTCCTTGAATTTGAAAAAAGTGAATCATGGACATTTGTTCAACGTGCATTTCGCACAAAATTTAGAAAAGAGGCACCAGAAAGGAAGTCAGTATTGAGATGGCATGATAAAATTCATGAAGGATGGGTCTTTGTGCCCAGTTAAGAGAATGGGATGCCCTTCAAATTCAGATGATACGGTTGAGCGAATTCGAACTGGCTTCGAGCGGAGCCTTCGTAAATCAATCAGAAAAACCAGTAAGGAACTTCAGCTTCCTACAGCAACTGTTTGGCATCCCTTAAAATTCGACTGAACATGACACCTTACAAGCTACAATTAAACCAACAGTTACAGGACACTGATAAACCAGCTCGTCGTGACTTTTGCATTGCAATGCAAAAGAAATTGGAAGATGACGAATTTGATGTGTGCCGTGTGACCAACAGTGCTCAAATTGAACGTCTTTGAACATTCCATGTAAAAACTTGAGATTAAATTCTATCAGAATATGCCAGGCGCGTTTTTATAATCTTAATATTTTTCGAGATATTTAATGTCAAAGTGATCCCAAGACTTTTGGAACACTCTGTATTGTTGAATCAGTATACAATGTCACTGAAGATGACAGAACATGTTAATTCATGACCTCAGTTTTGATGATGAGGAATTAAACATAACACACAGACACGACATCCGTTATAGATAATGACTGGAAAATCGAAAGTACTTAAATAAATATAACAAAATATGGACTTCAAATATGTTTATGCACAACTTCAAACATCTTATGAACAACTCAACACCTTCAGAGTCTATCTATATTTCTGAGATGAAGTATTATGAATATTATTTACATTATTCGGACTATTGTCCTCATCTTTGTCGCCATATTTATCACGACGTTTCGGCCATTATACGCTTCTCAAGGACATATGGCACAGTGAATAAAGGCGTTGGTTAGATCCAGTGACAGGACCCAAAGATTGTGAGTTCAATACCTGGTTAAGGCAGTGGAGAACTTTCAGAGGGAAATTAACAGGAGATAACTGATAACTGACATCCATCAAAACATGGCACGTGTAACTAGAACAGTCTACCCCAGTGAGCGAAATAAAGGGTTCAGTTCGACATTCGAACCAGCTGAAGAAGGCCGGAGCGTACAATAGCGGAAACGTTGTAATAAATATGGCGACAAAGATGAGGACAATAGTCCGAATAATGTA
This sequence comes from Acanthosepion lycidas, assembly GCA_963932145.1. Classification (NCBI taxonomy): domain Eukaryota; kingdom Metazoa; phylum Mollusca; class Cephalopoda; order Sepiida; family Sepiidae; genus Acanthosepion; species Acanthosepion lycidas. The sequence continues at coordinate 79,394,072 of OZ010594.1, read as the reverse complement.
AATAAAACTCAACACCTTATTTTAAAGTTGGAAACGTATAATAAATAACTAAACAGACGTTGTCTGTTCTTTTTGTTTTGTGTTTTTTTAAATCAAACTTATTTGGATGAATACTTGCTGCCAATATATATATATATATATATATATATATATATATATATATATATATATATATACAAAACTTAAAATCTATAATTTAGTTGATATCCTAGAAACTATAGTATGTCTGTTTGCATGCCTATATCGTCGAGCGGCTAGGCTTCCTGCTGAGAGTAAATTAATATAGGAAAGTGTGCTATTTTCAGGTAGAATAGGTTTGTTTATTTGCGCTGCTGAGGAGATAATCACTGGTAGTTTTTCATCATAAATTCTTACACGAGAATAAAGATCCCGAATAAAACGAATATATCAAAATATTTATTTGACTATGACAGGTGAACAAATTAACAAGAAAGGCAAAACTAAACATTAATACACACGTACATGTGTGTGCATAAGTGTAAGTAGACTAATAGAATAAATAGATGTAAATGATTGTATAAATACGTGAGTGAGTACACTGATATACAAACTTATATGCTTACCATTATACACACACACACATATATATACACACATATATATACACATATTTATATATATATATACACATGTATATATATACACACACATATACATATATATATAAACACGCGTATATATACACACATATTCTCACATATATACACACATTCACAAACGCGCATACATATATACACTCATACATATATACACACACACACATATATATCCGAAGGTTATTGATGATGCGAGGCTGGTTAATGAATAGTTCGCATAAATAAGGTTGTTTACTGAGAATCTCGAGTAGTTGATACGTAGCTAGATATAAAGATACGGGGTGATTGCAAATATAAATAGCTATAAATAAAACCCAACCAAAATTACAAATGAAATGCTGTAACATAAATCACATACAGATTCCTTTCAGAATTTTGCAAATCTTGTACACGTTCATTAAAAAAAAATCTTGTATATTTTCAAAAATTAATTTTTCCTATATATGGATGGTAATTTATTTTTCTTTAAAATTCTATCTGTTAGAAACTTTTTTTCACATTTTTTTCCTTATTATCATTTTTTACCTTCATTATTTTTCAGGATATTTTTTCTTCAGTTCTTTTAACATCTTGTTACATTTTTATTTTTTTTATTCTTTTGATTATTTAATCATTATTTTTTAATTATTATTGTTTTTATTTTTATTATTTTTTATTTTTAGATTTTACGATTTTTACATATATATTTTTCAAATTTAAAAAAAATCATAAATTTTATTTTTATTATTTTTTATTTTTAGATTTTACGATTTTTACATATATATACTTCAAATTTAAAAAAATTCATAAATTTTATTTTTATTATTTTTTATTTTTAGATTTTACGATTTTTACATATATATTCTGCAAATGTAAAAAAGTTCATAAATTTTAAATATTTTTATGTCTTTTTATTTATATAAAGGTTATTATATTTTTTGTATTATTTGATAGTATATTTGGGTGATTTTTTTCTAAAAAGGAGAAATTATACTTTTTGTTCTTTGTTTTATAAATAATATTTATTATTTTTTCTAATTGTTTGAACTCGTTGTCTTTAAATTTACGATTCAATTTCAACATGACTTGGGGTGGGGTTAAAATTTAGAATATAGGTCAAGATTGTATAAACTGTCTCTATTTAAGCCAGGTATTTCCACCTGCCCATCCATCCATTATACTGGGATGGGGGTTAATTTAATACCTATATTTTCAAAGGCACCCTCCTACTTCCTTTTATTTCTCTTTTTACTTTGTCTCTTCTTTTTTAAATATTTAATCTTTAACTTTCTGATTTCATATATAAACACTGAGGGGAGAAATGCCAACATAGTAACGTGGTGGTTGGAATAGTTACTCTTATGATGTAATTTTGGGTTTCTTTATTATGTAACATATATATATATATATATATATATATATATATATATATATATATATATATATATATATATATATATATATATGTATGTATGTAAAATGGTAGCTTCTTTCATTGTATTCGACGTATGAAGGTCAAGCCTACAGGAACCGAGAGCCGGACACTAGCACTAGACCATTTGCCAACCAAGACAGTTTGTCCTGCTATTTTACCGATAGCTGGCGGGAGAAGAAGAGGATTAATACCTTTCCCAAATATATTAGCACGTAAACGAATCTAATGGATTCGACTGGAATTCGAACTCGGCTCTCAGATTCCTCAGTTCGAGCCGCTATCCATCATATATATATATATATATATATATATATATATATATATATATATATATATATATATATATATATATATATATATATATATATATATATATATATATATATATATTAGCGTGACAGATCATTATAAACAAATGCATGGTGACCCCAAAAAACGGGAAATTTTAAAGTGTGTATTGAGAGACACGAGCAAGTGGCAATACTGCGAGACAGTGACCTTGAGCGAGTAAACGTTTCCCCATTTATTAGGTTGGTGCAAAAATAATGACGTAATAATGTCGCTTTTTGACGTATTTTTAGCGTCAAAAAACGACATTATTACGTCATTATTTTTGCACCAACCTAATAGAATTCCAGATGTAATTCACAGTAACCCAGCTGAGATGTTGCAGCAGTCAAGGAGGAATCTCAACAGCAGATTTCAAGAATGCATTCGTACAGTAGGACGCCATCTACAGGATGTAATCTTTAAAAAATGAAAATTCCGTCATTGTTTCTTAAATGGCATGTTTTCAGGTTTCAATTACTATGAATAAAATATCTTTCTTCCAGCACGCTTGGTTATATTGGATTATTAAATAGTTATTATAGTTAAATAGTTAGCGTGACACATCATTTTTAATAATACATTTGCAAAGAAAAAGAAAAAAAAATTAACGTATCCTATCTTTATGAAAATAGGAAATGCAGTTTTAAATAATTACCTGCATTATAAATCTGAATGATTGAAGATTATACTTCATATAAAATCATTTGTGAATATTTTATAAATGCTTTTCAGCGTCTTTGTTCATAATGATTAAGTAAGGATTACTTTAGGTCTTGTCACTGGATCTAACCAACGCCTTTATCCACTATGTCATGTGTCCTTGAGGACATCTGGGTATGAATTTCTGGGTATTATAAACCAAGTTTCTTCAGCAACCATTTTTACCAGTGCTCATATTGCAATTTTCAGAGGGAAAATTAACAAGAGATAATTGATAGCTGACATTCATCAAACATGACACGTGGAACTAGAAAAGTCTACCCCAGTGATCGAAATAAAGGGTTCATTTCGATATTCCAACCACCTGAAGAAGGCCGGAGCGTACAACGGCCGGAGCGTACAACAGCCGAAACGTCTTGATAAATATGGCGACAAAGATGAGGACAATAGTCCGAGTAATGTAAATAATGTACATAATACCTCATCTCAGAAATATAGACAAACGCTAAAATAATAGCAGAAAACTCTTAAATTTACATATGATACAAGTTATTTACACTATTTACACTATTCAGACAGTCATAGTTTTTATTGCCTTATTTAGGGCGTTTCGGCCATTGTACCCTCAGGTTATAATTGTTGGGATTTCCAACCGAACCCTTTATTTAATCCATGAGATTAGATTGTTCTAATTTCTCCCTGGCATGACTTTAGATATCACAGCTTCAGTTAATTTCTCTTCATAACTCCCCAATTTTTTCTCTTTGCTGTATCCAGGTATTGAACACACAACTGTTTGTGTTAAGTCACTTTTGAATCAATCAACCAACGCTTTGCACTAAAAGGTTTTGGATTGAAATTCCAAAAAATGTCACCTGAAAAAGGCTGGAGCGTACAACCACAGAAACATCGTGAATATGGCAATAAAATTGAGGAAAACTATTTGAACAGTGTAGTTACTATACCTCATCTCAGAAAAGCAGACAGATGATATACGTTGATAGAAACTTAAAAAACAACAACATTTTATATGTTAATGGAAATTTAATTTGCAAATCTACATTTTTTAAATAGGACGCAATAGTCAGTTTTCTGAATGAAAAATATAAGAGGAAAATTAAGACCCTCCTAAGATAAACTATTTCAATGCTAAAAATAAACTTGTTTATATATAATGCAAACATATATTCAGTAAACCCAGTTTGCAGGGAAACGATTCCCATCCTCGGTTTGATGATAAACTACATCCTATAGCAAGTTCTCTAATCACGAGATTTTGTGGAGCGTGGAATCACCTCTTAATTACTGGTGTTCTCAGGTTCACCTTGACGTGTAGAGGTAGGACCTGTTCTGGTCCCAGCTATGGCCAAATAGCTAATCCCCAAACTGTGGTCAAAAAATTATGTAAGTGTAAAAAATAGGTTTTAGGACCAGCAATATATTTTTGAAAAAATTTACCAACAATATATTTTTATAAAATATTACCAATAATATATTTTCGGAAAAAAAATTTACCAGCAATAAAAATCTTGTCGGCATTAAGTAAACCATTGAGGTTGGTATGCCGTAAAACAAAACAAACCAGAAATTATTTAGCTTTTTTGTTTTTGCATATTTCGCAAACCAGCTCCACGGACGTGTGGTGACTTGGCAGAGTAGTTGTTATGAAGAATCATTATCTATATGGGTTACTGTCCTGACAATAAAAGTCTATTGACAGTGGGTAAGCAATGTGTGACTATCTCATTAACAGCGAATATGATGCATTAAAGTTTACTTTAAACTTGTATCTACGCAGACCGGAAATATTCGAGCGATTTATTAACTGATTAGAGCGCGAAATCTAAATAAAATATCTATATCAGTGCATCTCACTTAGCGGTCCTTTTAAAGGATCTACTTTCTGGAAAGTCATCGTCAAGTAGAATAGATGGGAATGTCGAATCAGCTTGGATTCAAATGAAGATGCGAGAATTAGAAGCAAACAGAGGGATCCGAGCTTGGGACAATGGTTTTCGGTAAAACATCCAATCACTCAGGAAAGCACTCCTTTCTGTATCACAAATCACTCTTTTCTGTAAATCCTTTTTTAAATTGCACATTGATTCCTTGTGATTTCTGGCTTCTCTCGACACGAAAAGGCGCCATTGAAAATGAAACGATTTCAAGTTCGATGGATGTGAGGTTGTATAGGATGTAATTGATAGTAATACCTGAACAGGAACTTCCAGATTTGTTTTGAGCGGAAAGGGTGCTTTGATATGCGTATGCGGTGAGAACGGCAGTGATTTGAGGATAATTGAAGGACCGTAGTGTAAAGTCTACCGGCTTCGAAAGTAAATTTTGCGAACAGAGTTCAAATTACAACCGATTCTGCTTCGTACTAATAGCCTTAGAAATGTCATGATTATGAATGCATCTTCCACTATCTATAGTTTAAATAGTGGGGTAAGCTGGTCACTCTTGCCTTGGGTGGTGTGACATGACCCTCGTTATTTATATTAAAAATAATTTAGTTGAATTAAATCAATCACTTCAAGTACTGATATTTAATATAAATCCTGATTCTAAAATTTAATAATTTATCTTTTAGTTTTTTTATTCTATTTCTCAAAAATTCTATTTCTTAAAAATACTGCCTTGGCCGCTTTTAAATTGGGTCAAGGGTCGAATTGTTAATTTTGTATGTAGCGTTCGACGGTAAAATTCCTGACTATACTAACGGATCAGACGGATTACATCTTCAGAATCGAGAAGACAAAATCGTTTATCCTTTCTCCGTTGAATAGCTACCACGTAATAGTAAAAAAAAAAAAAAAAAAAAAGAAAAAAACGAAAAAATAGAAAAGAAACTTCCCCGATTATCAAGAATTCAAAAACCAGGATTATGTATCTTCTGTGAATGAAATGCAAATCGCTTTCATGTTAATAAACCCAACAAACCCCACTGATTGAACGAAGTACTTCTATGTGTGAATGGAAATATCTCAAGATCCTTCTACTGTGAACTATCTACTTGAACTATAAAAAAATAAAAAAATAATGATCAACAAAATCGTTGATAACATTCTATGACAGATAAATGGCCGTTGAACAGCAAAATCATTGATAACATTATACAACAGATAAGTGGCCGTTCAATATTTCTCTTATAACAATCCTTACATTTTCTTTCCTTTCTCCTATTCTTTATTGTTTCCTTCTTCTTTCATTCTATGTTTTTATGTATTAAAATAATCAAAACTTAACATCTCCTTTTTGTTTTCGATACGTTGTCTGTGTTGGTATTAGTCCCTGGGTAGAGAATCCCATTATTTTTCTTTTGTCTAAATGAACCTCATTCGCTGTCATATGCTAGAATATTGTTGAACGATAAACTTCGTAACAGTAGCAACCAGTCTCCAGACGGAAAACTGAATTTAAAACCAGCCTGAAGATGGATAGACATCAATGGCCGATCTAACTTAGACACCCTCACTACTTTTATAGTTGTACTATATGTGCGTCTCTAAGACCCTTAATGGCTTACTGGATAAGTGAATCGACGGGTGAAACAACATTGCTCTTATTTAAGTTTTCAAAAATTATTACATGGCGAATTTACAAAAATCTATGTATCGTGTAGATTTCTTCTTTAATAAACTATGGTATATAACTAAATAGATGAATCGATTAATAGACAATCGTTCATTTTCAAAAGGGTAGAATCTAAGCATAGAGAAGTTATTAATGAAATTAATGAAAATATATCAATAAAGTATGCATTTCTCTACAATATATGAGAAATTAATCAATGTCCCTAATTAGCGCCTTACAGTACAGCATCAACATTTTGAATTCTGAATCTTATTGCTTCTTACAAAAATAATTCAATATAGTCAACAAAATTATTTAATTATTATACAAAAATAGTTTAAATTTACACAATTACAACTGATCCTGAAATCCGGTATTAAAAGCCAAATCTATTTAAACAAGTACAACAGCACATAACCAAACATTTAAATAACACTTTAAGCAATGCGCTATTCAATAGCTACTTAACAATAGTGATATCGTTAAGGACAAACTGAACGACACATTGTAAAAAAAAGTTTGTTTCTCTTCGTGAAGTTGAATTACTAAGAAAAAAAAAACCTTGCAATTCCAACAGATAATTTATTGTCAGAAACAGATATATTTCGGAAAACTGTTACAATACTTATAAATTTATAACGTATACACGCTACATTGCATACTAAGCTACATTATATACTTTATAAATTTATAACGTATACAATGTAGCTTAGTCACTGTTTCATTTATTCTCAAGAGTGATCAAGGATTGCAAAAGGTTTTCGAAATATATCTGTTTCTAACAATAAATTATCCGATTGTTTTTGTTCTTTTTAAATCACACATTTTTATACTAAATACGAAAATCCTAATTAAAATAGAATCTCAAAGACTATACACAACTTAAAAATTAAACGAAATGCTACCAAATTTTTAAGGAAATTATAACTACAAATAATGCAGAGAAAGACGATCTTCAAAGAATTCTTGATGACTTAAAAATGTTATCCTTATTTTTAACATCAAAATACGGAAATATGTTACCGTTTTACTTCAGTATATAACATTGCATAAGTTTATATTACAATTAGGTTGGTGCAAAAATAATTTCGTTTTCTAACATATGTTACTATGTGAGAAAACGAAATTATTTTTGCACCAACCTAATACATCGACTTTATAAAAACTGCTGTGCGCCAATAGCTTTGGGAAGATCTTTGATTGATGCCAAATCGGTAGGGTTTCTATCCCTGCTAGAATCAACCGGCCAAACTAGCCAGACTGATGAGCTGTGAAACTAGCCTGTATGTGAATGACCATTATATATATATATATATATATATATATATATATGTGTGTGTGTGTGTGTGTGTGTGTGTGTGTGTGTGTGTGTGTGTGTGTGCATATATACATATATATGTGTGCATATATATATATATATATATATATATATATACACGCAATAGATAGAGGAATTATATCAAACTTTTATATAGATAGTCTAGAAAATAAAATATTCAATGAAACAACAGAAGCAGCCACATATGTAAATACACTGATGATATCTACATTTTACGAAAAACATAAAAGTTAAGAAAAAAGCGAAAACCGACATTTGAACAAAGGTCTCTTAACTTTCCATATGAATTAAATATTAATAGCAATTCTTTTCCTAGACGTCTTTTATCGATTCTAATAGTCACAATTTTATTACCTTTCTTCATAAAAAATCCTTCTGCTTTTAAGTTTTGCCTTTTTCGCTGCCAAATTAATGTGTGCATCGACACAAAAGAGCCGTAAATAAAAATAAATAAGAACCACGATAATCTAAGAGAATTTCTTATAAAATATTAATTCGATACTTATCAATAATAATGTCGCAATTATTAATAATACTTAAAATAATGCTGAATGCAATAAAACAATAACATAAACATTTTTCTTGTAATCCGAAAAATTCAGAAAATAAACAAAATGAAATTATTGTTTATTCATTTTTGGGTTTCGTCAGTTAATATCAGCATGAAAATCTACGAGTTGATGAAGTTCTTCAACCATTCATCTTCTTGTGAAGATATGGGAAACTCCCGTTCAAGATTCCGGCGTGAGCACATTCTAAGCTGGATCAAGAACCTATTTATATAACTGGACAGACACTGAAGTTATAGCTATAAGGACACCTTAATTTGATAATCTGACATTACATGGAGCTGAAAGCTTACTTTGTTATTTTTTATGGTAGATGCTGCCATAGATAAAATTCTATTAAAACTAATGTTCTTGATGTTGCAGTTTTTTGTATACATTATGTAACTCGTGAGTTAGTCCAAATGCCTTGACTCACTTTATAGTCCACCAATAGAAGGTTAACCAATCAGAAGACGTGGAACATACAACCCGTCGTGTATAAAGGCGGCCATTTTTGTTTACCCTACCCGAATGACCAGTGCCAACTTGTCAGGCGAAGATGAACAGAAGGAAGTACTACGCTCTGCTACTTTGCTGCGATACCCACTGCTAACCTGAACTACGCTTTCCTACTGTCTTCGAAATATTCCTAACCTCTGGATTCTATACTCGAAGACGACTGTCATGATGAACAACATTATAACACTTGATAACATTAGTTTGAGACCTCTGATATTTCCAAGCGGGAATCGCCTACTAACATTTAATCAAGTAAATATTTAGAGCCTTTGAATACGTAAAAACAAACCCATTTTAATAAATGGGTTTCTGATACTAAAACTCTGTGACCTTTGCTTGCTTGCTTGTGTGTTTGCCACCGTTCACACGAAGTCATATATAGAGAATGGGGGAAAGAAAGATGTACATTTATTATTGTGTAGGAAGGGGAGAGAGAAGGAAATAGTGTGTATAATGATTTAAGCTTCTTTCTACGTCTCTCTTTCCACCTTTCTCTCTCTCTCTTTAAACTTTTTTTTTATTTCCACCTCTAATATTTCGTGTCTGCTTATATGTATTTCAGTTGTCTTTAAACAAACAATATTTTAAATATTTAAATAAATACTTTTTGCCATATTTAAAAATAATATTTTTCGGATATTAAAAATATATTTTTAAGTTAATGTGATTTAAAAATATTTTAATTGCATAAGATTTAAAAATATAAGCTGTTTATACAGTAAGAATGTTTTTTTCATTTTTTTTCAAACAGACAATATTTTAATGTTGAAATCAACTTTAATGTTTTATAACCTGAACTGTCAGTGACCCAGCGAATCATGGGTATTTTTTTTCTAAAAAAAATTATATCCCTAAATTCTCTCAATAATTGTATAATAAATTTCGCTTACTATGGTATAAGTGAACAATAGTTGATCAAATATATAGACAAAAATTTGCATATTTTGAATGTCAAACTGAAGAAAATTGTCCGGTGTTATATAATAGATATATCAGCTATTGTATATAATTTTCCCTCGTAGCCGGACATTTGTCGACAAATTTGGCTGAAAGACATTTAGCCAAACAAACATTTGGCCGACCAACATTTCAATGATAAAGTACACGTAAACATAGTAACAAGCAATAATTTAAGAATTTTAATTAGCAGTATTATAAGGTAGAATAAGACTAATAATTGTTAATTTGTGTACTATCAATATATTGCTTTGCGTTCATATTCCCATTATGTTATATTGTCTTTTCTTCTATCAACACTGTAGACGTAGCTATCAAGCAAAAGCTTTCTTCCTCATCATGTCATTGCTATGATTTTCTACCATCTTTAAATGGGAGTAACATATTTTAAATAAAATAATCATTTAAATTATTCTGATATTTCCTAAAACTATTTCGTTTAGTGTCGAATTAATGTCCTGGGTATGACGATAAACTACATCCGCGTCCTGGGTATGGCGATAAACTACATCCAACAGCAAGGCCTCAGATAATGTTTTCGGAAAAATAATGATGCCAGCTATACATTTTTGAAACACTAATGTTGCCAGCTATACATTTTTGAAACAATAATGTTGCCAGCTATACATTTTTGAAACAATAATGTTGTCGGCTATACGTTTTTTGTTAAAAATAATGTTGTCAGCTATGCGTTTTTGAAACCATAATGTTGCCGGCTATACGTTTTTTGTAAAAAATAATGTTGCCAGCTGTACGTTTTTGAAACAATAATGTTGCCAGCTATACATTTTTTATTCCATACAAAATAGGCATTTAAAATTCATATAAACTGGATTTGGCATTAAATAACCGACAGTGGTTGATATGCCATAAAACGCAAACAAACAGAAACAGAAACAAACAGTGTCGAATTATTAGAGACTTGGAGAAAGTGGATTGATAAATATAGGACTTCTATTAATTATTACTCTTTCTACTCTATCCTCTTTTACTATACGTGTCGTTATTCTCTATACTATTCACTATACTATTACTCTATACTGATCATTACATTGGTTACTTTTTGAGCGAGTATTATAGAGCAAGTACTATTTGTGCGAGTGTTATTCAAAGACGCCTGGGGCATCTCGAGGTGGTGTAATGGTTAGCAAGCTTGTCGCGCTAGAACAATTACGACAGAGTAGGCAGTTCGATTCTCACTGGGTGCCCCTCTAATTCCGGCCTTGTGCCACATCTAAGCTATGCTTGGAAAATCACTATTCAAAGGCGTCTGACACCTGTATTAATTAACGGCGTTACTATAGTTGTATTTGCGATTACAAAGTCTATAATACAACGAGCATTAGGAAAGAGAGGACGAGTATTCGTTGATATTACAAAAGTGGCAACGAGTGTCCATTTACGTCACACAAACTTCATTGTCCGATTTTTAAGAACAGTTGGATTTCATTTCATTTCAGAAATAAATATCGTCTTTGTATTCTATCCTCTGTTACTATACGGATCCCTTTTTCTATACCATTCACTATACTATTTCTCTATACTGATTACTATTCGGTGATTATTATTAGATATGCTTTTTCTCAAAATACTTATCGTACAGTAATATTTGAAGTAAAATATAATATATATGGAATAGATTTAAAAAAATACCTGTCAAAAATAACCAAAAAATTATAATTTAATACAGTAAATACATATGAATATATGTAGCACATTACGATAAAGAGGGTGACATACATGTAAGCACGCCACTACATTTTCGGTTAAACGTCCGCCGGCCAAATGTCCGAGTAAATTTTTTCCTCAATAAAGATCCCGGAATCAAATGTTTGACATGTTTTCTATAAGGCTAATAACATCAAAAATACTAAATAATGTAAATAATATAACCTAACATAAAGCAAATAATGTTATTTAATACAAATTAATATCAGAAAGCTTTATAAAATAATCTTACTTTGGCCGGAAGTGAATAGCATTGCATGAGAACTCAAGAAAACATGTTTAAGTACTTGATATGCAAAAAAATATTAATTATATTTGCAAAATTCTTTGAATGTAAGAAAGGGTGAATCATAAGCAAATTTGCACGGACTCTTATTGTGCAACATTTCCTTGTGACAGGAAATTAAACTGTCTCAAAATGTCTCCTTTTATATGCTAGCATCCGGTCACGTGAACAGTGTATGAAATAAAATAGCAGTGAGATTGATAGAAAACAGAGGCAAGAAGTAGCTATAATGTTAGGTATTTTGAGGGGAAAAAGAAAAAAAAAGAAAACTTTCAAAACAGACATTACAGAAAAGATTTGTGTGTGTGTTTCTTTTAAAAACATTAATATGTTTTTCTTTCAAATAAAGTAATTAAATAACCGAAGCTGTAAAGGAAGCTTTTTCTCTTAATGAATAGCTAAACGAAACGACAAAAAAAAAAACATCATTTCAAAATCAAGCCTCGTTTTCGCCATTATATTTCTTACCTCATTAGCTGTAAGCGCTTTTTACTTTTTTCTACTTCTATTTATCGACTGATATACGGATAAATTAGACAAACAAAAATAATGAAAAAAAAAAAAAACTAGATCCGATCATGACGAGGTAAATGCATATATATATATATATATATATATATATATATATATATATACTTCTCGATATAAATATGACTTCTTCTCATTAAGCATCGATTTCTGTAAAACTGTTTTATCTAATAGACATGTGATTATTAATGTATTGACGCAGAACTATTCTGTGTGCAAGGCGAAATCAGACCTTCTTATTGCCCTCAGATATATAATATAAACCTAATATTACATCAGGTTTATATTAGGTTTGCTTTACTTTGTGTATTGAGCACTTTACGTAGTTGCTTTTACTCGTTTTGGAGTTTTTTTTTTCTTTGGACTCTGAACTTGAACTCTGGACGATTGTTTTCGCCTCAATTTCATGTTCTTGGTTCTTTCTTATTTTATTCCTCATGGAAATATTGACAAACAATATCAAAAACTCAACTGACAAATCCTGAAACCGTTTCAAAATCTCTCGTTCCCTAATAGCCTTAGAATTAACAGATTTTAAACGAGACAAAGTTGAAAGATCAAAAAGGGGAAGGAGCTATCGACTGATGGTGTCAAATTTGGTAAATGCTTATTTGAACCGAAAAAAACGTATTGTTCATTCATGTAGAAAATGAATGTTTTGTTTTCATTATGGTTGGATGGGACTACAACAAAATACAAAAACGAAAACAGTCAAAGCATATATTCAAAAATCAGTGGTGCGAAATAAATAGAACAATTATAACACTATCCGCATCAGATTAAAATAACGGAACCGCCAAAAGAAGTATATTTTGACAAGTATAAAAAAGAAAGCAAAAAAGCAACAGTTGACAGAGACAGGCAGATTCATGTAGATATGTGAGGCTGTCTTCTTTTTGGATGAATACTTATTTGCTCGGTTACAAAACAGCCAAAAATTTATAAATATGCTAATTTTCGAGTGACGATTTTTTTTCCATATTTACCAGCCCATTAATAAAGAGAAAAAAGATAATTATTTCGTAAGAAACAATCCGGGAACGAGGATGTTAACAGAATCTGATGTATGTGGAGAATTTTAGCAGATAAAATGTGCATCGATTCTGTAAGAGTTTTCACTGAAGGTTATCGAAAAGAAATGTTCTTACGAAAGATCAACTTTTCTCCTGTAGTTTAAAAAGAACCACTTTAGATCACTTCTAAGAACTTAATCAGGAATAGGAATCGCCAAGGATTTCTAGTTAAAAACGCTACCGAACATACAAGAAGATTTTAGTGGTGAAAATAAAGCTTCCCAGATTTCACTTAGAAATAAATTCTATCTTTGTTTTGTGCATGTATGGGTGCCTAATATTATAGAATCTATATATAACGGTAGGAAAATATAAAATATAAAAAACAAACAAAAAATAGAAATATTAAATAATTTAGGATTAAAAATAGACATAAAATCAACCCTAAAAGTAGTAGATTTTCTACATTTAATTTAAATAGTAATGATACATGCAAGGCATATAGGAAAGCAAATAATATCCGAATGTATACGAACAAAAATTCAAATCATCCTCCTAATATATTTAAGCATATTTGAAAATATATTAAAAAAAAGAATTGCAAATAATTCTAGCAATATAAAATATTTATTGAAATAAAACTAGTTATAGGAATCAGAATTAAGAAAAATTAGTTATTCGACCAAATTAGAATGCATAACTAAAACAATATACAAAGAATATATATAAAAGAAAGAAAAATATGGTTTAATCCTTCTTATGATAATATAATATAAACAAAAACTAGAAAAATATCCGTTAAATTAATTGAAGAACAATTCCTTAAAAAGTAATCTATCAGAAATGCTTAACAAAAATACAACAACAATCAGACATAGTTGTATGAATAATATGAGGAAAATAATAAACATAATAAAAATATTAAATAAAATCAATAGCAATTATAATAACACACATCCTCAAAATTATAATAACACACATCCTTATATTTGTTGTCATATTTATCACAACGTTTCGGCCGTTGTACGCTCCGGCCTTCTTCAGTGGTTGGAATGTCGAACTGAACACTTTATTACGCTCGCTGGGGTAGACTGTTCTAGTTCCACGTGATATGGATGTCAATTAACAACTATCCCCTGTTAATTCCCCTCTGAAAGTTCTCCACTGTCTTAACCGGGTATTGAACTGACACTCTTTGGTCCCCTTCTACTAGGGCGACAAGCCAATCCTTATTGCAGGCGCACATTTGTGTTTGCTCAACACCCACAGTTATACTGCGACCTTAGTTACATTTCCTGCGAAAGAGCGTGTTATCTAGCGTGATCCACAATTTGAACAACGCCAGTACGTCCAGGCTAGGATCAACCTAGATCCTCTCCGATAACATCAGGAATACTTCCTGACAAACTGAACATAGTTTTATGGTCAGAAAACCATTCGCAACCAATATATCTCCAAATTCAGAAGATCTAACAAATTTTACAGGTGATTAGCTGTTTACGATAAATATTAAAGTCGTTTATTAATCTCCCGTATAAAACCTTTCAAAAGTTACTTCTTTATTCATGGCAAGGGAGAGATTTTTAAGTGTTTTGATAATAAGAAAATAAATTAATTCAGATGAATGGAAGTATCAAAATAAAAACCCTGCAAATGAAGAAAAAAATATTTTTAATTTCATTAAATTACTGCTGATATTAAATTTATTCCATATAATGGCAAAAATTTATCCTCTTCCGAAGTTAAAGTTTATTTTTAAATAATTCAGAATTCTTTTTGATCACGCTTAGCGTTTGAGCGCATTAATAAATCACTCTTAAATATCTTAAAATCTTTACGATATATTTATTTTTAATATTGTTTGTGAATGTATAAGGCGACATTTTCAAGATGAAAGTAGTGTAAATGACTACATTTCAAGTGGGTCCACCGATTTTCACGTGAATTGACCGTGGTATACTTTGTTTTCAAAATGTTCTTATTTCATAAATTAAATAATCCCTTTGTATATGGACATAAAATAAATTATTACAAATTTTCAACAACGTCTCGGTTCAAAGGTTAATACTTGTTTTCATGGGTAGTTTTGTTCAAATGCTTTTTTGTAACTGCATCTAAGTAGCCGGTTAGCTTGGCAAATTTTTAGAAATACAAAATCTAATTGCATCGTTTATCATATGTTATTTTTGTCAATAGAAATGAAGTTTCTCCAACTGCAAACCAGAATGCGAATCATTTTCGAAAAATTTATTTTCTAAATAATACATAATACGTCTGTTAAAATCGGATCGAATAATAATCAATAGAGTTCAACTCATATCGGAAATTACAGATCTAATATAGAATGTAAAATAAACGTCGTGCATAATACACAGGAAGGCAGGTTTTGGAGAACCGAATTTAAAATTAGCATTATGTGAATAAAAACGACATGTTCGCTGGAAAATGCGAGACAAATTGCATTGGACATTGAAGTGGAAAATTGCTATCGAAAGAAATGAATTTCTGAATTCCCCAGGCAAATCGAGTTTGAAAAGAAAATTCAAATAAAATGTTCACTTTGTACAAAACGAAGATCTAGTTAATCCCATACGTACACGTGTGGTAAAAAGCATATATCACCATCTGGTGAGTTTTGTAAAAATAACTATGGGGAAAAGGATGAGGAAAATTAAAAAATTAGAATCACATTGCTGTAGGAAACAAATTTCGAAAACTGTATAATATCTGAATCATAAAAATGTAGATTCTTTAGCTGATATACATACATATACATTCAGTCAATCATCTTAGGTGATCATGACTGACGAGGCAGATTTTTTCCCCGCAGTAGGTTGCCATTTCTTTCTGCGGTTGATCAGTTGCCATCCAAGGCTATAGAACCCTGTCTATCCTATTTACCCATAGCTGGGGGTGGGAGAAAAAGAGGATTTATACCTTTCCCAAGGGTATTAGCACATAAGTGAATGTAATGGATTTGGCAGGATTTCGAAATCAGCTCTCCGATTCCTCAATCCGAGCCGTTATCGATTACTCCAATGTGCCTCCTCAAATAAACTCAATGTTAGAAGACATCACAAACGATTAGAAATCAAACAAATATTTTAAAAAGAAAACTGCTTTCGTTAGCTTTCTAGGCGCAAAATAAATTCAATTTCACTTGAGCCACTTCAGAATTCGGCGGATGCAATACTGAACATATAACGTTTCTTTTTCTTTAATAAACTTAGTATCAACCAATCAAATATAATTTAGTTTTCAAAATCAGACACCTGTGAATTGGCAGTTCGGTTTTTTTTTTCGTAAAATAAATAAAAAGCTGTGAATCTGCTCACCTCAAAAATCTCTCTTGGTACCACGGAGACTTCAACAAACACTATAGACTAACAGATACAAACGTAAAAGACGGAAAGAGCTATTTATCTTCCTTTCTCTTATTTTGAACGTATGTCCATGAACAAATCTTCTTTTTATCAACAGGAACTCTTCCACGCAGACACATGTAGAGAAAAACTGTTGATTGATATGGAACCACAAAATAAACTTGTGAACATTTCTCTAGGAATTTTCTTACGTTTTTGCAAATACTCATTTGTGTGTATTTTTTCCTTTAGTGGATAAAGGCGTTAGTTAAATCCAGTGACAGGACCCAAAATGTGTGAGTTCAATACCCGGTTAAGGCAGTGGAGAACTTTCAGAGGGAAATTAAATGGAGATAACTGAAAACTGCCATCCATTAGACATTGCACGTGAAACTAGAACAGTCTACCCCAGTGTGGGAAATAAAGGGTTCAGGTCGACATTCCAACCAGATGAAGAAGGCCGGAGCCTACCAAGGCCGAAACATTGTAATAAATATGGCGACAAAGATGAGGACAATAGTCCGAATAATGTAAATAATGTAACCAGACATTACATTCAAACAATTACAGATATTATTGCCTTTCCCTGTTGCATGTTACGTTCTGTACACAAACAAATCGAAAGTCATTGGTTATGACAAGAACCTGTAGCAGAACGGAGAAAAAAATTAATCGGAATCGGAAAATTCTGAACTACGTACACGAAAATAAGGAAACAGAAATTCTTTAGATATTCGGAAAAATGAACAAAAGAACTTGCAGGAAAGATAGCATGGGAATGGTTGATTAGAATTCACTTGAAGAAAAAAATATCACATTTATGCAAAGAAACGCTGAATAAAGTGGTTAAAAGAATAAAACACGATAAAGTTAGAATAGTAGAATAACTACATTATCGTTTAATACACGCTCCCTTGTATTATCGTTTAATACAGGCTCCCTTGTATTATCGTTTAATACAACCTCCCTCCTCAGCGATAAAGGACGTGATTCTTGCCAGATTATATATCCCTTCCTCCCTCTATTTTTCTTTATCTCTCTCTCTCTCTCTCTCTCTCTCACTTATCTATCTGAATAAAACCTGCGACAGTAAAAGTTTTCTCTCGCCCTAAACTGGTGTCTGTCATGTACTTTCAGCGAGGGTCTGGTATCAGATGTGAACTTAAGGTGACACCGAGGAAATAAATCGCGCTTTACCTCTGTGCAAATGAAAACTTATGTCTGTAACAAATGTAGACCCACAAACGGTTTCAGTGATGTTCAGCAATTGAAGTGACGATAACACGGCCATTAAACCAAATAATTTCCACGTGAATCCGAAGACAAATCCTTCTGAGAGATGTAAACTCTGGAAACAGATGTTGGCTAACTAAAGTACTGTGATGAAAATAACTGACCAAAAGAAGGACTGCCAAACTGCATTATTTCTCCGCGCTATCGGACTAGGCGTGTTTACAATATACAACCGATTTAAGTTGGCTGAAAGGTAAAGAAAGAGTACTTGGACACAGTCAAAGCCAATTTCGACCAACATTTAATGGGACAGATTAACGAGATATATGAATCACATATCTTCAGGAGAAGAGACTAGAAAACAGGTGCGAACATAGATTCCGATATTAACACACGACGTAACTATGGCAATTCTTATAATTGTTGTAAATGTTTACATGTGTTGAGGGCTTACAACGCCTGGTCAGCACCGAAACCTCAAACATACAAAATTTTCATTTACAGGCAACAATTCGAAACAAAAAAAAAAAAAAAAATCGCGTCCTGGGTATGACGGTAAACTACATCCGCGTCCTGGGTATGGTGATAAACTGCATCCAACAGCAAGGTCTCAGATAATGTTTTCAGAAAAATAATGTTGCCATCTCTAAGTTTTTGAAACAATAATGTTGCCAGCTCTAAGTTTTTTTGTAAAAGAAGTAATGTTGTCAGCTATACGATTTTTTTTGAAAAGGAATAATGTTGCCAGCTATACGTTTTTTTTTGAAAAGGAATAATGTTGCCAGCTATACGTTTTTTTTTGAAAAGGAATAATGTTGCCAGCTATAGGTTTTTTATTCCGTACAAAATAGGCATTTAAAATTAATATAAACTGGATTTGGCATTAAATAACCCACAGTGGTTGATATGCCATAAAACCCAAACAAACAAACAAACAAACAAACAAAATCGGTTTAACCAAATCCAAAATAACAGTATGAATTGACTATGTGTGATTCGGTTGTGGACGCTATTAGAGTTCGAGAATATATGTGAAAGTGGTTTTCAAAGTTGTGCACATGGTGAAGAGTTGGAAATGTCTTTTCCTTAATTACATTTGCGAGTAGGAAGAAAAGTGTCAGTGAAACAGTACTTGTGTCGCTAATACAGTGTGTTTCCAGTTCTTAACCTGGTTACCATGGCGATATCAAGAATCGATGAGTTCTTTCTTTGGCCGCAGTCGTTGAAGGAGTGGAAAATGGGATGAGTGGCTTTTCTCCTTCCATCTGTCGACATGAAGTTCAGTAGCTGGTAGATTTGTATGTTTACGACGGCTGTCGATGGCGTAGGTTGCGGACGTAGTTGTAAGCTAAAATTCGCACCTACTTGAGATAAATGCTCGCGGCGAGGAAAATGAGTGGAGGAAAAAACGTATTTTCCGACCAATCGTATTTTTTTTAGGTCCGTTACACGTTATTCTTAGTTAGGCGACTACATAGTGTCGTGTGAGAGACAACCAGGCTCGGAATAGAATATTACAATATTCGGCCCTAACTCCCAGGCAATGCATTGACATATGCCGCACTTGTGAATCTGCGACTATACAGTTGGAAGCTAAGGGAAACCTGAATGAAACAACAAATAAACAAAAGTTAAAAAGCATTGTCACGAACAGAAATTACATAAGCCGGGTCAAATAGACTGCAACTTCTTTGGCAAGAAACACGGAAAACGGAAAGAAACATATCCCGTAGGTGGGCCCAAAAAGTAGACTTTGCAACAACAGGAATCAACAGTGAAGTATTCTCCTAGGAAATTAAGAGATTTAGTTTAAACACAAGATTAATTGTGCGTTACCAGATTCATTTAATGATACTGAATATGTACCATGTGTGAATTTGAAGAGAGAGAGAGAGAGAGAGAGAGAGAGAGAGAGAGAGAAGGAGAAAGAGAGAGAGAGAGAGAGCAAGCAAAAAATGTTATCTAAGCGAACATGATCCTCGATGAAATAGATGTTCCGACTGGACAATGGAGCTACTGTTAAAATAACCCGCGAAACATGTGAGCAATGTAGATCTACAACAACCAACTAAGAAGCCACAAATATGGAATGGGACTAGAGTTCATTAGTAAATGTCGAATCGGGTTGCGCAAAACGAAGGGCTCAAAATTATTTGGTTGAATTCAATGTAATCTAAGAGAATCTAACCGCCTTACTCTGGAAGCATGCAAGCAAATAAAGGAATTTGATAACTGTGCACTAGAACATCGGTAATATTAATTCGACATCAGAGAGCAAGCAACTGGTGGCGGTTGCTCGACTACTTTCAACGATGAACTGCATTCATTATCCAGGCAGGTGCGTCTATTGTTGACGAAATTGTTGACGTAGGCCTACTACAAGGAGCGGCCGTAACATTGGCAAGCGCAGAGGTCTCACTTACACGGAACAGAGGTATGGACAAATCGAGAAAGACATGATTCCAACTTGTCGGAAAAGTTTCACCAGGACACATATGGTAGAAGGATAGAGATCTACACCGACCACAAGTCACTATAATCCATAGTAAAGTTCTCGAGAAACCAGCGAAATATCCGTAAAGAATTGTACTATGCACTAAAAAATACGACATTATTGTAGTATATGTCAATGAAAATATATGTGCATTGCATACATTCTATTCTAGTCATATTTAACTCATAACAAGACCATTCAGAATTTGGATATGTGATTATAGTCGAATTTCGCTAAATCTGTTACGAAAAATCTATGCAGATAAAATATCAAGATGATATATGTAATCAGCTCAAGAAAACCATATTCCAGGGTTTGTCGCCTGATAAAGAAAATCTTCCCGCTCTATTATACTCATAGTTTCATTTACATGACATGCCTATTCAAGATGACAATGTAATCATTGCTCTTAGGTTACAGCGTGATATCAAACGTGTAATTCACTCATCGTCCATAAGTATTGATGGATACCTACGACGCACTATGGAATATATTTTCTTTCCAAGCATGTCTGATAGCATACGTGATTACATTTCTACATATGAGACTTGCTGAAGTTTACGACATAACAGCGTAAGACGACACTAATCTTACATGATACACCTGATCGTCCACGGCGTAACATTGACGTTGACCTATTTGAATTTGACAACATTGAATACTTGTCGGTTATTTTCAGAACTTCTAGAAAACAGTAGAGGGTCCTACTATGTGGACCGTCAACCGATAACTGGAGCTGCATTTTGTAAGATATGGAATTCCATATAAGGTGATTTTCGATGCAGAACCCCAGTTTACGTCCTCAGCATATAAGCATTTATCAGAAAAATGGGATTTAAAACCCTTATGTCAAGCCCCATAAATCAGCAAGCAAATAGAAAATCCGAATCTGCCAAACGCCACATGCGGAAAAATATGAACAAATACATACACCAGTTTCTATCACTTCTAGACTTTAGAAATACCTCAGCTCAAATAGTAGGAGTCAGCCCTTCTTAATGTCTACTAAATTGTCTTACCCGCACTCTACTACGTACAAGAAGCAATCAGTGATGAAAGGCCTTCTGCTGAGTGATAAGACTGGAATCAAAATAGAAGAATCAGGCCAAATATTACAATTGTCACGCACCTGATTTGCATGCACTGAGTGAAGGTGACGTTGTTCGAATGCGACCATACAAGAGGGATGATGGCGTGTGAGAGAAAGGCGTCATAAGTCACCGACTGGATGAATGTTTCTACAAAAATTTATCGACAAGACATGCGCCACTTACGCAGAACCGGTGGGGAACCCGTTGAGACATTAGCTACCATCAACCTATACAGATACTCTAAGATTGGCACATGACATTCAAACCATACAAAATATACTGCCGCCTGGAACCATAACCTCACCACCTTCAGCTGACTCAAGAGACGCCACTCATTTATATGGTTCAGTTGAGCTAACCAAATAACTGAGCAACTCTTGTTTGGATTCGCATACGCACTAGACGAGAGATACGACGGCTACCTGCAAGGCTATATTAAAGACAGTACATAAGACCGTTGTCTCTATTTACAAAAGCGGCTCTGTTACATTATCATTTAATACATGACCCCTAATCAACGATAAAGAACGTGTTGTTGGACCCTTATGCATCCATTCCCCGGTCTCATTTTTTATCTCCTCTGAATAAAGCCTACTGCATGGAAGTTTTCTCTCACTCCTTAAACTTTTGTTTGTCATCCTCTTTCAATACCTTAAATCATATCATATTAGAATCATGCAAATTCCTTATTTCGTGATTTAGCACGTATGATACGCCATACTACTCCATCTTAAATAATGGACTATTCCGTTTTGATCGTGAAGACAGACGGAAAATACATTTCAGAGACGCTGTTTGGCTTCATTGAATGTAAGAACGAAAGAAGCGGTAATGACACCTATTACGAAATGCTTCAATAAAACTGAAAAAATTGTATATTTCGAATAGTTTTATTGGTACCCTCTTACTTCCTAAAATAATGACCTGCATTCATATTTATTTATTGCAATATTTTATTAAATTTGTTAAACCCAAATATTTAACAATGCAAAGGGGAATTTACACGAGTATTTTGTAATCGGGGAACTCGGAATGTTAACTACTCATTAAATTCAAAATTATAATTTCTCAAAAAAAATTCAAGTTGGAAAACCGTGAAATTTCCACCGTTATTTCTAGTTGTTTTTAATAATAATAATAATAATAATAATAATAATAATAATAATAATAATAACTTTCATTAGTCATAGTAGTTTTTGGTATGATCTTCTGTTAATCTTCTGATTCCACTTACAATTTGCATGAGATGTAAATAAGTTTTTCATCTCTTCGTTCTTATAGAAAAAGCTTTCAGTATTCCATAATGACGATTTCATTTCTCTACTGAAAATGCTAACCATAAGATTATTTTATAACTTTTTTGCGTGAACATGAATGACATCTTATGGATGTCGCATTAAAATTGATCTAAAATGAAATATTCACTGATCCTCCATATTGAGAAATAGTGCATTTGTTTTCCACATAGTTGGAAACAACAACGTCATTAGATAAAGGTTTTTTTTTATCATATTTTTTATTCCCTGATAAATGATAAAAGCGCATAATATGAGCCTAATAAAAATACAATTCTAATGAAAATTGCGAAGATGGAATATTTGTTTTGAATTAAAATTTCAAAAGCAACACGATAATTTAATTTTAAAAACTAATTAAAATCCGAATAACTGAAGACTGGAATTAAAACAAAAAAAGGAGGACTGTGATAATCGAATAAAATGTCACAAGATTCTATCAAAAGGTTCGACGTTCTATCAATTCATGTCAGCTTCAATAGATTTTTTTTCAGGGGAAATTACTTTTCTTCCATCTTTAGTGGATTCTGAATACTAATGAGACTTTTTCTTAATAAAAAAAAAATGGAAAAAAATCATAAAATCCTTTCAATATCGACAGAAAAAAATCATTTGATTCTCCTTTTTACCATTTGTTCCTTGAAAGGTTATGTTTTTTTTCCTCAAAACATTTGTCTGAGGTTTCTATTCGTTTCGATACTTTTTGGATAGACATTCAAAATGAAATATTATTAATCATTCACTTCTTAGATTATTGTATTCTGTCTCTATTCCTAAGAAGGTGTTTGTATCTGCAGGTTCGAATATGTGTGGGTCTGATTGTTTTGACGTATTGTCAGCCTTCGGTAGGTTATTTAATGCCGAAACATTTGTTTTAATTGCTAAAATACTTCCTTTAGCGAGTATATATATATATATATATATATATATTATGAAATGGAGAAAGTTCGACAATTATTTTAAGAGATTTTTTTAATGTTTATACGTTCTTTTTATAGATACAAATATTTAAGTAAATGCTCTGTTTATAATTGACAGTATTAACGACATTTACCACAGAGTAAAATAGACCTTGCTAACCGAAACGCTCCTCTGTGGCTCAATTGGTAAAAGCACGTCAGGCTATATGACGGTCCCTTATATGATACAGGTTCGATTCCTGCCGGAGGACGCATATTTTCTATGAAAATTTTTCGGACGTTCACGCCGGTAAATATCGTTAATACTATTTATTATAAAGAGAACATTTACTTAAATGTTTGTATCTATAAAAAGAACATATAAAATGTCTTTTCATTTTATTTTATTTATATTTATATATATATATATATATATATATATATATATATATATATATATATATATATATATATATATATATATATATATATATATATATTGATAATAATGATTTTTAGGTACAAGTCATGCTGTTTACCCATAGCGTGGAGAAAAGAGGTAAATTCATCAAGGGTATTTTGCTCATAAGAGAATGTAAAGAAATCCGACTGGAATTTGAACTCCGTTCTCCGATTTTCCATTTCGAGCCATATTCCATTTCCGCTATGCGCACATGCCAACTTTACAACACCTGGTATTTTCAAGGGGTCAGTCGTCTAGGTAAGGAATCAACGTTGTTTAACTTCGGTTATAGCCTGAAGCCCTTATGTGTTGGGTTCGTGTAAGATTATATTGTACCAAAATTATTTTGACACGAATCACAAAATTTCTTTTAAATTCAACGTCGTACTCAGCTAAATCGAGATTAATATCAACCACAGATTTCCATGATGTTGCTAAGAAAGCATTGTATCTATATTACTCTTCGCTTAATACTTGTCGCCTGCTACTTCCGCACCCGCCTCTTTCTCAATCTCACGTTCACTCTGACACCTTTTATTTGAAATCTGTTCACATTTACTGCATTATTGTATAGCCATAACTTATTCGCTACTGACAGCTTCGGTCTCGAATGTGACAGGCAAAATACATCGAGGCTTCGTACCTTTATATTGCACTTAATTGGTAGGGTCAAGACATCGTCTATATGAAAGATACTTTCATCATTTTTCACGCATTGGGTTACCTGGAATTTGACACACACACACACACACACACACACATACACACACACACATATATATATATATATATATATATATATATATATATATATATATATATATATATATATATATATATAAAAGTGATATATCTATCTAAAATTAGACTGCAGAGAAAATTTCAATAGTTTGGAAATACAGATATGATAAAAAAGTTTCTTTACCGTAAAACTAAAAAAAATAAATAAATAAATTAAAATAAAAAAAATATAGGAATTTAAAAAATTTAAAGTAAAATGAATCTGGCAGTTTTTACTATTGAAATATGAAATTATAATACAAAATTAGGCACTATTACACTTTTGAAACCTCCTCGCTATAAAAACGAACGTAATTTTTGTTTTAAGCCAAGAATAAAATAAACACAACTAGAGTAGTTTGGTTCATAAATAGAAACAGCCACAAAAAAGAATTCAAAGTAAAAACAAAAGTAAATAAAATTATTACAAATTACTGTGCACGAAAAAGGTGGGGTGGGAAAGGATAATAGCGCCTATAATTATTATAAAATAACATTTAAACTGTTTTTCAATTCCCGTTGTAATCCAAATTTGAAATCTGAAGAAAATTGTCTAATTCCTTTCATTTTCATAGTATCAATTTCTTATTGAGCGACGATATTTACCTGGCCAGAACGAATTTATTTACACTATTTACATTGTTCGAGCTATTGTCCTTATCTTTGTTGTCATATTCATGACGTTTCGGCCGTCGTACGCTCCAGCCTTCTTCAAGTGTATACGTTGGAATTTTGAAAACTTTATTTCGTTCACCAACATATGGCTCAGTAGATAAAAGCGTTGGTTAAAGTAATCCAGTGACTTGATCTAAAGAGATGAAAGTTCAATCCCTAACGACAAAAAAAAAAAATTGGAGAGTTGAGTTACTAAAGGGACATAACTGAAACTGAGATATCCAGAAAACGCATGACACGTGAAAGTAGAACAATCTATCTCGGTGGACGAAGTAAAGGGTTCAGTTTGAAATTCCAACGTATGTCACCTGAAGAAGGCCGGAGATTACAAATGCTCATCAGATATAAATAGATTAAAGAAATGTAGATTTGACTAAACTGGGTTAGATGAAAATCGACTTAAATATATAGAATCTGAATGAGTGAGCGAGTATCGTAATTCCCTTATGTATAGTACTCCTTCACCCCTAAAATTATGCTGAAAGTGTGGGAAAATGCTTCTCCACGCGCATAATACGAACCTCCTGTTTGATAATCAAAGCCTATAAATTGTAGCTATCCAATTTCATTACGGTCAGCGTTTCCTACTCTTATTCAAGCTGTAATTGAAGATATTTATCAAAATTTCCGATCATCACGATTCTAAAAGGAAACGGAAATACCTATATGTTGCCTACTGCGCAGAATCATTAACCTGTTTTTGTTCGATAAAATGTGCAATCTACCGGATCTGTATGTAGTTTTTTTTTTCACAGAAAATGGTTTTAAACATAGAGTAATATTATTCTAATTTAGTTTTGATAATTCTTATTTTATTTTACATTTGTAAGTCTTGTTAGTTACATATGATTGTATTTGAAATCCTTATGGGGTCACAATCGCCGAATGTTAGTGTCAAATTGTCGTATGTTTGTGGTGATCAAATATTGTGCAACTGAAATCGACCTATGCAACGGTAATTTTTTGAAAGATTTTTTGTAACTGTGCATAATACACATCCCTAATTTTGATTATTGTTTTTTAGAGAAAAATGCGTATTATTCTTGGGGAATTACGGTAAGTAAAAGTGAGTCGATATAAGCAGATTTTATCAGGGGAAGTTTGTTAGGGTTGAATACTTAAGTAAATAGATAAAATAAATGAATCATAAAAGAAAGAGATTGGTTAAACAGGATATATGAAAGGTGCCTAAGAATATGAAAATAAAGTATAAATACAAAAAGAAAAATAATCCCCGAAAAAGCCCACTAAATTGGATACGCATTTTCCCCAGAAATAGCGCAATGTCCTTGAATAATCTTTTTTTTATTCATTTTTTTTCTTTTTACTTCCTTACTCTTCTGTCCATTGTTTAATGTTCTCGACATTCTTTTTATCAGGGACACGCATGATTTCCTTTTCTTTTCCTCGGATTTTCGGATGAATCCAAAGACATCAATTCAATTAATGAATTTCCCTCTAAGATGTGAAATAAGAAAGAAACAAGAACAAAATAGTAATTTCCTTCATTTCACTTTTTCTTTTGGTGGTGTTTTTTTCGCTCTCTTTCAAATAGTCCGGTACGTGATTCCAACGACCGGCACTTCAAAGTTCTTAACCTTTGACTCTATGAACTACGATGATGTCCGCTCAGAGCAGAAAACTAAACTAAAATTAAATTAAATGCAAATAATTTAAACAAAACGAACAAAAAGAATTGAGAAAAAATGACGAGGAGTAACCAAGGAATCAATGAAATTATTAACATTGAATGTTTAGTAAAGTTGAATTTCTATGGAATAAAGGCTACGCCAAAGATGGTACTGCTATGACTTTCTTTCTTTATTAAAAGTGAAAGATTCGATCGTGATATTCAAAGATTAAATACTAAAATTCGCAGGAACAGCTATTAAAATGACCATTCTGTTTCTAGAAAACAAGTATTTTCTCAGATTTGGCATTCCATATTTATATAGAATTTTTTTGAATTTTCAGCCACTTTACGTTGGAGGCACGGTGCAGTAGGGATAGTAGCTCGGATTGAGGAATCGGAGAGCCGAGTTCGAATTCCTGTCAAATCTATTACAGTCACTTACGTGCTAATACCGTTGGGAAAGGTATGAATCTTCGTTCCACGACCAGTTATGGGTAAATAGCAAACAGACCTGGTTCTATAGCTTTGGATGACAGCTGATCTACCGCAGAAAGAAATGGTAACATACTGCAAGAAAAATCTGACTCGTCAGTCATGTATCGAAAGATAAAGGATCGCCTAAGCGTGTATGACGCATGGCACATAACTGACTGACGTTGGGCATGTATTTTAACCCTACTTCAACCCAAATGGGTGAAGTGTGGTAAAAAGTGTGGTTTTATTTACATTATTCGGACTATTGTCCTCATCTTTGTCGCCATATTTATTATTATAACATTTCGGCCGTTGTACGCTCTAGCCTTCTTCAGGTGGTCGGAATATCGTACTGAACCCTTTATTAAGGCAGTGGAGAGCTTGGTGGGGGGAATTAACAGGAGTTAACTGATAACTCACATCCATTAAACATGGCACGTGGAACTAGAACAGTCTACCCCTGTGAGCGAAATAAAGGGTTTAGTTCGACATTCCAACCACCTGAAGGCCGGAGCGTACAACGACCGAAACGTTGTAATAATAAATATGGCGAAAAAGATGAAGACAATAATCCGAATAATGTAAATAGTGTACATAATACCTCATCTCAGAAATATAGATATATACTGAGATGTGGTTTTCTTTATGTCGCTCATTGAAACCAGAATTTATTTTATACTGAGCAGCTCAAGATGTCTTCATTTTTCTTGATTATGAAATGAACATGTTGATAAATATAATGGTGAGGAAGAGACGAAAATTGCTAAAAGTTTTCAAAAGAAGTTTTCTTAGGTTACCAATAAAATTGTTTTCGCATTTCGCCCCATTAAAGGAATAAAGTCACTAGGATGCAAGGGGTTACTGAGTGTGAAAGAATATGAGAAAAAACAACTATTAAGCAGAGAGGACAATAAAAGAACAACAATTAAGACAGAATATAACGATTGACACTGCATTTGAATCTTTGAAGATCAAAGTTGACAGGGAAGCAAGAAGCCAGAAGAAAGTTCTAAAAAGCAGGAGAGCGATAAAGGAAATTTACAGTTCCATCTAGTCATTTTCAAGTGTGAAATAATTAGATATTGCCAGTAATCTCGTACTGCAATTAGATTCACAACTTCTAGGTGCCATAGAAGAAAGTACAACAGAAAAAAATACCATACAAATATTTATAGAAAAGGCACAGAGAAACTACGTTAGGGGGGAGGGGTCAGAAGGTGACAGAAGCCGAGATGTCAGGAGAGATTTTTTGGATTTCTCTAAATATATAGCAGGGGTTTGGTTTACGTCATATCAGCCTCAATGGGTTATTTAATGCCGAAAATTTTTTATTGCTGTTAATATTTTCCCAAGAATATATTGCTAGCAATATTTTCTTTCCTTCAAAAATCTATTGTTGGTAATATTTTTTTTTTTAAATGTATAGCTAGCACTTTTTGGGGGGGCCAAATATATATTACTGGTAATAATTGATTTCTGGTAATATTTTTTCACAAAAAAGTATTTCTGCTATTAACACCTACTTTTACATTTTCATAGTGTTTTGACCACAGTTAGGGGGTTAAATATTTGCCCATAGCTGGGACCATAAGAGATGCTACCACCTCGCATCAGGGCGGACCTGGTAAACCAGCAATTAAGAAGTGGTTCTACGCTTCACAAAACACCCTTGCTGTCTGATGTAGTTCATTGTCTTACCCAGGATGCTGATGTAATCTATCGTCATATCCAGGAAAGTAAAAAACTTAAACCGAGAAGGACACTAATCTAATCTATCGTCATACTCAGGACAGTAAAAGCGTTAGACCGAGAAGGACACTGATCTAATCTATCGTCATACCCAGGACGGTAAATACGTTAGACCGATGAGGACACTGAACTAATCTATCGTCATACCCAGGACGGTAAAAGTGTTAGGCCGAGGAGGACACTGATCTAATCTATCGTCATACCCAGGACGGTAAATACGTTAGACCGAGGAGGACACTGAACTAATCTATCGTCATACCCAGGACGGTAAATGCGTTAGACCAAGAAGGACACTGATCTAATCTATCGTCATACCCAGGACGGTAAATGCGTTAGGACGAGGAGGACACTGATCTAATCTGTCGTCATACCCAGGACGGTAAATGCGTTAGACCGAGAATGACACTGATCTAATCTATCGTCATACCCTGGATGGTAAATGCGTTAGACCGAGGAGGACACTGATCTAATCTATCGTCATACCCAGGACGGTAAATGCGTTAGACCAAGAAGGACACTGATCTAATCTATCGTCATACCCAGGACGGTAAATACGTTAGACCGAGGAGGACAGTGATCTAATCTATCGTCATACCCAGGACGGTAAAAGCGTTAGACCGAGAAGGACACTAAGCTAATCTATCGCCACTCCTTGCCCCATTTAACAACAGATTGTTGGTCATTTTTGAACGATGTTGAACTATGTCAATGCCCCTAAAACTGAATTCCTAACTTCAACCAGTAAGAGGCAATAAATACGAAGTCATGCGTATCAATGTGTCGAATCTTTTACATACCTAGGAAGCGAAGTAAAGTCTACTGAAAATCATGTGAAAAATCGCATTGATAATTCCTAGACCGCCTTGAGTAAAATGGATGTAATCAATAAATCTGACCTACCAGACAATCTCAAACGGAAATTCTTTCGATCCACTGTAGAGGTGGTTTTAATGTATGGTGACACTGCTAGAGCCCAAGCTTGATGGAACCTACATTTTGATGCAGAGAACAATAATTAATATCTGGAGACAATATCCAACTAAATCACATCTCTAAGGGCCAATCCCTGATATTTCTACAATGTTACATGAACGCAGAATACGCTTTCCAGGACAATGATGTCGAGTAAAACAAGAACTTGAGAGCAAAAAATGGAGCAAAACGGATTGGTCACCTAGCCACCACCTACATAGACATTATGTTATGACACAGAATGCCACCTTAATGACCTTTACATTCTAAAGCAGGAAGAACCATAATGGTTGGCCTGATAGAGTCATGATTGTCCGTGCTATCTCGACCGAGTAATAAAATATAAAATAATTGAGAACAGATGACATTAGTCAGGTCATTTATGCAAAACCTGTCTTTTTTTTTCAAGAGCAAATTAATCCAAATTGTTTTACTGGAATTATATGACCCTATATTCAGTAATTGTCTGTATATTAATGGATTACATATAGAGTTGAATTTCTAATACAGGTCTTTCAAATATGAATATCCATCGGTGTCTCCTCGGTAAATGAAAATTTATAACGGTATCGGCGACCACATTACTGGGTATGACGGACTGAATCTCCGATATGTAACATTTCTTTTTGTTCAACTCCGGGTTGATGTTTGATTTGTTTTACGGTATAAAATGTATTGCTGGTAACAGTTTTTTTCCAAAAATTTATTGCTGGCATGTTTTTTTTTTTTTTTTTAAATGTATTGCTGGTAACATGTTTCTTGGCAAACACGTATTGCTGGCAAACGCATATTGCTGGCAATATGTTTGTTGGCAAACGTTTTTATTTTTTATTGGCAAATATTTTATTTTTTAAACATGTATTGCTGGCGACATGCTTTTTTTTTTCAAACATGTATTGCTGGCGACATGTTTTTTTTTCAAAGATGTATTGCTCGTGACGTTTTTTTCCAAAATGTATTGCTGGTAACATGTTATTTTTTCAAAATTGTAATGCTGGCAACATGTTATTTTTTCAAAAATGTATTGCTGGTAATGTAATTCTGGCATTTTTTTTTATCTCAGTTTAGGTGTTAACTATTTGCCCATAGCTGGGACCCTAACAGTTGCTACCACACCGGGTCTGGGTGGACGTAGGAAACCAGCAATGAAAAGGTGGTTCCACGCTCCTCAAAACACTCTGAGTGGAGGCCTTGCGGTCTGATTGGGTTTATCGCCATACGTCGGCTAGTTGCTGCGTTCTTTTGCTGCCTATTCTGAACGCGAATACGGCATCTCGGTAGGAACCAAGAGACATTTTTCCTATCGGGTTGGTGTCAATATATCTATCTGTCGTACGGTTTTTGATGGGGTTCGTTACGTGTTTACATGTCGAGAGCAGAGTGGCATCAAATGAATAGCAAATTTACATACTGATGCAACGGATTTATTTGATGGACTGCTTTGACATAAGTCTAAAATCTATTGGAAAATCTATTACCAATTGTTATGGCTGAGAAACGAAATCTAAACTCGTAATGAAATAAAAACTCTCATGATTCAGTACTTCGTGTCATCGATTCAACTTTCATGGTTAAAGAAATGATTGCTCGAAAATAATGTAGTTGTATCAAGGTTTCAAAAGCGTAATAAATATATATGCATGTAAAATCTGGAGCAAAATGACTACTAGGTTCACGTGCCCTTTTGTATCTAGTGCTGCACTATTTTTATCCGTAGCAAGATAACTGTAGGCAAAAAATGGATATGTACAAATATAAAAGAATTTGATTTTACAAAAACAATAAATTTAGTAGACTGGCATTTTAAAAATGTGTTTTGGTGTAATTTCGCAGTGGGGGCTTGTATTAGGTTGGTGCAAAAATAATGACGTAATAATGTCGTTTTTTGACGTTATACGTCAAAAAACGACATTATTACGTCATTATTTTTGCACCAACCTAATATTTGTACTAAATCGGTCGTAAAATAGGTTCGGCGTACAAAACGTTACGAACTTGATATAATAGGTATTATGCAGAGTAATCTTGTTGTGGTCGCTGATACTTTCGTATTCGACTAACTGTCCTCCGACATCGACTGACTGACTGACTGACCGCCGTTTCTATTACTACTCCTACTTATATTAGGTGGGAGAGTCTATTAACTATAGAATAGGTGTGTTTCACCATAACAAAATGGAATATTGGTAAAAATGTGCATGAATAAAAACAATGAGACTTTATTATAATACTTGTCTGTATGATTCGATGGTCATAAATGAAATTTACAAAATTTACTAAATTTAAATGTAAAAATAAATATTAAATATGTCTGAAATACACACGAATCATTCAAAGACATGTTCTTATTTAAAAATTTTCATTAACTCTTTGAGTCCTGAACACCGCTTTGCAGGTGATAGAGACATATGACAAGGCCCAACCACCGGTTGAACGGTTGGTAAACGCTTGGGTCGTGTTTTGCCAATCAGAAAAGCCGTAATATTCTGATGTCATTGAAAGTTATATCAATATGTCTGCGCTTTTTCATTGTGTTTTGTGCATGTGTTTTGTATAAAAAGATTGTTTTTACCATGAAGAGTGCAGAGACTCAAGACCGTCAGGGACAAAAGGTGCTAGGAAAGAACTGCAAGTAATTGATATGCTTGATGATTTTGACTCAGGAGCTCAGCAAATTTTTAATGAATAAACTGGACAACGAAAGCTCTCATTACGCACACGACATTATATAATTCATCGAGTCTAGAATGTAGAAAGCACTGGACGGCCGTTTCGTGCTATTCTGGTGACTCATCAGGATCCAGTACCGAGAATAGAACCCGGACCGTTTTAATATGACGCAAGCGTCATACCCACTGGACCAACTGAGTCTCGGTGACAAACCCCATTCGATATCGCACCAGCTCTTCAAAAATCCCGTCGTATATCTCATATCGTAACGGTCCCAAAATAGGACGAAACGGCCGTCCAGTGCTTTCTGCATTCTGTTGAAGATTCTCAACTCGATGATTTAATTATGATTATTCAAATTTCCCTTCTGCCGTGCGCCAACGGATTAGTGGTAGAATCTCCGACTGACGCCAATTCAGTCGGGTTTCGATCCTAGCTAGATGCAAACGGACGTGTAGCCACACTGATGAGCTATGATACAGTGAAACAGTCTGTCTGTGGATGACAATATCTCTCTCTATATATGAGAGAGAGAGAGAGAGAGAGTGGAATTATATAGGATTCGGTGTGATATAGGACAAATTTCATTGTTCCATTCATCTATAATATGCAATATTACGAGATGTCGAATATTACACCACACATTTGATGAAGGTGAGATGTTACTTTTTGAGTTAACTTCAACAGATCACACAAGAGAACCTTCCCATCAAACAGTCAATCGACATAGAGTACTTTACGTAGGCCGAAAATCACGTAATTGACTGCTATAAGAGGTAAGAATTCTTTACAAACGCCATCGCCTCTGTCTTCACAATAAGCAATTCGTCTGAGAGCATTCGGGTGCCTGTCCGGTCCGGCGTCGATCGATGGTAGCTCGTGAATTGGGCAAACGCAATGTAGGTATTTGACTTGATATTGGAGAACGGCCGAGGAGATCAGTAACGGAAAAGCGAAATACAATTAGTAAATGTTGGATGACTATGCGTTAAAGGATTATACGCGTTCGCTTTGTGCTCGTAGTCTTTTCTCTTCTTTGGAAGAAAGGCAGATCGCGGTTTGTACTGTCTGGCAAACAGAAGCAATTGTCTAGGCTTGAAGGCAGTAGCTCTTCACTCGACGACAGAACTTGAAAGGAATAATTACGTTAAGCTGTTTTATGACATTGATTTACTTCAACGAATGGTACTATAGAAAAGAATTCAACATAAATAGACTAGTCTTCGTATCTGGAAATATTTTGGAAATTATAATAGATATTTAAGATATCCGGGCATGATTCCTTCTCACGCACGAAATCTTTAAACATAAAACGTCCATATAAATATTTTTTAACGATGAGAAAACAATAGTTTATTGATTATTTTCTAAATACAGACTGTTATCTATTACAATAATCTATTTACTGTTTTTCATTGGAATAAGTTTTGAAATACTTTTTTTAATCAGCTTTGAAAATATTGATTTGGGTTTTATATTATTTGTGAATTAAGCCATAGATGGAGGCATTTATATTTTAAAGAAAATATGAGGATAGTTTTAAATTCCTTAATTGTCTCAAAGTTTCATCGCTTTATAGAAAGATAGACGAATCTATATATAGATTTGTCAACAGATGTGTGGAAATAGATATATCGATACATATTTGCTATGTGCAATTATATATAAGAACACGAGGTATACCAATTTTAGCCACTTCAACCCAAGGATTAAATCGTCATCTTTATTCCTTTCCTCATCTTCAATCCGCCCCACCTTCACTTGCTTTCATACAACACAAATTATTCATCGCTACCATGTTGTATCTAGCTACCATTCGTGTCTATCGAGTTTTCTATTGTGATATTTAGTATTTAAAAATCAGAAAATAATACGTATATATATATATATATATATATATATATATATATATATAGAGAGAGAGAGAGAGAGAGATAGAGATATATAATTAGATAGATAGATGTATAGATAGATAGATAGAGATAGACAGAGAGATATATAGAGATAGATAGAGAGATATAGAGAGATAAGATTGATATAAGATAGAGATAAGATAGAGATTAGATAGAGATTAGATAGAGATTAGATATATAGACATATAGAGATTAGATAGATAGTAATATATACACTGATAGACATATAGAGATATACATTAGTAGACATATAGAGATACACACTGATAGACAGATAAATGTAAACTTTAATGAATTAATATGGAATTAATCCTAACGGGAAATTTTGCAAAATATTAACCCTGAATCTGCACTACGGTTCAGATTGTATATACCCAAAACAGATGACTGAAAACTATCGAACAATTGTTTTTCTAGACTACGGAACAGAGTCCAGAATGCAAAACAATGACTGCCTTCCTCGACTTAACTTTCTCCTGATATATCCCTTCATTTTTCAATCCTGATCCACGCAACATATTTGTTCTTCCCTCATCACTCAATGCTTTTTGCATTGTTAGCTTTCAACGTCTGAAGGAGAAAAGTGTTTTGCAAGGTAGTCGTTAAAATCAATGACCGTGACACTAATATGTTTGATTCTATAGAAAAGTGCAATATTATATA
Source organism: Acanthosepion lycidas (assembly GCA_963932145.1). Classification (NCBI taxonomy): domain Eukaryota; kingdom Metazoa; phylum Mollusca; class Cephalopoda; order Sepiida; family Sepiidae; genus Acanthosepion; species Acanthosepion lycidas. The sequence continues at coordinate 79,358,191 of OZ010594.1, read as the reverse complement.
AACATAATCAAACACAAAGGATGTTATTTTATAATTGGTTTCACTAGAATGTACTACAAATATTAACAAAGGAAGAAACATGTATTCGATGAATAAAAAATTAAAAACTTTTTTGTTCAGTTTTCCTATTTTTACTGTTTGATAGACTACAACGATTATTTTGTAATCAATAGGATTAGTAATGATGAGATTTTTACGGACATTATGTTCTTTTATGGCAAAGGGTTCACTGCGCAAATACATTGTCCAGTTCCAAAATCAAGTG
>OZ010594.1:79347926-79352926 GCA_963932145.1 Acanthosepion lycidas | reverse complement strand
TATTTAACTGGTACCTGCTTGAGCATAATTTTGCGTTTAGAACCGACTTAATTATTCTCGGTATGGATTCATCAAGATTCTGGAAACAGATTTTCGAAAATTGACTTCATGCTTTGTATGTGGCATCCTAAAATTCGTCATTTGGTTGCCTATACTGGATTAGAATTTCCCTTTGTTCCAGATTCTAAATTTACTATGATTCGGTTTGGATGACTTTGCAGGAAAATTTAATACTGAAAGCATACTGCTGTCTTCCACGAAACAAACATCTATTTTTTTTTTTTTAATTTTGACACGGTGCTAGAAGTGTCCATGCGGAGGATGGAGGCACTGTAGTCATAAAATGAAGCACGTGGTTAGCTATAGTAACTAGTTAGACTATTGCATTTCAACAATATCTTAATTATGTAATAATCGTCCTAATGTATGCCAAGAAACTATTCCTATGGAATTATACCACTTGAACTGTTGATAAAAGACAGGAAGTAATTATACCTTCATGTTGTTTATGCTAAATTCTGGCCCTTCTGAATGCCGCAGCAGAAATCGAAACTCAACAACCAGGTAACGTTTTTCCAAAGTTCTATTCTCCAAGTTATTTATCGTTACTGAATTGTAGTCACAGTGTTTTGTTCTTATCTGAAATTAATGACACCTTGTGTGGTCTTCTGCTGCTGTATATGCTTTAACGGTAGTTATTTGAGCTAATATTGCATTTCTATCAGATTGAACAAGTCTGGAGATTACCTTCATACGTCTTTCAACAACAAATGGTTTATGACCAAAGAATTAAATAATGGCGGCTGTTTTTTCTCTTTCTGATTTTGCTGAAATTAACACAACAACCACGGCTGTAATTTTAAAATGAATCGTAAGTTTAAGCCTAAAGATTGTTGTGTATAAAAATCCTAGCAGACCAGCCGTTTTGTAAATAACTACATCCGCTCTTGAAGAACCAGCTACCATGTTGTGTTCAAAGTAACTTAAATAACCTTTCATTACTTATATATGAAATGAACTTCGGCAGGTTACTATGAACATTTTCAATGGGCTATATCTATCATGTTATTGGCTGATAATATATTTACATAAGCGTATTTCTGCACGTGTACTTTATGATCAATGTGTGTATGTGTGTACACGCGCGTGCACACATTTTCCTTCTAATCAATAGGTTTTGCCACTTAGAAACGAGAACACCATCCAAAAATCGAAATGTCTTGCAATCAATATAACAAAGTATATATTTAGAGATGTTTTGGTTTTCTGAAATTCTGAATAATAAATTTCTATATTTTTTTTTCTTTTTAATAGAATTAGCAAGATTTTTTTTTTCCCGATAAAGTTTTTTATGTATTTTTTTTTCAGGTGAAAAAGGTGAACACTTATTCTTTAATTGCCCCGATAATGAAAGTGGAGGAGTGTCCAATACAATATATGTCTCAGAAATATTTGAACAGAAACTTTCAATGCATAGTTCTTATCCTCAGGTGGAGACAACAGTCGGTTTTGCAATTTACTCTATCGCTTTGAAGAAGAGATAAATCTAATGCTTGGCCAAATGATTTAATGCGAGGGGGACACGAACTGCTATCGCCAGAAAGTGAATTGCACAAACATTTCATTTTTACCATGACAACCTTTAATTCACTGAATTCTTTTCAACTTTTAATTACCCATTTTAAACAATGTAGAGTTATGCTATCTTAATAAATGAATATGCTTTGGGAGAAAAGAGGATTGCAAAAGTAGAATAATACAAAATTAACAAAACAACCACAGCTGTAATTTGAGCTCCTTCGAAAAGGATAAAGGGAATTAGATAAATGCACAGCTATTTTGAAAATTATTTATATGAAGTCACGTAATCTGCTTTGGTGAACAGATTTCAAAATCAATTATTATCGCTTTTCTTTCTTTCTTATTAAATGCTTTGAAGCTTTCTTCCGTACTATTTTAAATACACATAAACGTACATTTATGTACGTAACATTTATTAAAATATTTTTTCTCTGTGAATAAATTTCGGCTCTTGGTAGTTTGGGGGAAGCGATGAAGGTAATAAAATAATTTACTGAAACCTGAACCTTGTCAACCTGCGCGTAAAGCTTCTTGACCCAAGAGTGGCAAAGGTCAATTGAAGATGAAGGAAGAAAAAGAAAATTACATTGCTTTTATTTGTTGATTTGCCTTGCAAAACGCTTGTCTCCTTTCACTGTGAGGGTTTGATTTTTAATTCGCGAATAATGGAAGACCTATCTTAAAATAATTAGTTCATTTCTATGGAATATTTTGGTTAGATAAATAAATACTCTAGTGTCAAGACGAATAGACAAACAACCACTGCTGTAATTTGAGTTCATATCGGTTATTCAAATTACAAGCAGATAATTTTTAGTCCACCACATTGTATTGTTAAAAGTTTAATACAAAACGAAAATTATAAATTTTCTTTTTCTACCTTTTTTTATTTTTATTTTGTTGGCCACTATTTTTACAGTATATGTAATGTTTACGATCGCTCCGGATCGTAAAAAATTACATATACTTTTGGAAGGGGATAATTTTTGTAGATGGGCATTAATGTGACCTATTGGAATCGAAATTAATTTTATCATTTGTCTAGTGGGTGGATCTTTTTCATTATATAAATACCGTGTTAAATCTATTTCTGAATTATCTGTACTTTATTTTTATTTACGCCATTCAGAAAACTAGAAAAAAGACAAAATAAGCAGTAGGGAGTTATCAATAGCATAAGCATACTTTCAAATTTAATATTTGGAGGTTAAAACAAAACAAAGATAACTCTGAGACTTGGCACTCTTATGAACAAGACTTTCTTCGAAATGGGTAAAGGGAATTAGAAAAATTGCGCAGATATATAGTTTCGAAAATCATTTATATGAAGTCAAGTAATCTGCAGTCGGTGAACAGATTTTAAAATGAATTATTAAAGCTTTTCTTGCTTTGTAGCTGCTGTACAGGAGGCACGGTGAAGTAATGGATACAATATATATATATATATATATATATATATATATATATATATATATATATATATTTTGAACAATAAAAAGAAAATTAAATTAAAATCCTCAGACACACTGGGTTGTAGATTAATATTCTTTCGTTTTTTTATTATTATTCCATTTAGATTCCTCGACTAGTTTCGGCCGAAATGGTCATCATCGGGAGGAGAAATATTTATGCTTCCTGCTAGCACTAAACTACAGAAATGAATGTCTTGATGGAGAAAATGAACTTTTGTCTGTAGTTTTCATTTGTTTTTTTATTTTTTTATCTTTTTAACATGAATCTTTTAACATTCCTTGTGTTGGTCAAACAGTCTCTTTTAAGTTGTTATTTGAGATAAGAGCTGGATGCTGCTATGAATTCTCTGGTCAGTTTGACAGTTTTATTGGACTTGGTGAGGGGATGTGTCTCTGTTTAGTGTTTGTGTGTGTGTTATTTGGTTCTTAAGGAGTGAGTGAGTATGATATGTGTAAGCGTGTGTATTGCTGTGGGTGTGTGTTATCATTTGGCTCATTAGGGAGTGAGTGCGTATGATGTGTGTAAGTGTGTATATTCGTGTGGGTGAGTGTATAAGTGTGAGACCTCCACACCTCCGTAAGCCTCTCTGTCTTGTGTGGGTGAGAAATGTGGGTAGTTTATATATATATATATATATATATATATATATATATATATATATATATATATATATATACCAATGTAATGAGAAGGAAAATAATATATAAATTGTAACGTTTACAGCATTAATTCCAGAGAGGGCTCAATACCGTGTGTAGAGAATGTTTTCTTTTTGTAACTTTTTTTTCATATTTTGTTGGGCACTATTTTAATAGATCGGACCCTATCGGAAAAAATACGTATACTTTTGGAAGGGGGAAAATTTGTCATTACACAAATACGATATTTATCGGAATCGAAATTAATTTTTATCATTTATCTTTATAGATCTTGTTCATTATATACATAAAGTGTCAAATCGATTTCTGACTTCTTAAAGAATTATCTGTACTTTGTTTTTATTTACAAATGTTAACTTTGAAAAAAAAATCGTGGTTACGCCATTCAGATATCTATTATGAAAGAGAGAAAGAGAAGAACCAGTCACAGGAAGTTATTTATGGCATAAGCATACATTCAAATTTTATATTTGAAAGTAAAAACAAAACAGAGGTAACTCACAGATTTTACAGACTTATGAACAGGACTTTCTTCGAAAAGAATATTGTTGTAACGACACAAGTATGTAGATGTAGGCTTTAAGAAAGCTTTACTCAACTGAGGATACACGGTTTACGTATAGTGTCCTTTTCTACTCCCAGTAAACAGAAATAGCTCTCTCAAAGAGAAGAGTAACAACACAAGGGAAGACCACTATTGATTATTCATAACAACTGTATCCTTATTGTTTATTCTAAAAAACAGGAATGGATTTTGAAAGTGCTAATGAATGATAAGTTAAAAACGTTTTTAAAAATTATTCCCGTTCTGAGCAATCAATTTAAGTTTTGATTTTTGTTGAACGAATATATGATGTATGAATAAGTTTATGTTTGGCTAAAATGGTCATAAATATTCCTTTATAAACAAATTATTTCAACTCTAAATGTGATCTTCAAAGTTTAGGACCTTTGGCATCAATGAGCTATGAAATCTAGTTTTATATATGTAATCAATTTTGTGTATTGGTCATAAAACTGCCACTCTTCTGTATCTGAATTTGCTATTTGTCCGATTTAAGTGAAATTTGTGTACATATATCGCGAAGCATTGACATTTCAACGAGCATATCAATACGTGTATGTTATTTTGTTTTTTAAAAAGCGAAAATCATGAGGTTCGGGAATGTCTAGCGAAAAAAATAAAAAAAATGGAAAATTGAACAAAATCTTCAAGATCTAAAAAGTGGATTTAAAATCATTCAATATCATTACATTCAGCATAACTGTAAAAAATATATAAACACG
>OZ010594.1:79307926-79345426 GCA_963932145.1 Acanthosepion lycidas | reverse complement strand
TAATTTAGCAATAGATATTATTCACACCTATTTCCTCATATGTTGACTTAGTTCAAAACACAAATGCAGTGTGTTCACATTATCAACCAAATGAGAACAAAATATATTTTCCTAAATATTAATATATACCGGTATTTTCATAAATTTAAACTTCGTTTTTCATCGCAATATTTACATGTATATTCAGACGGCACTTTTTCTGAACATTTGGAAGAAATTATTCGCGCAAATGTTTTAACAGACTAAATATATATTGTGTTTTTTTTATTGCAATTTCCATGAATTTTATTAGATAAACACACAGCAGACACGCTTTTTTAAAACGAAACGTACATATATAAGAGAAAAAAATTGTCTAATATAATTTTCCATTCGCGAATATCAAATTTGTATTTAAAAGTTATTTATCAGTCGAAAAACATTTTTCTCAGACCAATGATTAAAAATGACTTCAAACAAATAAATTCTTTAGATCTTAATAAAAACGATCAGACACTATAGATTGGTACTACAAAATCACAAATAATATACGCATATATAAAAAAATAACAACAAAAACTATATCATTGGAAGACTTCCAATAGACAAGAACAAGAAGCGTAGCATATGCGACTAAAAGAGAAATACTAATGTAATCAAGTTGCTAATTTTCCAATCTACTTAATACAAAAGGTTAGAAAGGAAACTCATCAATATTACAAAGAGCTTTAATAGTTGACTTGAAAACTAAGTTCGTGAAAAAAAGATTTCAAGAAGAATTCTATAACTTTTCACTGATAGCAATATTAAGTATTCTATTAGTAACATATTTTCATGTATAGAAAAATAATTTCGCTACTATCATTACCAGATATTATCCGATGCTAGCAGAAAACCATAAGATTTCTAGAAAGGTACACAGAAATGATTCTGAAATTTGGTGTGATGTGCTATTGCAAATATTGTAAAATTATCCTTTCAGAATTTCATATCATAAAATGGAAACTTGGAAAATAAAACGAAAATAAGGACCAGCAATTGACAGCATATGAATACAAATGGTGTTATGTCAGAATATCTGCCTATTTAATTAATAACACGTATACTTAGTGTATATTGGGTTCAATAAACGTCTCAGAAACTTTGATTCAAATCCATTAACACGCGTGCATATTAAAACATTCGCACGTCTTTATTAAAGTAGTCTTTCCAAACTAATTTTTTTTTCACCTAAAACAGAAACATTCTTAAATTTTATGCAAACAAATCAATTAATGATTTTATTCGGATGGAAAAACAAGTAAACATAATAGCCATTTCAGAAAATACCTGCCACCGAATGAATGTTAACCTTCAACTTTTTCAGATTAAGTAGTCTTAAAGCTATGATATAGTTAGTTGCAATTTAATAAAAGCTGAAAGTTTTAATTATATTTTAAGTTTTCAGAAAATTCATAGTTTCCTTTCTATATAAGAGACAAGTTTATTTTTATTGTTAAAATATAGGAAATACTGAAATATACTAAGTATGTTATAATGTACAGACGAACTATGGAGGTTGTATGTACTAATAATACGTGTAGATGTTGAGTCAACAAAAATGAAATTAATGAATTAGATGCTGATAAATATAGCAGTGAAAAGCGAATATTATTACTGTTGCATTATAGAAAAGTTTTCTTTTGTTATTTTTTAATAATTTTGAGGCTATTATACTTTCGCATCCCACATGAGACTTCAGCCAATTGACAATTTGGTCAATTTTAGAGATGTAGTTTGCTCAGATATTAGGTTGGTGCAAAAATAATGACGTAATAATGTGGTTTTTTGACGTATAACGTCAAAAAACCACATTATTACGTCATTATTTTTGCACCAACCTAATATATTTTAAAGATTCTTCCTAATTCAATAATTATGCATGTGGCTATGCAAGTCTGTACATATATTTATGCTTGAGAGGCACCTCGACCTGGTGTAATAGTTAGCAAGGTTGTCTCGCTAGAATACTTGCTGGCCTTACTATCTGTCCCATACTTAAGGCCTTGTGCCACATCTAAGCTTCGCTTAGAAAATTATCATATATTATTTATGCTTGAGTATTTTTTAATGTTTGAATTTCTATGCATGTTACTGATTGGGAATATACGTGAATGCACACATACACACACACACACACACACACACACACACATATATATATATATATATATATATATATATATATATATATATATATATATATACACACACACACATATATATATATATATTTACACACATATATATGTATATATATATACACACATACATATATATATATATACACATATATACACATACTCACATTTATATATACACGCACACATATATTTATACACACACATATATACACACACTCATATATATATATATACACACATATATATATCCACACATATATACACACATATATATATACACACACATATATATGCACATATATATACACACATATATATATACACACAAATATATACACACACATATGCACACACAAAGATATATACACATATATACACATATATATACACACACATATACATATATATATATATATATACATACACACATATATACATATGCACATACATACACACACATATATGCATACACACATATATGCATAGACACACATATATATACACATACATACACACATATACATACACATATGCATACATACACACATACATACACACATATATATGTGTGTGTGCGTGTGTGTGTGTGTGAGTGGGTGAGTGAGAGAAAGTACATAGAAACGCTTTGTGGCAATTCTTTATATTACAATAATGCAAAATGACTTCCCAGTAATTGTTCATTTATTTTGGGATAGAAATATTCGACCAGCAATTCCTGATAGAAATCTATAATCACTAATAATAAAATTGATACAGACATCATCAGATATTAATTTATTTTCATTTAAATTATTAATATCAAATAAAAAAAAGGCCTAGCTACTTAAATCGCTAGACCAATCTAATATTGAGAGCACTGTACTCATCTAAGTCATTGATAGATAGCCTTTTTTATTATAAGGTCCATGCAATATACGACCAGAGAGTCACTCAGGATTTATTGCTATTGTTAAATTCGTTCTGGATGGCGTTTGATATGAAATAAAAGATGAGATGTTAGAACATGAAGACTATTCCGATCGATAATTACTGACTCTTCACTGGAAGAACATAACATTCTAGCGTTCGGGAAAGCATAAGTGCAGGAATCGGGTCTTCAAGAAATCAGTTCTTGGAAAAAAATATCTGAGTTGAATTTTTTTCTTACATTTGGAATACGGACAAATGAAGGAAATGCAAGTATTTTGCGTCTCCGAGGTATAAATGTCTGAACGATTATAACTGAAGGCCGGCGTCCAAACAAATATGGAAATAGTGATAAGCTAGTAAGCAGGGATAGTCTTGCATCATTGTTTCTGTGGGAAAGAAGCAGGGGAGTGAAGAATTAAGTCTCCCGCCACAGGAACGCGTAAACGATTTGAAATTTATTAAGTCTAAAAGTGGGTGATTGGACAGTTCCGACTCGGGTAGGTCATAAATATTGCATTTTTGCTCTAATCTGACTTTTGTAAAGACAAAGAACGGCAGAAGAAATACGTCACTTCTTGAAACGATAGAATGATCCGATCATTTATTCAGTATGTTATGCAACGTGTTTTCACCTTGAGCTCAGGAGTGAAATTGTCACTTATACGTTCAATGCCTTGGGCTTTATTGAAAGTGTATCCGTTAATCATGACTGGAGAAAACCCAAGATTTGATCGTCGATGGTGAAGTGATACTGGCTTGGTTCATGAAGTCGTGAATTTTGCGAGCCGGTTTTTCAGCATTCTGCTAGAGACTGGCCCTGGTCTACGAGTATCGAAAAAAGACTCAGTGAATTCTGTATTGCCACTAGAGATTCTTTTTAAAAAAGGCATATATTTGTGCAAGGAATTCTGCTTCAAAATCCACACGAAAAGAATACGGATTTCTTATACCTATCTTCCTTGCTCTTACAGAGATTAAACTTTCTGATCTTACTAACTCAAACTGGGACGTTCCCCACTTATCCAAAACCTTGACACTACCAATGATACAGGTACAGATAAAATTTCTTGTTTAACATACGTAACCTCATTCTGGATTATTTCTAACACTGCCAAAGTCATCGTTGGATGACTTTGGCAGTGAAATCTGTCTATATTTCTGAGATGAGGTATTATGTACACTATTTACATTATTCGGACGATTGCCCTCATCTTTGTTAGCATATTTATTACAACCTTTCGGCCTTTCAGTATCTGTCTATATTTCTGAGCTGAGGTATTATGTACATTATTTATATTATTCGAACTATTGTCCACATCTTTGTAGACATATTTATTATAACGTTTCGGCCGTTGTACGCTCCGGACTTCTTCAGCTGGTTGGAATGTCGAACTGAACCCTTTATTTCGCTCACTGGGGTAGACTGTTCTAGTTCCACGTGACATGTTTAATGGATGTCAGTTATTAGTTATCTCCTGTTAATTCCTGTTCATTCTGTTGCAGAGGGGAAGATAGAAGCATCTGGAGGCAAAGGTAAAAGACTAACATTAAAAGCACCTGGACAAAAAGAACATAGATTTATAAATAACGATAGAAGATCAAGTTAGACAGAGTGGAATGAAAGCTACAATCAGTTTTCTTTCTTTCTTTTTATTTGCCATATCCCTTCAGGGCGTAGGCAATCATGACTTTCCACCTCCCTTCATCCCTTGCAGCTATCAACAAGTTCCTTCCTTCTGCTTCATCCCTCAGACCACCTTCTGTCATCCATTTGCTTAAGTCCATCAGGTATGTCATGCGTTGTTTTCACTTGTCTCTCTTTCTCTCTATTCGACTCGTGAGTATCAGATTCTTCAGGATCTCCTTCCTCATTATGTGTCTCATAAAATTCAGCTGCTCTTCCTAATGTTAAGAGATTATTGTTGCTCACACGCTCGGTCCATGATATCCTTAGCATCCTTCTGTAGAATCACATCTCTGTTGCCTCAATTATTCCTAATTGACGGAAACAGATGTCTATGTCCAATGAAAGACCATAGCAACAACAAAAAAACAATTATAATATCGAAATGGATAGACGCTTTTTTCAATGTAAAGGTTTCCCTATTCTTTCAAGAAAGATATCTGGTTGTTCTAAGGAATCTATGAGCACATTTTCCAATCTCCGGAGATGTTATGGTTAATTTCAACTTGTTCATCACACGTGAAAGGATGTCCTGGCAACTAGAATACCATTCGAAAGGCTTTGCTTACAAATACAATTTAAAAGGTTACGAGGATTTAAATGTGATACTCCGGTGGAATTTAACTTGACCAATACGAAATAATCATTTCTGGAATTAAGACATCGTGAAGCAGACCAGCGAAAACATATGAAGGGTTTACAGTGGTCCTTCTCTCGATGGTTGGTGTATCGAAAGCCACTACGGGTACTTTTTCTGAGACCTTTCTTCCGAGAGGAAATAGAGACACCAACATAATAATAATAATAATAATGATAATAGTAATAATAATAATTATATATATATATATGTTTTGTCTGTGTGTGTGTGTGATGAGGTATTACGATGACTTGCATAATTTACTCTTCATTTGCATATTTTTATCGTTTCGTCCGTTGTACACTCTGTCATTCTCCAGGTGATGGGAATTTCGAACCGAACCCGTTACTTCGTCCACCAGCATAGATCGTTCCAGTTGCCATGTCTGTTGAAGATGTAATAAGTAAAAAAAATGAATACCCAGATTTCCGCAACGTCACATAGCCTTGTGGATAATGACGTTAGCAAGATCCAGTGACTAGAACCAAACAGCTGTGAGTTCAATACCAGACCGTAGCAGAAACTTGGAGAGTTAAAAGAAAATAACTGAGAAGTATGCCACTTTGAACTAGAACAATTTACCCCGGTAGACGAAATAAAGTGCTCAGTTCGAAATCCGAACCACCTGCAGAAGTACAACGGTCGAAACGATGTGAATATGGCAATGGAGATTAGAATAACAGTCCGAGTAATGTAAATAAAGCAAGTAATATATATATATATATATATATATATATATATATATATATATATATATATATATATATATATATATATATATATATGTGTGTGTGTGTGTGTATGTGTGTGTATGTACTGATTTCTTGTGGTGGGATGGTGTGTATGTGCGTGCGTATGTATGTGTATGCGTGTATATGTACAAATGAGTTTACTAATTCCTCATAATAAAACAGTATATGTATAGAGGGAGAATATACGTACGCATATATACACGCATGCTGACCGAAACACACAAAAATAGAAACAGATGCAAGAACACATAGAGGTCAGTAAAACTTTAAAAGATAAAATGCTGATAAGTAATTCGTCATTTCGCTTGGACCAACCTTAATTGTTTTATGACCCTTCGCGCAGAACTCTTCATTGCCAATTCAAGAAAGAAATTCGGATTACAAACACAGAAAATGTCTCATATCGAGAATATTTAACATTGAAAAACAAAAGAAAAAATGAATTATTTTTAAAAATATGTGGAAATCTCCGCTTTTACCTGAAGACGGTCACGAGACCAGAAACACGTGTAGTGTAACATTATGTAAAACAAAGCATAATATTTTTTTCTAAATAAATCCACATTACAACCAAAAACGTTTACGGCACCTCTCTTCTCTTCTTTTTAATATACATACTTTTCTCTCGTTGGAACCACTACAACCTCTTTATTTATATATATATATATATATATATATATATATATATATATATATATATATATATATATATATATATATGTATGTGTGTGTGTGTGTGTGTGTGTAAATGGATTGATGTGAGTTTGTGACCCTGGATTTCACCCTATTTGCAATCGTAAGACAAACTGCTTAATTTTTAAATTTTGGATATATATATGGTTGCGTATATCGGTGTATTTTATTGTGCTTTGAGGAAACCTGTCGGCACGCCGCTCATACGTATGAAGACATACATATACGCACGTTCACGAATTTTAGCTCACCCTAACATATATGAACAGTGTGGGAATGGGCGAATATGCGCATCCATGTGTCATTGCATACGTACGAGCGCAATTGGTCCCTTTATTCAATGTTGGATATATATATATATATATATATATATATATATATATATATATATGTATATATATATATATATATATATATATATATATATATATATATTTGTAGTTTATTGCTACCAGCAAGCAGAAATATTTCTTCTCCCGATGATGGCCATTTTGGACGAAACTAGTCGAGGAATCTAAAAGAAAGAATATTAATCTACAATCCAGTGTGTCTAAAGATTTTAATTTTTTAATATTTTTTTATTGTTCAAAATACATACATACATAGATAAATACATACATATATATATATATATATATATATATATATATATATATATATATATCAAGAACAATTTGGTGTGGGAATCGATATCGGCTAATTCATTTATAAACCGATAAAATTCTTGCGGAGATGCATCGAAGAAAATCATCCCACGATGCACACAGAAAATGTTAACATCCCATCTTATATTTACAACCAACGCATCTGATTTCTTGACGTCATCAACTGAATAACTGGGAGAAATAGAAATCGAATCATTAAAAAAAAAAGAAAACTGAAATGCTGAGCTCCAAGTCCACGGTAAAAAAAAATAACAAAAAAAACAAAAACGTTGTTACAAATCCTGAAAGACTCCGACTACAACCCCACCCAAAACGATTAAACAAATAAGTAACAATCAAAACAACAAACCGAAACAAAACTCAACACCCTGTTCATTAACAGCACATGGAAATATCTTGGAAGGCCAGATTTAATAGAAAATCTATAAGATATAAAGATATCCACTACTGAACAGAAAGGTTCGATTTAAAATTTACCACCGGGATTTGTAAAGGAGATCTAGTAGAAACAATATTAAACTAATCACACAAAATCACTTGAATTTACTAAAGGTTAATATCAAGAAATACTAACTGCTACTATAGAACTTTGAAAATAATTAACACAGAGCCATTAAATGGACTCAGGAACCTAGCAAAAAAAAAATAAAAAAAATAAAAATATAAGGAAATCTACATCAGCCCCTTTGCCAAGGGCGGTCAGATTGGATTATGAAAAAGAATATATACGTAGAAAAAAATAATTCATTAATCAACAATACTGATACATGCGGAAACATAAACGACCTGAAAATAATTACTGAAACTCATAAATTTAACGAGCCAATTAGGAAACTAATTAAAACAATTAAATTAATTTACAAACAAATCACGATAGAGACTAAAAGTATATCACCTTAAAATACCCAAAATTTACGGTCTCCCAATTTGCCCCATCGTGTCAGGAATTGACAGTACCCCCACCTACAAACTGGCAAAAAACAAAAAATTCTAACCCCTTTCCTTGGAACAATCAGCCCATCTCATATAAAGAATTCGGGAAGACTAAAACTAAGGGGGATGAGCATGACTGACAAACTCAAGGAAAGTTTAGACTTCAAATCCGTTTGCACCAATGTCCCAGTTAAAAAATACCCAAAAATCTCTGTAAAAAAGATATCTAATACAATGAAATTTAAACTTCTTTTCAAATCTGCCTTCTCAACACCAATCAATGGCAATTCACATTTAATGATTTTTACAGACAAATATTTGGATTGTCAATGGGATCGAGCGATGGCAAGTATTTACTCATAATTTATCTGGTCCTTTTATAAATATTAAACCCCAAAAAATCAATACTTCCGATATATTGATGAGGCTCTTTTGATCATGATTTATCTAACCTTGTACCGTCCTGGGTATGACGATAAACTACATTCAACAGGAGGTCCTGCGTAAGACGATAAACTAAGTTCAACAGCATGGCCTCTGATCAAGAGGTTTTGAGGCGGGTAGAACCACCTATTAAATGCTGGTGTTCCCAGGTCGACCCTGACCCGGGGTGGTAGTACCTGTTAGGGTCACAGCTATGGGCAAATAGTTAACACACAAACTGCGGTCAAAACACTATGAAAGTTTAAAAATAGTTTTAATACCAGAAATACTTTGTAAATATTCTTACCAGCAATAAATATTTGACGAAAAAATTACCAGCAAAATATTAGGTTGGTGCAAAAATAATGTCGTTTTTTGACGTTTAACTTCAAAAGATCATAACTCCTTTCATAATAAACTTTATTAATCGAAATAAGAACCATTAGAATCGACACATTTTTGCCAACGAGAAACAAGTTTATTTATCCCATTAGCATAGAAATCCGGAGTTCTGGAAGCGATGAAGTCATTGAAGGTCGATTCGGCATGATCTCGGCTTTTGAAGCATTTTTCGCGCAGGAAGTGGTCGAGATGCTTGAAAAAGTGATAATCGGTGGGCGAGAGGTCAGGTGAATATGGCGGATGAGGCAGAGTCTCGTAGCCCAATTCGTTCAGCTTCTGCAGGGTCAGTTGAGCAACATGCGGGCGAGCGTTGTCATGGAGGAGAACTGGTCCCTTCATATTGACCAATCTCGGGCACATACGTTGGAGCTTCTGGTGCATTTCGTCAATTTGTCGGCAGTACTTCTCCGCCGTAATCGTTTCGCCCGGATTCAAGAAGCTGTGATGGATGAGACCGTCCGCAGACCACCAAACAGTCACCATAACCTTTTTTGGTGCAATTTCGGCATCGGGAAGTGTTGTGGAGCTTCTCCGGCATCCAACCACTGTGCCGAACGTCGCCGGTTGTCGTAGAGGATCCACTTCTCATCACACGTTACAATCCGCTCGAGAAATGGGTCGTTTTTGTTGCGCAGAAGGAGCGTAGAAGACACCTCAAAACGACGATTTTTTGATTATCGTTCAATTCAGGCGGCGTCCATTTATCCAACTTTTTTGACTTCCCTATTTGCTTTAAATGGCGAACGACTGTTGAGTGGTCGACCTCGAGTTCAACAGCAACTTCTCGTGTGGTTTTGCGAGGATCGGCTTCAATTAAGGCTTTCAAATGTTCGTTATCAACCGCAGTCGGCCGGCCGTGACCGTCTTCATCTTCGAGGCTCTCGTCACCATTGCGAAATTTCTTGAACCACCGTTGTACCACACGTTCGTTAGTGGTTCCTGGGTCAAACGCATCATTGATATCACGAGCTGTCTCGGCAGCTTTTCAGTCTAGTTTGAACTGGAACAAGAAAATCCTGCGGATTTGAATTTTGTCCATGCTGTCGAAAAGCCTGCAAAAAAAATGAATGAAGAGATTGAGAACGGTAACGAATAACACGATTCGATAGAGCGAAAAACGCGCTTCAAAATGATATATAACATGGCTATATATATATATCAATGAATCAATTCAGAAATCATATATAAGAGTAACATATGTGAGAAAACGACATTATTTTTGCACCAACCTAATATTAAAAAATATTACCAGCAATAAAGATTTTGTCGGCATTAAATAGCCAATTGAAGTTGATATGCCGTAAAATAAACAAAAAAAAACAACAAAAAACTAAAAAACTAACTTTTTAGATAAACTACACAAAGTCGAATATACAATAGAATTCACATACGAAATGGAAGAATACAATTCTTTACATTTTCGAGACATCATGTTACACCGCGTTAGCAATAGCTTAAAACTTTGTGTCCACCGGAAATCAAACAACAAAAACGATTTAATAAATTTCTTTTCTCCTCATAACAAAATAAAATCTGGTATAATCATCGGATTCTACTTAAGAGCACTCAGAATTAGCAGCCCTCAATATTTACAGGAAAATAAAAAATATATTGAAAACACTTTCTAGAATCTCCAAATTATAATTATTTTATATTCAATGCGAAACAACAAAAAAAAAAATCTCGTAAAATATTTAAAAATGGAAAAATGGCCTCTCCTGACAAACCCAATGAATCAAAATATATATTGTCTTACAAACTATCACAATTACAGCTGAGAAAAACTCATCTAAATTCAACATTTGTTACTATTAGGTTGGTGCAAAAATTATATCGTTTTTGACGTTAAAAAATACGTCAAAAAACGCCATTTTTTTGCACCAACCTAATACATCTAAAACAATAAATAACTTAGTCAATACTAAACAAAACAATGAGCTAAAACTTGGAGGATATTTACTCTATCATCTGTAACAAATATCATAGAGAAACCTCAAGGACTCTGAATAAAATACTATATGAACATAAAAAGGATATTTTACAAAACAATACATTAAATTCATTGCTTTCTTACCGTAATGAGACGGACTACAATTTTCAAAAAAAAGGCTACTCTGAGCGAAGGAGAAAACAATTCAAGACGACGGAAATGTTTAGCGAGTGCCTTGATCGTGAGGTCATCCAAAGTAAAGTTACGCCCTCGTTCTTGCATTTCAACATTCCGAGCCGATCTTCTCTTATCATAGTAGGAAAAAAAATCTAAATGAAATCGGCTAGATTATATGCCAAAACATGGAATCTCATGAGATTCTTCATCCAGATATTATTGGTTCTTTTTGCAATAGAAGCGCTTATTTATGCGACATTATGGTTAGAAATGGATACTTGTAGATCTTTCAGCCAATCTATAAGAATAATTCAAACAGGAAGCTTATATACTCGGAAAAAATTGATCACAATACAAGTTTCCCATTCGATTTTCATACCAAAACAAAACCAGCCAAACCAGCGCTTACTCTTATATAGTCCCACAAAAATTGACGTCATAAATTTCAGAAATTTTCTAAAGAGCTCCAGAAAGTCAAAGGACTTGTATCGAACTTTACAAGTTTCGTGTTTGAACTGACATTTTAAAAAAAATTAAAAATTCATTATTATTTAACAAAAGCTCATCGAATAATGATACAGAAAATCCATTATTTGTCTATATTTCTGAGATGAGGTATGGTAATTATTTACGTTATTTATATTGTCAGTCCTCATCTTTATTGGAAGCTAGTTATTGAACTCACAAATCTTTCGGTCAAGTCACTGGATCCAACCAATGCGTTTATCCACTGGGTAATGTGTCCTCACATGTCCTGTGAGTTAAATACCTGGCTACGGCAGTGGTGAACAAAAGCATGGAGAGTTTAGTTAAAGGGAGACAAGTGAGATAGCCTGAAGAGCAATGGCACGTGGAATTAGAATAATCTGTGAACAAATCGGTGGACAACGTAAAATGTTCAGTTCGAAATTGCAATCATCTGAAGAAGGCCGGAGCGTAGAACAGCTGAAAATTCGTGAACATGGCAATAAAGATGAGGACAACAGTCCAAATAATGTAAATAAGAAAAGTAATTATTTTATAATAGGTCGTAAATATATATATATATATATATATATATAATTTATATATATAATTAATATATATATATATATATATATATATATATATATATATATAATATATATATATAATATATATATATATAATATATACAATATACATATATATATATGATATAATATAATAATAATATAAATAGTTATATTCGTTTAGAAAAACCTTTGTTATTTTGGCTTGTAATTGAACAAACCAATGCCGAAGGGAAAATAAGGGAGAAAAAAAGAAAGAACTAAACCATGTAATTGAGGCGAAAACAATCGTCCAGAATTCAAGCTCAGAGTCAAAAGAAAAAAGAATTGTTCAGTATCCACAGAGGAAAAGTTAGCTCTTGCTATGTATCAAAACACCCTTAATGTATTAAATCTAAATCCTGAGTGTCTGTTGACATAGGAAACGCTGGTTATTAGAATATATTTTTCCCCGTTTTTAAATGACAACATAACCCCCACCCCCCGTTGTTGCGTTAAAGTTTTACTTGGTTGATTTTTTTTTAGTGACGTTGTCATAGTTGTTTTTATATTCTGTTCCCCCTTTACCTTACCGTTGGCCAGTTGACCCTGAGGATGCGTATAGGTGAAACCTAGATAGATTTACCTGGCTCTTTAGGTTCATATATATATATATATATATATATATATATATATATATATATATATATATATATATATATATAAATTTACAGGGTTTGGACAAAATAATTGGAACACTTGTTAAATTCAAAGAAAATTTATTTGATATGGAGTTGGTCCTCCTTTAGCCTCATAGACAGATTTAATACATCTAGGAATGGAATCATACAGCTTCCTGACTTCATCGAGAGGAATTTTCAGTCATTCTTCCATGAAAACCTTCTCCAGCTCTTTACGACACGACGATGGAGGTTAGTGGCTCCTTACTTGTTGCTCCAAAATTCACCACAAATGTTCAATAATATTGATATCTTGAAATTGGGGAGGCCACTCCATGTGTTCTAGCTCACTTTTACGCTTTTCATACCAATTCTTAACCACTCGAGCGGTATGTATTGGAGCATAATCATCTTGGAAGATGCACTCGCCATCAGGGAATAATGTCTTGGCGATTGGATGAACATGATCTCCCAAAATGTTCAGGTAAACTTTGCTGTTGATTCTACCATGCAGGACAACTATTGGACTGAGACATTTCGATGATATGGCGGCCCAAAATATCACTGACCTCCTCCATGCTTCACTGTTGGAAGTAGGCAGTCAGGGTTGTAAGCTTTTTGGGGCTGCCTCCACACAGAAACTTGCCTTGAAGTTGGGAAAAGAGAAAAACTGGACTTGTTTGAGAATATAACTTGCTTCCATTGGTCTGCAGACCAGGCATTGTGATCTCTGCACCACTTCAACCTCTTTTGAATGTTGCGAGAGGAGAGAAGAGGTTTCCTCATAGTGGTTCTTCCATGATATGCAGCCTTATGGAGCTCACGGCGAAGAGTTTTATTAGAAACTAAACTATTCAGATGGTTATTCAACTCAGCAGTCACTTTGGCCGCATTTGTCCGATGATTTTTTGCCACATTGCGTTTCAATGCACGTCAGTCCCTGTCAGTAAGTTTGCAAGTCTGGCCCGAATTGCTACGGTTGCTAGAGGTCTTGCCCTGTTTCTCGAATTGCATCAGTGTTCTTGATATGGTAGCTCTTGAAAAACCAAACAGTTAAGCAATCTTAGTGATCGAACCCCCTGCCATGCGAACTCCAACAATTTGCTCTTTTTCAAACTCGGAGAGGTCACGCATTTAGCTTAAATTTTACTAAATTCTAAAAACAGTAAATTAGATAAATAAACGTATTTACAATAGATATAACCTGCAATTACGAAGTTTTAGTTAAAGTTCTTAATATAATAGATCTTTGAAATATAGGAGTGGATTTTGCAACTGTTCCAATTATTTTATCTATCCCTATATATATATATATATATATATATATATATATATATATATATATATATATATATATATATATATATATAAATTCATGAATCCTTCATACAAAAACAAATATATGAATGACTCATTAATTTATAAATTATATTTGCACCTTTTAATTGAATATATATATATATATATATATATATATATATATATATATATATATATATATATATATAGTCTTAAGGTGTGCTATATTTATGGGATAAAGTGCTCACTATTAGAGATAGAGCGTGTGTAAATATAAAAGTGAACATAGAAGTCAACACTTAGAGGTGACAGTCTGTTTCATGCTATATGCAATCGTCAGACCACGTATGCTGTTATTTTTCTCGGCTATTTATACATATACGGGTCAGTGGTGCATTGTGGGTAGTCTATTATGGCGGTTATTTTACCGGAAGTCGTTTATTTATTTATTTACTTGGGTTAAATTATTTTGCTTGTTTTTATTTTTTGTTTCTTATTTTATTTATTTACTTATTTTTTAATCGGCCTTTTTTTATTAACGTAGTAAAGATTTGTTTATATCACTTATTTAATAGTTTTGTTTTGGTTTGAGAATTTAATTAAAGCTATTTTTTCGTTCTTGGGGTTGGTTGTTGTAGTTTATTCTAATTATTATTTTGGCAGAATCAGTTTTTTAATTTGTGTTTATTTGGGTTGATTATCTTTATTCGTTTTTTCAAACGGTAACTTTATCGGGATTGGTTTGTTTATTTATTTACTTGGATGAATTTTACTTGTATATTTATTCTTTTCGGCTTTCAGTTTTTAAGTAACGTAGTATATATTTATTTATTTTTTATTTTTATTTTATTTTTTATTTTGTTTTATTTTATTTATTTTTTTTTATCGTTATATAACAGTTTAGCTATTTTTCGTCCGATTTTTTGGTTTGATTTTTTAGTCTAACTAATATTTTGGTCATTATGGTTTGCTACTTTGTTTATTATTTACTTTATTTATTTGGGTTCGTTGTTTTTTGTTTTGTTTTTTGTTATTATTATTATTATTATTATTATTATTATTATTATTATTATTCTATTTCGTCTATTCTAACAGGTGTGATTTGGTAATTTGTATTAATTAATTTTGCTTATTTTTATTGTTATTTTGTTTACTTGTTTATTTATTTGTTTTTATTTTTTCCGTTTTCAATTTTTTAAGTAACGTAGTAAAAAGTTGTTTTCATGTCTGCATTTTGAGATGAGCTCGGATCTTTTATTTAATAATTTATTTTGGTCTGGGAAAGTAATGATAGCTATTTTTTCCTCCAAGTAAAGTTTTCAAGTTTTTGATGGGTTGTTGTAGGCTGATGATCTTTTCCTTATTTTCCAAGATATTTTTGGTGTGATGTGCGTTTTGTTTTTAATTTCCCAGATATACTTAGAAAGCATTGTACTGTTCACATATTTACTATTTGTGAAAGATGTTTTGTGTGTATAATTTATTTGTTTCCAGGGTCCTTCAGTTACTCCTATGTATACTTTTTCTTCATTATCTGGTGATTTTGTTGTGGCTTGGTATATTACGTTGTTTTGTAAACAATTTCCGTTTAAGGGACATTCGTTCTTTATTCTGTAGTTGCACGTGGGTTTAATTTGTTCGTGTGGTTTGTTGATAATTTTCCTGTTGTACCTTTTTATTATTTGTGCCATGTTCTCGGTGCAGCTGTAGCTTATTGTTACTGTGTTTTTGTTGAATATTTTGTGTAGGGTGCTTGATTCCGGGAAGTGTTTGTGTAAGAGTTTGAAGAATATTTCCTACGTTTGTTTTTACGTTTTTGCTGTACAGTGGGTTGAACCATATGATATTTCTCCTCCTGTTGGCCTTTTTTGTGTTTTGTGGTGAGTATGTGAGTGTTGCTAGGAATCCGCTATCTCTTAGGGCTGTTTCATAGTCTATCTTAGCTTTGTTAAATATGGATTCATTGGAGGAATTGTCGGAAAGCCTGCGGTTAATCGATTTTGGTATCTGTTTGAGTATAGAAGGCGGTAGGTTGGAAGATGTGTGTATGTAGAGTGGTTTATCATTAGGTTTTCTATATGGTTTATATGTGCCTTTTGTTAGGTTGAAGGTAACATCTAGAAAATCTACTTCATTTAGGTTGGTTTTTATATCTATGTTGAATCCATTGTTTTTAAAAATCTTTATTATTGCTTTTCTAGTTTTGTCTGTGTTTTGTTTGTCACAGATTCTTAGGATTATGAGACCGTCGTCCCTGTAGAGTTCTGTATCATTTCTATCTATTATTTTGCTCAGTTCGTGTAGTAAATAAATACCTATGATTTCGCATGTCAAGCACCGTCAAAGCTTCCCATTGTAGTGTCAAATATCCCATCTTTCTTCTATCATGCTTCTTCATTGTGGAATAATAATGATTTACGGGCGTGCTTAATGATGTTGATTTCGCTTGGTTTTATTATTATTTGTTCCTGAGCTAAGTTGATGGCCTTATCTAACATGCGTTCTGTTATGGATGGGTAAAATTCTTTTATATCTAACTGTAGGAATTGGCAATTTTGTTTGTTATTTATGCTGTGGAACCAGTCAATAGTTGTTTTTGTATTTTTCCACTGGTTTACTCCTAACTTCTTCCTAAGAAGAGAATTAATTCTTTCAAGTATTGTTTTACTTATTTTACCTAGATCGCTTTTGGCTGGGTTTATGAGTCTACACGCAGGGTTGGTTTTGAAATTTTCTTTATGGTCTTTTAGTGTGATAAAGGATTGTGCCTTGCTATTACAACTTATTCAGTCATCTAGGTCTAATTTTTGGGCGATTGTTTTAGCCTCCTTATTGATATTGTTTTCTATTGTTTTGGGTGCCTTTTTGTATGTTTTGGTTATGTTGTTCTTGAGTAATTTATTGTGCGTAGGAGGGCTTAGTTTGTATAAATCTCTCGTTTTGTCAGCAGCGATAAATACTTTTGTTGAGTGGTTTATTTTAGTTATTTTAGCCATAATAGACTACCCACAATGCACCACTGACCCGTATATGCATAAATAGCCGAGAAAAATAACAGCATACGTGGCCTGACGATTGCATATAACATGAAACAGACTGTCGCCTCTAAGTGTTGACTTCTATGTTCACTTTTATATATATATATATATATATATATATATATATATATATATATATATATATATATATATATATATATATATATATATTATATATATTTATTTATTTATTTATTATATATATATATATATATATATATATATATATATATATATATATATATATATATATAGACAGTACCAAGTACGAACCTGGCCTTAATGTCCTGATATTCAGAAACTACGTAAAACTCCATTATAAATTAATTTACTGCAATAAAACTGGTTCTCGCTCAAATCTTCGTTATTTTGCAAAATTCATCAAAAGCTATAAAATCTTAAAACGCTTTGAAATTTTCTCTCACATATTCATCACAAAAGAACATTTATAAGGACACAGCGCATTCCTTACATCATTTTTAACGGAGCAAGTTTTTAAAAAGTAAAATAAAATGCTAGAATTGGAATTTTCGTTCAAAAGGTTTTTAGAAATAAATATGTTATGTTTTTGTGCACATTGATATTTTACAATTGTATTTTAAAAAATAACAAATGTATTTTCTGACTGGACCGCAAGTTTCATCAGCTGACTTAGATATCGGTGTTTTTTTCCCTTAATGTCTTCAATCATCATTTTTTCCGGATGTACACAACAGATTATTTTATTCAAACGAGTAACATACACAGAATTTATAAATGGGAAGGTATAGGTATTGTCTACTCAGATTTCTACGAGTGGAAAATCCATTTTGAATATAAAAATGGCTTTTCGCTCCTTTACTCATATATCATCTGCAGTTAGAAGAAACAGATATCCTATTTTCTTTTACCAATTTTTCTCCAAATGACATGAGTTTGATAAAATCGAGATTACAAACAAAAGTATCCAAAAAATAAAGTACTTTTAAAATATTTCCAAGAAAATCAACTGAGAAAACACCTTTAACAATACATTCAAATGTAAATGTTTCACAGATATGACAGTGTTTTATATTTATAGTGCGTTTCATACATTATTTGCAAGAAAATCACTAGTTGTAAGCGTACAACATATGATTTGGCACATATTCACTCACTCAATAACACGGGTGTGGGTATGCATAAAAGTTTGCACATATATACATTGAAATGATTAAAATACCGCGATAAATCTTAAAATGTTATTTCATGCACAAATATAAATACAGAAAGAAACATACAGAGACGTATAAATGTACAATTACAGACATTTATATTTCTCTGTCTAGATTTGAAATGGTGTAGTGTCTGTTACATATATACAGGTATACATATATCACTTATACTCACTCATTATATATATGTCCTCAAGGCCACATGGCACAGTGGATAAAGGCGTTGGTTAGATCCAGTGACAGACACAAAGAGTGTGAGTTCAATACCCGGTTAAGGCAGTGGAGAACTTTCAGAGGGAAAATTAGCAGGAGATAACTGATAACTGACATCCATCAAACATGGCACGTGGAACTAGAACAGTCTACCCCAGTGATCGAAATAAAGGGTTCAGTTCGAAATTCCAACCACCTGAAGAAGGCCGGAGCGTACAACGGCCGAAACGTTGTGACAAATATGGCGACAAAGATGAGGACAATAGTCCGCATAATGTAAATACTATATATATATATATATATGTTTACATAAAAGATTTCTAAGCAACGATAAACACGCGCATATGATGAATCGAATTGGTACCAACGGCTTTCGGTTCATACTTCTACAATTCACTCTCGTGTGGTCATGTGTGACGTCATGAGATGCGGTGCGATTTTCGCTTTTAGCGTCTTATATGCGCGTGTTTATCGGTGCTTAGAAATCTTCTATGTAAACACTGACAGACTATCATCACTGTCGTGTCCGTATATTGTTTAATATGTTGTAATTGACATCTTTGATAATGGCTTAAGTAAGCCGAAAGCTTAGATTGTATTAAAAAAGTATGGATCACTGACATCCATCAAACATGGCACGTGAATTTCTTTCTTCTTTCAACGATAATGTTATTAAACTTATCAGAAGTTAAGAAAAAAATTTACATAAAATATATAGACAACACTTGTCTATATTATTTAATGAAACGTGTATGAATATATATATATATATATATATATATATATATATATATATAATATAATAATATTTTTTGTTTAAAAATATGATTTCTTCGCTACATAAGAGTTCTCATGTTTCAAAAACGGGAGTCAAAAGTATATATAAAAGTATATATATAGTATAGAGTATATATATATATATATATATATATATATAGTATAGAGTATATATATATATATATATATATATATATATATATATATATATATACGTGTGTGTGTGTGTGTGTGTTTCTGAGATGAAGTATTATGTACACTATTTACATTATTCGGACTATTGTCTTTATGTTAATCGCCATATTCATCACAACGTTTCTTACCCGGGTATTATTGAACTCATACTCTTTGGGTCCTGTCACTGGATCTAACCAACGCCTTTATCCTATGTGCCTTGTTTTGTAATAACGTTGTAGTAAATATGGCGACAAAGACGAGAAAAATAGTCCGAATAATGTAAATACTATATATATATATATATATATATATATATATATATATATATATATATATATATATTATGTTGGTGCAAAAATAATGACGTAATAATGTCGTTTTATGACGTTAAAAATTACGTCACACAACGACATTATTACGTCATTATTTTTGCACCAACCTAATATATATATATATTTGAATAAAAACATAGCACTTTAAGGTTCCATGTAATAATTTATTTCACCACAACCCTTTTAAAGGGCTCTGGATCATCAGACTTTACTTCCAAAAATTGAAATGAAAAATGAAAAGAAACTTACACATTTTTGACGGACCGCACCAAGCATATGTAAAATTAACGAAGTGAGGAAGTGAGGTGGGAGAGAAGATATGAGTGAGTTAGATGTACCATTTTTCAATTCCTTATCCTTAACCCCACTCTGTGTAGGCTAGACGCCGTTTAACTTAACGTATGTTATCTCTAGATATAGATGGTTAAGGGGTGAGGGAGAAGACCGACTTAAAAGGGAGAAGATAGAGCAAACAATAAAATAATAAATCATGACCATGAGCACAGGTTTCACTCGAATTCTTAGACGTTGTTATTTTGCATTACTTTAAAGGGTATATTTGGGGGTTAAAGTTTGATATAAATCTAAATGTTTAAAAAATCTACGAAGAATTTAAATTGAAGTTTGTTGGAGTTTTGGGTATCTTCTATGAAATAGTCGATTGGAAAAAAATCATCGAAAGTACATTGAAAGAATCATTCATTTTATTTAGTAATCTTTTTTATTTTCCTAAACAGTTTTCTTATAGATTGTTAAGTTGACATCTATTCATTTGATTTTTGTTCATAAATTATATTCGTGACTGTTTTTATATACCTAATTATCAAAGGTTATTCTAATTTAAGCAATTTTATCATCAATAATGATTATTAAAGGGTAATATATTTAAATTTAAATTAAGTTATCAATTTAAAATTTACCTCCGTGTTATTTACTTAAACTCACTTCCAATTTGAGAATATTAGAGGAGAGAATTGGATAAAAGATTGCTAACAGAAAATTAGGTCCTTCTTTTGCAATATTCTATATATCCGTACAAATACTTTTTTTCTTGTTGGTTATTCAGTTGACATCTATTCGTTTGAGTTTTGTTCATAGATAGCTACCTATATATATATATATAGTGGGAATATTATATTATAGGCGATTTTAAATTTTAATTTCGTTTACTTTGATTAGTTTCTGTGATTTATCGACAATTTGCAGATTATTTAAAGCCGGAAAATAATTTTAAGCTAGGGGAGAAAAAGTGGATTCATACCTTTCTCAAAGTTTTTTGCACGTAAGTGAATATAATGCACCCGGCAGGAATTCCGCTCTCCGATTAACAATTCCAAATTACTATCCATTACACCACCTGCACCTCCAAGCTGACAGCACCTGATATTCACAAACGGTCGTCCATTTATAGACTAATAGATTTAATGTGGTTTAACTTTGGTGACCATATTCGGATCGGTACAACGTGATGCGCCTGCATGCCAAATTTACCTTTTGTAATAATATTATAATTGCAATCGTGGCAACTGGAAATGTTCTTTTACTGAATGTGTTATTCTTCTTACTTCTGAAGATATTTAGGAACTAATTTAATTTCTAAGACTCTATGTACAAAAAAGGAAAAAAATACCAACACACCTATCTGGTGTGTCTTTAGAGGACATCGGTGATCATCTCTTTCCACAATTTCCTGTCATTTCTAGCACAGAGTAACGTTTGACATTTTATTTTCCTCTCTAGTCCATGTCCTGCAACACTGATGTCGGTTAGTCGCTGTTTTCCTCTGCCCTTTTGGTCTTGAATATGTCCTGTATGTGTTAAAATATCCGAGCCCCATCTCGACATTATAGACTGTAGGAAATACAAATGTATGATTTGTTGTATACGTTTCCTTTTTGCTTTCATTTTCACTTGCATTATTTACATTTTTCGGAATGTTATCCTCATCGTCATTGCAATATTTTCCAACGTTTCGGCGGTGATACGCTTCGGACTTCTTCAGATGACTGAAATTTCAAACATAAACCTTTATTCCGTCCGCCACGCGCCATGCCTCTTCCAGTTATTTCCCTTGTAACTCAACTTTCCAAGTTTTGGTTCACCACTGCTTTGGCCTGGTATTGAACTCACAACTCTTTTTTGGTCTACTGACTAGCCCCCAAAAGATTTGTGAGTTCAATACTAGGTTTAACATTTCAATCACCTGAAGGTAGCCGGAGCGTACAACGGCCGAAACGTTGTGAATATAGCAATGAAGATGAGGATAACAGTCCGAATAATGTAAATAATGCAAGTAATCATAATATATCAGATATATAGATAGGCTTCTATTTTCCTTAAAACTTCGTTACTTCTGAACTGCCGTATAATATTTAAATAAGTTTGTCTATATATACCTGTGACAAAAACACCCTTGCAATCCTTAGAAATGTATTGAGAAATTTCAGGTGAAATTTATCAAGTGTTTCTTTGCAAGTCACTGTCACGGAATTTTCATTTTCCCCGTTTATTTTCAAACAATATTGTTTCATGAGGATTTAAACTAATTAGTTACATTCACAATTCTTTTTATCACCGCTTCACTTCTCTCTCTCTCGCTCTTTCTCTCTCTTTATTTTTCTATTTAGCACGCATCTTTCTCTAGATGTTGCTATAATATGTGAAATATATATTTTAACTTCTACTGGGGAAGACATTAACGGACTACGTGTGTGCATATATATATATATATATATATATATATATATATGTATATATATATATATATATATGGGTATGGATATATCTGCTTGTGAGTAATTCAACATTTAAAGCGCACACATTTACATAGACATTTTTATGAAATTGAAAATACGAGAAGCAAACTGAATAATCGATTATGATTGAGTGAGTCATTGACTTTTGATCAGCTAAACGATCAGTCATCGTAATGTGTGACGATATTGTCGCTGAGAAAGCTAATAGGTGTGCTGCAATGGAATCAGTTAGAAGGTCGGACCAGAAGGAAGAAATTGGCAATCAACAAATTCATAGAAAAGAAAAAGAAAAATTACGTGATTAAACATTAAGGAATGTCCGAAAGCAGAAACACGCAGCTAACAGTTCCTATTCAGATAAGGAATAAATACACACAGGTATTAGTCTACAGGGGCTTTGCATTCCTAAGGTATATACATGCATTTATATATATATATATATATATATATATATATATATATATATATATATATATATATATGTGTGTGTGTGTGTGTGTGTGTGTGTGTGTGTGTGTGAAGGTAATTGGAAAAGTTATATTTTTTGCCAACGTGTTTCATCTTTCGAATCTTTAAAGGTAAAAATGAAATCGAAATGATTTTGTCAGAGTTAAATTAGAATTTTTAAAATTTAACTATAACAGAAACATTTCCAAGTGTCATCTTCAACCAATTTGATTATCAACAGAATTGATCTGGGAAGTTATATATATATATATATATATATATATATATATATATATATATATATATATATGAGAGATATAGACGGAGAGAGAGAGAGTGTGTGTGTGTATATTTATGAGTGGATATATATATATATATATATATATATATATATATATATATATATGAGTTTATATATATATATGAGAATATATATATGAGTATATATATATATATTAGTATATATATAAGTATATATATATGGGTATATATATAAGTATATATATATCAGTATATATATATGAGTATATATATGTGTATATATATAAGCATATATATTTGAGTATATATATATATATATTCATATATATATAAATATATATATATATATATTTATGAGTATATATATATATTTATGAGTATATATATTTTTATGAGTATATATTTATGAGTATATATATATATTTATGAGTATATATATATGAGTATATATATATATTTATGAGTATATATATATGAGTATATATATATATTTATGAGTATATATATATTAGTTTATGAGTGTATATATATATATGAGTTTGTAAGTGTATATATATATGTATGAGTATATATATATAAATATGTGTATGTGTATATATGTGTCTGTGTGTGTGTGTGTGCCTGTGTACATTTATGTGTGTACCTGTGCATATATATATCCTGAATAGGCTTAATGAATTTGTCTCAGAATCGGAATTATCAGGGACCCAGTGCATTTTTCTATTCGGTAGATGAACAGTGGATATATTTCGTCTCCGGCAGGCTCAGGAAAATGTATGAGAAAAAAACAAAACAAAACAAAACAAAACAAGGATCTGTTTGTTTTGTAAAGTTCACGGTAGCTTTCGATACTGTACCCCGAACTCCTATATCCCAGAAAAAATGTTCCATATTATTATCCTCGAAGTAAGGGTGGGAAGTTATTGTCTCCAATGGTACAAAGCAAGGGGTTGCTTTCTTGCTCCTCATCTCTTTGCACTTTTGTGCTATGCTTGAAAAAGCATTCTCTGTCCTAAGTGAAGGAGTCAATATTGAATTCTGGTCTATACAATCAGCACCGTTTTAAAGCACAATCGAAACTGTTTGCAGCTGGTACGCGAAACTCTATTTGCATATGATGCCGTTATGTTGGCACACAGACTAGAAGACATTCGAACTATACTTCATAAATTCTCTGAAGCAGCGAAAGGATTTGGACTCCCTATCAACATAAAGAAGACTGAGCTAATGTACCAGCCAGTACCAGGCAATCCATCTCTCACAACTCATCCCGTCTTCATTGATGGTACACCATTAAAAACTGTTGAGACGTTCACATATCTTGGATTAACAGTCTCTTCTGGTGGAAAAAAGGACAGCGAGATCCATTTTAGAATAGCCAAAATCAGCACAGTATTAAGTAATGTCAAATATAGTTTATGGAACACAAAATACGTGTTTCTCAGAGTAAAGATCGACATATACAGATCAGTCGTTCTCTCAGCCCTTCTGTATGGTGCTGAAACTTGAACCCTATACCGCAAGCACATAAACCAACTTAACGCCTTTCATATGCGCTGTCTTCGCGCCATATATAATATAAAATGGGATGATAATGTCAATAATAGTGCAATGCCGTAAAATCTCAGACATTTAAACCATTCTAACAAAGACACATCTTAGGTGGGCTGGTCATGTGAGAATTGATGAGCATAGGCTTCCAAAAAAGAGCTGTATGGGCAACTACCAAAATTCAAGTGTTCAGTTGGACATCCACTCTTGTACTTCAAAGACAAACTTGAAACGTCTCAACTTTGATCTGAAAACCTGGGAAGTCCAAGCATCAAACAGAAAGGAGTTAAATGGTTTAAGTTAAAGGGTTTTGAATACAGTAGACTGGACCACCGTAATCAGCTTCGTCAAGCTCTGAAGCAGAGACACCATCAAAATCCGTCTTCAACAAATTTCATCTGTTATGTTTGTTACCCGCAGCAAAGCTGGGCTAGTACCACACTTAAGAAAGCACAAATGAAATATGCCTTACCCGATTTTCTCCACAGTAGCATGCATAAGAGTAAAATAAAAGGCATCACCACTGCTGACCCTCATTTATCGTTCACGAGAGGAGATCCCATTATTTAAACTAAGCGAAGAAGCAACCCCCCCACAAAAAATATAAATGGGTTGTGACACGTAGATTGGCAAGTAACGACAACTAGAAATAAACTATAGCGGGTGCAAATGGATACATAAATTATACAAACTTGACAATGTTATTTCATAAGAAATAAAAACGGGGTAGAGAGGTAATTTAGCGAAATGCCAAACCAGTTATATGCTTTGTGAGTTTCCGACAAAACATTTTTTATAGCTGATAAATAAATAGCTTCTTTATGAAACTAGTAAATAATTTAAACGTATAGAATTATTTGATAAATTAATATGCAACTGTTGCAGATTCTTCATATATGTTAATAACAATAAATAAAAAAAACAAAACAATGTAAAATGTCAAAAATACGAACCAAATACCAATACATCTGTACAGGATGTTACTAATACTACGGAGAAGATTAACAGAAAATTATATGAAATCCAAATTAATTTTAGAAATAGAAAGATAAGTCATGTATGGTGCAACGCAATACAACTAAAATATAAGAAAAAGCATAATCACATTCCAAAGTGTAAGAAAAAAGGTAAACTATGTTTACAATGTACATCTAATTCATTCCTTTGATTTAATAAGAATTTTATTGAACCAGATAATTTCTAGTTTTTTTATGTAAGCACAGAAATCAGGATTCATATAAAGATCAACATGTCCATGACGATTTCAAAATTTTCCACTTTATCTTATCATATTTTAAACTCCAGAAATAATCATAAAGTAGTGTATTATTTCTGTAAGGAGTATTGGTGAAGGACAAGATATGTTGATACCACCTACTCTTTAAAGAATTCTTAGTACTAGCAATCTAGAACCTTTCAAACGTCGGATTCTCTGTTGTAGAGATAGTACAAAGACAAACAAGAGATTTAGTTTGGCCACAAATCGGTAAAGGCACGTCAAGCTAAATGACAGTTCCGCATAGGATACAGGTTCGAATCCTGTCGGAGGACAAATATTTTCTATGAAAACTTCTCGGCCATTCAGGCCGGTAAATGTTGTTTAATACTATTTATTATAAACAGAGGATTTACTTAAATAATTGCATCTATAAAATGAATGTATAAACATAAAATGTCTTAAAATTTTTGTCAGACCATTTCACACACACACACACACACACACACACACACACATACATATACATATATATATATATATATATATATATATATATATATATATATATTCTTGTTGTCATTCTTCTAACGTACTCTTTGTTCACTTCATCCTTCCCACTTTAAAAGCTTTTTTTAAATATCTATTCAGTATCTATATTCAATGCATAAAATATACTTCGGTATAGTACTTCAATACATTGTTTTGTCTTCAGGCATTCGTATATTGTCTTTTTCTTCATTGGTCATTCTATGCGAAGTTTGTGATAAAAGTTAAAATATTTGGAGCAACAATGCTACCTTTGTATGGATTTCAGAAAACATAAGTATAAGGCTGTTAAGTTTTGTTTTTTCTTGCTATTTATTGAATGTCTAGACTTACAATTCCCTCAAACCTCTCAGATTTAAAAGTAAGATGTGTAATAATTTTTTTAAAAAATTCTGCTTCCGAGTTATTATTGAAAATTATTGGCAGAATGCCGATGTGTAGCTAGCACAAAGGTCATGTGATGGAGAGGTGTAGAGTTTCAATTCTAACCGTACTTCTTTGTTTATTTCCAAAAGTTAAGCAGATATAAATACTAAAATTTCACTAGAAACATTGAAAAAGAGTACTAGTGCTAGGAGACCCCAAAAAGAGGATGCTGAGGATACTGTGGACCAAACATACGAGTAAGGACGAAGTTTGGGAGAAAATGAAAACAAATGGAAAACTAATACTTAACATCAGCAAGAGAAAGTTGATGTTTCTGGAGCATATGAGGAAGGAGGGCTTGGAAAATCTGATACTCATATAGAGGACGAGAGAAACAGAGAAAAACAACGGATAACATTGTTTATGGGCTTGAGCAAATGAATGACAGAACAGGGCTTAGGAGAAAGAAAGGAAAGACAAAGTTTAAGAACTACAAGGGACAGAAAGTTGTGGAGAGTCATGATCGCCTACGCCATGAGTGTAGACTGCACTTAAAGAAAAGAATGCCTGAAGCAGTCTTCTTCCAGCTATAGGTTAAATAACGGGGTATACATGGATCTCTGTGCTTTGGTAGCAGCCTGTCGAAAAGAAGCCAATTTCCCATTGCCCTGTCGGTGTATTCAGGTGAAGAGGTGGCTATCGATATATCCTGAACAAATTCAGATTGTAGCGCATAAGTCTAGATGAAATACTACGTCGTCTTCCGGCAAATCTTGCAGCTATGCCGGTAGCACATTATGTTGGCTTATCCTTTCCTTTAGATTCAACCAGCAACCAAAAGGAGAACTTATCAGACGACCGGCCGAATATCTCCATACCCTGTGCAGGAAATAGACAGTGAACTATCGTCTCCTGAAACTAGACTTAAATCTTTCAGATTAATAGTCAAAATGGTGGTAAATGAGATGCATTTTTGTTATTTTATGATCTTTTATTTCCGCAAACGGAAACAAAAAAAAAAGTTTTAAAAAAGGAAAAGTAAAACTTGCCATTTATGCAGAGTGTTCCATCTCTACGTAGTTCGCTAGGTTCAGAAATGGGAATTTTGATATAGAAGACCAAAAAAGTTCAGGAAAGCCTGAAGACATTCATGTCCAAATCGAAATGTTGATTCAAAATAACCCAGATCACACCATATGTGACTTCATAGAGATATTCTACATATCTAATATAAGCGTTGTAAGGCATTTGATAACATTTGGATGCATAAATATTTATCTCATAATTAATCGGAAACATTTAAAGGGACCGTCTTTCCATCTACGATCCCTACTCAAGCTCGACAAAAAACGTTCACTTTCTTAAAAGAAAGATCCCAAATAATGGAAATGAGATTAGAATGCCATCATTAAGAAATTAATAAGACATTAAATTCGGACATATTGTACTGTTTCCACTTGAACTGATTAAAAGCAGCAACCGATGAAAAGCCTTCGGAATTGATCAATCGGAAACGTGTAATTTCAGGCCAACCCCCGGGTATCCCATCTTATTTGCAGACCCGGCAGAAATTGCGACTACTTAGCTGGGATATCCTAATGAAACCATCATTCTTGACGTTGGACCCACCGATTATCACTTATTTTTTTCCTGGGAAGGACCTCAATTCTCTAGAAATATGTGAAAACTGACAATTTCATAATAATGAAAAGCGCCAAGTCCTGCGACAATGGAAACAAAGCCGTTCCAAAGATGATAAAATGTAGGGAAGCAGAATGGGATATGTGTGGTTGAATAAATCCAAGTGTTATTACACTTTCGCACACCCAAGCTTTACATGTGCACCTCGAAATCCTTTGGCCTCCGATCGTGAATAGCTTTGTTCCCTACAACGGCTTTCGCAAGCAATACAGTCCATACTGACTGCTAGCAAAGCATAGTTACGGCACCAGTCAATGCAATTATCAATATTGTATAAAACTGTGCTCCAATCTTCAAAATGGTGATATCTTCAAACATCTGTTGATTGGGAATGTGTTGAACACCGGCCATAATACTTCGTTTGAAATGAAAAGTAAAGTACGTAAAGTGATGAATGCAAACAATGTGAAAAGGATAGCCAACAGGAAAAAAATATTTCTTGGGGGAAAACAATTACATCGCGGCGAAATATTACAAGAGTCGCTATTACACTTTCGCACCCGCAAGGTTTACGAGCGCACCTTGAAATCCTGTCGTCCACCGATGGCGAATAGATTTGTTCCCAATAACGACTGTCCATAGTGACTACTAGCAAAATATAGTTACGGCACCAGTCGATGTCATTATCAATATTGTTGTAAAACTGTGCTCTAATATTCAAAATGGTAACATCTTCAAAAATCTGTTGATTGGGAACGCGTTGAACACCAGCCATAATACTTGCTTTGAAATGAACAGTAGATTACGTGAAGTGATGAATGCAAGCAAATTAAAAAGGATAGACAACATGAAAAAATATTACTTGAGGGAAAATAATTAAATCGCAGCAAAATAATACAAGATGGGGGCGTGGAGGCGTAAGGGTAATAACGCTTAAAACCATGCACAATTCAGTAAATATTGTCTTTGAAATCCTCCGAGAGAGCTACTAATCTCTGTTCAGACCCAATATTTTGAGTTTTTCCGTTTTTTTTTAAGTTTCTGGTTATAATAATTAATATCATATTGCTCAGC
Organism: Acanthosepion lycidas; assembly: GCA_963932145.1. Taxonomy (NCBI): domain Eukaryota; kingdom Metazoa; phylum Mollusca; class Cephalopoda; order Sepiida; family Sepiidae; genus Acanthosepion; species Acanthosepion lycidas. The sequence continues at coordinate 79,315,479 of OZ010594.1, read as the reverse complement.
TATGTGCAGTATGGAAGTCCTTTCATAGCAAATAATCAAACTTGACAAGGCCATTTTTCTTTTCCCTTACATTCTATTTTATTTCTGGGTTGTAAGTCATTATGGGTGCCCATCAATCTCATTTCCTGTTGCAAATTGTTCAGATCTACTCAAGTTTAGAACCAAGTCCAAATGCCGAAATATTATAATTTTCTACAATAAGATCAACGTAAATAAAACGTTTACCTTAAGCTGGACGTTATTTTACTTGTTAGAAATATTTTTTTTTAAATATAACAAATTAAGAGAAATAAATAAGATTTATGAACATTGCAATTGTTAGAGCACATGATACTTTAAAGCCAATTCTAGATTTTCAGTACTTAACATTGTATCAAGACAATTAATGAAAACTGACACACATAGATACGGCCGGTACATAGGAATGAACTCTGCATGGAGAGGATCAGTTTCACGCTTCAATAAGATCTTTAGACCAACCGTGAAATTTACAGTCCATGTACATTCGGTGTATATCTATGAACTCAGAAATCTCTTCTGCTACATATATATCAAATTTTAATTCTGTGTGTGTGTGTGTGTGTGTAGGCGCCGTCTGCTCAAACATATCTAGCCTTCTCAATGCAAACACACAACTATGTATGTGTGTATGAAAATAATGGGGAAAATGATTGTTCTGTGCTAGTTTTCTTATGTGAAATACTCTCGTAATCCGAGAAAAAATGACGCTCATTCCATTTCCAGCCCCGATCTCATGACAAATGGTGGTTTCAATGTGCCATGATTGATGTTTCGTCAGTTTTCTTTCTCTGACAGCTTATGAATTAAGATCGAAATAACTTTTTCTCCGTCGGAAAGTTTAGATATTCATTCAAGTATTTATTCTATGTGCGTCAAAGAAGTTTGAAGCACATCTTCAAATGGACAGAAAGGGGGAAAAAAACTCAACCACTAATATGTAATACACAAGACAGCTATGGCGTGAGGCACATTTTACTCCGGAGAAAGCAAATGATTGCCTTCTTTAAGATTAGAATTCTAAATGTAAGTCAGTTCTACTAACTTTGAGGTTATTGTAACCAAAGACATGACTTTCGAAACAGCCAAAGTATAGAGTACTGCTTGTTCTTGAGATATCTAATGAGAAATAATGGCATAATTTTGTTTGTAAAACTGTAAGCATTCCTAAGAATTTGATGGATAACATTGTGGCCTTGTTTGAAATCAATGCAAAAATTTCAAGTAAGCCTTTTTTTTTAATCCAGTTATTTATAGTTAGTTTGTTCTTACTATCAAAGTGAATGGAAGGTGTTTAATTGAATTTTTTAAAGTATTAAGACGCATGAAAAGATTTCTATCGGGATTAATAAGCATGGAACAAAAATAAAAAAAAGAAATTATGTATACAATTATAGCCGTTGCAATGAATTTCTGCTAATATTTAAGAAAATGAACAAAAATAACGTAATTTCTTCTATTTCCTCACTTGAAATATATATATATATATATATATATATATATATATACATATATATATATATATATATATATATATATATATATATATATATATATATATATATATATATAACGTAGGGTTCCTGAAAATCTGTTTTTGAAATGCATGCGTCTGGCTAGTGAAAGATTTTTGTTTAGTTATAATGATATGATGTATATCCAGATTGTAAGTGTTGCTATGGGGAGTCCTATGGTCCATATTTTGCCCTTATTTTCGTAGGGTATTATGAGCGATTTATGTTCAACAAGGTCAATAAACCCTACGTTTACATGAGGTATGTTGACGACACCTTCTCAAGTTTTGATTCCGCCAGTCATGCTACTAATTTCTTCGCGGAACTTAATTCTCTCTATCCAGCCCTTCAATTTACTGCGGAGGTTGAGATTCAGGGGGCATTACCCTTTTGGAATGTTCTTGTTGAGCGTAAGAATGGGGATATTCTATACTAGCGTTTTATGTAAACCCACATACACAGGCTTATACACAATTTAGAATTCCTTTGTCCTCAAGGCCCGGAAGATTTGTCTAATTTAAACTCTGGTTCATCGGGCACTGATGATTTGTTCTTTTAGTTTGTTAGATGGAGAACTTGCTAGTATCCAGACAATTTTTGAAAATAATGGATATGCCACTAATATCATCAAACGCGTTATAGATAATCAAACGTTTTGGGACCTAGTCGGTGCCATATTTATTTAAAGTTACCTTGGCTTGACAAGAAGTGTCAGCCGTTATTTGATAGAATTTCAACTCGTATAATGTCAAGTTAAAATGCTGTTAAGTTGCGCATGGTTTTTCAAACAAAATCTGCGTTCACTTCCTTTAGTAAGGATGGTTTGTCCTATTTTCAGAAAATAATTAGTTGTTTACAAATTCAACTGCCGATTTAATGCGGCGTAGATATGACGAACCAATCTGAGGTTGGAGACGCGGATTTAGCAACGTGTTCCTGCCTATTTGCGTTCAAGTAGTCGAAGACCAAGTTTAAAGAACTACTCAAGCAGTCCACGATTCGTCAATTGGGCAGCATTTGCTGGGCAGTCCTGACTCTGCCGCCGAATATGAAGACACATGGTTTTCAATTCTACATAGTGTTCGGTCGGCTTACCATCTCCGAGTTCTTGAGGCTGTGTATATAAAATTTCACCAACCGAGCCTATGTAGACAAAAGAATCATTTTTGGCTCTCCTTACGATTGATGAAGGGACTGAGTTTCTTTTATCCCATTTTATAATTTTCTTGAATTTGTTGTTTTATTATTTATTTACAATTAAAAAATTATTTTTAATTTAATCACGCCTCAACTTTCCCTCCTCTTTTGTTATTATTGTTGTGCCCTGAATATTTGGCATTTCACTAACGATCGCCTTTGAAAAAGGTGTTAGTTGAATGGATACTAACGTGTAAAATGACGTCTATTTTGTTTAAATCTGTGTTCTATTTCTGTGGGTATAAGTCTCTTTATATATATATATATATATATATATATATATATATATATATATATATATATATATATATATATATAACTAGACTCGTTTCGAAAAATCCTCGAGTTTTTGATTTGTAAATAATCAAATCAACCTCGAGGGAGAAAAAGGTTTTAAAAAAAGAAAGAGCTACAAACATGAACTACTGTCGAACAAATCGCACAGATGCAGGTCTGAAGACCAAAGAAAAAACCCCGATGCGAGTAGATAACTAACAAAAGAGCTCAATACAATCGTCGAGCAGACCTAGATACACTCCTATTAGTCAATTTAAAACAGTGCTCGATAGAATAACCTAGAGCCTTGTATATATAAATATAGATAACTAGACTCGTTTCGAAAAACCCTCGAATTTTTGATTTGTACTTTTCCTGACGATCCGTTTAGGTGAAACCTAAGTAGGTTTGTCTGGCTCACTAGGTATATATATATATATATATATATATATATATATATATAATAGGAAAGAAATCGTTAGGTAAACAATCGAAAGTTCTTTAGTATTTTTGTTATTATTTTTAAAAAATAGTGCACGATACAAAAGTAGAGCATCAATATGATTATTTATTAAAAAAGATGATCCCAACGCTACATAAGAGTTCTCATGTTTCAAAACAGCTGCCGAAAACTTCAATATAATTATTTGATTTAAAGTGAATTAAAGTACTAGGCTCTGTTCCATCTTCAATCGAAATTTTTTTCTACTTTTGTATCGAGCAGTATTTTTTCAAAAATAATAATAAAAATACTAAAGAACTTTGTATTATTTACCTAACGAGTTCTTTTCTGTTTTCTATATATTTTTACACACACACACACACATACACACATACATACGCATATATATATATATATATATATATATATATATATATATATATATATATATATATGTAAGCAAATATATGGATATAGATCCGACAGTATGAAGAAAATATACGGAAAAAACAAACAAAAATCCTTATATGCAATTATCCTGTTTTAATGTTAATATGTCAACGTCGGACATTTCGGTCTAATAAACCATCTTCAGGACATATTCATAAAATATAATTAACATTATCAATTGAACACGTCAAAGTATTTTTGATTGAGTATTTTGAATGAAAAATGAAAAGAATTCTATTTTGATCTAAAATTTATATGTACGCTTGTCGAGCATTAATCTCGCTAGAAAAGGGGAAATACTAAAGAAGCCAGGTCACGCGCGGTGAATACTAGACCTGACTTCTTTAGTATTTCCCCTTTTCTAGCGAGATTAATGCTCGACAAGCGTACATATAAATTTTAGATCAAAATAGAATTCTTTTCATTTTTCATTTTTCATTCAAAATACTCAAATTTTAGGAATACGTTTTCACAGCGTCGCCCACGTGACGACAACGCGACCATGTTTAAAACGGAACGCTGATCATATAAAACTTTCAGTTATCTGTTTGGATAAGTCTTGTTCTTATGTCCATCGTCTTTGTCATGTTGAATTAAAATGTTAATTATATTTTATGAATATGTCCTGAAGATGGTTTATTAGACCGAAATGTCCGACGTTGACATTATATTAACATTAAAACAGGATAATTGCATATAAGGATTTTTGTTTGTTTTTTCCGTATATTTTTCTTCATATATATATATATATATATATATATATATATATATATATATATATATATATATATATATATATATATATATATATATATATATAAATGTTTTTTTAAAGTCTCCATCGCGACACAGAAATTACTATGTTTAAAAACTGGAACTTAAATCACAAAAATTAACTATAAATGTTAAATTTAAATTTCGTAGTCCGGTTTCATTCCCAAGCGATGTTAAGAATAACTTACGAAAAAATTGATTTACTTTATTTATAATTTCAGTTTGTGTTAAGATATTTCCTTTTTTTATTTATTAAGGGGTTGTTGGTTACTTTTCGAATGAAGGAAGTGATTATATTCATGAATAAAAACGACAATAGGGAAACTAGTAATTTCTGACGCGTTTCGTCCAATGTGGACTTTATCAAGGCAAAATACGAAAATGAAATTAATTGAACAAAGTAACTAATAAAAAATTTTTCCTTCTGAGTGAGTTTGTAGCGATAGGGGTTACCATTGTTGTTTACTTCCGACGGGATCACTAAATATGTAGCGGTTGTATTACCATTGTTGTTGTGAACGTCGAACGACGGACGTCGGGATTGTCCATCTTGTAATGACGGTGTTATCAATATTTAACTTTGGCTAGGAAAGGTGGGATTAAGGACAATGCGTGGACGCAATGCAATTTATATTTGACGTAAATAGCACATAGAATAAAATACAAAACTGAACTGAATGATTTCAAAACATAACAATTAAATTTATTAATGTTTGATGTACATGCATGCGTACTGAAAAGGTAGGACAGAGTCGTGTCCCTTTGATTAGGTATTAGTTGTACCGGAGCTTATATTAAGAAAATTTGGAATTGTGAGTTGTAAAGTTGGTAAAAGTTCAGGAGTGATTTCAGAGTTCGTGAATGTTGGTAATTGGCTTTAACGTCTGGCCAGCAATGACTAAGACGGGAGTTCTTGAAGGTTACATCTTGGCATTTGGTAGCAAGTAATGAGACGTATGAGAGAGATGAATGAAAAAAAAAAACTACTACTCGAGGAAGTTTTACATGAGTTGAGTTTATATAATGGTCGTGAGGCTCCCAGCATATGAGCGGGAAAACAGATTGGTCGCGTGCAGGCGGTTTGATTGGTCGGAACTGACCAATCAACAAGCTAGATTGGAGGTGATTGACCAATGAATACTTGTTATATTTGTATGTAAGTAGGATGTTACTTACCAGATAGGAAGAGTGAATTTTCCTAAAAAGAGGTAAGGCTGGTTTGTTGTGGAAGATCCCACAAGTTATTTTCTTTTTTTAAGAGTGTAGCATTTTTAAAATCAAAAATTCTAGAGAGTGCCGCCATAGAAAATTACCCAAATATTAATATACGCCCAGGTTTTTTCCCCATTTCACCTTTCTTAAGAAAATTACTGCTTTTACAAACAAATATACACAACAGATTCATAAAATCAACAGAAAATGGTTGAATACATCAAAACAGATATAATGACAATATTCTCCACACGTGACAAATACTGACGTTATTTTTCAGTTAAAAATATGAAAATAGCGTTTCTCAACATTCCAGTTGCTAGGAACATTCTGTTTTTGTTTTTATTAGTTACTTTGTTTAATTAATTTCATTTTCGTATTTTGCTTTAGTAAAGTCCACATTGGACGAAACGCGTCATCAATTATTAGTTTTCTTATTGTCATTTTTATTCATGAATATTGTCTTATCTACTGGTTAAATCAGAGAAATTTTCACATCACGTGATTATATCTATGTTTGGCAAAATTTACTTTGTACCGAACATTGTTTTTTAAAATTAAAAAAAATTGATAAGTACTCTGGATTATAAATCTGACTGTTCTTTCCTATTATATGAATAAACACACACAGGCGCTCGCGCGTACACACACACATATATATATATGTACGAAGAAATATAATTTTAAGGTTTGCTATTTTTATGGGATAAAGTGCTCAGTATTAGAGATAGAGGGCATGCAAATATAAAGTGAACATTTAAGTCAACATTCAGAGGCGCGACAGACTGTTTCATGCTAAACGGAATCATCGGGCCACAGGTGCTGAGTTTTTCTCGACGATATTTACGGTTCATTGGTGCATTGTGGGTAGTCTGTTTTAACCACTCCCGCCTAAATAATCGTTATAATAGACTACCCACAATAAAACACTGACCAATATATATATATATATATATATATATATATATATATATATATATATATATATATATATATATATACGAGTGGAAGTGAGAGAAAGGGAGAGAGAATCAATAAATTCGTTTCCTTATTTTTCTTACGGAGGTTTATTGAAGACCAAATCTATTGTCTCGAAAAATCAGCTCTGTAATATTCCTTCCGCCATAAGTCAAAGGTAATCAGGCAAATGGAAACCCTTAGATTAAACTTATAATCTACTATCCACAATATCCAAAAGCAATCAAAAAGTTTTAGTTTCGAATAAGATAGCACCGTATCAAACACAGCATATTAAAGCCAATGATACACAGGCGAGGCTCTTTTTGATGGTAGCCAAGTGGATGTGTGACAGTGTAGCTTGTAGTGAATACGATATCATGTCGGCAATGTTCTTATCGGATACAAAACAAATAAAATGAATCAGAAAAGAAAATTCTCGGGATTAGATTTTGAGAGACATGGGAATGAATTCTGAGTGAGAGCAGTAAGGAAATGAAATAAGCGCAGTAAGGAAATAGAGTAAGGAATGACAGAGAGAGAGAGGGCATCGCGCGAGGGAGGAGAGAGATCGCAGCGAGAGAGATCTCGAATTAGAGAGAGAGAAAAAGAGAGAGATCAAATTAGAGAGAGAGAGAGAGAAAGAGATCGCGAATTAGAGACATCGCGATAAAAATCGTGAATTGAAGTGAGAGAGAAAGAGAGAGAAATCG
>OZ010594.1:79245426-79302926 GCA_963932145.1 Acanthosepion lycidas | reverse complement strand
ACATAAAAATGAGCAATTCAGTCGGGATATCCACGTGTGTAGAAATACAAATGTAAGGATTACGAAAATAATTGTTATCAGTTATATGCATGGTTAGATTTTCTACAGATTAAATTATTCCAGTCTCTGCATTTTCCTTTCTTTATGAAAAACAACAACAACAAAAGAACAATAATAATGATACAAATACTAAAAGTACTTTGATGCGTCACAAGGAAAAGTTGTCATGGCTTTAAATGATCGGAGATGTTAATATGTACTTGTTTTGTCGGGGTTAATTAAAAGGTGCGCCATATATATCTCGTTAAGTGCTGCAGATTTGATTGTCAATTAACCAGTTGCGTGTTTCCCTTAGGAGTTACTATACCTAAGTAGGTGCAGTTGGTTAGAATACTTTTCGGGTGTTGAAAGGGATTCAGTTTAAAACATGAAACAGGGATTTGAGAGTTACAGCCAGCTGTTTGGGAAGACCTTTAATCAGGGAACACATAAGTGGAAAGTATTTTCAACTGCCTTTGTCAGGTAGAATCCCAATTAGAAATAGCTTCGCTCTAATGGAGTTTTGCACTGTTTTTATCAAAACATGTCACGATATCGCACGTATATGTATGGGATACATCTGCTTGGTATTCTTCTTTTCAGACAGGATCCCAGGATGAGCATAGTGGGCTCCGTATATTTGTCCCTTAGTGTCACTTTGTTGCCGTGCTGGTCTCTTAATTGAATAATAATAATAATAATAATAATAATAATAATAATAATAATAATCAGGCTATAAAATAGGAAAGACACTATCTGTTCCTTTAAATAACTCATCACATTCACTTTAATAAAACAACAACAACAATAATGATAATAATATAAAATAGGTAAGAAACTATCTGTGCCTTTAAAAGACTCAATACATTTCTTTTAATAAAAGATTAATAATAATAATAATAATAATAATAATAATAATAGTAATAATAATAGTAATAATAATAATATCTTTGAAGATATTCAAAAAGCTGTCAAAATATAAGGACCTTGAAATAGAAATCTCGAAAATGTGGCATATGGGAACATCAACAATCCCTGTTGTAGTTGGAGCCCTAGGACTAGTTGAAAAAGATTGCAGTAGACTAATTGCAGGGATTCCTGGAAGCCCATGCCTCAAGGAGATACAAAAAATTGTTCTGACAAGTACAGCCCACACTTTACGAAGGGCTTTATCTATGTAATTTTTATTTTATTTTATTTTTATTTTTTTGTCAGTGAAAAGTGTCATGATGCCATTTCTAACCTTAGGTCCCTGGGTGGGACCCGGAAAGAAATGTGTAAACGCCAGAAAGCAAAGAAAATAAAAATAATAATAATAATAATAATAAGGCTATAAAATAGAATAGAAATAAAATAGGAAAGGTACTATTTGTTCCTTTAAAAGACTCATCGTATTCAATTTAATAATAATAATAATAATAATAATAATAATAATAATAATAATGCTATAAATAGGAAAGACACTATTTTTCGTTTAAAAGACTCATCCTATTCAATGAAAGAATCGTAAAGAAAGGAGCATTGATAACATTATTAAAATAGACAGAGATAGTAAAAACACAAAATGCATATTTAAACACGGATTAAGCGATATTGTTTAGAAAGATTTAGTGATGTTAATGCATTGGATAAATACTGGCGATTGTCAATATCAGCCACTGCCTTCTCTTGAAAGCATAAAGAATTTTTCAATTTTTAAATATGTTGTCTCTCAAAGTCTGGCTTATATTGATGATATCTTATAAGAAACTACATCTTTTGGCATTGTCATATTTGGAGCAAATGTTTCTACAAACTTGGCATTACTACTATCAGGAACGAAAATGGAATTGAATAAAATATGCATTATTTTTAAATTTGTTTGTACGATCATAAAACAAATTACTTTTATTTCGTGTAGTCTTCAAAATATTTTGCGTAAGAGCCTACCTACCGCTTTACTCGTAATCGAGAAATATACTAAAAGGAAGGATTTTTAGTGGCTAATAAGTTTATTCGTTTACCCTCAACGGCGAGTGAATATTATGATGTCTTGAAATATGTTCTTAAATGAAATGACTTTTCGAATATATCATCAGCCTCATTCTGAGATTAATAAGAATAAACAACGAACCATCATTTAGATTAATCACCTTTTGTTATGCGAAACTAGGTGTGCAAATAATAAGTACTTCTTCAATGAAATACACTGGGTTATACATGCAGTCAGAGAGAAAAGTGATAGACGGGACCACTTCAGGTTGAAGGTTACGTTCAGGGGAAGATTATACGGATAGGAGGAGGAAGACTCTAAACTTGAACAGGTTTAAGATTGTAGAGATCGGCGAAACATACTTTTGGCAATCTGTTCCAGAAAGTAGTGATTCACTGGAAGAAGCTGTTTGTGTGTAACTTTCATCTTACCGATGAAATACGAAGGGAATGTGGGTGGTTTGCTGCAGTGTAATTGACATGGCAAGCCCTGGCCGTGAGGGTAAGAACTGACGGAATCAAGGAATGTAGTTCGTTTGCGTAGGACTAATGCTAAAGCAAGAAAGGAAGAAATGTGTTTCAGGGTGCTATCAACTATCTGATAGAATTCTTGTAGTTAAATTGAAATGGAAGCTTTTAATATACCCAATGTTTACCTATGTATAACTTTGTTGTATAGATTATATAAAATCGCTTGATAAGTTATGTCATGACTGTTTGACGTACTAATTTTGCTTGATTTATTGGAGAAAAGATGTTATAATACCTCCAAACCTATTCTGGAAGAACTCCTATTATATATTTAAAGATTCTAGATAAAATACAAAGAAGAATCTGTAAATTTATTGGTCTTACCTGGCATCTCGCCTTCACTCACTTTTCCAGCGCAAAATCGTACCTAACTTGTAGTTTTTTCCACAAATATTTTCTTGGTAATTGTTCTGATGAGCTTTCCCCTTTGGTCCCTGGACTTTATGAATTTAAGTGCAGTAGTAGATTGGCGGAAAGGTTTCATTATTTTAGATTTGAAATGGCTACTTGTAACCGTAAGTTTTATGGTGATCGTTTCTTCACTTGCGCCTCTTGCTTGTGGTGCTCTCTCTCGGCTTCTTGCTTTCCAGTCAACTTTTATCTTTCAAAATTTCGATGTCAATCGTTATGTTCTTTTATCTAATATTTTCTTTTACTTATATTTTCTTACACCCATTAAACCTATGTGTCTGAATGGTGTTGTTAAATTTCTTGGGGTGAAAGTATTAAAAATTCGATTGCATACTGATGGAAATTGAATTCATTAAATCGAAATAGAAAATAGAAAGGATGTGTCTTCTAACCGAACTTATTCAGCCTTTACAAGGATATGAACGTGAAAGACTTAGAAGTCCTAGCAGGATTCATTATTGACGGTCACAATCTTAAAGCATAACATATACCTAAACATACACTGCTGAAAAAACGCAAGAAAACTATAGAAGATTGTAAAGGTAAGCGAGCAGAAAAAGGAAAGCTGAGCAGAAAAGGACAAAACAACAAGCGTAAAGAAACAGAATATATCGTTGTTAGCAAAAAGAACGGACCAAGATTAGAACTACTAACTTTAGAAATCAAAAAGGTGCAAGTACAAAATTTATAATATCTAGGAAATCTTTTAACATGGACGGAAAATGCGGCACTGAAATTTGAAAAAAAAAAAACAAAAACAAACAAAAAAACACACACACACACACACACAGGAACAGCGAAATTTGTTATCCAAAAGCGAAACAAACTTTTAAGAAACAAGAACTTTTCGTTAGAAACGAAGAAAACAATACTGAACTGTTATCTAATATCGGTCCTCTTACACGGCAGTGAATTCTGAGCAATCTTCTCACGGATGAAGAAATTTGAGGCAATATAAATGTGTCAGTGCAGAAGGATGCTGAGTATCCCATGAATTGAACATGTAATAAAAGATGAAGTTTTATGGAAACTGGAAACAAAAAGGATACTTATACATAAAGAGACAACTGAAATTTCTATGGCGTTTAATGAGTAAAGAGGACATTGCTTGTTTTACATTTAGTGGAGCAGGAAAATGTAAATTTTGGGCAGAATCGTGCAAATAGTGAGATAAGCATGCAATTTGACATGAGTGTTCCAGATAGGTCACTTATTCATAAAAAAAGTGCTAGTCACGAAAAAAAATTCAACATGGGGGCCATTTTTCAAGTTGGCTGCCAAACGGGCCTTTGTTTTATGGTTTTGCTCAAAAACTATAGTGCAAATTGTGATATAAACATGAAATTTGGCATGAGTGTTTCTTGTAGGCCATTCATTCAGGTGAAAGTGCTAGCCACGAAAAAAATATGGTGGCCACTTTTTCAAGATGGCTGCCAAACGGGCCTCTGTTTTATGATTTTGATCTGAAATCATTAAATTAGTTGAATTTGATGAAATATTTTTGATTTATTGCCGTATCAATCTGAGTGAGAGAACTCAATGATTGCACTATTTCAATTGATTCGGCATGATATAGCGTCCATACCCTACGGTGGATAATTACATGAAATGATTTAAAGTCGACATTTACAATCCTGATGAAATGTCCAATTCAACGTCAAAATTACTTTCTGTGATAATACCCAGCATTGAAGTTGTCCATATCTCGGAAAATATCTACAGGTCATATATATCCTTACAACTCTCTGCATTTGAATTTCAATAGGCTAACCTTCCAAAAACCAGCGACACAAGTCCAGCCTGAAATTCATTCGTTGTTGTTTACTAAATCTCACAAGGGCAAATGCAAAGCAGAATACAACCTGTTCCAACCTTTGAGCAATTGCATCGTCCTCCACCACATTTTATCTTACATCCGCACTTTGTCAGTTCACAACAGCTTTTAGAAATTGGTTCCAAGGAAGTCCAGACAACTTTCCATTTGTCACCGTCTTTCAACCATCCCCACTTGGAAGGACACGGAAGCTCTGGATCACAAACGACGGACTGCCTCCAGATATGCCCTGCTTGGAAGGCAGCACGTTTGGCATGTTACTTTAGCGCTCCTTGAGTTGGCGGGATTAATTCGTATGACCTCTGCTTTCTGGCAAAGAGATCTAACCTTGTTTCATCTACTGTAGTAGCAGCACTTAACCGGTCGTACATCAGAACAACAAATCTCTCTAGAACTTGTAGATCAGACTCATTAATTTCAGAAGGACAGAGACTGAGTTTCGCAAATGTAGCCGAGGCATCGTTGCAAACATTCCATGTCTGCTATGCTTTTTCCCTTTGCCGTTGAATCCAGATACCACAACACTTCCGGAAAACGCATGGAAGAATAGTATCCCTTCGGTTTTTTCCGGTTCCAAAGAAGATGCAAGGTCGTGTATTGGGATCCATCGAGTGTGCTCCCCCTTGCCATAGGCGATCCACATTTTCTCTATGCCCATTGCAGTGAAAGAAGACATCAGGCTTAAGCTTATGACTACAATGTCCGTGTCATTAGTTTCAATTATGAGAGACTTGTATCCCTCCTTGGCGCATTCCAGTCATCCAAAAATATCCGGGTATCTACCTCTTCATGTGTGCAAGGAGCCAATTCGTCTATCTTGGTATCTGGATGGCTGGAACTTTGTATAGCATTTTTCTCTCGTGTTACAATTACTATATTCGTTGTGGTCATTTTACCCACTTCGTCAGCAAGGAAATTCAACAGCTCTCTTTTGTTGGCGCTGTCCCTTAGAAAGCACTTCCAATTAGTCGGTGTTTTGCTCTTTGCCGTTACTCTCCTCCTGATAGCTTTCCCGCGTTTTGATCGTGCTTCAGACTTCAGACTAGATTCGTGATAGATATAAAAAATGATATCTGTCCTCTTGTTATTGCTACTGTAGTATTGCACCCGAGGAAGAATATCCTGTTTGGCATATTCTTCAAACGTCTTCGGTGTCCTAGGCGTTACTGTATTGACTAGAAATGTACCATCTACTATGAGTACGTCAGTTTCTGGCTTCGTGTCTGGAAGCTTCACCTTGGTTTGCAGGACGTCCTCGAGATCAGACTTGGTAGCGACATGTAGTTTGCCTTGCTTGATGGACGGAGTGACGGAGGGAAAGACTGGTTCTCATGTTTGAAAAACTCTGGTAAATCACACCCTCTGCTTTGGCAGGAGATGAAAAGGTGAGAGAACAGTTGACAATCCTCCTTTAGTAGCTGTGTTTATGATTTCTCTGTTGAGTCTGTGCTTGTTTTGAAGAAGTCTTTATTATTCCGTTTGATTGGCTGATAGAAATGCTGACTGTCGGTCTTGAGGTTATCCATGAATGTTTGGAATTGCTCTTTCTCTTTCTCCAGATGAGATGCAACCAGCAGCGCTGCTGTAGGATCAGCAATGTCCTTAGTGTCAAGCGACAGTAGATCAGTTGACTCCGAAAATGGATTGCCCATTTCTTCTATCACACATGTAAGCCGCTGAAACTTTTCAAAGGATGCCTTTTGAGCAGTTGGTGACGGCTCATAGTGATGTCTTCCTTTCTTCGCCTCTTTGCTTCCTGATACGGTTTCATAGTCAGCAACGAATTTGCTAATTTCTGGACCAGCCACCATCCACCTCCGAAGAGCTGATAGATCCTCTGTCAGACAAACAGCTCTCCCATCCCCTTTGATGACGACATTGTTTTGTTCATGGGCTTGGTCGATTGACAATGCGGAGAAATTCCTGTCAGTTTTATGAACCACGAAATTCCCATTGTGGAATTCTCTGGCGACCTCGGGGGGCTGCTTCTCTAATTATATCATATCACGCAGATGAATAGGAAACCATCATGCATAGTTGATATTGTTGTTGGCAAAGAGGTACGGTATCAGTTCCGGCAGTGATTCTCGATACAGATTGAAATTCCCTTCTCTAAATGCTCGCACCAGTGTTAAGATTGTCAATTCCATGTTCAGGATAGAGAACCAAAATGCGAACTGTGGACTCTCCTTCTTTCGACTATAACACCATTCCACAAAGCTGGAGGCCTCCTCATCGCCATCACAATGTTCGGCAAGGTACGAACTTTAGTCTTTCTTCAGGAGCTGAAACAAACTGCATGCTGTGACCTGATGTGATTGACGTGTTTTAGTGACATTGGTTGCCGACAGGAATGAACCTGCAGTTCCGGAAGAGGCTACACCAGCTTCAACAAGTGCACTTGTCCATCCACTGTCTGCTAGCATCGGCCCAACATACTTCAGTGCTGTCATCTCAATGTGCAGCCCACCAAACATGATCACCAACTTATCTTGTAGCGATAGGGGCTACCATTATTGTTTATTTCCGACGGGATCACCAAATATATAGCGATAGGGCTTACCATTATTTTTTATTTCCAACGGGATCCCCAAATATGTAGCGGTAGTATTACCATTGTTGTTGTCAACGTCGAACGACGAACGTCGTGGTCATCATTATTGTAGTGATTGAGTTACCAATATTTAACTTTGGCTAGGAAAGGTGAGATTAACGACAATACCTGAACGCAATGCAATTTATGTTTGACGTAAATAGCACATAGAATAAAATACAAAACTGAACTGAATGATTTCAAAACATAATAATTGAATTTATTAATGTTTGATGTACATGCATGCGAACTGAAAAGGTAGGACAGAGTCGTGTCCCTTTGATTAGATATTAGTTGTACCGGAGTTCATATTAAGAAGAAGTAATATTAAACTGTAATTTAGATGAATAAAGTTTGGAATTGTGAGTTGTAAAGTTGGTAAAAGTTCAGAAGTGATTTCAGAGTTCGTGAATGTTGGTAATTGTCATTAACGTCTCACAGCAATGGCTAAGATGGGAGTTCTTGAAGGTTACATCTTGGCACTTGGTAGCAAGGAATGGGACGTGCGAGGGAGATGAATTAAAAGAAAACTTGAGGGATTTTATACGTGTTGGGTTTTTATAATGGTCGTGAGGCTCCCAGCATATGAGCGGCAAAACAGATTGGTCAAGTGCAGGCGGTTGGATTGGTCGGAACTGACCAACCAACAAGCTCGATTGAGAGTGATTGACCAATGAATACTTGTTATATTTGTATGAAAGTAGGATGTTACTTACCAGATAGGAAGAGTTCATTTCCTAAAAAGAGGTAAGGTTGGTTTGTTGTGGAAGATCCCACAGTCTTCTCCATATTCCTCTGGCCAGTACCACTGTATTTCTTTTGCCATGGTATACAGTGGTTGATCAGCTGCCAGGACGGGAGTTTGCCCTGGGATAAAGCTTCTCTTACTTTCTTCATGGCATGCTTTATTGTGGCAATGCTGTGAGCTTGATCTCGGAGAAGAGGCAGTAAGGAAGTGACGCTGGTTTCACATTCGCTAGTCCGTTTCTGGCTCGCATGATGAGCTGACCATGTTATATTGGATTCATCATCTACATCGGTGGCACCTTTATCTTTTTGAACCATTCGTATTCAACTCTTATGTTCCTTTGGAAGAGGCACTGATACTTCATCTACTGAGGCTGGGGTTGGGTTCTTCTTGAAGTAGGCTGGTGCGATGTTTGTATAATGCTCTGGAAGCTCAGGAACCTATCTTGTCCTACTGTCTGTTATTTCCAGTGAAACCCGCTGTTCCCCTCTGTTTTCCTTACTTGGGTGCTGGAACATGGAAATACTTGTACCATGGAATGACGAGCTAGATGTGGTGGCCGTGGAATTGTGATCAATGTTGTCGACAGCGGCCGTAGTGAACAGCCCTTTTCGCAGCACTGGTGGGCACACATCTTCCACATACTGTTTTATCACAGTTTCACCAAGCTTGTCGGATATCTCTAATACCCTGTCATACGATATGCTTAGTCCATGCTCATGGAATTTGTCAATCAACTCTCTTTTTCGTGTCTTGGCGTACACCTTCAACCCAACATAGAAAACAAAAAGGGGTCTCACGGTCTTTAGAATGTATTTGGGTTGTCAATAACTTCTCTGCGCTTTGAGTAGCAGTTGAACTGTAAAAGCTGAACAATAGTTAAGTCTGACTTCGCTATTCCGTGCGTCAGATGTGATTTTATATCAACACCATGTTCCATGCTGCACACAAACTGAAGAAGTGCAGGTGGGATAGAATCCTCACCAAAGCCATCTTTGAACTCGCTGCTGAATTTTGTCTTGTGCTGGAGCATTTCTTTTCTCATGATATCTGCTGCCTTCGATAGATGGAGAACATTGCTATACTGTCTAGCTTCATGGAGCACTGGTCCTATGTCCGCTTTGAAGGCAAGGAGTACATCACGTCCCTTCTTATGGGCTTCAATTTCTGGAATCCGAGCGAGTAGCTGTTCCTTCAACCTGGTAGAGTGGACATTCGGGGAATCAACCCCAAGCTGTTCCAAGCGAATCTTGTAGAGTGAGGCTAGTTCAGCAAGCCGAGATAAAACCGGTGCTGCTTCCGTGTTGGTGACTTTGCTATCCATGATGTAGATAACTAGTTCTGAAAAGGCCACGGGGTATAAATCCTTCCCTGTATTTCTACTCTCTGCTTTCTCTAGGGAATTGAGGTACGCTCTTTCAGCATTGTACAACCTTTGGAGGCATCGAAGGTGGTACTTAACCTCCAAGGCAACAACGTCTCCGCCACTTAACTTTGCAAGGAGCTTTCCATCGTTCAGGGTTCTGGCACATTGATTGAGGTTTTCATTTAGTCTCTCTGTCATCCCCTCTTGCAGATTCGAAATAACATCTTCTTCACAGAAGAAACATTCCACTTTTGGAATGTCTGCAGATTTTCGTCTCTTGCTTCGATGATCATCTGTTGCTCCGGAGGTGCTCGGGACCGCTCCTCTTTGCTGTGCTCTTTCTAACTTGGTGTTGTTGAACAGCAATCTGCAACTCTGATGGTATTTAGCTCCATTTCAAACCAGAGTGGTTTCTATACCTTCACCTTCATCAAGCCTTGAAGGGTCAAGTGCCATCGGCATATCATTTATAGCATAAAACAATGGTACATTTCTTGCAATATTACTGTATCCAGCATAATCTTGCTTCCTCTGGAATGAACTAAGAGGTGAAATGAGGGTTTCTTTGCTTTTTCCTGCTGACAAAGGCAGTATTTGCTCCAATCAGTTTTCGATGTGGAATCTTTATCCATCATTTGACAGGAATGGCCGATGGTTTATCCTTTTACCACCTTTCGCTCACTTTGATGTATGGGATACAACTAGGTTCACGCAACTGCCCTACACCTAACCTGATCGTTCATCCAATGACATTTTAATTCCGTGTGATCTGTACACCATCCAGATAACTTCAAAAGCCCTTGTTATCCTTGGCTCGGCTCTTCCGCGTTGGCAAAACCTGTCCATTCAGGTACGTCTATCTAATATATTAGGGGCTTACTAGATAGAATTTGGGATACTTAACTCCATGTTTAGCTGAGCTTGAACCCCATGCTGAGTTCCACAGCAGTGTCTGTCACCAGTTTGCCCTGGTAGTGAGCGACATACCTTCTCTTCATATCTCCTCACATTTCAGTTTGAATGTTGCCTCCTGGATGAACTGCCACTACTCGACCTTATCAATTAACTGCCCTACTCTGCCTCCTCGATGAACTTCCACTATGAGGCACTGGCTGCCATCTTGAAAAAATGGCCGCCATGTTGAGTTTTCACAATGCCAGAACTTTTATCTGAAAACAGACCTAGAAGGAACACTCCTGCCAAATTTCAAGTTTATATCACAATTTGTAATATGGTTTTTGAGTAAAACCATGAAACGGGGGCCCGTTTAGCGGCAATCTTGAAAAGAGGCTGACATATTGAAATTTTTTCGTGGCTACCACTTTCACCTGAATAAGCTACTGACAAGGTACACTCCTCCCAAATTTCATGTTTATATCAAAATTTGCACTATGATTTTTGGGCAAAATGCATGAAACAGAGGCCCGTTTGGCAGCCATCTTGAAAAATGGCAGCGATATTGGACTTTTTCGTGGCTAGCACTTTTTTCTGAAAAAGTGACCTATCAGGGACAAATGTGCCAAATTCCATGCTTATCTCACAGTTTTCACGATGGTTTGCATAATCTGCTCCACTAATTGAAGTCAAGAAGGACAGGGGAAAACATCACAAATTCGACCCAAAGAACTTGTGTAAATGATTGACAGAGCAGGAATTAAGATAAGTACAAACCTTACTATAAAGTACAAAAGATAAGAACTTGCGGTGAGCGATGATCATTTACCTTCTGAAAGAATAGGGTACATAGAAGATTATTTCTAAGGGATTTCTTGAAGAATTCCCTTTAAACGTTTTGATATTGGGTTCGTATGTTCTTACCTTTTGCCTTCTCATTTCTTTGCTTCTTCCATTATTCATTTTATTCCTTATTTCTTTCATAGTCCCTTCTTGCCGTTTAAATTTTCGCCATCCTTTCTCTTCAAGAGCCTTACATATGGTTTTCATTTTTTTTCCTACTTGTTTTCTCAGCTCATACATTTTCTATATTGTTCTTGCTATTAGGTTGGTGCAAAAATAATGACGTAATAATGTCGTTTTTTGACATATTTTTTAACGTCAAAAAACGACATTATTACGTCATTATTTTTGCACCAACCTAATATATTCTTATTTCATTTCACATTCGGTTATGTTTTATATTTTATACGTTCTTTCTTTGATCTTTTAACCTTTCTTATTTTCATACATTGTTAGTCGCCACATTTACCTTTTCTTTCTGTCTTAAGCTCTCTATTTCTTTTCTTTTATCATTTGTTCATTTTAATTTAATGAAGATTAAATGTGGCTTTTTTTTTTACACGAATCATTCCAGTATGTATTCTGTTTTTATATCAAATGCATGTTTTTTCCCCTTTCCCTTTCTTTCATTCGTTCGTTCTTTCTTTCGTTCGTTCGTTTGTTCTTTCTTTCTTTCTTTCTTTCTTTCTTTCTTTCTTTCTTTCTTTCTTTCTTTCCTTTGTTCGTTCGTTCTTTCCTTCGTTCTTTTTATACCTTTTTCTTTCTCACTTCATTTTTCTTTCTTCGTTCTTCAATCTTCATTCATTTTCTTTCCTTTTTCATTTCCTTGTTTTCTTTTTCCTTTCTTCTTTCTTCCTCTGTTTCTTTTTTCTTTCTTTCTTTTACTGGAATTCAAATGTTGAATGGCACGTTTTAAAAATCAGTTTCTTAACTAAACAATCCTATTTTCTCATAACAACCAAACTTTTTCAAACAAACAAAGCAAAGCAAATCTCACATGAACATGTTATTTCCTCTTTCTTAACAATGAATTCAAGCTGAGATCTTACAAAAGATCCGGCTTTCTCAAACAGATTTAAAAGAAGTAAAGAAAGCGCACCCTGATAGCTAATAGTCTTTAATAGCAGAATTAATGTTGACTTTCAGAAAAAAAGACGAAATGATACTCTAGATCCAGTTATCGTATTTACAGAATAGCGGGAGAGTATTTTCTGAATTTAAATGTCAAATGTCCCATTAATCTTTACAAAAACTGCATAATTCTGAGATCGTATTCAGTACCGGATGAACAAAATTGCGTTGATCAGAGAACTTTCTTCAAAATCTTTTGATAAAAATTGTCTTGCAAAGGATAGAAACAATTTCACTCGATCACTTTGGAACCAAAGGGGAAAGTTCATAATTACAAAAATATGCCAGCATCATCAAAAACCTTTTCAGAATTAAAGGTGGATGATTGCACACGTCTCTATCTCTCGTTTCGTCACACACGTTAATATGCGTGTAAAGACTAGATTTTGTTTTTAAAAAGCGTTTTTGCAATATTCATATCTTCCAGGATTTTCTACTCTTAATGAAACCTCAAAGCAATTTTATAACAGAACACCTATCGAGAAAAAGCAAGGGAATTAAATTTGCGAATAATTTAGAGATTCGTGCCCATCTCTCTTTTTCCATCTCAGTCTCATAAATAATACAAAGAGAAATATCTGAAAAAGAAATAGACGTTTATTCTATGTATTGTGGTAATTTAGTAAATGGACGATCATAGCTCTTCGCAACTTCTTATTCTGAATGTAAGGTCCAATTGTAGGACCTAAGGTGACCAGGTTCACACAACAGACTGGACAAGAGTAACTGAGGAAAGTAATTAGGATAAATGAATTCGTGAGACGATATTTTCCCGGAATAATGGTGACCAAATAATAACAAGTGTATTATAGATGGACTTCGAAATGCTTAAACAAAAAGTTGTTATGCGTCACTTCGTAAAGAGGAGAGTCGGGATAACTGAAGTTAGTGTATAAGAGTAGTGTGTCGTCGCGATTGGCTAGCCGTCCGGTAACTTTCTAAATGAACGAGAAAGTAAATGACCTCATAAATGTAAATGAATTTCTAGCGTCTAATTTGCGCAATTCACTTCAGGAATAATTACGTCTTTAAATATTTGTTTTGATTTATGAGCTTTTGCCTATTGTCCGCACCTGAATTGTATTTAACTTATGAGAGCATAAAAAAGTGTCATTTTTTCTCATATTCATATACATCTTTCGTGAGTATTTATTTGCTTGTTTATTTTAAGTTTGGAGTATATTTAAATTCAATAAACGGTTAAAATACAATCTATAGAGAATAGTTCTTATTATTCAAAGAAGTGACAATAATAGTTCTTATTATAAGAAGTGACAATAATAGTTCTTATTATGCAAAGAAGTGACAATAATAGTTCTTATTATAAGAAGTGACAATAATAGTTCTTATTATGCAAGAAGTGACAATAATAGTTCTTGTTATAAGAAGTGACAATAATAGTTCTTATTATGCAAAGAAGTGACAATAATAGTTCTTATTATGCAAAGAAGTGACAATACCAACAGAACGCAAAAAGAAATAAAATATATTGAAACTGTGTGAGCGATTAAACTTGTAAAATCAATCTCTAAGTAGAATGGTCATCACATATATTTTAGTAAAATTAGAACAATTTCGATTTTTGTTTTAAGAATTAATACCAGTTCATATTAAAAGTAACACACTGATCACAGGAGGTATTGCATTAGTCTATTGAATAATAATAAAAATAAATAATAATAATAAAAACAATAATAATAATAATAATAATAATAATTGATAATAATAATAATAATAATAATAATAATAATAATAATTGATAATAATAACAATAACAATAATAATAATGATAACACCAACAGCAACAACAACAACAACAACAGCAATAATAATAATAATAATAACAATAATAATAATTAATAATAATAACAACAATAATAATAATAATGATAACAACAACAGCAACAACAATAACAATAATAATAATAATAATAATAATAATTAATAATAATAATAATAATTAATAATAATAATTAATAATAATAATAACAATAATAATAATAACAATAATAATAATAATAATTAATAATATAACAAATAATAACAATAATAATAATAATAATAATAAATAATAATAATAATAATAATAATAAATAATAATAAAAATAATAATAATAAATAATAATAATTACAATAATAATAATAAACAATGATAATAATAACAACAATAATAATAATAATAATAATAATAATAATAATAATAATAATAATAATAATAATGATAATCCACAGAGAAAATGAGAATAAAGCTGATTATGCCGGCACTTCAGAAGTCTGCGTATTTTAGCAATAAAATAAATTCTGCGAAATTTGTTGCCTGCTGTCTGAGGTGGTACGATTTGTGGAGTCCCCGTAATGCAAGGTTTCTGGCTGAGAACGAAAATCAGTACACAGGAAGAAAGTATAATAAGTCGAATGATCAGAAGAACAAGAGAAGAAATTCTACAACAAAAAATTAATTAAAAATTACCTGACAGTCTACATTGTACGATACCTATGACAATATACACTTTATACATCCTTCAGACTGTTGCCCTCATCTTTATTACCATATTCACGACGTTTCGGCCGTTGTACGCTCCGATATTCCTCAGGCGATATACGTTGGAATTTCGATCTGAAACCTTTACATAATCGACAGGGGTAGATTTTTCTAATTCTCCGTACCATGCATTTTTCAGTATCAGTTATTTAGTAACTCAACCCACCAATTATCGTTCCTTCTGCTGTGGATAGGCATTGAACTTGAAAATCTTTAGATCAAGTCATTTCTTGGGGTCATATGACCCAGAGGATAAAAGCCTTGGTTGAATAATGCAAAAATTGGAGTAAATAAAGGGTTCGATTCGAAATTTGAGCATATATCCGCTGAAGAATGTCGGAGGGTACAACGGCTGAAACGTCGTGAATATATCAATAAAGATGAGGACAACAAACTGAAAGATGTAAATAATGTAAACAATCACAAGACCTCATCGCTGAAATATAGAGAGGCCTATGACAATATTTGAATTGGACAAACGAGGATCCAAGAGACCTGAAGCATGGGGAAAAAAAGCATTGAAGATGAGTAAGTTGTAACACTGGAGACATGAGGACGACGGGCTTTATATTAATAAGCACGTCAGCATTGAATATTGTTTTGACTTGGCAAATGACTCGAAGCGAATGAAAGACAGAGCAAGAAAAACATCTCACAAAGGCCAAAAAAGAAATACAATGAAAGGCAAAGATGAGAACGCGAAAATACCTCACATTCTTTAGTTCACATCTTTGAGAAAATTGAGAATACTTGCTATCAATTAAGCTTCTTTGGAAGCTACCAGGTGGTGTTGATGCGAACGGTTTATTAAATGAATAATAGTAATACATTCTAGATTAAACGCTACCGGCATTATAAAAGAAAGACATACAAAAATGTCGATGTTAGTTCAGTGCAAGCACTAATGCATGAGCCATTAACGTCAACACTTGACAACTGGAAACAATGTAGTAATGTTCCGCTTGCGTGTGTTAAGTGTTTAGGCTGTTCGATAAGCAGAGATAAACAGGCCACTCATGTATCAAGTATATCAAATGAAGGCAAAGAGAACCATTGCGCAAAAATCCCATGCAAATGAAACAAAGTTAAAGTGATTAAAACACTGAAGCTGCTGTTAAAATAAGTAAAAGATTACACCTGCACTTATATATATATATATATATATATATATATATATATATATATATATGTATGTATTTATATATATATATATATATATATGTGAACAGTGTGTGTATATATATATATATATATATATATATATATATATATATATATATATATATATATAATTATTTATATATTATATGCGGGGTACTTATTAGAAACCTAGGGTCACAAACTCACATCTATCCAAATATATATATATATATATATATATATATATATATATATATATATATATATATATATATACAGTGTACCACAAAAGGGAGTACACCTCTCACATTTCTTCAAATATTTAAGTATATCTCTTCATAGGACAGCACTGAAAAAATTATCTTTTGACACAATGAAAAGTAGTCTGTCTGCAGCATATATAACAGTTATATATATTTCCCTCCAAAATGTCATGTGACTCATTAGTGTAACTATGTGTTCATGGGGAGCAAGTGTATTCAAATTTGTAGTGCAGCTCTAACACTCTCTCTTACCGGTCACTGAAAGTTCCAACATGGCACCACATGCCAAAGAACCCTCTGAGGATCTTAAAAAACATATTGTTGCACTACATAAATATTGCCAAGGCTACAAGAAGATTGTCAACACCCTAAAACTGAGCTGCAGCACAGTGGCTAAGATCATCCAGCATTTTTAAAAAGCAGGGTCCACTCAGAACAGGCCTCGGGTAGGTCGTCCAAAGAAACTGAGCGCACGTGCTGAGCGTCACATCCAAATGCTTTCTTTGAAAGATCGGCGTAGGAGTGCTGTTAGCATTGCTGCAGAGATTAAAGACATTGGGACTCAGCCGCCTGTTAGTGTTCAGACCATATGCCGCACATTACATCAAATTGGTGTGCATGGCTGTCACCCCAGGAGGAAGCCTCTTCTGAAGGCAATACACAAGAAAGCCCGCAAACAGTTTGCTGAAGACATGTCAACAAAGCCCATAGATTACTGGAACCATTTCCTATGGTCTGATGAGACGAAATGTAATTTGTTTGGTTCTGATGGCCTTAAGTATGTGTGGCGGCGACACAGGTGAGGAGTACAAAGATAAGTGTGTCAGGCCTACAGTCAAGCATGGTGGTGGGAATGTCATGGTCTGGGGCTGCATGAGTGCTGCAGGTTTTGGAGAGTTACACTTCATTGAGGGAAACATGAACTCCAACATGTACTGTGAAATACTGCAGCGGAGCATGACCCCCTCACTCCAGAAACTGGGTTGCAGAGAAGTTATCCAGCATGACAATGACCCCAAACACACATCCAAGACAAACACTGCTTTACTGAAGAGGCTGAGGGTAAAGGTGATGAACTGGCCAAGCATGTCTCTAGACTTGAACCCAATAGAACATCTTTGGGGCATCCTCAAGCAGAAGGTGGAGGTGCGCAGAGTTTCAAATATCCGCCAGCTCAGCGACGTCGTCATTGAGGAGTGGAAGAGCATTCCAGTGACTACCTGTGAAGCTCTGGTAAACTCCATGCCCAGGAGAGTAAAGGCAGTTTTGGATAATGATGGTGACCACACAAAATATTTACAGTTGACATGTTGTATGTTAATACTGACAACTTTTCCTAAGGGGTGTACTCACTTTTGTTGCCAAGGATTTAGCTTTTAATGGCTATATTTTGAGTTATTTTGAGGGAAACATAATTAACTCTGTTATATATGCTGAAGACATGCTACTTTTCATTGTGTCAAAGTGTCATTTTGTCAGTGTTGTCCCATGAAGAGATATACTTAAATATTTGAAGAAATGTGAGGGGTGTACTCACTTTTGTGATACACTGTATATATATATGTATTTGTGTGTGTTTGTGGGTTTGTGTGTGTGTGTATATATATATATATATATATATATAAAGTTAAATCTTGGTAAACGGTATGGATAATCACAAGGAGGACGAAATCCAGATCGCACAATGTTAATAAATTATGGACCTTTAAATTTGCCTGTTTTCATTGTATTATGTTGGTGTAAAAATAATGACGTAATAATGTCGTTTTTGACGTTAAAAAATACGTCAAAAAACGACATTATAACGTCATTATTTTTGCACCAACCTAATATATATATATATGTGTGTGTGTGTGTGTGTTTAACAATAAAAATATTAAAAAAATTAAAAAAAAATTAAAATCTTCAGACACACTGGGTTGTATATTAATATTCTTTCATTTTTATTATTTCAGTTAGAGTCGTCGACGAGTTTCGGCCAACATAACCATCAACAGGAGAAAAAGAATTAGGCTTGTTAGTAGCAGTAGTAGCAGTGAACTACAGATATGAATGAACTTGATGGAGAAAATGAACTTTATCTGTATTAATTTCCTTGTGTTTTTTGATGGACTAAACATTTACCCACCAGTCCAAGAAAAAAAAATTAGATTACTACTACTACACACACATATACAAAATGTTTAAACATCGAAAAACATAAGGAAAATCAATTCCTTTTAATAACATGTGGAAATATCTTTGCCTGATGAAGGTCGCGAGACCGGAAAAACTTGTAGCAAAAATATGGAAAATGAAGTATAATATATATAAAAAATCCACATTATAACCAAAAACCACCTTCGCGGTTTCTCTCTTCTTTTTAAAATATAAACTCGTTGGAACAACTATAACCTCTTATATATATATATATATATATATATATATATATATATATATATATATATATATATATATATATATATATATATATATATATATATATATATATTAAAAAGGCTCAAACAGACATCTACTTGGATTATATCCTCTTGGAAATATTAGCTTGGTGTAAAAATAATATCGTTTTCGGACGTATCTTTTAACGTCAAAAAACGATATTATTTTTGCACCAACCTAATATGTACATCTATTGACCACTGATATTATCAATATATATATATATATATATATATATATATATATATATATATATATATGTATATGTATATATGTGTGTGTGTGTGTGTACTTAGTTTTCTTTGCGCCTTATGACCGCTGCGTACGTTTAGTGATTTTTCAAAGTTCGTAAATGTTTATTTTGAACGTTTCTCACATCTATTTTTTCATACTTTGAAAAGGAATGCGTTAGCGTTTCAAAAATTGTCAAATGAACAATAAATGTCGGGAGCCTTCGAAATAAAGAGGAACCTATTTTTGAAAAACTGTTTAACATGAAACGTACTGTTAATGGGGAAAAAATTAAAAAAAAAAATTTTTTTTTTATATTTATTAAATTCTTTTCAAAAATATTTAAAAGCACATCCATAATTATCTATGAAATGAATATGAAAATAATATTTGTGCGTCTTATCAATATAAGCGTTTAAATTAGTAAAAACATAATATCAAATGAAAAACCATTAATCGGCTTAATGTATCCGTGTATATGATATGCATATATGCAAGGAAATTTACATTTTTAAATTTAGAAATGGATTGTAACTGGGTTTATATCCTTTGTTGCAATCTTACACATCTGAGTTAGCTGTTGACTCCACATTGAATAAGATAATGGAATATATATAGCATTATCTATAACATAAATTGACGTGGCAACAATTTAGAGAGAGCATTATATTGAAAGTTTCCATACACATGCATACATTGAATTTTAGACACACCCTGCTCATTTCCATAATTACAAATAAAGTTGTAGCATTTCAAATTTTCATGGAAACTTTCATGGAAATAATGGATTTGAAAAATTTGCAATGATGTCCACAACAAATTTTTTAAAATTTTAATGTCAAACAATAATAGAAAAAAAAACAAAAAAACATTTAACATAGGACAAAGTTATTGACCATCTTGCCTCAATAATCAATTGTGTAACCTTTATTTTTGATTATTACCTTTAATCATTTTTGATAGTTCCTTACAAGATTGCTCCACGCACTGATAGGTATTTTGACACATTCTTTCTTGGCAATAGCTTCATTAATATTTGAAGGACTTCTTTCACTTACTTCAAATATGCCCATATATTTTCAATGGGGTTTAGGTGAGGACATTGTGGGGAGGTAAGCCAATACCTTAATTTTTCTGTCAGGTTATTATTTTGTAGCAATCCCTGCCATGTGTTTCAGGTCCTTGTCTGATTGGAACGTCCAGTGACGTCACGAAGGCTTTGTGCACTTTGTTTTATATTATTTTTAAGAATAAAAAAATACCGCTTTTTATACAGGTTGCCCTATCCTCTCACTAGTTCTCCTGGTCCAGAAGCAAACATCCGCAGAGTAGAATACTCCCACTACCGTGCTTAAATGTAAGATGGGTAATATTTTGTTTTGAGAGCGTCATTCACTTTCCTCCATACTTAACATTCATGTGGCCAAATAATTCTAGTTTTGTATCTGACCATAAGCCAGAGAACCAATATTTCCTCCCATCTTCTAGATGGCTTCTATCATAAGCTAATCTGCATTTTAAGAGTTTATTCTTAAGCAAGGTACTTTTCCTTGGGCGACAAGCTCAAAGTTTTCATCCATGAGAGAATCTAATGACTGTGTTCGTCGATACATTGTTGCGGTATTGACGGCCGAAATCAACTCGTGCAATTTGTTACTTTACGAATGTGTAAGCAAACGCAAAAGCAACAAGAGAAACAAGAAGAAACACAAAACGGTTTTATAACTAACAAAGAATATTTATATATATATATACATATATACATACATATATATATATTATATATATATATATATATATATATATATATATATATATATATATATATATATATATATATCTGTAATGAAGTACATCGATTTGACTGGAATTAAAGTCTTTACTAACGAAATAGGTTTTTACCTGAGGTCATAAAAGTTTGAATGAATTTGCCGCTCAAAATGTTCAATGTGAGAGAGTTTAAAGAATTCTGTAAAGCTGAGAATATGTTGAGTAAATTTTCGCTTCAGAGGAGTTGAAGGAGTTAATATTCCGTAATGTTGGTAATTAAGTTTCAATTGCTTGCAATGTTATGTAATTAAGTTTCGTTGCTTGTAGTTGAATATTCACAATATGTTAATTTGTAATGTTAATAATTAAGTGTGGAAACTTTCGTACGTACGCGTATGTGTGCGTGTGTGAATTTTTTCATAGCCTCCGCCCGAACTCGGATCGGAACGTGATTTCTTTTACAACTACATTTTCGTTATCACGAAGAAGAGTAGAATAGAGGAATAACAAACTAGTGTGTGGTATTTATAATCAACGTAATCACGCGATTGGCTCCTGAAAGAATTTTTAATTTTTTGGCGTGATAAATTGACTTGGCCACGCGCTGTAAAAAAGACTTGAACGTGGGTGGATTGTAACGCCAACTTGTGTGTTTATTGACCAATTAGAAGTTGAGGTTTTCTGAAAATATGTATATGAATAAGCTCTGTGATCCGCTTTTCGCACAGATTTGCACAAAAATTGAAATTAATAAAAAGAAAGTGGTAGCAGGATGCTAGACATTCAACACTGATGTCTTTACATCATTGACGATGTCCTCTGTCGTTAAGTGAGTACTTTCGTGACATCTCTAACAATTTTACTGTTAATAGTTAATTTCTGAAAGAATAGAAATTCTTTCAGAAATTAACCATTCTCTGCCAGTCCTTAATTTATTCTCAATACAATGTGTTTCGTTGTACTTCTTGATAATGCTATGAACTGTCGATCCAGGAACATTTAAACACTTGGAAAGTGGTGTACATTCATCACTTTGTACGCATCAGCCACCTTCCTTCAATGTTCCTTGTGAAGTTCAGACTTCTTCGCTATGGTTGCAAAACAAATGCGGTATCGTGGTACGTGGCACTCACATATTGTCTTCTTCGTTACGTAAATCATTTTCAAAGGTTGTTTGAATTATGTGTCAAATAAAGAAAAAAAAAATCATAATTTCGATAACGAAATAATTTTGAACTGCAGAAATGTTAAGAAAAATATTTAACTATGAATATAATAGATCGAAACGTCACAAACTATTTGAAGCAAAATACGGAATCAGATATTTATGGTAAATTCAGTAAGTATTAAAAAAATAATAGCATTTTCATAGAAAATCTATAAATATTCAGTGTGGCTGAATAATTATGTTCACAACTGTATACGAACATAGTGTAAATAAATTCAGGCAGATGATGTATGTAAGACATAATAGGTAAAGAGTTACTGTAGCTGTGGCTGTATGTCTGTGGAAAAGTAAAAAAAAATTGTTCGAGCATGC
The DNA here is from genome assembly GCA_963932145.1 of Acanthosepion lycidas. Lineage (NCBI taxonomy): Eukaryota > Metazoa > Mollusca > Cephalopoda > Sepiida > Sepiidae > Acanthosepion > Acanthosepion lycidas. The sequence goes on along the minus strand of OZ010594.1, from coordinate 79,280,640 downwards.
AGCACTCTTTATCTTAAATAGTCACTGATCTAAATAATTCTCGATTAACTATCAGGATGTCATACTCTGATTATACAAATTCTGGATATTCCACCAACACTTATATAGTTCAGGCGTCCACATATTATACAAGAAAATGACTGCTAGTAAATATCTCGGATTATGAGTACACAACAAAAGGGAATAGTAAACGAATTTTTATCTTTTTCAGTGCTATATTCTTTCAACTCATCTCTCAGTGTATAGTTAAGCGTACACTATACTGCGTGCTTCGAATTTGTTCAACAAAAATAACATTTGGGTATAATGGCACTGGTTGCTGCAACTCATCTGAGCCAGAGAAGATCGTTATTTGACTGCAGATGATGGGCGCTCCACAAGTAATAGTTCCAGTTGTTTCGGAAAGACAATGGAAATTTTATTTAGAAGAATCCACATGTCGCTATGGATCCAGCCTATCCTCAAGGTTGGTTCTTTCATAGTATGGGATGATATCTGTTGGAGTTAGCAAGGATTACATGACAAATTGGTCTCTGCCTTGACATAAGATATATAAGATGTCTTTTAGCGGACCATTTGCACCCCGATATCCTCATTAGGTTTCTGAGTGTTAATGGTTTCTTCCAGCTAGATAATCCAATTTGCCACTGGTGCAGTTCAAGGGAGACGCCGACAATTTTCAATTACTCTGCTGGCTCGTTACTTGCTAGATTTAAACCCAACTAATATTTTATTTGATATGGTTCAGATCACAATCCTTTTTACAGCCACATCCAATACGCACAATGTAGGTTTAGACATCTCTGGACATTCTTACATAGATATTAGGTTGGGGCAAAATTAATGACGTAATAATGTCGTCTTTTGACGTATTTTTTAACGTCAAAAAACGTCATTATTACGGCATTATTTTTGCACCAACCTAATATATGCAAGCTCCAGAACCGGTGATAACACCTCGCAGACTACATATCTCGTTCAGTTGATGCCGTTATATTAACTCTCGATTCAGCTAAAGATTAAGTTGCAGTCTAATATTTTTACATTTTGGATTTATATGTGGTGTATGTGTATAGATATGTATATATGTTCAGAAGTAATTACACTCTTTTCATCGTTTCAATGTGAAAAGTTGAAAAGATAACCAGTTTTATGTATTTTGCAAACAAGTCCTGATATTATAAAAATCTATTGGCCATAGCATAATACTGTAATTATACAGTCTCAAGTTTCAAGCTCTGAATTTTGTAAAGCTTTCTGATGTAATTTATTAAGATATAAATGAAACCTGTCGATAGGAAATAAGAACAAAAATATGCCAAATATGTAAAGACAGAACTACGTGCACATAAACACACTTATGAATACATTCAAATACATATATATATATATATATATATATATATATATATATATATATATATATATATATGTGTGTGGGGGGTGCGGGGAATATTATTACTTTTTACTGTATTGTATTAAATGTTGCTTTTTGTAATTAATAATGTAATTAATTATAGCAATAATTAGATATATAATTATTAGATAATAATGTGAGTCCATAATTTTCCTTCAATTTCCGATCAGCTGATTTCGCATGTACTTATAATCCTGTACGTAGATGTGTGTTTCAAATACTCCGGTGTATCGATCTCTTAAAACAAATTTAGTGTCAGAGATAACGAAATTGAACAATGGATATGGTACGATATGTTTGCTTTTCACAAACATCTTATGATGCTGCAAAAGTCCTAATATTAACACGAGAGCTCGGGTAATTTTCTTAAATAGTCTCTTCAGCTCTTGAAAATCATGCACGACGTTCAACTCGTTAAGAATGATCTACATTATCCTCTGTATACAACAATATTGTCAGATCCGTTGTGGCCTGTTAGGGGCCAGAAAGGGAGATACGGAAAGAAGAAGGTAGGTTGAACAAGTGTATTGAACTAACAGAAAATATATACAAAATAAGTGTTATTAGTCAGCGCAGATAGGAGTGTCCGTCCGAACTGTTATAGTTACACTGCGTCCTGACCTCCTCCGCCTAGGAAGTTTCAGAGGTTATTATTTATGAAGGAGGAAGATGTCATTCTAATGTAGATAGGTCACTATAACAAGATCAATGATTAAAATGGCTTCTATTGATTGGATAATCTGTCTTATAATCCTCATTATATCATATAGACTGGCGCTACAGAATCTTAAACAAAGCTCATCGTCAAATAGCAAAAAAATAAAAAAATCAATTGACTTCCAACAGTAATAAAAACTTAAATGGGTAGCACATGCAACTAGAAGAGAAAATCTTGATATAATTCAGCTGTTAACTTTCCAAACTACTTTAAGAAAAAGGTTAGGAAGGAAACTCCAATCAATACTAAAAAGTGAGATTATTATAGCTATTGAACTTTAGAAGTTTATTTTCCTGGAAAACTCTTCTGAGGGAGATTTTCTACATTTCGGCCGATAATAAGGCTAACTATTCGGTCTACGACTGTCTAAATATTTCCTGTAATGAAACGATTAATCTCACCATTACCATTACATACAGAATCTTTCAGGTTGAGAAAGGTTAACTGATTGACCATCATAGATCAGGCTTTCAAATTCGTTCTCCAAAGATTTTGACTCATGGAGGTAGGAAGACATTTTAACTTTTGCTGTAATCTCAAATAATTGGGAAACCGAAGTATACTTGACGCGACCAACTATCTAAAATATATTCAAATGAACAAAGATCAGGTTTCTTTTTTGTATGGCTTCTTGAATTATTCATCATTTCTCCATGTTCTTCATGCTTTGTTAACAATGGAATTCAATTCATATAACGACATCAAAATCGATTTAGTTATGAGCAGGTACCATCTACACACATAAATAATGTCTGACCGGCAAAATAATCCTCTAAATATATTTTGTAAGAGTCGTTATAATGATCAATAATGTTTAGTAGTTTTATTTTATAATTTAGTCGATCCCAAATTAGCTCTGAATTGTGCAACACATTATTACGTAAATTATTACGGATGGTGTTTCTATCATTGCTGGCCACGGCCCGAATGGTGATTTCAACAACGAGATTGCAGGAAGACTTGGGAGGTGAGCGTTATTCTCATCAGGAACTAATCCGATTTTTCGAGCATCAGCTCAAGATGAAAATTAGAACTGATAGGAAGCGACCGGTTTCGACAGATTTCAGCGAAAGGTGGGTAAATGGAACGAGCCTGGTTCGCGTGAACGGAGCTAGCCTTGATTTTCTTTTTTAGTCCCATCCCAAAGTCGCATATAGGTGGGTTTTTGGGGAGACCTCCCTTGGTTAGGATAGACCCTTTTTGTGCATTTAGTTAATGTGAGTAAGCGTCTTTCCCGACCTGTTCCCGGCTTCTTTCTTGGTTATGATCCAAGTCAAGATTTCCAACCTTCCCAGTTTGTTTTTGTCCCCTTTTTTCATCTCAACTGGATCAGCTTTCTTCTTTCCCCATGGCCGTATTCATTTTATCCTTTCCCTCTCCCTTCACTAGAGAGCCTCGTAATTTTGTCTAAAGGTAGAATATAGCTGCCTGTCTTAATTCTTTTGAGAGTCCAACTAATATCAATTATCTTTATTTAGCTTGTTTTGATATTTTAGTTTGTTTTGGGGTTCATCCCCCTACCGAGCTCATTGTATATCATCTACAGTTTTTTTTATATAGAGAATTTTATGCTTGTAAAATCTTTGTCATTGGGTATTTTTTAGGTTTCCTGAGAGTGTGCGATATTGTGGTATATGGAGGATTGATTGATGATGCATGAGTACTTGTGGTGAATGTGCAAATTGTAACGAGTGAATGGGTCGTCAATCAGATTAACTAGGTGTAAGATAGGGAGTGACGACCAGCCTCAGTCCATTTCCCCAATTTTCGGACTCGTGCCAAAATTTTATTTTGTATTTACTCGGCCACCCACGGAGTCGCGTTGTGACACAAGGTCGGTTTTATGTTGGGAGCCCGAGCGCGTACACCCGGGGTATGAACAAAAATTCCTCGAGCTCCCGCAACCGTCGATTTCGCTGGCCTCGGTGCGAGCACCAATCCCTTTCTCTAGTATTAGGTTGGTGCAAAAATAATGTCGGTTTTTGACGTATTTTTTAACGACATTATTTTTGCACCAACCAAATAAATTAAGAAGGCGCAACCTCGAGGAACTCTTCCCCAGGGCTGGACACCTCCCAGTATAATTATCCTCTGTTGCGATTCTGTCCTTCGTAAGAGCCGCCCGTGAGCGCACTCTGCCCGAAGACAGAGACGCAACTGAGAGATGATAAATACACGTGTTATAATACAAACTACGTTGTAGTAATTTAAACACTGCCAAAAAATTTGTTTTATTCAATAAATCTTGTAAATGTTACGATGCTTAATGATGTAGGCAATCATGGCTCTTAACCAATTCCTTTCTTTTATTGTCTGTAAATGGCGTTGACTTCATCGGAAAGCCAGTTTATTGGTTTCTTATTGCATTCTTAAACATTTTTATTCCGAATATCCCTTCAGTATGGAGGTAATTATAGCTCTACACAGATTTCACTTCTTTATTATTCCATTTGCCATGAAAGGTACTGAAGTGGTTAGCCGTTATTTTCTCTCCGGCTCTGAATTCCGAATAATCCTTCTCTTATACTGGCAATTACAGAAAGCAAGAAACATCAGCCTACTTTACTATTTCACTGATTGGTGGGCGAGAAACAAATAATGTTATACCTGTGCTAAGGACATTACTGAGAAAGTGAACGCGACAGTCAAAGCCGGATTTTAAAAACTGGTCGAATCTAATTCCCACGTCGAGAACTATTAAAATTCCTTCAAATCCTAACGAGATATAAAATTATTAAAACCCAGCCTTTGAACGTGAAACGGAATCTGACATGATGAATAGATATAATGAATGAGAAAATCGTCTATCTCGAAAAAGAGTTCGTGTTTTTGGCGTGGTCTGCCGAAGGAAAATTAAAGAAAATATTTATTAAAAATACAATAATTGTGGCACAAGGCGTAAGGGGAGGTAAGCGAAAGGCTGGTCTATCTTAGTCCTAGTTAGTCACAATCACGACGGATTCATTCAATACAATTGATACATTTACCACAAGAACTCATCCCTCAACATTCAATCCTTCATATACCACCATACCGCATACCCACAAGGGAACTACAAAACATCCCAGAAGGAAATTTAAAGAAAATAATTAGCAAAAACCTGCTCTCAGAAAAAACTATACTATTGTTCTTTCCTGGCCAATCAGAAAAAAACGCTCAATGAATAAACGCCGTTGCTTTTTGCTTAGCGAGAGAGAACAATTTTTGAGTTTGGTCGGCCTAAGTGCATTTCTGGTGCTGCGAATGGAAGGTTGGATTTCTGACCCCATTTATCAGTCCTACGTTGCCTGCTGGAATTTTTTTCAAATAGATTCGCGATTGAACTTAGTGTTGGCACACGGATTTTTTTTGTTTCTGCTGACGCCATCGGTTGATACCCAAACAATGCTAAATTGGCCTAATGAAGTTGTAGCTTCAGAATATCGTGCAATATGACAACCAGGATGTTTAGATACATAGTTTTGAACGGAAGAAATGATATTGTTGAAATCTTAGATGGAATAAACAAATAAAACAAAGTTAATTGAAAAATTCTAACAAGGTTAAAATTATTTTCTTTTTCAGTACAATTAACACATATCTTTAAGCAAGAGGCGGAAACATACATCAGACAAATACTAAATCTGTGTTAGACTTTAGGGAAAACGCATAAAACCTCTATTTTTTCACGTACGCATGCGCAATAGTGCGAAAATTCATTGGATAAAAATATTACGGCAATCAAAATGTCTACTTTGAAGGTGAAAAATTCTGACGACAGTTTCTCTTTGATATATAAGTGTTAAAACCTACGTGTCATTAATTCTTCGGGTCTGGTAGATAAATCACGACAACTTTTGGCAGGAGTTGATGTTATGTTGGCGATGAAAGTTTACCGCTCTCTGGATTTAGATTTCACGTTAGAATCCAATGGACCGTAGAAGGATATTTGGCGTCTGTGATCAGGGACATTTGCGGACATTGTGAATCGATGATCAAGACGGTGGAACTTAATAAAGAACTCAAGCATGCAAAAGCAAAATATATTCTGTTTTTTTTTTAACTTGAAATCACACTATGGTCAGTGTTTCTCTTAACTAGAAGATTATTTCAACAACTCTTCTTTTCATTCAGGAATGAAATAATTTACGTAAAACCATCAAAAGTGATTAAGATATTAAAAGACCTCGTAAAATATGAACCTGTAGTATGAAACATTTCCACTGATTTCATGTTACAAGAAAATCGTAGAATGCATCAATGACACGGGTTATTGTTTTCTCCCTCGTGACTTCTGTTTATTGGGAGGTTAAATTAAAGAAGACAGCTGAAATATAAGGGGAGTCTACTTATTTAGAAAAACCAACCCAGTATAGTATGGTACTGGAATGAGCTTGGCCTCAAATGCGCACCAAATATCAAGGAAGCCGGGTGCACAAAGTGGTTTGTATGATGTCAATCCCAGACACCGAAAGCAGAAGTAACATCACGCTTGCATCCGCTATTAAAAGCAAGAGAACAAGAACGTTCGACTGGTGGATATTAAAACAAAAACACTGCTGCAAGCAGCCTTGACAGATGTAGACTGTAAAGTATACGTATCCGATCAGAGGCGCCAGACTCCGCTCCCATATAACAGATATATTAAAGTATATGATATAATAGAATAACCTGTCAACCCCATGCGTGACTACACTATAGGAAATAACTGCCTATAAGTATCTGTAAGTCAAAGGACTACAGAGTCTCGCTGAAATCTTTTCAAGCTGTGGTGGTTAAACTTTATGCATCCAGGCACGGGTGGAGAATCCCCAGACTAGGCTGTGTTGAAGGGCAGAATCCCGTCTCGGGAAACACCTACCCGACCCCGTTTTATACAGGGAATTTTTGGTTGAGCCTACGGGCTCGGATACCCCACATTAATTTCGGCCCTGTACCACATCTGATCGCGTGGAGAGGTTAGTAAATACAATGGATGGAATCTTTTCCAGCTATTCTGGTTTAACTCTCTGCCTTCGGGCAGAGAGGAACACGGACGAGGATATGCCGAAGGACAGAGTCTCGTCCGGAGAGGTAGTTAGACCCGATCCTGTTTATGTTGGGTCTACGGGGATATTTTGGCTGAGCCTACGGGCTCGGGAACACATCATTATATTCGACCTTGTGCCACATGTGACTGCGTGCGGCTGTTGCTATATACCGTCCAGGTGGGATCTCTTCCAGCTGTGCTGGTGAAACTCTCTACTTCCAGGTAGAGAGGATCTCCAGACGAGTCTATATCGAAGGGCAGAGTCTCGTCGCGGGGAAACAGTTACCCGACCCCGGTTTATATAGGGTCTATGGGGAATTTTTTGGCCCAGCCTATGGGGTCGGATTACCCCATATTAAACCCAGCCTTGCGCCACATCATACACCGTGAGAAGGTAGGTAAATATCATTTATTTGGAACATGTTACTCAGATCTTGGCTGTTGTCGAACTCTGCCTTTGAGCAGAGAGGAAACCAGACAAGGCTATACCGAGTCTCTTCCGCTCAGGTAGACAGATCCGAGCGTTTATGCGGGTTCTACGGGGAATTTTTGGTCGAGGATACGTTAAATTCGGCCTTGTGCCACATCTGCCCTCTTGGGGTGGGTGTGGGGGTTCTAGTAAATAGCTGGGATCTGTTCCAGCTTTGCTGTCAAACTCTCTCCTTCGGGCAGAGGAGAACCCGGGCGAGGCTATGCTTAAGGATAGAGACTCGTCCGGGAAGGTAGACAGACCCGAACTGGTTTATTCGAGGTACGGGGAATTTTTAGCCGAGCCTACGGGCTCGGATTGCCCACATTAAATTCGGACTTGTGCCACATCCTACCCCGTGGGGAGGTTGGTAAATATTACTAGCTGGAATTGTTGAGTACGACTCAGACTTATTAGAGAACTACCGACCTTCCAATAGTAGCACTCACTACTCGATTGACTTGGGACGATCGTGTGTATAACTGTTACATTTATTCTTATTGTACTGCATTTTACAATAAACCTTTACTTATTTTACTCACCGTGTTTTTCAAGTATATATTCCTATTAGCACGGAATATAACAGTATATAAAATGTTATTTAATTAAGTTTCAAGTGTTAGCATTGTTAGCATAATCCACTTCATAACAGCGGATAAACAAGATTCTTTCAAAAAGTCTTGAAATCTTCTCATCTTATTATTCGGACCAATGTTCTTTCTTGTTAGGAAATAGGATATCTCTCTTAACTGAACAAAAAAAGCAAAATATATTTTTCCATACTACGCGTTTACATACTATTTCAGCAAGACTGTAAGATGGTTTATATCCGTGGTTTGACGTGTATTTTTGTTCAAAACTATTTTAATGAGCTTTATGCATACACCTCGCAGTTATTTTAAATGTTTCTATACGCTTCAATACAACCAAATGTAATAATAGATTTTAATTTGACACAAAATAGCGTTTCGGTTCGTTTAACATGATAACAAAGCAATTCCACATTTTCTAAAAACTCCATTAGAAACCGCTGAACTTACAGTTAATAATTTCGATTTAATTTCGAAGGGAATTTCCATGTTGATATTTCTTAATATTCACTAAATTACACCCTCCAACACTTATTGTCACCTTGTCAGGTTCTTCTAAATAGAATTTCGACGCACGATATTTGAATTCGTAAACAGAATTTTCGTAAATCGTATAACAAAATATTCTAATCGTTTCTATAAATATCCAGGTGTGCTGACCATTTGGAATTTTGGATCTCCCAATGTCAGATGTCACTAAAATGAAATACAATTCTGTTATGTGTTGTGTCTCTTCCGGACATGCGCAATCATGATTCATCACAATTTCTTCTCTTTTGTTGTTCTAACTGCCTTTTGACTCTTTACCACCCGTCTTTGTCACTTTTCTGTTCCATATTCTCACAAAATTGTAAGATAGGTTACAAGCAGTATCCTCTAACCTCTCTTGCCTTCAAAGTTTCAACTGATATTTTTCTCTATAATCTCTATCATTAATACATATCCAATAAACATCCACCGTCTCTTTCTAAGTGTGATCATAAGTGTCGTTTTAGATTATATTTTTATTAAAATTACGTCGTTGCTTCTATGTTCAGCTCATGGTATCCACATTGCTTCAGGCACATTTCTTTTAATTAGCTTCTTCATCTCTGAACAGACTGGTCATCGTTCACAGCCACATCAGATGTTAGATAGCAGTTAAACGCTTTTTGATTTTAACGAAGGCTTAATTTCATTTAATACTTTGTTTAGTTTCTCGAATACAGCTTTTCACTGCTTCTATGTGCCTTTGTATTTATGAGACATATGTCCGTTGTCTGTTACTAAATTAAACAGTTAAATTTTTGTACCCGCCATATTTCAACGTCCCCAATACACATCCCATATCTTGAGTTGTCTATTTTGCTGATGACAATGCATTTTGCCTTCTTAACGTTTATATGATTTGAATCTACTTTGTTTTTCTTCTTAGAGTTTATTCCACCATCAAGCATAATGCACGTTACAACCAACTCATAATCTCATGTTTTTATTTCTAAAAAAAGATAAGTTTATATTGTACCCTCGTCTTCTTTAGAAAAAAAACAAAAAAAAACAAAGAATGGATGGCTAATCTGTTCAACCTATATGGCGGGGCAGATCTAAGAGAATTGGAAACCCTATCGGGATTCAGCATTGGCAGCCATAATCTTAACAACATAAGATAGACAGATGTACTAATAGCAGACACGGAAAAGAAATTACAAAACCTTCTACAGAAGGCAGTGAGAGAGAGCGAGAAGAATGGACTAAGCATAAGCTACAAGAAGAACGAATGCATGGTCATCAGTAAAAGGATGAGTCCAAAATGCGATTTGTAGGTCGGGGACACTAATATCAAGTAGACGCGAAAGTTTAAATATCTGGGAAGCTTTCTGAAAGAGGACGGTAAGTGCGACACAGAGATCTGTAGACGTATAGGGAGGCCACTTCACATTCCAAAAGCTGGGCAGAGTATTGCAAGACAGGAGGATTTCTTTGGTAACAAAGAAAAGAATACTGAGCTGTTACGTGATATCTGTCTTTCTTTACGGCAGCGAATGCGGAACAATTTCCTCAAAAATGAAGAGACTCGAGGCGACAGAGATATGGTTCTACAGAAGGATGCTAAGGATATGATAGATCGAGCGTGTGAGCAACGATGGGGTATTAGAGAGGATGAAAACAAGGAGGAGGCTTATGCTTAATATCAGAAAGAGGCAGCTTAAGTTTATGGGACACATAATGAGGAAGGAGGGCTTGGAGTATCTGATACTCCCGAGTGAAAAAGAGACAAAAGAAAACAACGCGTGACATACTAGACCTGCTTAAGCAAGTGGGTGACAGAACGTAGTCTGAGTGAGGAAGCAGAGGGAAAGAACTTGTTGAGAGCTGCAAGAGATAGAGGGAGGTGGAGAGCTATGATCGTCTACGTTCTGAAAGAACATGGCACATAAAAAGAAAGTTATTTTCCGCTTTGATTTTCTCAGTGTCTCTAATGTATTTACTGATAAAACATATCATGAAGAAGAATTTCATTAGTCCGTCTGTAAAACTTAGAGGAGCATCTACCATGTTGTAGTCGGTAACACCAATTCATTGCCGGAATAGCAGCCTACAGTAGCTCAATATATGACATTGTTTTTCCATCTGTTTTTTTATTATCAGTTTATGTCATCTAATTCTCTGTTGTTTCAAAGACTTCCTTCCATTAGTTTTGAGGTTTCAGTCTTTTGTCTGACTCTGTTTGCCTCAAGCACATTAAGTCTGAAAACAAGCAGACTCTAATTAGTTGCCTTCTTTTAACAACTGTCAATTTTTCTTCAGTTCGTACTGGTCTCTTCGAAACATTGTTTATCACATTTCTTATAAAATCGCTCATTATTTACCTCAGCGATTAACGCAACGAAGTAAAAAAGAACTGGTGTGAATGGGACAAAGTACTCAACTTTCGTGCATTTAATGAAACCCACATTTTCCAACATACAATGAATTTGATGACGGAGTGTAGCACCTCGTATCAGAGTAAACGTAGTTACTTCTGGCAAATATTAAGAAGGTAAGAATATATCATAGAAAGAAAAATTGTTCGAAGACTTTATCTAACTATAGGTAATATATTCTTGGATCGGAAGAATCTTTCGGTCTGTGGAAATTAGTAGGATATACGTAGAATCCTATAATTAATACCTAACCTTTATATTTGTAATTAATAATGAATCTTTTTTTGTTTGCTATCACGTTTAATCAACCAAAATAACTGGTATTTATTCAGCGAAAATAACTGATATTTACTTCAATTTCCAAATCGTCATCGGCTTTTAAAGTTCTTTTCTGTGTCGTTTTCGGAACCTTCTTCGACATGTTAATATTTTTATATCTGTCTTCATAAAATCGATGCTGTCTAATTAAAGTTATAATACGACATGAGAGAGAGAGAATGAGATAGTCATTAATATAGAAAATGGCTACTCGAAAAATAAGATTTACCTATATTACTAAAACGTACCAGAATGACAGATGGACAGATGTGTTCCCTCATTCAAGGTCAAATTTGTTTGTAATTATTATTATAACTACTACGATTACTATTATCATCATCAATATGATTGTTATTGTTATTATTATTATTATTATTACCGCTATTATTATGATTATTATTATTAATGCTACTATTATTATCATTATTATTATTGTTATCATTACTGCTACTTTTATGATTATTATTATTATTATTATTATTATTATTATTACTGTATTATGATCATTATTATTATTATTGTTACTACTATTATCCTTATTATTATTATTATTATTATTACTGCTAATATTATTATTATTATCATATATTATTGTTATTGTTATAATAATTATTATTATTACTGCTACTATTATTATTATTGTTATTATTATTATTAATATTACTAATAATATTATTAGCACTAGTAATTCAATATATGCATGTAGCATAAATATTATAGGCGTGAAAAGTGGTCTCGGCAAGCCATTCAACTTCTGGGCTAGTCATTTGCGTTCACTTTCGCACAAATGCCCATCAGAATGCATTTACCTACACCCACCGGTCTTACCCCGCCAGTAATGCATTACATCTCCGTGTACGCTGGGCCTTCTAGCTTTCGGTGGCATTCGCACTATGAGAAATCTTACTCTGAATTCAAATATAAAAAAAATCTAATTACACTATCTTCCCTAAGAAGTTGTGATAAAAATAAAGACAAAGAAAATGAATGTATATTGGGAATCATGGTCACATATTAGTTTTCCCTGATGATTAATTAACATCCAGTTTTCTCAAATTCACCACAACATTCCCTATATTCTATATTATTTTATTTATACTGCCACATAGAAAGTTTCATGACTTCTAGGAATTTCCAATTCTACTAAACTTTTCCAATGCAAATATTTATTTATTGCCATTCAAAGTAAAGTTATATTTTCCTTCATTATCCAACCATGAGAGAAATAATATATGCAAAAATCAATAATGTTGCATGAGTGCATGAAGCGTTAAAAAACCGTCGGTTTACGATAAATAAAATGTTTTTGGTTTCATTGGATTCTTCAAAAATGCTCTTCATGTGGTAACATTTTACAGTTGTAAGAAAATGTTTAGTTATGTTTATTATTTTAATTAGACATCGTGTGGCGATCAGAATTTTCCTGGAGGGAAGAATTATTTATGGCAGTCAGCCAGGAGCTGTGGAAGGAGATCAATTTTCTACTACTCTTAGAAGAAATCAGTTCTTATAGAATAATAGATATATTTTGTGTAACAAAACTGTTTATTAAAATCTAATTGACTCAGTTTTTTTCATCTACGTGTTGTGTGCTTTTAGACGTTAGTAATCAGGGATCTCCACAACTATGTATCATTATAGCTCTTCGAATTTCTTGTCATTTCATTTCCCGTTCTGCAATCAAATTACAAAAGCTTTTAATTCTCCAGGCCATTTTCCCTCATTATGTTCTCCCGAATTTTCAAATGTTTCTTTTTGAGGGATAATTGTCATTTTGTTTCAGTTTTCATTAAAACTACAACGTTATTCACATACACCGTCCATGTTAGACTCGACTTTCTTCCGTGAAACATCTCTGATGCCTCAAGGCTCCCTTTCGTCTGTGTGGAAATTGTTCAGTATTCACTACTGCATAGGAATATTACAAAGCCTTTATTTTCACATTTCAGATTTACTGTTTCTTATGCTTTTTGGAAGGTTTATTTTGCTATTAAAAAAAGTCCTTTTGATTTCTATGTCACATTTTCTGTTATCTGTTAAAACACTTCTCATATATTTAAATTTCTGTACTCGATTAATTTTTACTTCTCCAATTTCAAACATGTAGTATCTTGGGTTGTTCGTCTTACTGACAACCATACATTCTGTCTTCTTACAATTGATGGTTATTTCTTTCTTCTCGCTTTCCTTTTCTACCTTGGCAAAAGAGTTCCAGCCATTTTCTTTCTTTGTCTACCATCAGCACAGTGCCATCTACCTTTCTTGTTAAGATTGTGACCACAATAATAATTCTTGGTAGAACTTCTATTTATATTAGTCTCGCCTCAGCATAGAATACTGTTCACAATATCAATTATATATTTCAGAAGAAAGAATTCAAATATTCTAAGCAGTACGGGCATTTTATTTGATGTAATTTGACTGACTGTATATTACCAACAGAACAATTACAATAATGTATAATAATATGACACATACATGTAGAGAATAACGTATGTCGTAACTCGTCTTAATTAAATAATTTGTAATAGTTAAAAAAAAATAGTAAGCGCTGAGTAAATGATTAGAGTCAGAGGAAGAATACTTTCATTCAGTTAGATCAGATTTATTATTATTATTATTATTATTATTATTATTATTATTATTATTATTATTATTAATATAATAATATTAATAATAATATTAATATTATCAATAATAATAATATTATAATATAATAATAATGTTAATAATAATAATATTAATAATAATATTATAATATTTTTTTATATATTTGTTCATGTATGTAATATTTTGATGGGTACTTTGTGTCGTCTTATTGCATTTATGCTTGAATCTTGGTGAGTCTGTTTATTTGTACAGTGTAAACCGGATATAAGAGAAACCCTGATATAAGAGAAACCCGGATATAAGATAGAATTAGAGCCGTACTTAACTAAACAAAATAGACCAAACCCGGTTATAAGAGAAACCCGGATATAATATACTTCTTCTCCGGTCCCGACAACTCTCTTATATCCGGGTTACACTGTATATGGGTACGTTTGTGTGATAGCTTGTATTTGGTTTGACTTGGATACGCGTATTTCGACTGTAATTTCCTTTTACGTTTTTGATTGCTCTTCTTTTTCTTTTTATCCTCTTTTCATTCTTTATTTTTTGCTTTTATTTTCCGCTTTTGAAGTTTTTCTTTTTGCCTTTTCCCCTTTTTTTTTCTTTTTTCTTTCTTTTTCCTTTTTTTCGTCTTTCTTCTATTTCCTGCGCCGTTCTTATATTTGCGTGCATATAGGTTTAATTATATTTATGTATCTGTGTATTAAGTTGCTTGTCGTGTAATCTGTAATATCTAATTTCCTCGTGCCTAATTTTTGTAGCATTTATTGATAATTTTTACATCAGCATCTAATTTACGGGATAAATTGGCACTTAGCCAATAATAATAATAATAATAATAATAATATATGTACATAATAATATGTATATATGTATATAATAATAATAATAATATATATATATATATATATATATATATATATATATATATATATATATATATAAAGAAATATAGTCTTAAGGTGTGCTATATTTATGGAATAAAGTGCTCAATATCAGAGATAGAGCGTGTGTAAATATAAAAGTGAACATAGAAGTCAACACTTAGAGGCGACAGTCTGTTTCATGCTATATGCAATCGTCAAGCCACCTGACGATGCTGACAGAAACACACGAAAATGGAATTGTATTTAGTGTACACTGTCACGTTTTTTTCGAATTTTCATATACTTTTATTCTGATTGATCGTCATAGGTTACATTACAATGAATACCCTATTGAGGGGGTTTGATTTGGTTTTGAATTTAAAAAAAACATCTTTTTTTTCAATCAATATCATCACTTCATAAGACACTGGAAGTGTTGAAATCAAATGGTTATTTTTGTAGTGAAGTTATAACATGTTTATATTATAATTTTTGAATAATAATAATAATAATAATAATAATAATAATAATAATAATAAATGTGGTATATGGGAACATCAAAAACCCCTGTTGTAGTTGGAGCCTTAGAAGTGCCTTAGAAGTGGTTGGAAAAGATTGCAGTAGACTAATCGAAGGGATTCCTGGAAGTCCATGCCTCAAGGAGATACAAAAAATTGTACTGACAATTACAACCCAAACTTTATGAAGGGCTTTTACTATGTAATTTTTTTTTTGTCTGTGGAAAGTGTCATGATGCCATTTCTAACCTTAGATCCCTGCGCGGGACCCGGAAAGAAATGTGTAAACGCCAGAAATCAAAGAAACTAATAATAATAATAATAATAATAATAATAATAATAATAATAATAATAATAATAATACAAAGAAATATAACATAATTTCGACAAAGTGGTATCATTATGAATACAATTTAAACTTTCTGTTACTGGAAGGTTGCAAGTCTAAAATTAGTGTAAGAAGATTTTAGTAAGAAAGCAAAGTAGGTAGGCTAATTTATGCAATTCTTCACTGAAAATGAAAACTTCTTTTTGACGGCGCTGTGCGGATAATTTTATCGATATTAAAGACGCCGGAACAGAAAATATAATTTCTAATGTTAAACAGACTTAGAGAAGCAGGATATATATATATATATATATATATATATATATATTTGAATAGCAAGGTCATTCGGGTTAAAGATGATTTTGGCATCGTCAGATTTCGTGAAAGGAACTAAAGTTGGTTTCATTATCACTTTCATATCAGTAGCAATTATCCATGTCAAACCGATGGCCCCATAACAACTTACTGCATAATTGAAGCAGATAGGCCGTGAATTAGATTATAAGTTTAATTTGTATATTTTCCGTCACTTGGCTCCGCTGTCCTCATGAGCCTTTTAAATATAAATAACTCTCGCTCTGTTTGTTTCTTTCCTCGGCTTTTAACAGAAAATAGTTTGTTTTTTCTACTTTTGTCATTTACAGGCAGCATTGTTGTATGTTCTCTGCTTGGAGAGATGTAACTGACTTAACGAAATTCAGGGATATGTAACGTTATTCTAAATAGATCTGTTCTCTAAACATAACTGAAAGCTTTCCAAATATTTACGATACTAGGAAACGACGTGTTGGCGGCAATCTTAAAAAAATCAATATTTGCGGCAAATAATTTTGGTATCGAATTCGCGCGTTAAGTGAAAGTCAAGATTTATTTCATATTGCACAAAGATCGGAAACGGAGAACAGATTACGCGATATTTAGAGGATTAAGCCGTATTTTACTTGAAAGATCTTCGTATAAAATTATTCGATTAATTTGGTTTAGGGTTTAAATAAATCAAAATACTCAACGTAAGAATGAACCGTACTATGTAACTCAGTAGTCCCTGGAACATGGACGGGATATCGGTGATTTAGCCGGTTCATTCCTCAAGCGTTTATGTCGAGGAAGGCGGCTAGACACTCATCAAGATTAAAAACAAGACTTAATAAAGAGTGGGTGAACTATAGGAAATGATGCAATTTCCCGTCAAGGAAAGTTCGAGAAAAATCCGATCAACTTTGGCGCAATTCTTAATATATTGTTGTGGTAGGATCCACCTAATTTGCATAGTGGAGTACCAACCATATAAATATGGTCGGTACCGGGAAGAGAGGGAAGGAATCAAGGCGGGTTCAGAAAGGCCATATTTTTGGCCGAGCCTACGGGCTCGGGGATACCCACATTAAAACGGCCTTGTGCCACATTCGATCCTCGTGGGTGGATTGATAAATACAGGAATCAAGAGATTCAGAGACCGAGAGACAGACTCTCGGCGACTGTCGAACACTCTGCGTTAGCAGAGGGGAACCCGGACGAGGCTTTGCCGAAGGGCAAGGTTTCGTCCGGGGAGGTTGACAGGGCCTGAACCCGTCTAGGCGGGTTCAGAAAGGCCATATTTTTGGCCGAGCCTACATTAAAACGGCCTTGTGCCACATTCGATCCTCGAGGGTGGATTGATAAATACAGGAATCAAGAGATTCAACCAGAGACTCTGCCCGACTGCGACTCAGTCAACACATTCTCCAGGAACGGTCTTCCCATGAATATACAAAAGACTATATGTAAATATTGTGTACACTTTTTTGTTTCAATACATTTTTTTCTAAGTACATTTTGTGTTGCATTATTATTCCATGCATTAGTCAAGTTTCAACATATATAAAGAAGGTCAATGCATGTTTACTAAAAAAATAAAAATCTAGACCACATTCTTTGACCAATCAGGTGTACAAAATATGCGGTGGCTTCGTAAAAAAAATTGTAGAGCTAACGCGCGTGTGCATGATCCTATCAAAACATTTAAATTAATGAGAATATTTTCAAACCCCTTCAGAACAATTTACCTGTCCAGCAAGATGGAATACAACTGTCTCTCACCGTAAGCCCGCTCCTTTGACCGCTGAATGAAAAGTAACAAATTACAATTTGCAACTTGGCGATAATGATGCCATGCAGCTGCTGATATTTCTCTGTGACTCTCAGAGACTTAAAAGAAAAAAAACAAAAAAAACACGAACGATTAATTCTTTTTCTCAGATATTTCCACAAGTTCTTGTGGTGTAAAAAGGATAGAAAATTAAAACTTTTCTATATTGTAGGAGTCATGTTAATCGTTTTCTATTAATATTAGTTCCACTACAGAACTTTTATTAGTTTCAATGACGATCTAGCATCTTTTGGTGAGAAGTGCATTGAGAAAAACATGCTACCAATCATCACGTTTCTGCCTGTCATTGGACCCTGGATGTGAACATTAGGGAGGTGATATGTGTGGGTAGCACAACCAGATACTGCTGAAATCTTTTTTGTGCAGATGTCTCTTCAAAGGTCCTGTAATAACATGAGCCCAAATGTTGTGTCACCAGGTCAACGACAACATACTTGTCCTACATGTCGATTATTATATAAGTAAACTTGTGATTTGACATTTCTTTTCTGTGCCGTTTCCCTTCAAAATATAGGCGATCATGACCCTCGACCACCTTTTGGCCCATGTAGTCCTTAATATGTTTTGTCTTATTTCCATGTCTTCCATTTGGTCATAATCTCGCATGTCGTCTTCAGTTGGGCTCTCACAGACGTGCTGTCACCTCCCCCTGTCTTTTCTACAAATACTTTCACGGTAACTGCTGCAACAAGCTACTTTCGCTAGTTCCCAGACTGCATGAATTTAAGTGTGATGCTAGGCTGGTATCACGGTCTCATCCTTTCACTGTTGAAACGATTCAATTTGTCCGTCTTTTTTACTCCAATAGCTTCATGTCTCGCACCTCCCACCTGTGGAATTCCCTTCCTATTACTTATTTTCCTGATAGCTATAATCTGAAACTATTCAAATGTAATGTCAATCCACATTTCCAGATGATTTGAACTATCCCTTGCCCTTCTCTTCATCTTTTCCTCCATCACATCTCTTTACTCTCGCTCCCACTCTGTAACCCCCTGCGTACTAGTGGTACTAGTGGTGTCCCGCCTTGCTTGAACCCTGTTACGCCGTCCTGTTATGTCATGCATTGCTTGCCCTTTTCCTTCTTTCCCTCTATCCGTCCTGTGTGTATCAAATTCTTCAAGCCATCTGTTCTCATTACTTGTCCCAGAATTTTCGGCTACCTCTTCCTGATGTCAAGTATTATTCTGTTCTTTGTATTCATCCTCTCCAGAACCTCGTCGTTGCTCACATGTTCGGTTTATGGTATCCTTAGCATCCATCTGTAGAACCACACTTCTGTTGCTTCGAGGCTCTTCTTCATCTTTAAGGAGATTGTCCAGCATTCACTGCCATACAGGAGGACGGATATGACTTAGCGGTTCAGTACTGTTTTTTTTTTTCCAACGATTTCTTCTTAATACTCTGCTTAGCTTTTGGAATGGGTCTTTAGTTATCCCAATACGTCTTCGGATCTCAACGTCGCACTTTCCGTTTTCTGTCAGAACACTTCCCAGCCACCGTTCTGACAGAAAACGGAAAATTTGGCAAAATAAACAAATTTGTATTTAAGTCGGAGAACTCGTAACTGTACAAGTGTCACATCTGCAAAAGATCATGTAATACTGAGGTTGGGGTGAAGAGTCATATATGTGCACATTGACGGAAGCTGAACAATTTGATTGCATTCTTTTGACAATAGCGAGAAATCATAATTTTACATAAAATAATTTATAAAATGGAAATGATAAATTATAAATATGATTATTCCATATCATGTTTCAAATGTACGAGGATATCTGTCGTTGATACGCAGTCATTAAAAGCTTCTTTCCTTGCCGTTTAATTATTTCTTTATTTGTCACTTGTTATATACGTACCTATGAACACTAATGGGTATGTTCCAATCTACATAAATACGTTGGACACTATTGTAAGTGGAGGTAATATGCTAAGTAGTTCACCGCTAGCAGTGGTTTACCTACTTCACGCCGCTGGCGAGTATTTTATTTTGTTGATGTTATAAAGATTACCATTTCATTTCCAACCTCCGTTTTGTTTATTCCACATACAGTAATTCTTTCTAGGTTACAACATTATTCACCATGATTTTGCTTAGCGAATTACCAGAGGACAGCCACTTAAAAAATTTTAATAATATAAATTAATTTATTTTTCACTTATTTCTGAAGATATAAAAAAAAACTAAAAAACTAAAAGGGTGCCGATAATGATCACCAGAAATGTAGTTAGTTATACTTGTCTTGAAATTCTCTTAATTTTATTTATCTTGCATCTCCTTTCGCTATACCAATATCTTCATCTATCTACTTTGGTTTGGTTTGGTTTCGTTTGGCATATCAACATCAATGGTCATTTAATACCGACAATATTTTTATTGCTGAAAATATTCTTTCCAAAAATGTATTGCTAGCAATAATGCATTGCTGGTAATAATTATTTACAAAAATGTATTGCTGGTAATTATTTTTTTCAAATATGTTTTGCTGGTAATAATTATTGCTCAAAAACTTTTACAGTTTCACAGTCCTTTGGCCTCAGTTTGGAGGTTAACTATTTGTCCATAGTTGAGACCCTGACAGGTGCTACGACACCCGGTCAGGGTGGATACCAGCAATTAAGAGGTGATTCCATGCTACTCAAAACCTCCTGATCAGAGCACTTGCTGTTGGACATCGTCTTACCCAGGACGCGGATGTAGTTTATCGTCTTACCCAGGACGATCTATCTACTTTATTTTCTTAGTAGATTAGATTAATTATCTTCATTTATTTTCATTCTGAATTTTGTATCACCCGAAAGGATGTGTGGGTAGGAATTGCTATTTCTGCAGAAAATGGAATTGGCAAGACAAATTCAAATCCCAGTCAAGACTGTTGCGTCATTTCTAGCTCGTGTTTGGGAAAAGTCATACGTCAATTATTTCCCTTGTCATCTATAGTTAAAAAATAGGATAGATTAAAACATCCAGTGTTGGAGAAAACAATTCTAAATCAAAGACCACGTAGAGAGATATTTTACTGGTTAATTTTAAACAATTCATTCCGTCTTTTGACCAGAAAAATTTTAGTGAAGAATATATTATTTCCACATTTCTCAATAAAAATTCAGTGCCATGTCCAGGCGATTTAGACACGTTATAGGCTTGCAATTATGTGCCATTGTATAATTTCCAGCATCATTTCTATCAGGATGCATTTTCCATTTCCTATGCAGCCAATGAATATTGTTTCCATTCTGTAATTTGTAATGTTTTTTTTGTTTTCTTTTACGGCATATCAACCTCAATGGATTATATAATACCAACAATATTTTTATTGCTGGTAATATTTATTTCCAAAAATGTAGTGTTGGTAATATTTTTTCAAAAATGTACTGTTGGTAATAATTTCTCCACCAAAAAATGTATTACTGATATTAAAATCTATTTTTATAATTTCATGGCGTTTTGGCCCGTTTTGTGGGGTTTACTATTTGTACATAGCTGGGACATTGGCAGGTTTTACCACCCTTGTTCGGGTCGGAGATGGAAACACCAGTAATTAAGAGGTAGTTCCATGTTCCTCAAAACTTTCTAATCAAAGGCCTTACTGTCGGATGTAGTTTATCGTCTTACCCAGCACGCGGATGTAGTTTATCGTCATACCCAGGACGCGGATGTATTTCATCGTCTTACTCAAGATGCAGATGTAGTTTATCTTCATACCCAGGAAACGGATGTAGTTTATCGTCCTACTCAGGACACAGATGTAGTTTATCGTCATCCCTAGGACGCGGATGTAGTTTATCGTCTTACCCAGGACGCGGATATAGATTACCCTCATATTCAGGACGCGGATGTAGTTTATCGTCATACCTAGAACTGATATTTTTGTAATTATGTAGCATGTATTTCTTGTTCAACTGTGTCTAACAAAATTGTGACTAAAAACACCAAAAAAAAAAAAAAAATCAATGTATTCTCTCATGGACTAGCACTTTCACGTTTTGCAGTTTCGTAAAATTTCTTCATAAGCTAGGCATTTTATTCATTCGGCCCCAAATAATTATTGTTAATGTGACTCAAGTTAATGCACAATTTCAAATTGTTATTAAAAGGTTAATTCCAACTGAATAACATTGTATTACTTTTCCATTGCATTTCTTAGAAGTAAAAATGGATTCCGTGATTTTCGATAATTTTATGTTATTAATTTCTGTCGAAGATTTCTTTATTTCGTCTTTTTTTGAAGAAACATTTAAATTTTTCCAACATTTTCCTATTGGCTACCAATTTTTTATTGGTAAATATTAAGTTGTCAGTCTCTAATTTAAATCATACATATCTTCATACAAGCTCACTATTCTTCTTCTTAGTAGTAGTAGTAGTAGTAGTAGTAATAGTCGAATGCTATTATTGCCTTTTCCGTGCGAGCTATCATATGTATTGTAGGTTTGTTAGAGTTATGTAAGAGCTAATTATCTTAATATTCTAGGACATTTCTCAGTATTCTAGGAGATTTTCCCAGCATGTTTTTTTTCTGGATAGTCTCGATTCTCCAGTTGATCTTTAGTTTTCTCTAGTCTTATATCTAAACTTTTCAGAATTTTTAACAGCGCTCTGATAACAAATGGACACGTTCACGTTTCACAATTTCTTCAACTCTTTATTAAATTCATGAAATTATAACAAAACTTGTTGCAGATTTCAGTTTAGATAGACTGAGGAATAATTATAAAGGAAAGTAAAAATTTCCTTTATAATTATTCCTCAGTCTATCTAAACTGAAATCTGCAACAAGTTTTGTTATTTTTCCGGTCTTCTTTTGAATTGATGATTAGTCTGATTGCCAGTCCGAGATTGTATTTAATTCTCAAAGACGGATTCGAAACTATGAATAGCACTGGAATTTATTGTCGGAAAGCCTTCATTGGAGATCACTTTCCTCAAATCTATTAGAGTAAGCTTTCTGGACTAATAGACTACGTTCCCTGATGATGTAGTCTCATCTTTATTTCCATAAAGTCTCCATTAGTTATCTTCCGATGTTTTATTTAAAAATATATATATCTTTATATATTTTCTCTTAAAATATTGTTTAGTGTTGTTATGCAGAGAGACTCACTTTATATAATTAGGTTAATCTGACGTAAATACGTCCATATCGACGTTGCTGCTGTTCCGTTGATTTGCCATCTGAATTATCCGTGCAATTGATTTTCGTCACATTTTTGTCATAGCTTTTCTGTCTTCTGGATTTCTATTCGCTTTACCGAAATTTCCTTATTCTTCCTTGGGTGATCTTTCAGTTTTTTGATCGCCGAAACAAAGCAAACCCCAGTATTGATCATTCGTCTTCCCCAGCCATTTATTTTGTTATATAGACTCTCGTTATTCTCCAACTATGTCACTACTTTGATAGTGACGTAATGGAATAACTAGTCCCTCCTATGAATGATTACATTATAGGTAGTAAGTACCTATAAAGTCAACCATCTATGAGAGAATCGAGGAGAGATTGAGAGAGACGACACAGGCCCGTCCGATCTTCCAATTAGTCGCACTCACTACTAGATTGACTGTGTGCATAACTGTACCGTATTTCATATTGTACTTGTTGTGTACAATAAACTTTTCTTTAGTATCCACCTGGTGTTATGTGTTTATTCCCTTAGCACGGATTATAACAGTGACGACGAAGATGTTTAAAACGAACTCACTATATATACATATATCAGCGGCGACGAGAATGTTTGAAACGAATTCACACGAAACATAACAGTGGCGACGAGGATGGTTGAAACGAATAGAGACGGAACAAACCATATAGTTACTCTCGTGTGTTTGTTTAAAAAGATTCCGGTCTGATTGTCAATGATAACTTCCCTACAATCTAGTTAAATTTCTGCTACATGTTTTCATAAAGTCTTAAGGCATTTTCACAGCAGTTTATTATTCGTCTATTTCTACCTGAATTCCCAACAACTTGTAAGTATATTTCCCGTAGAGCACCCTGATAGATTTATGGCTGGGTGGTTAAATTCTTTATCTTGTTTTCCTGCATTCCTTCAATTGATTACCAGTATTGCATAATTAGCTGATTTTGACTCTTATGCTTCTTCTGTGTTGACTGAAGATTATTTGCGTTTCTTTTAGGTATCACAATTCCTTTCGTAAAATGCATGTTTGATGCCTGGCACACATCATCAATTATGTTTTTAGCGGAGGTTTCCTGTTTTTCAACATCAAACCCACTCATCGTTGGTGACCCTACCGATACTGATCGGGTATCGACAGTTACAACCTTCCTCATTTTTAATCACACACTGCAACTTGTCTTGGCAATTTCTATTTGGAAATAAAATTTTCATCCATGTACACAAGGTGATTGAAGTATTTTTGTTACTTCTTAAAGTAATTTTTATTTTAAATGTGGCATTATTTCATATTACTAAAAGCTTTATATTTAGTGAATACAAAGATGCGAATAGAATCTTTGTTATTTTATTGTTAGTTTTGTAGACGACATATATATTGTTTAAAAAAAACCCAGATATGTCTACTTCTGATTGTGTCGCATTTACACTATTTACATTGTTCGGACTATCATCCACATATTTGTTGCCATATTTATCACAACGCACATATGCAAGGCCACAAAAACCTCCTGAGCCGACCAAGCATAAAAATTAATACAGTATGGGAACCAGTAATAAGGAGTGCCATAGAAAAGCAATAACAACGAAAATCGCAATATGAGCTTTGGTAAAAATAAAAGGACATTGAATTGATATCAGCGAAAATTGCAATATGAGCGCTGGTAAAAAAAATGTTGCTGAAGACATTAGGTTTATACACGTGAGAACAATTTATTTATTTATTATTGTTCTTTTTCTTCTTCTTTTTCTCATTATTATTATTATTATTATTATTATTATTATTATTATTCTCCTTGTTGCTGTTCTTCTTCTTCTTCTTCTTCTTCTTCTTCTTCTCATTATTATTATTATTATTATTATTATTACTCTTCTTCTTCTTCTTCTTCTTCTTCTTCTTCTTATTATTATTATTATTAGGTTATTTTTTTACGAATACATCTCCTTCTTTGTCTACTGACCTTTACTTTATCTCGCGTATATTTCATCTGACCGCAGCCTTCGCATATTTTCATTTCATTTATTTTTGTTTGTTGTTTCCTAACATTTATTTTTTCATCTTTTCTTCCAGCTTCCATTATATTTTTTTATACTTTTTAAGTTTCTTTTTCTTTATATCCTTCAAATTACCTTCTCTTTTATTCCCTATTAACAGACCTCCAATGCTTTTTGCATCATGTTTCATACCAATCCTAGTATTAGATTTTCTTTTCAAACGAAGTCAATTTTCTTTCCAGTTGTTGCTAGTTACATTTATTAAGAATATCTTCAAAATACAATTGTTTTACGACTTGTGTAGCACAGCCGTTTAGTAGAACTGGTTATATTTCTATGGACAATATTTTCTGCATTCAGTTTTCATTTGTTTAAGCTCATAACATTTATAAAACATAGACATATCCAGCAACAATCGGGATATTTCTTTATGAATGTTATTTTTAAAAAGTTAAATCCCAAAGCATTCGGAACATGAAAACATAATTTGTCAATTAAGTTGATTTGAAAAAAACAAATTTTCAAATCAACTTAATTGACAAATTATGTTTTCATGTTCCGAATGCTTTGGGATTTAACCTTTTTAAAAATAACATTCATAAAGAAATATCCCGATTCGTTGCTGGATATGTCTATGTTTTATAATGTTATGAGCTTAACACAAATGAAAACAGAATGCCCAGAAAATATTGTCAATAGAAATATAACAGTTCTACTAAACGGCTGTGCTACACAAGTCGTTAAAAACAATTGTATTTTGAAGATATTCTTAATAAATGTAACTAGCAACAACTCGAAAGAAAATTGACATTCTTATTCTTAGATGTGCTGTTATTTCAAGTGACTTAAAAATTAATCCCTTTGTTTAATGCTAAGCCATTTATGCTTGTTTAAAAGAAGAACTTAGGATATACTTTAGAAATACACATAGTGATCATAACTTGGTTTCGCTAAACAAAGAAAACGAGGTAGTCTGTACACGTCGCTTGCCGGCACATATGTGACTGATATCTCCAATGCGGGACAGTCAGTAGTTGTAGTTTAAAGTCTGGTCTGGGTTCGAAGGCATAGAATTGCAGTACTTACTATTTTGCCTATTGTCCCTGACAGCGAGCCTGTGGGTATTTTCAAAGAAGGAGGTAGCATGGTAAGACGCCAGGCTTCACGGTTCTCAGCTAGGGTTGACCATTAACAATAGTTAATGTGACAGGCAACAAATTATTTTTCAGACAATATTTAAATCGCTTCTTTAGTGTTCCTTCGCCATGATAGACAGTGCAGAGCACGCTGTCCAATAAAATTTTAGACTGGCAATGATTCTCCATCCTGGAAACATGTCCAGCCCAGCGCAGCTGGAACTTCAGCAGCATGCCCTCAATGCTGGTGGTCTTCGCTTTTTCAAGAACTTCAGTATTGGAGACGAAGTCACTCCAGTGTATGTTAAGGATCGTGCGAAGGAAGCACTGGTGGAACCGTTCGAGAAGTCGCTGGTTCTGTCGGTAGGTGACCCATGAATCTGAGCCGTGTAGGAGAGTGGTGAGGATGATAGACATATACAACCTGATCTTAGTAACCAGCATCCGAAGTGATGGCACATGCAAGGTAGGTAAACCGATGGACTGCCTTCAGCTCAGTTGCGCCAATGAAGATAGTAATATAAGAAAGTATAAATACTTGAGATGGAAAGTAATGCGTGTGCGGGCGTATTGGATGTTGTCAGTTCCCAAGTAGGCATCTACGCAGACGAAACTACATATTACTCCTGCATCAATAGTAAATCTGGTATCGCTGACAAAACTAACCTGGTCGCCGGTCTCAAAAAGGACCTCCAATCTGTGGGTGACTCGGGCAAGAAATTGCTTGTAAACTTTGATGCTCTCATTTACCTATCATAGAGAAGCCTCCCTGAATCTGAATAACTAACGCCCAACTCCACGAGAGCGCATCTCTGCGCCTGCTTGGTCTCACGCTGTCCGTTGACCAGACGTGTGACAAATACATTGAATGAATAAATTCATCTACTGCAAGGAACGTTGGTTCTCTTTGTCGTGCCAGAAAGTTTTTTCTCGACTGAATCAGTCCTTGCATGGAATACTGCTGCCATATATGATCCAATACCCTCGCTGTACGTCTCGAGACCCTCGACACAATTCAATGACGGATATGCAATGTGATGACTCCTAATCTGGCATCTCGTCTACAGTCATTTTCTCACAGACGTGCCGTGGCTTCCCCCTGTCTCTTCTAGAAGTATTTTCACGGCATCTGCTCCGACAAGCTACTTTCGGTCCAAGCCTTTCACTTTTGAAACGGTTAAATGTAGCCGTCTCTTCTACTCAAACAGCTTCTTCTCTTGCATTTCTCGTCTGTGGAACTCCTTTCCTATATCTTGCTTCCCTGATAGCTATAATCCTCAAATATTCAATTGTAATGCTAATCTTCTGATGCCTTGATCTTATTACCCGCCCTTCTCTTTATCCTTTCCTCAAACACACCTCTTTACTCTTGCTCTTACCCTCTGTAACCCTTTGCGTGCTAGTGGCATTTCCACCTTCCTTGGGGTGAAATGCTTAAAATAAATAAATAAATTAATAAATATAATAAAAATCACTTAATATGAGGTCTGATCAAGAAATATTGGAACATATTGTTATGCTAACGGAGATAAAATCCGCAGAGCGAAGCCGTTTGTTACGGATTCGTATATACACGCTATTAGCATTCTCATTCTTGTTTTTTTAAATCAGCGCTTGGAAGGCAAGTGTGTAGACAGTGGTCGTCTCACTATTCCACAGAGGATCCATCGGGGATCATGGTTTGTGCAGCAGTTTTTGGTTAAGTACAACATTGCCCAGATCCAACAACCACCATATTCCCCAGATCGCGCACCTTGCGAATTTTGTTGCTTTAAAAATCGAATCCCACTTGAACAGATTTCAAGACAGGAAATCAAAGTGAATGCAACGAGATAGCTACTCCCTATCTAAAAAAAAGGAGTTCCAGGAAATGATGATGGATAAAGAGTGTGGGGCTTCAGAAGGGGACTGCTTCGTAGGAGAATACAGGCAGAATTGATATGTGTTGTAGTTTTTTTATAGCATTAGTCCCGATATTTTTGGATCAGACCTCGTATATTTATGGATAACATTGATTTTGATTATTTTTCATTACATGAAAATGAAAAGTGACTACAAACATGGGATAATATTTGCAGACTGTCATCTGTTAATCACTTAATTCTATCGAAGAGATCCTGAATTAACAGACTGACAATTTTAAATTTGCTACAAAGATTTATAACCATGAAACTTAAAATAAGACATTAATCTTCTCAAATTATTTGACGTGTATCTAGCCAATAATTTTATTCCGCCCCTCATAACTATATATACGCTTGTGAGGTGATACAATAGATAACAAAACATTAAACACTTTTGATAATTTCTAATAACTTTATCCATAATCGCTCCTGACTTGCGAATTTGATTTGACTATAATTTATACACCTTATTACACATACACAAACACACACACAAATATATATATTTATTATATATATTTCCTACGACGATGCTAACAAAAAGGCATTTGACCGAGCATAGTTCAACATCTTAGCATTTAAAGGAACATTCATGATCACACTCATTGATTAGATGGATATTATTTGAAAATACATCTATATTACATAAAAACAGAAACAAGTAAAAACTAAAAAAATCCTTGAAGCCCTTTATATAAGAGATTTAAAGACCAAAATAAATAAAGTCAACTATGAGTATAGCAACAAAGTCCTTAAATGCTTAGGAAAAAATTATATATGCATGAGCAAAAATGCAAAAGTTCCTTCCTTTATACTGGAAAATAAACCCGAAAAACACGTGAACTTTGAACTTTGAAATCCAGAACGCTGTATAAGCAGTAGAAACGACCAGGTGAAATGTTTTGAATTTACAGAAACACATATACATATTCACAGACAACTTAACACCGCTGAAGATGGTCGAAGATGAATGTACATGGGGAAAAATCTATTTGAAAGAAAATTTTGGTATTTTTCCTAATCAAATTTCGAAGGCTAACAAGAAATTAATTCGCGAACTTCGAAAGGATCACAACGAAAATTACTCGACATGATATGTCTAACTTATTTAATCAAATTGTTTTGAATATACATATATATTAATCTAACTTATTCTAAGTAAGGCAGTAAAGACATTAAAATACAAGTGGTTACTGTGTAGGAAATAATTGCACAGCAGACACATTTTTGAGGAGCGAGAACAATAGAAGTGCAATCAGGACGACATCAGGTAACGATTGACTTTGCATTTCAATCTTTGAAGATCAAAGTTGGCCGGAAGGCATGGAACCGGAAGAGAGTTCCACAAGCGAGAAAAGAAACTGTTAGCATAGAACTTGCGTTTATATCTAGTCAATTCAACTGTAAATTGATGAAACCTTGATGCCAATCTACTACTGGGCTTATATTTAAAACCTCTAGATACAATTATTATGAAATTATTTATAGAAAATTTAGAGGGAAGCAACTTGACGGCGGTGGGAAAGTGACTGACGCCGGGATGCCAGATGCGGATCAATAATATCTCCAATTCTTCTTTTTGGTATCGATTACTGTAATTTTTCTTTCTGCTTTCAAATGCAACGGTTGACAGTCATGCTTAGGGTTTATTAGAACGAGAGAAATAGTTTCGTATTACTACTTGCATCCGTGAACAACACACAGTTTTGTATTACTGCGTACACCCCTGAAGATGATCTCGAAAGAAGATTGAAAGGATTTGGGAAATGGAAAATAAAAACTATTTTCATAGTTACAGCCCATTTCTCACATCATTTAATTGCAAAACACGGAAGGTTATTCGTGAGTATGAACGGATTTTATTAAAAATGAGCAGACTTAATGTCCGTAATTTATTTACTCAGACATGCGTAACAGAGAATTGGCTGCCTAAACACACACACACGCCCCCCCACACACACATATATATATATATATATATATATATATATATATATATATATATGGTGGACTCTCCTATCCTGAGCAATAAATGAGGGTCAGCATTGGATACCTTTCGTTTTACACTTATGCATGCTAGCAGGGGCTATTGCGGAGAACATCAGGGAAAGGCATATATCATTTGTGCTTCGTTAAGTGTGATACTAGGCCAGTCTTTTTGTGGGCGACAAAGCCGCACTGACAGATGAAATTTGTTAAAGCAGGATTTTGATGGCGTCTCTGCTTCAGAGCTTGACGAAGGAGATCACACTGCTTCAGTGTACTGTCTTCAAAACTCTTTAACTTAATGAAACATATCTTACGCCACTCCTTTCTGTTTGATGATTGGGCTTCCCATGGTTTCAGATCAAATTTGAGATATTTCAAGTTGTCTTTCAATTTGACTTTGTAGCGTAAGAGTGGACGTGCAACTGAACGCTTGGAGTTTGGTAGTTGTCCATACAGCACATTCTTTGGAAGCCTATGCTTATCCATTCCATATATATCTTCTTTCATTGTCAACACATTTAAACAGACTTATTTAAATTATGAATTTTAATAACATATATCTAGCGATATACATTGAAAATTTCTGATCAAGATTTTGCTAAAGACTTGTCAGTTTATAGATTTATCATCATTCTTCTGTCGCTTTTGTTTCTTTTCAGTGTGATGTAATTCTTTCGACTGTTTTCATTTATACGGCTTTATTCCTTTTTGCTAACATTATTATCCGTTAATGTATATTCAGACAACATAAAAATACCGTACTTACCATTTCGTTCCGTCATTGTTGCAATATTGGCATCTATATTTTATTTTGCTATTTTTACTGACTTTCTTTAATAAACAGCGGAATAAAGCAGATAGAAAACTTGAAATTATTTTCGAAAAATAATGTTTCTACTGTTTATATTTCATTTTTTTCACAGTGATTTTTAATGGGGGAAATGGTATTTGATTTAATTCCGTCTTTTCAGATAGATTTCTTAAAAATGAAAGGCTTTCAATTTTCTCTTTATGCGCATGTACAGTGTGTGGCTGTTAAATAAATAAGCTGGCAAAAAGGAATCAAACAAATTTACATGAACGAAGTGCGTAGCGAATATTGGTTAATAGGCAAGCATAAAGTGAACCTGGATATTTCAATTCGCGTGCATCTTCAGTTCTTTGATACAGAATGTTTGATATTTTTCTGACAAAATCAAAATAATGATTAATGTAAACAGTACGTGACGCCAGTATGTAAGAGATGCATAGCAAATGTGTTGTATAAGAATGACTTTTTTTTTTTAGAAATTTCTTTCCAATTTTAGGGTGCGTCTTGTAAGCCGGAAAATACGTTACATATATTCGAGCCACACATCAATTTGAAGTTTCTGGCGAAGGAAATGAATACTGAATCGTTTCAGATCCTAAAGGACGTTAATTGAGAAGAATGCAGCACTTTCTACGTTTCCATTTTTCATGTATATAGCATGGTTTATATCATTGTTTATAGCATTGTTTATATATATATATATATATATATATATATATATATATATAGCATGGTTTATAGAATTGCTTCATGTAAATAGCATGGTTTATAGCATTGTTTCATGTATATGTCATGGTTTATAGCATTGTGTATAGCATGGTTTATATATATATATATATATATATATATATATATATATATATATATATATATATATGCGTGTGTGTATGTATAAAACATTACTTTATTACTGATTTGTCCCGTTTTTAATACCGAATACTCCCTCACACATTCCTTCAATATGTTTACATACATTGAAACACTCACATATACCGGATGTAACTGCAAAATTGTTCAATTGTTATATTAAGCTTTTAACCTTTGTATCTTAGAAATGATTAAATATATTTTATTGGAATTCCCCGAGGATTTTATAACCCTATTAGACTCTAATTTAAACAATAAGAATGTATTTAGCTCTAAGTTGAAAGGATGATCCCTTTTGTTGTTGTGACATGCAAATCCAATTTTCCTCTCTATACTCCCTTAATTTTAAACTTTTTCACCGTTCTCTTGATGGTTTTTGATTGGATTTGGAGATGGAAGCCAGTGTATGAATGTTGGTACCATTACTGAAGACATGAATGATCTTTTTCCGCTCACCATTGTTCAGTTGAGAAGATATAGTGGGGATGACACAAAACTATTTTAACCGGTTGTCTTTCTAGCTGAATAACTCAGGTTTTTCAGTGATTCTTACTACAAATGTTGTAAACATGGCTAAATTTCTTGTCAGAAACAAAAAACTAAATTAGTTTAGTGGATGTTTAGATATTAAATATTTTGTAGGAGTGACTATTATCTAATGCTGTTACATGTTTCGGACAATTTTGCTGTTACAGCAGGTATATATGTGAATAAAAGTTGGCGTCGAGGATTTAAAAAAATATCTAAATGAATAAAATACTGTGATGTAGATAAATGTTTTTGTTTTAGTGGCATTAAAATACAAATTCTGAGCGCCTTAGAAATATAGACAGGTACTGAAGGGCCGTAACGTTGTAACAAATATGGCGACAAAGATGAGGACAATAGTCCGAATAATGTAAATAGTGTACATAATACCTCATCACAAAAATATAGAGAATTCATAATAGTATTAAATTATGGAAAACAATTGTTGTTTTTCCGTAAAATATTACTGATTACATTTATTAGGTTGGTCCAAAAATAATGACGTAATAATGTTTTTTGACGTATAACGTCAAAAAACGACATTATTACGTCATTATTTTTGGACCAACCTAATACACAAAAGAAACATGTAAATACACAGAAACAAAAAGAAATACAGCATGTGAAAGCTCATTATAAATCCTTAGAAAAAAGAAAAATATTCCAGACAGCTTAAAGAAAGTATGCAGGATTGAATATGAATTACTTCAATGTATAATAGAAATATCTGCCTTTAAGCAAATAATGACAACTATTACGAGGATAAAAGACAAGATAAAAATATCGTATCTGTGCTAGAGCGTCTCAAAATAAATTAGTTCTGTTTCGATTGATAAGACGGAACCAAAGAGGTAAATAAAAAGGGAATGTGAAATAATAAATGAAAAATACAAGTACAAATCAAAAGAAAACGTTAAAAAATTGTTAAAGTATGAAAGCAACCTACGGCGTCAAGTGGACTCTTTCTGTAATCATCTACCAAATATGGCCGAAATGAGCTTCCCAGTTTTGCCTTTCCTAGTTGCGATGGTCCACAAGCATATCTGCGTCCTTGTGAGTTTTGAATTATTTTCCACCACATTCTCACAGACGAAACGTGTGAAGTGACTCGCTACTCTATCATTATTTTCATGGAAAAGTTTCAGACGAACTACATTCCTTAGTTCCAAAAATTCTAACCTTCAATTCAAAGCTCGGCACACTAAGCACATTGCAGCGAAACACTTTCATTCCATTTGCATTTCAGTGGTAATATGTAAACTTCACTCGAACCGCTTCTTGCCGATACTTTGTGGAAACGCCTCCCAAAAGAATGTTTTCCCAATCCTTACAATCATAGTCTGTTCTAGTGTTAATCGTTTTCTTGAACACATAAACACATAAGCTGTGCTTCTTACAACTTACCCTGTAACAGTTTAGCTCAAGTGGCGATTTGACTTTGTACAGGTGAACATTATTTTAAAAATGAAAAAAAAGAAAAAAAAAAGAACACCCACTAGTGATAAACGCCGTCTCCTAATCCAGGTCAAAAGCTATCGCGTTGAATGCTGATTTTTCATGAGTGGTTTAATTCTTTTCTCGTCGAGTGGAATTTTCTTTTTAACCTGTTCTAGTAGAAAAAAAAGTTAGTGAAATCGATAAATATTGAAGACAATTCGGTCTGAAACAATGATTTATTTAAAAAAAAAATGACATTAAACTTCATAGGTAAAATTAAATAAAAGTGAATACAATTTCAAGAGCTGAAATTTAAGCAAAAGGTTTCCATAAATAATCTGCAAAATTTTCAGAGCTTATATTCATCAATTGGCCTCATTGCTTGTTAAAATATCAAAGTTTATTCTTTGTTAATTCACTGTCTTTTGGGGTAAATGTTTAAAGAGCTCATTATTGATCCGTGAGTTTTATTAGAAATGACATCACCACAAGAGAAAACAATAAGTGTATCGTCAGAAAAATGAAATCGGACGTTCAGGTCCAACAGAATTGCATTACAACGTATGAAGAAAAAACACCATGTAAATTTACGAATCTGAGCTTGGAGCAAGATCTTTATGGAAACAAGAAGTATCTTGCAGAAAACTGAAATTGTGCATTGTTTAGATATGTTGCTTGCTCATTTGTGGAACTGATTTATTGCATGTAAATAAAACTTTATTTAGTTACCTATCTTTTTCGGTAAGCCCTATAGTATTATTTTGACATTTATACTTTTTATGAATTTTCAAAATTGAACAGATAATTTATAACCACCCTGAACATTACGACTATAAATGGCCATCTCAGGCATGTTTATTTGCCATTAGAATGTGCTCGAATATTTAGTGTAGATCACGGGCACTAAACAGAACTGTCAATTTTTCTACTCATATATATATATATATATATATATATATATATATATATATATATACATGTATATATATATTGTTGAATAAAAAAAATCTTTTAAACAAAAATCCGAAATTTTAAGCCCTTGCCCTCACATAAAAATTTAATTTCATTAAGTGTATGTGAAGCCGGTACATATATATATATATATATATATATATATATATATATATATATATATATATATATATCATAATAATAATAATAATGTTACATAAGAGTTCTCATGTTTCAAAAACAGAAGCTAAAAACCAGCTCTGTTTCACCCTCAAGTGAATTTTGGAATAACTAATCTTGAAATTTGCGGAGCTTTATAAGCATATATATTGTAATAAAGGGCGTAAGTGTGAACATATTGTATCAATATATTAGTTACGTATTAATATATATATATATATATATATATATATATATATATATATATATATATATATATATAAAATTATTCGTTCAGGTGAGTACTTAATGTAAGAATGAGTTTAATGGACAAAAATCCTACCAAAGAGATCTTTCTATTAGTTTTCATGTATGTCGGCAATGCCTGTGGTTTGTGTTTCTTA
>OZ010594.1:79215426-79242926 GCA_963932145.1 Acanthosepion lycidas | reverse complement strand
TCACGAACCTCATATACCTAAAATGATTATCTGTTCCAGCAAGAATTCCGTGTTTTCAGTATCGTGTTGCCCAGAATTGATCTGAAGAGAATGCCGAAAATCTCTAGAGAAAGTTGTTGTCTCCAGGTTATTCCTACATGAGCCCAAGTGAGCTACGCTGGAGAATTGTAATCTAAACCCAAGATCATGCACCTACAATTATCAGGAACACTATGTACAGCTATTGAGACGGCATTCCCAAAAATCACTGCAAATCCTTTCCGACCACATATGTAAGTTATATCACGATGCGTTTCTGAAATTCGTCGTGGTAAAACGATTCATATCTGATAATAAGAAAGTTTGCATGTCATTTAAGATCATGAAAGTATATATTAGCAGGTTTGTACATCTGAAGAATTTTTACAAATAAGAAACTAAGGAATAGAATATATTGTCCATCAATATAAAAAAAGATGATAATTTAAAGAATGAATAGTAGCGATTATGTCTGAATTGTTTTAGAGAAATATCACTAAAAGAGAGTTGACATTAAATTAAGAAAAAAATCAACAGAAAGAAATTATCGGCCCTAAGGGAGATAAACAATATTTATTTAAGATGTGAGATTAACTTGGTTTAATGATTTTCTTTAGTTCATCTCTGCCTTCCTGTAATAAAGATACTATAAACAGCGTGATTACTGCGTAGATTGTTTGGGAATGTTTAGCTTCAGATTTGTTTGTTTTCTCCTTTTTGCAATTACCAAGAAACGATAATGCTTCCTGTAGCATCATTACTTGGTCGTCTGATTTATTTTGGGAACATTTTTTTGTCGAATAATGATTGATTTATTTTCATTTTTTATCTTGCGTTAATCACCATTTCTCTTGTTTGAGGAAATTGCAGGAAACACTTTCTCAGCAACTATTTTTCTTTACTTTTGCTTCCTCTGTGTCCTTGCCGTGCGTTCACTTCAATAAACTGTCCATTTTCTTCTTAAAGAATTTTGGCAATATTTATATTTTATTAAAACACGCTTTAACGCTATCGATAGGGGCTGTTAAGCCTGATGTCAAATCTTTTTACATTCATAGAATTTATAATTATTAGTATGTAAAGAGAACTATATGTAATTTGCCAAACTCCAGCTGCACTTACAAATTGAAATGTTAGCTTGATTTAAACCGTAATTGTTAGAGGTCTAGTGTTAAAGATATTTTGAATAAATATTTTACAATTTGGTAAAAATCGATTCTAGTCTGGAGAGGAGGTGAAAAAATTGAAATATAATATGTGTTTAATATAATAAAGTTTTTGAAATTATGCAACGTTTTGATTTGAAATTATTATTTATATACAAAAATATGTATTAAAATAGTTTTAAACAATAAAAGTCTCACTATTTCATGCAAATATTCGTTCCATACAACGTCTTTTTATTTCTTCTTTTGTTTCGGTGTTGATATAATTTTATTTTCAGTTTTTGTCTTTTCTTCTTCTTTGCTTCTTCTTCTTCTCATTATTATTATTACTTCCTTTGATTACTGTCATTTACACATTTCCTTCCCGGTCCCGCTGTGGGACCTAAGGTTAGAAATGGCATCATGACATTTCCACTGACAAAAAAATAAAAATAAATAAAAATTACATCGATAAAGCCCTTCGTAAAGTGTGGGCTGTACTTGTCAGAACAATTTTTTGTATCTCTTTGAGACATGGACTTCCAGGAATCCCTTCAATTAGTCTTCTGGAATCTTTTCCAACCAATCCTAGGGCTCCAACTACAACAGGGATTGTTGATGTTCCCATGTGCCACATTTTTGAGATTTCTATTTCAAGGTCTTTGTATTTTGTATTTGTATTTTGACAGATTTTTGAATATCTTCAAAGATACATTGCAGTCAGCAGGGACTGCCATATCAATAAGGAGGCACATTTTTTGTTTGTGGTCTTTAATAACAATATCTGGGCAGTTGGTTTGATTGTTCTGTTAGTGTGTATTGTGTAGTCCCATAGAATTGGAACAGATCCTATCTCCGTAACAGGATCTGCGTGGTGTTCATACCAGTTTCTTTCAGTTTCCTTCTCGTAGAAGTTGCATATTTTCCAGTGCAGATATTGGCCCACTCTGTCATGCCGTGTTTTATACTCAGTGGGTGCCAATATCGTGCAACCTGATACAAGATGATCAATTGTTTTTGGATATTTATCACAGAACTTGAATTTTGAGCTAACAATATTTTAATACATATTCCTAGTTAACAAGCATTGGTCCTGTGCAGCAAGAATAAAACCTTAAGTTTCAGCTTTAAACCCTACGTAGCCACTGATGGGTACGGGTTTTGTCTACGTCAGCTTGTTTGGTACGGGCAGAGTATTGGACATGAAGCGGTTTATCTGTATCTGGTCGGTTGCATTTGTATTTGCTTTCTTTTTTTAAGTATTTTGCAGTTTCAGCTTCAGCCTGTGCATTGTGCATTACTTGTATTTCTTCATCCATTTGAAACGCCATTTTGAACTTGTTGGCTTCCTTTTTTACGGAGTAAAGACGCTTACTACTTTCATGTTCTTTGCCACATACCATCATCCAGTCTTCTGTAGTTTCCAAGTATCTTTGGAGGCCAACCGTTGTCGTTTTGTAGGACGGTTCTAGTTGAACTAAACCTCTGCCTCCTTCGGATCTGGGCAAATACAGGCGATCAACATCAGTTTTGGCATGATGCCAGCGGTAGTAAGTGAGAATCTTTCTTGTTTTGGCGTCCATTCGCTTAATTTCAGCTATGGTCCAGTTAAGGACATTAAAGCTGTATTGCACCACAGGGACAGCCAAGATGTTTATGGCTGATATTCTGTTTTTCGAGTTTATCCCGGTATTTAATGCCAGGCGTACACGCCTGTAGTACTAATTTCTTACCTCCTCCTTAATTTGCGGGTGTTGCATACTATCTCCTTCGCTAATTCCCAGGTACTTATGGGCTTCATCATGCTCCATTTCCCTATTCTTTGTGGCAAAATCTAAATCTATTGCGGGTGTTTCTGTAATTCTACCTTTCTTGAATGTTACTTTTGCACATTTATCTAATCCGAAGTCCATACCTATATCGTCACTGAAGTATTTTACAATATTGAAGAGACCCTTCAACTCATTGTCGTCTTTGGCAAAGAGTTTGAGATCATCCATGTAGAGTAGGCGATTAAATATTTTCTTATTTATTTTGTAACCATAGCTACTGTTGTTCAGTTCATGTGTAAGGGGGATTAAGGACAAACAAAACAGAAGGGGTTGGACGGTTGGACGGTTGGATATGGCAATGCCCCTGGTGTGACTAAGGTATAGTTTGGTGTTCCACATTCCCAAGCTGTGCTTAAGGAAATTTAATACCACAGGAGAGACCTTGTACATTTCCAGAGTTTTAAGGATCCAAGAATGTGGAACACTATCAAAGGCTTTTCGATAATCAATGCACGCTGCGCTAAGATTTCTACGACGTCTCCTGCAATTTTCCAGGATCATTTTATTTATCAGTAGTTGATCTTTGCAGTCATATGAACTTCTCCTGCATTCCTTCTGTTCCAGGGGAAGGATACTGTTTCTTTCGAAAAAGGAATAAGTACGCTTCGTCAGGACAGACGTGTTCAACTTATACGTTGTGGAGAGACATGTTATCGGCCTATAATTTTTCGGGTTGTCTGTTTCACTTGTTTTTGGCATGAGGTATGTAATACCTTCAATAATCCATTT
The DNA here is from genome assembly GCA_963932145.1 of Acanthosepion lycidas. Lineage (NCBI taxonomy): Eukaryota > Metazoa > Mollusca > Cephalopoda > Sepiida > Sepiidae > Acanthosepion > Acanthosepion lycidas. The sequence continues at coordinate 79,239,202 of OZ010594.1, read as the reverse complement.
CGGGATTTTATTAGGATTATTTAAAAGCGTTGATAATATTTTTGAAAGGATTTTATGGATAGATGAGAAATGATAAAGCCAGAAATTGGGCACCTTGTCATTTCCTGGGGATTTCCATTTTTGGATTTCGTTAGAGCTTGACTAACATCATCTTTGGATATATTTTCCCATTTTCGCAGAGGCGTATCCAGCATTCGGTATTCTTCACGTCGGATCTATTCTGCATTTGGGTTATATTCCTTTGGGTTGCTCCAAATATTTTCCCAAAAAGTCTGTACATGATCAATCGATGGTGGCCTTTCGACATGTATAGTTTGTTTTTTCCAATTTCCTTCTAAAGTTTTTTAAGGTTTGTTTGGAATAATTTATTTTGGCGATAGAACATACGACGTTTTTCACACCGTCTTGTTCTCTGTGCTTTTAGCTAAAGTTTCTGCTTCAGCTTTTCCGTGATTGATGGAATGTGAATTAGGGATTTAATTTTATATTTCCGCTTGATCTTTTTTCACTTGCGTGTGGAAATATTAGGGTTTCTGTTGAGTGCATCTAATATAGGAAGCTCACATCTGATTTGTTTTATATCACGTATCAGTTTTGATTTCCAAGCTGGCTCTCTATGTCTGTTAATTTTATTTATTGCCTTGACCCCAAGCTTCCGAGTCACTGCCTAGGCTGTTGCGTATATTTGATATAATAATAATAATAATAATAATAATAATAATAATAATAATAATAATTATTATTATTATTATTATTATTATTACTCCTAACTTGAAAACATTCTCTCGAGAAACAATAGTTTCTGCTTTACGCTTGTTATTTCGTATCAATGCAATATGACATTAAGAATTAAGCTGTTGAATTTCTTCTACCTACATTTCCTTATGATATATCATGAATATTTTTTTTTGCTCGAACGCAACTTATTTCGAATATATGCATCTATAACATATATAAACACAGGAACTGATGATTAACAAAATTAAGTTTTCAACAGCTTGCTATCGAAATAAAATAATGATACAGAAATGAAAGGCATTAATTGCAAGTTGTCTGTCAGTAGAAATGCTTCGAATATAGCTACAAGTAAACACGAGTTTCAGATAAAAATTTATATTTTTCAATAAAATGTAGAATTTTCAGTTTCCTAATTCAAATTAATATTCTACTCATAACGATATACACAACGATATATATATATATATATATATATATATATATATATATATATATATATATACAAGTATAAGATTGGTGTATACGTAAAAAATTCCAATAATAAAAAAGATACTATTCTTAAAAGAGTGCTCAGTACAGAGTAGAGCAAATATAATAAATTTATTCGAAAACTATAACATAAAAATTTTATAGAATCACTACAAAAATAGGCATTTTCTTCAAACATTTCTGGTGTTTTCTCAAGCGATAGAAGACACTAGAAGTGTTGAAAGAATATATATATATGTATATATATATATATATATATATATATATATATATATATATCCGTTTGACTAAACCTTTAAAAAACTAAAAATAGATATAAAGATAGTCACGTGAACTCCCCGAGAGATCGTTAGTCACGAATATATATATATATATATATATATATATATATATATATATATATATATATATATATATATGCACAAAGATTTTACACCACATAACTTATATATTGTTTTGACAATGACAGCGGCCATTCTTTTTTTCTTTAAAAGGAAACCTTTTTCGTTCAACCCTTCAGATATAGTTGTTGAACAAACACACAAAAAATACGATGAAAGTTAAAAACGTCTCCAAATGTTATCCAATGGCTAACTCACAAACCGACTGTGTCAACCGAATATTTGTTATGGGAACTTACCCATAATATCATAATGGACTATTCTATACGTAATAAATATTGCGCCTCAAGAGGAAGCTCAGTCCGAAGTCGGGCGACCGGCTGATCGGTTGAACTCTTCCTTCGGGCGTGGAGGAACCCGAAGGAGGCTACGCCGAAGGGCGGAGTCTCTTTCGAGGTGGTAGACCGACTCTGAACCCGTTTATACGGGTTCAAAGGGCATATTTTTGCCCGAGCGCACGGGCTCGGAAACCCCACGGGCTCGGAAACCCCACGTTAAACCGGCCTTGCGCCACATGATGCCCGCGTGTGTGGGGGGGGTGACTAAATACCGTTCAGTCCGAAGTCGGGCGACCGGCTGATCGGCTGATCGGTTGAACTCTCTGTCTTCGGACAGGGAGGAACCCGAACGAGGCTATATATATATATATATATATAGGCATATTTTTGGCAGAGCCCGTGGGCTTGGAGATCCCATGTTAAACCGGCCTTGTGCCACATGATACGCTCGTGGGGGGCGGTGACTAAATACTGTTCAGTCCGATGTCGTGCGACCAGCTGATTGGCTGATCGGTTGAACTCTCTGCCTTCGGGCGGGGAGGAACCCGAATGAGGCTATGCCGAAGGACGGAGTCTCTTTCGGGGAGGTAAATCAACCCTGATCCCGGTTATACGGGTTCAAAAGGCTTATTTTGGGCCGAAACCCACGAGTTCGGAGATCCCGCGTTAAACCGACCTTGTGTCACATGATGCCCTCGTGTGGGGGTGCCTAAATACTGTTCAGTCTGAACTCGGACGACCGGCTGATCGGTTGAAGGGCGGTATCTCTTTCGGGGAGGTAAGCCGACCCTGAACTCGTCTATACGGTTTAAAAGGGCATATTTTTAGCCGAGCCTACGGGCTCGGAGATCCCACGTTAAACCCGGCTTGTGCCACATGATGTCCACATGGGGGTGACTAAATACTGTTCAGTCTGAAGTCGGTTGACCGGCTGACGGGATGATCGGTTGAACTCTCTGCCTTCGGGCGGGAAGGACCCGAACGAGTCTACGCCGAAGGGCGAAGTCACTTTCGGGAAGGTAAACCGACCCTGAACCCGTTTATACGGGTTCAAAGGGCATATTTTTGGCCGCGCCCACGGTCTCGGTGATCCCACGTTAAATCGGCCTTGTGTCACATGATACCCTCGTGTGGGGTGACTAAATACTGTGCAGTCAGAAGTCTGTCAGTCAGTCAGAGCCAGTGAGTCAGTTAGTCGAGTCAGAGGCAGTCCGAAACAGAGTCGCATTCCGACAATTACTACTAAACCCGATTGTTCGTACTAACACTTTCTGCTTCTCTGTATATATTCCTGTTTGTAATATATCCGTGTTATTCCATATCCGTGTTCGAGTTCTTCTTTATTGGTTCTACCTTGGACTCTTCCCGTGGCTCAAGGAACCGGTCCATAACAATATTGTAGTTTACTTCACTCTGTCCTGTATGAGTAGGTACGTTTTGTCCAAAAAAGACAGAATTTGACCATGGCGGTTTACGTGATTTTTTAAATTTCTTTTATAAGTGTCAGTGACTGGTTCACCAAAATGTTGAAATTAGCACTGTTATTTAACATTGAGCACTTTTTTCTTACACTACAGACTATATGTATATGATCTCTCGCACGTGTATTTATCCATTTGGTGATATATATATATATATATATATATATTACGAAATGGCTAAAGTCCGACAATTTATTTATTAAAGACATTTTTATGTTTAACGTTCTTTTTATAGATACAAGTATTTAAGTAAATGCTCTGTTATTAATAAACAGTATTAAATAACATTTACCGGCCTGAATGTCTGAGATATTCTCATATGACGAATATTTTCTATTTCTATTTATAAGCAGTAAATTCGACCTTGTCTACCGAACGATACTTGGTGGCCGAATCGGTTAGGCACGTGAACGTAAATGACGGTTCCGTATAGGATGCAGGTTCGAATTCTGTCCAAGAACGAGTATTTTCTATGAAAATCTCTCGGACATTCAGGCCGGTAAATGTTATTTAATACGGTTTATTAATAACAGAGCATTTACTTAAATACGTGTATCTATAAAAAGAACGTTAAACATATATATATATATCTTGACAATGTATACGTCTATAAATACACATGTTATCTATGTGTCTAATAAGACTAATGTTCTCTAGAAATATACTTGTTGTTAGATGGTAAAATTTTATGCAATTTTCAGTTGCCTTTAATTTAATGATTGCGTTATGATTAAATTGTTTTAAATCTATTCGAGTAAAATTGTAATTTTGTGTGATATGAATATTTTTAAATTGCTCATCAGTCTAGAATATTTAATGATATTACTAAAACCAACGACTGGCTAGAATCTGCCTAACAGACTTTAACTATATATTTCTGGTGTATTACTGTCGCCACTGTTTCTTTTGTACTTGATTATTAATAAAATGGTTTCAGAAAGCATTTAAATATAATTATAGTCGTTTCGATAGAAGAAAATACTCATAAACTGAACGTTATTCAAGAAATTATGTAAACAAACATTATGATTACTTTAAAGTTTCGTTGTCAGTGCCACCAATACTATTTCTAAATTTTCACTTGGTCTGCTCACATCTCTTTATTACACATTTCGATTTGGTTTGATTTGTTTTACGGTATATCAACACCTCAATGGGTTATGTAATACCGACAAGATTTTTATTGCTGGTAATATTTCTTTTTCAAAAATGTATTGCTGGTAATTTTTTTTTGCAAAAATGTATCTCTGGTAATATTTTTTTCCAAAAATATATTGCCGGTAAATTTTTTTCCAAAAACGTATTGCTGTTATTAAAACATCTTTTTACATGTTCATAGTATTTTGACCGCAGTTGGGGTGTTAACTATTTGTCCAAAGCTGGGACCCTGGCAGGTGTTACTATCCCAGGTCAGGGTGGACCTGGTAACACCAGCAATTAAGAGTTGGTTCGACGCTCCTGAAAAACTTCTGATCAGAGGCCTTGCTATCGGACGTAATTTATTGTCTTACCCAGGACGCGGATGTAGTTTATCGTCTTACCCATGACGATTATACATTTCAATCTTCCCACTCGAAAAGAAGCGTTATTGCATTAACAGGTATATTTGAATCCCTCCTCCTTATTCAAATGTGCCTCATATTTTAGATATTGCATTATCTGCGGTTTTCCCATCCATGCTGGAAATTTTAAATTAAAGAAAGATAACCTATTTAAACATTATAAAATTTAATTCCAATATTATTATTAAAAGTTCGTTAAATTAATACATGAAACTATTCCCCAGAAATTAAAATCTCGAGTAATTCAATGCATTTATTAAAAATAAAAAAAAATTATTAAAACCTTATTTGAATCTCAAATGAACCCTTAAGCCTTCATAGGATAAATTAATTTCTTTCTGGGGCTATGAAAGAAACAACTAATTAAAATATATATTTTACGTAGATTGCAGGTAGAAAAGATGCAAATGATGGCGGCTTTGAAAAAATAACTATGTTACTTGTCCGTTAGGATTCTGATATGAACTATACGTGTTGACATTCAAAACCGATAAATATCAGCACCTTTGTATTCGTTGCCCCAAATATAAAGGCTTTAAATTGTACGTTTTGAAACATGTTAAATATTTCAATCTTATATCTGTATATGTACAGTGATAAAACAGAAATAAAAATCATTACTTTTAAAGAAGGTTTATATAACGATCTAAAGATTCCAAGTTGATTTTATATAAAATTCTTTAGCAGTTCCATTAAAAGATGTTAAATTTGAGACTTCCGTACATAAGATTTCATTAATTTCTTCTGTTATCTTTTGGAATATCTGATCAGTTCACATTTTCTGTATTTCTATACTCCATATATATTCAGTTTAAAAAGGCCAATATATTTATGTACGCATCAAACTGTAAGAATGTGTTCATAAACGCCGTCTTTGTTATTAGGTTGGTGCAAAAATAATGACGTAATAATGTCGTTTTTCGACGTTAAAAAATACGTGGAAAACGACATTATTACGTCATCATTTTTGCACCAACATAATAGAAAAGCCAAATCGTTCATATTTATATCTTCTCTAATTTATGATTAGTGGTTTAATAGTTATGACGCTTTAACTTTCACACTATTCCTTCCTTTTTTCGTCTTTCAAACGAGAAACCGTCGGTGAAATAAAGACAATAATGCCTCCAAAATAAGTACAGAATAAGTAAGCATTCTTTTCTCTATGTAAATTTTTAATTATTTTATTTCCTGAAGTATCAGTTTGAAGACTGCCTGGCGACTTCAGTATATAATATATTATTTGTTGTTTGCATAAAACTGTACCGCATTCCTTTTGCAAACATTTTATGCTCAAGAATTTAAAAAAAAACTGTGTAACTGTGTCTTTCTTTATTCATTTATAAGAGATTATTATTTACTAATAGACTTCAATAAACGAAATAGGAAGAACATAATTCACTTTGACTTTGACTAATTCTTTCACATTTAATTAAATATTGTTTGAGCAGAAGTTAATTACGGCTTGTTTGGTAACTTTGAAAAACATGAAAATAGTCGCAAGCAATAAAAACAACGGAAGTTTTCAGACAATGAATCAATTTCTAAATCGTGTAAACATTTACATTTTTTATTTAGATTATAAAAATTAACGATTCCGATTCAAATCATCTTAACTGTGAGTGAGATTTTGGTGGGAGTGTGTATGTGACTCTCTGTGTATGTGTGCGTAACTGTGTGTGTATGAGTTTCTGTGTGCGGATATCTGTGACTGTGTGATGAAATTTATATTCAACTATTATACTAGCAAGCTTCGCCCGCTCGCTATCGATATATTCACTAATTGAAATATTTGAAACAAAAAAATTAAATTAGCATAAATCGGCTTGTTATAGCTAAGGAATGTTTTACAAAAAAGATGCCAACTTGTTGAAGGCCAAGTCAAATGCAAATTTCAAACACTTTTCTGCACTATATAAGACAATATTTCTAAACAACTATTTTTGATATGGAAAGAAAAATCCTCGAATAAAGAGCAATAATGAAGGACGGTTAATTAATGAAATAAACTTATTTAAAATCAATAAGCAAATTAGTTAAACCTGAAGAGTGATTTTGTCTAGAAGTAGATAAAATATAATACAGAGATTGAGCTTTTATGGTGTAAATTACTTCAAGTAATTTATACTCTTTATTTATCATCTCTCAGTTGCGTCTCTGTCCTTGGACAGAGTGCGCTCAGGGTCTTCTCTGTCTAAGGACAGAGGGGCAACTGAGGAAAATTATACTGAGAGGTACCCAGCACTGGGAAACGGCTGCCCGATGCCGCGCCCTCCAATTGCACAAGAGCGAAGGATCGGTGCTCGCACCGAGGCCAGCGCAACCGACGGTTGTTGGGGCTGAGTGGAATTATTGACCCTGCCCGTGTGAACGTGCTCAGGTCCCCACATTAATCCGACCTTGTGTCACATCTCATCCTCGTGGGGGAATGAGTAAACACCGTGTAAATTACTTTAAAGTAGGATTTTTTTAGAATCTCAGAATTCGTAGGAGAATTGAACTCTAATTTCATCGTTATTCATATAAATTCCCTAATATAGGTGTTATTTAATTAGCTGTTATGTTTCTCTAACTCTTCAAATATTGAATGTATAACTAATTCTACTTTCTTTTTTCCACCTTTATTCTATATTAATTTTATTTATAAATTGTCCCCTGTTCTGTCACCCATGAAATCAAAATAATTGTTCGTACGGAAAACAAGGATCTACGTACATCAAATCGCCTTTAAATTAAGTGATAGAAGAATTACCGTTGAATTTCTAAAAGGTAAGCTTAAACATTAATTCAATGCTTAAATGCAGCGATCAATTTTGAGCTCTTCTGTTGTTTATTGATGTCTATCGCATCTACACATTCCTAGCTATTGTGATGATGGCCAAACCACAGATAGGGAGGCTTTTAAGCTAGCCTATAATAAAACGTGCATTGCAATTTTGGATAAAAAATGAAAATAAGAGTTACTTTCCTTGTACCAGTAAAGCAACTATAATGGCTAGTATAATATATTAATATATATTTTTAACCTCGCATAATCATGCAAACCTGAATCTGAACTCAACGAAAATCGTTTCCTGCGCCTAACGTTTCTCAGGATTTTGAATGAACTATGAATCATTGAAATCGTACCGGTGGGAGCGAAGGAGTTACTTGGACACACACACACACACACACACACACACACACACACACACACACACACACACACGCGCGTGCGCACGCACGCACACACACAAACACATGCACTGTACTTTATATATAAGAGATAGTGAAATTTTAACATCACGTTAAATATGTTGTTTGTACTATTTACACTCAGAGTATTGTCCTTATCATTGTTGTTGTTTTTATCACGTTTTGGTCGTTAGGATCGCCTTCTTCATGTGCCTCTCTATCCGGGTACCCTTCAGGTTATATCGAATGGAACATTTTATTGTTCTCTTTCCCTTGTCCGTGTCGAGCTATCTCGTCGTATTTTTTATTTTGTACCGTTCAGTTATTTATTTCTCATCATAATTCCAACGAGTCTGTACTACCTTGTCCACAGATAATATTAACACGTATTATGTGACTGACATTTTCCCTCCATACATGGTCAATCATTCTTGATTCCATTGTCTTGTCACGTATTACGACATTTTTCATGTTCCGTTCCACCAGCTTTGCTTTTATTCACTTTTGCATTTCTTTGCCTCAAATGCAAGGGTTGGTATCTTGTCATGTTAGCTATGTTATGCTTGGTTAAACAGGTTTCTTTTATGGATCGAACTCTTCTGAATATTATGCTGATGTATAGAGCGATGATCTTTTCCGATAAGCTTTTGACGCAAGGAAGACAGGTCATGGCAGTTTTCCACTCCTCTTCCTTGAACCTTCCATTTTTGCTTATGGGAAGTTGATGTAATGTTTGCAGGGTAGTTGTTATTCTGGCAGATCATTATCTGTTGTAATGTGTCTGGTTCGTCAGATAGGATTTTTACGGTGTCGTAGGCATTCAACAATCTCTTTCCTTACATTGGTGGAAATGTATTTTCTGGTGAATGTTGTGTTGCGACATTCAGATATTTTGAATCTATTCTTTGTGTGAATGTACATGCAAAAAGGCCAGGTGATTATTGTTTTCTACTTCTATTGTGAACTGGATCGAAGGTCATATTGACTTCCCATAATCCAGTAGTAATTGTACAGCTTCTTGGGGAAGCCAGAGTAGGAGCACATTATCTGCATATTTCTGTCATACCGTTGGATGTTGCGTTGTCATTGGTAAAGCCAATTCATGGAATTAGTCTATGCATATTTTTTACTATCACTGGTAACAGCGGCGAACCCATTGTCAAGCCTTTATCCTGCTGGTATATGCCACATACTTGTTGGAAGAATGATGTATGAACACAGATTACTAAGCACCAATGAGGAAAGAATTAAGATGGAAATATCTCTAGCGACGGTACAGGAAAGTGATGTTACGGCTGTGCGAAATTAACTGAAGCCTGGCCAGGTCAGGGCCGATAATATTGCAAATACTTCTTTGAATTTTATCAAGAATGTTTAAATACATAGCAGAATCAGGAGACCAGATGTGGAATCAATTTTGAAGGTATGGACGAATGGCAGACTTACAAAAAAATTAAGATAGATTCTGGTAAGGAAAATTGATTAGCACTACACGAGGAACCAACTTTCTTAGACTCAGACACAGCCTTTGAAATATATTGTTATATATGTAATTGTCTAAGTGATATATTGGCAAAAACTTCACAACTTAATAGAATTTGAACAGATTCCTTGATAGTATACATATTTTTTGAAAGCTAATTCATGAACCCATGATTAGTTGATTATCTTTTTAATCCAATGATCTCGATTTTTAAACATTTATAAGATTAATAAAATGTATTAATATAATGCATATCCTTGTAAATTCAACTCTTCGCAAGTGTGAAGTTTGATCTCTTGATCATAGGAAAATGCAAATAAAGTGAGTTTGAATTAATCTCGTGTTGTTTCGGTGCTAATTACTGAAGTACTGACAGATCATTTACATCTATTCACATTGCGTATTTATACAAGCTTAAAAGAATATTGTTATATTTCATCTTGAAATAGCCTGCCATAAATATTCAGAAAACATGTTTTCAGCCGCTTTTCATGTGGTTAGAGATCATATCAGTTGTAATTCCTATAGATCTCGAACTAGTTACAATAAATCAATGATTGATATCGCTATTAATATACTTTATTCTACTTTCACACTTGCAAGCTTATAGATACGCGATAATGATATGACACTTTTCTTTAACGTTAAAATCAACCATAAAAAGAATATTTATATAATTTGAAAATTCAGCACATCAGTGTGTTAAAAGTGTACTTGATGTACGACGGCTAAATTATGTTGCGATGTTATATGAACTGTTCTTTATTTTCCTTCAGCAACCAACAGAAGCTAACTTTGCTGAAAGAAGCAATTGAAACCTTTTAAATTACCAACGGATGATGATACTTTCATTTTGTTTATTTACAGAAAAATTAGTAAAACCGATTCTGCTGTTGTGAAATATCTGCACTACCATTATTTACGGTTTACCACCTACAATTATCTGTGCTCGAAAAAAAAATAGTGAAAACCTTTGCACTCAAATTAAACAAAGTTTTACGTATTTCTTGCAACCTACATCCGTACATGCGCGCACATACACCCCCCACACAATATCTGTCTGTATATTTGAGATGAGTTATCATGCTTATTTATATTATTTACATTATTCGGACTATTATCCTCATCTTCATTGCCATATTTACAACGTTTCGGACATTGTACGCTCCGGTCTTCCTCAGGTGATTGGAATTTCGAACTGAACCCTTTATTTCGTCCACTGGGGTAGATTGTTCTGGTTCCACGTGTGATGGCTCTTCCGGATGTCTATTTATTTTCCTCTTTCCATTATTCACAACATTTTGCACACAGATGTCCTCAGGAACACATGATCCAGGGGGATGAAGAAGTTGTTTAGATAAGGTGACTAGACCTAAAGAGCTGTGAGTTTAATACCAGGCCACAGAAGTCGTGAACCAAACTTCTTATACTACTTCTTCTTTTTATTTTTCTTCTTCTTCTTCTTCTTCTTCTTCTTCTTCTTCTTCTTCTTCTTCTTCTTCTTCTTCTTTATACTGTGCCTCTTCAAGACGTGGGCGATCATGGCTCTTCACAATTTCCAGTCCTTTGTAGTACTCAATATGTTTTGTTTTGCACTCTCCTATTCCTTGTTCTATCAACCGTTTATACAGTCTCGTTAGGTTGGTTAGCCGCTGATTTCTCTCTCTCTCTCTTACCGTCAATATATCCTATGAGTGTTACGTTTTCCAAGCTCTCTTTCCTTATTATATGCCCTAGAAATCTGATTACATGCGTAAGTATGCTTTTTGATTCAATTCCCCTTAAACCCACTTTTTACTCACATCACCTGTTTAAAAAATGTCTTTCATTGTTAACATCGGTGAATTATCTTCGAAAATCAGACGGAAATTAATTTTTATTCCTTCTTCAATTTAATATGGTTTCTTTTGTCAACTCCGCATTTCTTAAACAGGAATATTCACAGTAATCATGAGTTTATATTTTATAATATTTTCACAAGAAAATTTCAGACAGATGATTATTTCCAGATAAAATTTTGCTTCTTTCTTTCATCAAAGAAATTTTCTCTTAAAAATATTACACAAAATTAGATTCATTTATCTGTATATTTGAAAGAATTTTGTAATTTTTAAAGCTTTTATTTCTTCGATGTTGTAAATTTGTTCATATATATATTTTAATTTAAGTTATCAACAAATCTGATATAAAATCATTATGAAAATATTTCTGTTTGGTTTTAATTCTTTACGTATTATAATTCTTTGCTTATCCAAAAATTCAGTTTTATCTACCGTCAACTGTTTTCCTCTTATCATTCTACGAAGAAAAATAAATTTGAATATTCTTATTTTATTTAATTATTTCAAAACATAATTCTTTTTAACTGCTAATTTAACATGCTCACCAATTTTATCATCTCTTCCCATGAAAAAAAATTCTATCTTATTATTTTAAAATCATTTAATTCAATTACATTCATCATGGTATTACAATATTTAGATATTGGAACAAAACTCTCAAAGGGAATTTACAATTGTAGACAAAATGTTTTTACAGCAATAATTTCGATATTTTTAATTACTTTATTTTTCATTCATCTTTGTTTTTAAGTGTATGTCTCTCGCCATAAAGGCCTGCGCATTACATTGTTAATTTGGCATAAATACATATAGAAAGGATTTCTTTTCAAAATAATTTAACGTTATAATAAAATTTTGATTTAAATAATGCTACTCTGAGTAAGAGAAAACAATTTATTAAAACTAAAATGTTTACAAAATTCTAAATGTTTTAAAAATGTGCATTCAGGTTCTTACAACGTTTCCCCATACAGGGCAGATCTTCTATTATCACAACGAGGGGTATTTAATAACAAAAATCACAGAAACATAAAAAAAGAAGAAAATGAAAGCGTCTAGATTATATACCCCAAAACATATATTAAAACAAAGATTATTTTAAATTTTTAAATTCTCAGCCTATTCATTTCTACGCATGCGCACTTGCATCAACGTAAACATAAATTACGTTCAATACAGAACTAAAAGACAAAACGGGTCACACGAAAACCTTTTTTAATTTGTCATGTGTCTTTCCCTAAAATCATTCTTCATATATAAAATTCTGTGTCTATATTTCTGAGATGAGGTATTATGTACACTATCTACATTTTTTCGGAAAAATTGACCTCATCTTTGTCATGTTCATCATAAATTTTCGGCCGTTGTACGCTCCGGCTTTCTTCAGGTGGTTGGAATATCGAATTCACTCCTTTATTTCGCTCACTGGGGTAGGCTGTTCTAGTTCCACGTACCATGTCTAATGGATTTCAGTTATCTCCTGTTAATTCCTCCTCTAGGAGTTCTGAACTCACACTCTTTTGTGTCCTGTCACTGGATCAAACTAACGCCTTTATCCACTGTGCCATGTGTCCTCAAGGAGCGTATAATGGCTGAAACGTTGTGATAAACATGACGACAAGGATGAGGACAATAGTCCGAATAATGTAAACAGTGTATATAAAATTCTAAGAATAATTATCACATATATAATGTACAAAAATAAAAAATAAATCCAGATGCATCGCTCTAGTAACCACTTTCAACACCACTCTTCCTCAACTAAGTCAGATAATCAAAATTCGCTGAGAAATATTACATCTCAAACAGATCTAAATCTAGCATATCGCAGACCTAAGAACCTTAATGAAATTATAGATAGTAAGCGAATTTCAGATGATAAACTAATCCGTAATAAACCAAAAATAAAAACAACAGGATTTTCCCAACCATGTAATAACAAAAGGAGCATTTGCACACCAATTCGTTCACTAGCTCAATCACTAAATCTAATTTCAAAATGTATCACATCTCTAACTGTAGAAGTCATAACATAATTTATCTATTAGTATGAACACTATGCCAGAAACAATATGTGGAAAAATCTGAATGGCCCTTTCACTACAGAATTAATTATCGGAATCGGATCAAGTCGGCTCCCCACGAAAGATTATTACCGACAGAACAACATTTCCGCCTAGAAAAAACATGATTTTAAAAGCCATGCCAAATTCACTATAAATGAAAAAATAGAAAAGGAAAGATAACATTAGAAAAATTTTAGAGGAACATGAAGAGAGGTAGGTTGCGTTGAAATCTCTTATGCACACAGTCATACTAATATATGCACTTACACTTATCATACACACATAATTAAAAGGAACTAACTAATGCTAACTACAGATAAAGTTCATTTTCTTCAGAAGCTCATACATTCCTGTAGTTCACTGCTAATAAGCAGGATTTTTTTTCGAAAACTAGTCGAGGAATTTAACTGAAATGATAAAACAAAAAATATTAATATACAGACCAGTACGTCTGAAAATTTAATTTTTTTAATATTTCTATAGTTCAAAACACACACACACACACACACACACACACACACACACACATATATATATATATATATATATATATATATATATATATATATATATATATATAATAAAATAAAATAATTAAATTTTCATTTATCAATCAATTTAATAATTTTGTACTTCCTTCTTTGTCTAGTGTCTAGATTAATGAACCTAGCACTCGGTGCTGAGAAGAGGTTAATAGAGTTCAATATTTTCGTCTAAGATCCGGTCAGAATTCCTTTCCTGTTTATTGGGTAGGAGGAGGTTTATCCCTTTTTTCTTGTTTCCAGTTCTTACTTCTATGTTCTTAATGATTTAATTGTCTTAACATTTTGGTGATATGGCTTATTGACGATTTGATAGGTTCCTGATTTGATAGTTTCTTGATTACTGTAACACAACTGGGAGTAAAGGACCCTAAAGTCTTTGTTGACGATAAGATACGGCTTTGCATTAGACGCCCAATATTGGGGTATTTTCAGTGGCATTTTGCGCATAGAATACGTATCCCTGTATGTGTTTTCGGTGGGCAACACTAAGACCACATTATATTTGAGGATTAGCCACTTTCAATACAGCTGGTATTTTTTGCCATAGATGAAGGACAGTGATAATAATTTTGCCATTTTCTCCTTAAAACTAAATATTTTTTTTATAAGAGTTACAATTAAAATAAATACGAGTAAACCATTAACAAACATTTACTCCACTCAAACTTTCATCCTCCAATATTCATAATATTTGTACAAATTTTTGTCTTGTAGAAACTTTCATCCGGAAAAATTCTTCATATGACTTAGCACTTTACGAAACTAATTTAAATTTTTCTATCACAGCAATCAAATATCTGTTTCAGGCTATCTTCTAATTTTTCGAAAAAATTCTAGGATACACACGAATCACCTTGGTGCTTACATGCATGAAAATCTTCCAATGGTACCTTCCACCTTGTCGAAAAATTCTAGGATACATATGGATCACCTTGGTGCTTACATCCATGAAAAAAGCTTCAAAGATTCCTTCCACCTTGTCAAGAAATTCTAGGATACATATGCATCACTTTGGTGATTACATGCATGAAAATCTTCTAATGGTATCTTCCACCTTGTAGAAAAAATTCTAGGATACATATGTATCACCTTGGTGCTTACATCCATGAAAATCTTCTAATGGTATCTTCTACGTTCTCGAAAAAAATTATTGGATACATATGCACCACCTTGGTGTTTACATCCGTGAAAATCTTCCAATGGTAAGGGAATTTATTCTTGTGACTCTGGATGGTCCTTTCATGTCCTTTCAACTTTCTGTATTGCACACTATTACCTGTCTATTTTTCTTTTATCGCTTTCCTTCTTCTCAGGCCTGTCATATTGTCAGAGTTCTTGTATTGCAAAGGGAAATATTTATTGCAGATTACATCCACAACGAATAGGACACATCGCAAATTCAAACTCGAATATCAGAGGCAGAAAGAAATGTCGAAATCCTGATTTTTAGGTACTATGTCAAAATTACAGTGCACATAACCAGTCAGAAAAATGACTCACTCACCGACGAACGAAGTAGCCAAATACACGGATTTTGTCTCTGTCCTCCGGTAACACCATCTGCTTTTATCGACCGAGAATTTTTTTTAATTCGTCGAGAACTGGGAGACGACGCACAATATTAGCATATCAAAATACTTTTATGGCGACTCCTGCGACTGACTTGATTCTAGTTTGAATATATCGTCTTCTGCATATCATGCAGAATACGTGCCCCTTTTTTTTCGGCAAGTAACTTTCTTTTTCGCTACACTTTCCGTCGTAGGATACGCGTGACACGCTGTCGCTTGGTTTGACGAGGTAATTCACCGTTTCCTTTGCTACACATACATTAGGGAAAATATATGCCATTGTATAAATAGGTCACTCTTCACATTCACCTGCGAACATTTTTGTCTTTCGTGATTGCGATACTCAATTAATTATTCTATTGTTACTGATATTGCCGGTATTGAGACTTTCAATTTATCCCTTACTCAATCAAATAGAGGACTGCCATACACTTTCCCCTAATAATTCTTATTAACTAACTTCTTTATTGGAATTGTTTCTTACCTCTCCCCCTAGCCCCTGCCGAGCATCGAAACACTGTGCTCTGGACAATATAGATCACGCAATCAATTTACATTATTCGTCCTCATCTTTGTCGCCATATTTATTACAAGGTTTCGGACTTAGTACGCTCCAGTCTTATTCAGATGGTTGGAATGTCGAATTGAAACCTTTATTTCGCTCACCGGGGTAGACTGCTCTAGATCCACGTGCCATGTTTCATGGATGTCAGTCATCAGTTATCTCCTTTTAATTCCCCTCCCCATGTTCTCCACTGCCTTAACCGGGTATTGAAATCACACTCTTTGGGTCCTGTCACTGGATCAAACTAACGCCTTTATCCACTGTGCTATGTGTTCTTGAGGATAAAGACATTAGTTAGATCCAGTGACAGGACCCAAAGTGTGTGAGTTCAATACCAGGTTAAGGCAGTGGAGAACTTGGAGATGAGAATTAAAAGGAGATAACTGATAACTGTTACAGTTTTCTGTGTATATTATGTAACTAGTGAGTTAGTCCAAATGCCTTGACTCACTTTATAGTCCACCAATAGGAGGTTAACCAATGAGAAGACGTGGAACATACAACCCGTCGTGTATAAAGGCGGCCATTTTTGTTTACCCTACCCGAATGACCAGTTCCAACTTGTCAGGCGAACATGAACAGAAGGAAGTACAACGCTCTGCTACTTTGCTGCGATACCCACTGCTAACCTGAACTACGCTTTCCTACTGTCTCCGAAATATTCACTGCTAACCACTGGATTCTATACTCGAAGACGACCGTCATCTGAACAACAATAACTGACATCCATTATACATGGCACGTGGTACTAGAACGGTCTACTCCAGTGAGCGAAATAAAGGGTTCAGTTCGACATTACAACCACCTGAAGAAGGCCTGAGCGTACAAAGGCCGAAACTTTGTAATAAATTTGGCGACAAAGATGAGGACAATAGTCAGAATAATGTAAATAATGTGCATAATAACTCATCCCAGAAATATAGAGAAATACAGATCACGTAATATATTTTGGTATTTCATTTATGTCATCTATTAATCAGGAACCCCCTTCTCACAAGACTCCTGTCTATTGGGATTCATTTCATGAGTTCTCTATGAGATGAGACTTGGATAGATATTTTTAACGTTCGTATTGAGAATTGTGCCACTGAGGTTTCTACTTATGTTAACGCCAGTATGGATGTTTTTTATCTTCTCGAAAATAACAGGTGAAACCACATTTGTCACCTTGGTTCACACCTGCCTGTTCAGTTGCTATAACCCAGCAGAATCATTTTTTCCGACTGTACCAGCGTGATCCGATTACAACCATCTCTATGTCCGCTCGTTTTAATTTTAAAGGTGTGCGCAAAGAGACTAAGTCTCTGCTTTCTGACAAATTGACGCAACTTATAGCCTCTAACAAGTCTGGTTCTCCTGAATACTAATGACACTGTAATACTACAAGGTAACCAAAAAAGTTCTGTCCGTTTTTTGATTAGACATTGAATGAAGTTGAAATATATACGAAATGCGTGTAGCAATTGTTTTCAAATACGGACAGCCGGAAGTAGGAACATCAGACGTTATAAAAAACACGCGCACCGTGCCCGGCCATCATTTATATACCGGATAGCTGTGAGAAGGATGGAATTGTCTAGAGATCTCGTTCGGGGCTGTTTGCTTTACGACTTCAAAGAGGGCTTATCAGTAGCTGCATCAAATCGCTGCATCTGTCAAGCGTTTGGAGATAGTGCTGTGGATGGACGTACTGCAAGGTGGTTTCGAAAATTCAAGTCAGGAGATTTGTCTCTCCATGATAAGCCTCGCAGTCGACGACCACAGGTCTTGAATGACGGAGTCCTGAAGACGGCCATTGAAGAGGACAGTAGTCTAACGTGTGGTGAACTTGCAAGACTGTTCAACGTTTCCGATGAAACAGTTAGACTTCACCTGCACCACCTAGGTAAGACGTACAAACTGAGCAAGTGGCTTCCGAAAACGCTGTTGGAGGTCCACAAGTGACAACGAGTGGCAGCCAGCGTATCGCTGCTTTCTCGCCACCGTACCGCATCCTTATTCAATCGAGTGCTTACCATTGATGAAAAGTGGGTTCTGTACGAAACTCCCAAGCGTTCCAGACATTGGTTGTCTCCTCAGGATGCTGTCCCTTACACCGCAAGACCGCCTATGCACCCACGCAAGATTATGCTTTGTGTCTGGTGGACAGGTCGTCAAATGGTTCATTATGATCTGCTACCAACGGGACAAACGGTCACTGGAGACCTATACTCGCAGCAATTGAAACGTGTGCAACAGGCATTGCGCCAGAAGGAGCCAGCACTGGGGAATTGCAAAGGTGTGCTTTTCCTCCATGACAACGCCAGGCCGCATGTCACGCGCGTGGTCAGGGATACTATACAGCAACTTGGGTGGGAGACCTTGTGCCATCCACCTTATTCATCTGACCTTGCGCCATCCGATTACCAACTCTTCCACTCATTGGATAATCATCTTCGTTGGAAATCCTTCACCAATGAAGCAGACTTGCGCAAAGCCCTCACGGACTTCTTTGCGTCAACCCCCCACCCGAGTTCTACCGCAAGGGCATTGAACAGCTGGAGACACGTTGGCAGGAGGTGCTGGATGCCGATGGTGATTACTACGAAGACTAAATATAAGTTACACATACTGTGAAGCGTTTACTTTTTTTCCTTTAAAAACGGACATAACTTTTTGGGTTACCTAGTATGTTAAATAAGAGCATGTCTTCTTCACTCAATTTTAGGTGTTCATAACTTTTGCTGATAAAGCAGTACGATTTACTCGTAAATTATTTTAGATTTCTACTCTTGACACATCTGAAGTACCTTTGTCTGACTTTCCCCTTAGAATTCACTCTCTGTTGTGTGATATGAATATACTTTTGTCCATAAATTCTTATTAAATTAGAATCCCTTAAAAACCGGACTAAGAAGGCCTTCCGGATATGAGGAATTGGTTAAAAAGTCCGGATATGATGGGTTATGTTGAGTAAAATAAAGGAACTGAAATATTTAATGTTTTATAGTAAACAAAATAAGCTAATGGTGAGTGAAATATAACGGAAATGAGTTTAAGGAAGAATAAATACATTATGTAATGTTAATATAAATTCATTATATTAAGTATACAACATATGCAAAACAAATAATGTAACCAGAATTTTTTAATCGCTGATGTATATTGATTCTTTCTCTTCTAATGTCATTCTCAAGTTTTTCCTCATTTTGTTTTTTATTCTTGAAATTTCTTAAACCAACGACACTTTTTTAATTCTGCGTACGTTATAATAATCGTCAGAGCTGAATGCTGGCTTTCTTTCCATAAAACTGACAACCTTTTCAATAGTTTTCTCAATTTCAGTCCGGGTTTCATCACAATCATTTTTTTTTTATTTCCTTGTTCATACTGACAGTGTAAAACGCTGGAGAAGAGTTTTTTTTGAAGATTTGTATTATAGAATGAATGTAATTGCAGGACTAGTTTGTCGACAATGTCACATCATTTGATAGGTGAAATGGCAAGATGTAATAATAACTTCTATGCTAAAAGTTTCATCTAGCGCACTTCTCTCTTGCGGAACTTTCTTCGCGCTTCTTGATTTTCAGTCAATTTGATGGTCTACAAAAATTAAATACAATGTCAATCGTCATCTTCTGTCTTAATTCCTGTTCATTTATTGTTCTTTCTTCAGTGGATCCAACTAACGCTTTTATCCACTCGACACATGACCCAGCGTTGGTTGGATCCAGTGACTTGAACGAGTTGGGATTCATTACCTGGCTACAACATTGGGAAAAAAAATTGGAGTGTTGTGCTAAAGAGAGATCACTGAGACACCTGGAAGAGGCAGGGCACGTGGAACAAGAACAATCTACCGCTGATGTACGAAATAATGGGCTCGGTTCGAAATTCCAACCACCTGAAGAATGCTGGAGCGTACAATGACCAAAACGTCGTGAATATGCCATCAAAACTGAGGGCAACAGTATATATGCATAGCTCTCACATTTACATTTGTCGTATGACTTTGTTTTTATAACCCAAAAATAAATGTAATATAACGTTTATAGTAATAGGAAAATAATATCAGATTACAGGCACAACAGTATTATTCGAAAGTGGAGGAAATAAAAATGCTGCACTAATCTAAACAAAGAAATGGCAGTATATTGATAGTGATTTTGCTCTTGATACCAAATGGAAACACTTATCGTCATATGCAATAATAAATCCGGCATCGCTGACAGAACTAAACTGGTCGTGAGCCTCGATAAGGACTTCCAATCTGTGGTTGACTGTGGCAGTAAATGGCTTGTAAACGCTAATGCCTCTAAAATGAAACTGCTCACATTTACTCACCATAGAGAACCCTCCATGCTTCCCATCAGGATGGCTGATGTTCACCTCCACGAGAGCGCCTCTCTGCGCCTTCTTGGTCTCACGCTGTCCACTGACCTGAAGTGGAAAAACTACATTGAATCCATAGCTTCATCTACCGCAAGGAATGTCGGTTCTCAGTGTCTGTGTTTGAGGGGTTTTCTCGCCTGATTACATCCTTCAAATCTACAAATCTACGATTCGCCCTTGCATGGAATACTGCTGCCATATTTGGTCTTGTGCTCCCGCGGTTCATCACGAGGTCCTCGACAAAATCCAGAGACGGATATGCGACAGGATGAATCCTGATCTGACAGTTAATTTTTCACAGACGTGCTGTAGCATACATCTGTCTTTCCTACAAGTATTTTCATGGCATCTGCTCCGACAAGCTACTTTCGCTGGTTCCCAAGCTTCATGAATTTAAGCCTTCTACTCCGTCTCGGTTTCACCCTATCACCATGGAAACAGTTACATGTAACCGCCTCATCTCGATCAACAGTTTCTTATTTCACTCTTCTGGACAGTGGAACTCCTTTCCCCTTAGTTGCTTCCCTGATAGCTATAATCTTTAAATATTCAAATGTAATGTCAATAGACATCTTCTGATGCCTTTATCCTTATTCCCGTCCTTCTCTATATCCTTTTCTTCAAACACTCTTTTTACTCTTGATCTCACTATCTGTAACCCCTTTCGTGCTAGTGGCACACCCGCCTTGCTTGGGATGAAATGCTTAATGAAATATGAACTAATTTTCATTTTATCAAATATGAGTGAAATCAAAAGGAAACTAGCAGTACCTTTCAACTTAATGAAATTTATTCAGAAAAAGCGTTCCAACCATGTTGTACATATTCTATGATGTATTTTCGACTTGCGTCGTTCAGTCTATTCATCGCTGTTAGTCAAATACATGGTGAATATTTTAACTGATAACAATCTGTTTAAAACCCGATGTATGTTGAATGTATTGTGCCTTGAAAATAAAGTATTCATTTCCTTTTTTTCATTTTTTACATTCAACCAATTTTCTTGGAATTCTTCGTCAGGCCTGAAACCTAAGCTGTGTTCAATGATTAACTACCAATAAAAATCACTAAATCTGTATTCAATCATCGATTTCTGTTTTGTCTTTTGTGCTTAATACCATCGAACTGATGTCCCATCTATTGGTAATTGCTGCTATTATTCTAAAAGGTCGAGTGATCTTATCAGAGTAATTGAGAACACTTACAACCATAAAAAGAAAACTCTGAGTGATGTGCACGATAGAAACATATACTGATCAATATTATTGCGACTACAGTTTAAACACTATTACTGCCAAAGCACTGAAAAGATTTATCAATGTCCAGAATTTATATGTAATCAATAAAGTCAGTCTCACTATAGTTCAGAATTTAACTGATATCTGTTGATAATTTATACAGTTTGCGAATTGATGGATCTTCCTCAGCAAAAGAATTTGATTTGATTAGAATATCTGAAAGTTTGTACGTCTCTACGAGAGTTCCATTGTTAATATTTACGTTCTACTTGCATTGTGGTGTACACTGCTTGAGTGACGTGATTTAGTAAACATTGTTTTAAATGGTACAGGCTAAAACATTTCGAAATTGTCTCAAAACCTGTATATAAAAACAGTGATAGCCTCAAAAAACAACTTTCTACATTTGGTCACATTATTTCACAGTAATGTAGAACTATTCAAATCAAAATAGATTAACAAAGAATCAAATCTCATCTGAATCTTATTCGTGAGCGAGTTTTGAAATGTTTCCTTTAACAGAAAGAAATTTCAAGAACAGGTCAATTCTTCATCTATTTGAATTAGAAAAGTAGATTTGTTTTTATTATATTATACAGTGAAATGTATATTTATAGAAAGTAACATCATTCTATAGATTTGTTATATAGGAATTAATTGTCGCTGCCGAGACTTGGGTTTGAACATAGATCGCCGAGTGAGCAAAAACAGGCGATCCTATTATTAAATTAAGTGGACCACGTGACCATAGATAAACGCATAGATGTAGACAGTAGATGAAAACTAACGATCGTCATTCTAGTCTATCCTCTATTACTATTCAGATCGCTACTTCTAGTATATCCTCTATCAATATTCAGAGGCTATTCTCTACTCTATCCACTATACTATTTTTTTATTCGGATCACTATAGAGATTACTATTCTAGCGAGTATTATCGAGTAAGTACTATTAGTCCGAGTGTTATTCGAAGGCGTCTGACACCAGTATTGTTCAACGGCGTTACTATAGTTGTATCTGCGATTACAACCTCTCTACTACAACGAGCAATACGGAAGTGACAACGATTATGCGTTGGCATCACAAAAGTAAGATCCGGGTGTTTTTTGACATAAAAAAATATTATGTGCCTACAGCTCTAATGCAATTATATATATATATATATATATATATATATATATATATATGTGTGTGTGTGTGTGTGTGTGTGTGTGTGTGTGTGGTTATTCGATCCAACAGTATGGAGAAAAGGGCAATTTCAAAAAGTAGCCGCAGCTGTTATTAACGCACCGCTCTTCATTAATGTATTGAACACTCTGGCTGCTGGCGTTTGTACACATCCGTATATAATACGTTAGAATTTCCCTTTCTCTACCGTGCACCAATAGCTTAAATATAGTTTCTATGACTGAAGCCAAATCGGTAGCTTTTCGATCCTGTCTTGAAGTAGTCGGATGTCTAGCCGCACTGATACAACGAAACAGGTATATATCTAGATGACTATATATATATATATATATATATATATATATATATATATATATATATATATATATATATATATATATATATAACCGAATAGGTAAATATACGTTGGTATACGAGCGAGCAATCTTATACAAATACATGTAAATATGATATAATGTAAGAAAAAACAGTGCTCAATGTAAAGTAACACCGCTATTGAATATATAAATAAATATACATATTATCTTACGTAGAAAATACGACTCGGATATTCATGTTCATTACAATCTTCAAGTACTCATAATGCTAATATACATATATTTATTAATAGATACTTTATTACCATTGAGCAATGAATTTTAGCACAAACATACTAAATAAAATTTACCTTTCGCAAATTCATATATGCATGTTATCATACGCATGCATGGTTGCTTGTACCTGTAAATATACGTTGTCACGAGAAAAACGAATGCCTCAGGACCAGATCGAAACCCAACCGATCT
>OZ010594.1:79027926-79210426 GCA_963932145.1 Acanthosepion lycidas | reverse complement strand
TATATATATATATATATATATATATATATATATATATATATATATATATATATATATATATATATATATATATATATGGGTGTTTGAATTTTATATTACCCATACAAGTGGTGTAATATTTTGATTTGATTTATAGATAGATAAACAGATGTATCTTTTATATCGGAGAATATACTTAGACACTAGCAGTTTTAAATAGATAAATACAAGAAGTGTGATTTTCACCTAGTGTAATAATCAGCAAACATGTTTCGCTAGGCAACTCTTTGGGTTAACTCACTGGATTCAACCAGAGCTTTTATCCATTGGGCGTGTGTTGTTTGGATTTGGATCCAATGACTGCACCCAAAGAATTGTGAGTTCGGTACATGGCTAGGAAGATAACTGAGAAATCTGGAAAAGGCATGGTACGTGGAACTAGAACAATGTACCTTGGTGGACAAAATAAAGGGTTCACTTCGACATATTAGTCGTCTGAAGAAGGCCGGAGCGTACAATGTCGTGTATATGGCAATAAAAAAACGAGGACCGCTGTCTGAACTATGTAAATAATGTGAACAATTATAATGCATCATCTCAGAATTATGAGAATTAATCATAACTCCTCATTCCAGAAATTCAGATGGAAGTTAATTTCTATTTCTGCCTTGTAAAAGAATCACATATTTAAACTTCAATTCGTTATGCCTCATTACAAAAAGACCCTGACATACTTATTGAGCTTACCAGAATTATTCTGCCGAAACGGCCATTTGTAGCTTGTCTCAGATAATATAGACTCCATTTTGTATCAAATATTTTTAGGTAAATTAACCGGTAATGTAATTGATCAATCATTATATATATATATATATATATATATATATATATATATATATATCAGGAAAGTGCACATGGCTTTTAAGATAACACAGAAAAACTAAATCATGCACATTGAAATTCAAGTCTCTGATTATAAATACAGACAATGTATACACGTGTCAGCAGGTGTGATAGAAGCTGTAGGTCTGTTTGCAGATGAGCATTGAGTTGCTTTACGGCTAAACAGATAAGTTCAACGTTAAATGAATGCAGTAATCGCAACATTTCACAGTCTTCTCCCTTGTGGTGCTTACACTGGTGTCTTCCCTACTTGAATTGATATCAAATTTGTCTAACGAGAACTTGCTATCTCGGAATAATCTTGTCCTTGCTCAAGATTCATTAAATGAAAACAGAATTCGATAAATAAGAAAAGAGAGAGAGAGAGAGAGAGAGAGAGAGAGAGGGAGAGAGGGAGAGATACAGACAGACAGACAGAGAGAGTGAGTAAAGGTAAAAAATCCGTTGGTATATAGTCAAAATGGATCCTCTTAATATAAAATATTAAAACTGATTTACCAAAAGACCTCAATGCATTTGTTATTAGAAAGTAAACATTAATAGCAAGGAAATGCCAATTCACCTTATATGGGAAATAAGCTTATTTCGACAGACGAAATTATAATTCGTCATGTTTTCAAACCCGCTATCGACCGAGTTTGTATCGGAAAGAGAAATTTAACTGAAATACAAATTTCCCGTGATTTCTCTTTGAGTTTAAAAGCAGTAATTCGACGTTGCTAATAAGACGCTTCCTCTGTAACTAAATGGTATAGCACATAAGGCTATATGACGTGTCAGCGTAGAATACAGGTTCGAGACCCTGTAGAACGACAACTATTTTCTATGAAATTTGTCGGACATTTAGGCCGGTAAATATTGTTAAAACACTTTATTATAAACACAATTTACTTAAATATTTGTATCCATAAATATAACGTATAAAGAATAAATATATTAAAACAATTGACTTAGTCAATTTTATTTTTACATACATACATACATACATACATACATACATACATACACACACACACACACACACACACACACATATATATATATATATATATATATATATATATATATATATGTTGCATTTCAGAAGAAAGTATCTATCCGAACTATGTTTTAATTCGACTGACATAGTCTGTATAATTTTTCGTTGTGTTTTTCCAATTTTTGAATAGAATATTGTACAGCGTGTCATCATTGTAGATAAACTGTTTGAAGATCATTTGTTCTATTTTCTCAATTACTTTCATCACACCAAGTCAAAAAGTGGATGTTTTCAGTGTGGTAAACAACATCCTGGCATTTATTAAAGATCTGTATTCGGAAACAGTCCAATGATTTTTCATCTGTAAAAACGGAAAAAAAAAACATCACTCGAATATTTGTACGTGTTGATTCGTACACATATTAAATATCTTCTACGAATATTATATAATTTACGCACTCTTCAAGATAGCTTTCCTCTGTGGAAACGCATTTTATTTAGTAAAACATACGTTTTTTTAAGCATATCAACTAAATCAAGGCGGGGGTGCCACTAGCACACAAATGGTTGCAGAGAATGAGAGCAAAAGATAAAGAGGGGTGTTTGTGAAACGGATAAAGAGATGGACGGGGATCAATATTATATATATATATATATATATATATATATATATATATATATATATATATTCGTTCTCTGCCCTGAGTGCAGGAATAATCTTTGCATGTTTTCCAAAATGTTATCCAGTAAATATGTTAAAACATAAATGAATGCACAATTAAAGATAGTGTTTTAGTTTTGAAAAGAGAATGTCTTCATACAGCACATTTGTTTATAAACAAATGTACTGATAGCGAGTTAACGTACAGTTCGTATCTAAACATTCGGTTCAAGTCTTATTGCAAACAAACTAAAATAAAACCTAAAGTAGAATGTATTTTCATTACGATTGTTTTTTCTGAAAAATAACAAATACATAGTTGCCAACGAACAATCTCGTGTAACAGTAAGAATCTCAATAATATACGATAAAATGCGAAATTGCTTCCCTTAATTTTCGTATTTTGTTTTCCTGCATTTTCTGAAGCGATTTGATTCGTATATGTTTTAAAATGTGTGGTAATATTGAAATTTTGTACTAGAAAACGAAATTGTTTTACTCTGAAACTGTTCTTTTTTATTTTGGCTGAGAAGAATAT
Organism: Acanthosepion lycidas; assembly: GCA_963932145.1. NCBI lineage: Eukaryota > Metazoa > Mollusca > Cephalopoda > Sepiida > Sepiidae > Acanthosepion > Acanthosepion lycidas. Next base: position 79,207,366 of record OZ010594.1, on the reverse strand, counting down.
TTCTATTCGATTTGTATATTTCTCATAAACAGTTGTTATATGGATTCATCTGTGATTCTGATCCGTGCAAACATTACTGAATCTGATGTTTCGCTGAACATATGTCGACATAATAAATGCGAATGTCAGTGTATCACTATGTTACACTGTTTCAATTAAAGGAGACAACTCTATCTTTCAATACCTCTTTCATTTCTTCTATATAATAAATGCGACGTTAGTGTGTCCTTGTGCCACACTTTTCTATTAAATCGACACAACTATTTAACGTTCAATATCTAATCTTCTATATGATAAACGGGAATGCCTGTGTGTCATTGTCACATTTTTTCAATTAATCTTACACTAATCTCTAACTTTCAATACCTCATTTTCTTCTATATAATTAATGCAAAATGTCAGTGTGTCACACTGTCACACTTTTTCGACTTTATTCCTTGAGGCTATAGCTCAACATAGTATATAATTTTGGGATCAGGCCGACTTCTTGAGCAAATTAAAAACATTCCACAGAAGATCCGGGCGCGCAATGCTGAAATTTTGAATTTCCAAATTTTCATTAATGCGATTGTTTACGGCGATCTATTTTCGTGATTTTTTGCAACGGATTTTTTGAACCATAACTTTTTAAAATAAATTTGTGAATAATCGAAATTAATTGCGAATTGCAGCGAAAGTCACCCATGAAATAAAAATAATGGTTTGTACGGAAACTAAAGACCTACGTACATCAAATTGTCTACAAATTAAGTGGCGACATAAGAAGTATCGTTGAACATTTAAAAGTTAAGCTTAAATATGATTGCAATACTTAAATGCAACGACCAACTTTGAGTTCTTCTGTAGTTTATTGTTGCCTATCGCATCTACTCTTCCCTACCTATTGTTATGAAAGGCTGATCAAAAGCCCTTTGCAGGAGCTAGCTTAAATGTCACCCGATAGGGCCGCTTTTAAGCTAGTAATATATAAAATAAATCAAAGCAATATGTCATCTACACTGCGTCGTTCACTTAAATCCACACCAGCATGTGACGAAATTCCGTCAAGTATGATAGAGTTAAGAAAATCTTCATGGGAACTTTTTATGTGCATATTCTAAAAATAGCTAATCTTAGCTTCTTTGAGTGTACTGGAAATAAAAAGGATATCCAAAATGTTTGATTGGTTGAAGATTTAACAATACAGTCTAGTGATATATGTATATTTCATTAAAATTGTTGTCCTTTGCAGATTAATTATTATACTGAAAATCTTACTTATTATAAAACGCAGATTTTGTGTGTGTGTGTGTGTGTGTGTGTGTGTGTCTGTACGTTTATATATTGGATCGGATTTCTTGCATTTTTCAACCGATTTCAACAAAACTTCAAAAATGGGAAAAACACAATTGTTTTTGGACGAAATGAATTTGAAAACACGATTAAGAGGCATCACTGTCGCTAGAATAAAAGGGGGACAACTCATATTCAGTTATACTTATTATAAAACCCAGGTTGTTTTTGTGTGTGCGTGTGTGTGTTCGTTTATATATGGGATCGGATTTCCTACATTTTTCAACCGATTTCAACAAAACTTCACTTTTTTTTTGGCAGGTAGTGTTTCTTATTGTCTTGCACACTTTTTTCTTCATTTTTCCATTCAGAATGCTTTTAAAATTCCATTTACAAGACAATTGTTTATAATAAAATTCTATTCAATCGGTAGACTCATAACGATTGAAAACAATGTTTTTGTTTGAGTCTGGGTTTGACCAATTCGTAACCCCCCCCCCAAAAAAAAACTAAGACATGCGTGTCCGTCAACCTTAAACAATAATCTTTGACAATTTTATTTTTCAGTGTTTATGATGGTCGATACTTGATCTATCACTTACTGTTACATCCCAGGACAACGCCGGGCTCTCCTGCTAGTAACACAATAATACATAATTATTTTCTTAATAAGCAAATTATTATTCTCCTTTCTACTCAGATTTTCACACATTTAATTGCCTTGAGAATGTCTGCACAGAGTCGATAATTTCTGCTGTGTATGTGCGGAAATGACTTTTGCATGTCAACTGTTTCGAGAAATACTTATCAACTGTGTTTTCGCTGTAAAATTGGAGACGAAGACAAAAGGAGGGCATCAGATATATGCTATAATACCAGTGCATCGAATCACATTCAATGGCTAACGTGAAAGGAATAACCTGCATTTTGTTATGACAATGATTTGGAGAGCCAACCTATCATGCTTCTGATTACTACTTCTGCATGCTGTCTCCAATTGCTGAGGGGCCGTCGAAGAAAAAAAAACAATGCAATATTCAAACATTTGCGTCCTACCTATCATAATAAAGACATACCAATCCCAGAAATACCGGCCTGTGTGTACGCCGTCTCAGGAAGCGGTGGCAAGTATTATAAAGGAGAAACCGGCCGCCCGCTTAATATGAGACTGCAAGAATACCGTAAGGCCTTAACACGAAGGCAGCTAGAAAAAATTAGGCATGGCTGATCATATATACTGTGAAAAGGGAGATCACTGCCCTCTGTGGGATAAAGATAAAATAATAGACAGAGAACATCACTGGAAAATACTAAAACTTAAGGAACCAAGCCGGCCAAGCATAGACATGCATACAATATGGGAAGCAGTAATAAAGAGAGCTAGAGAAGAGCAACAATAAAAAAATGCAATATGAGCGCTGCTAAAAAAATGATTCCTAAGACATGTTTGTAAGTCCCAAGATTTCTCTCACTAATGTCATCAAGCCTTTGATAAAAGTGGAAAAAAGCGTTGAACGGGTGATCCAAAAGCGACATGACCCAAAGAGTTGCGAGTTCAATAACTGGCCACGGCAGAGGGAACAAAAATTTGGAGAGAGGAGTTATCAAGGCGAATTAACTAAAACCGAGATATCCAAAGTTATGGCACGTAGAAATAGAACAATCTAGTCCCGTGGACTAAATAAAGGATTCAGTTCCAAATTCCAACATATATTACCTGAAGAATGATGGAACGTAAAACGGCCGAAGCCTTGTAAATGTGGTAATGAAGATTCAACAATCCGAACAATGTAATATAATGTGTATATAACTACTGAGATGTATTAACTGTGATAAAAATAACTGGCAATTTTGCCAAGATTTGAAGTTTGTTACTCTCTTGCGAGGACTGCAAGGTAGATATGACAAATATGGTTGTTTTCTTGTGAATAGGACAGAGGGGGCAGAAGTTACTATTATACAAAGAAAAAAACAGGCCTCTCCAACAATTACTGGAAATGGAAAAATTAAAATTCTTCAGCATGAAACACTAGCTATATAGTTCCACCAATTACTAAGAGAATGTCATAAAAAAGTAATGAATAAGGCAATATTTAAATATTCCATCAGCCTAACCTTCTGCGATCCATAATGAAAACATACAATCCTAGAATCGTATAAAATTGAGCCAAATGATGGGAAAGACAATGAAACCATAGACCCTGAGCCATTCGCGTAATATAACCAAAATTATTGTCCAACATGCGTCTGTGAACCACACATCAAATATCAAAGTGACATAAACGACTTAAAGATTTGGAACTTCCTCAGAGTAAAGCAGAAAAGTTAGGTTTCGGTTCACAAAAGTGGAATCTATTAGCTGTACAGCTTTCCACTTTCCGGTATCCTCACGAGAGTCTAGTCCGATTCTTCCTACTGGAAGATGATTTGGTTTAACGAAACAATATCAATGGTTTTACATCAGTTACAATCCTAAACAATGGAGGTTGTTCACTGAATTCTCGATGACAATACTTCAAGATTTCTTGTTACATAATTCTAACTAGCAGCATAGCCCGGCGTTGCCCGTGCTTGATTCAAAAATCGGGCGACTCATACAGCAATCGCTATCACTTGACTTAAAATATTTTTACCCTTCCTTGCCTTTAAAGCAGTGTCCTTTGCCGTGCTGATGTTGCTACATACCTTACTTCTTGCCTATCTCACACTGCGATTTTTTTCTAAGCTCTATAGTAAACATTAAATCTGTTACGAAAAGAGAACTAAAAACAATGAACAAAAAACGATCAGCTTTAAAAAAGGACTCGTGTGACACCATTTAGGTTGCTAGAAAGAAAGAAGAAGAAAAAAAGAAAGAAAAAGGCGAGAATTAAATTTAGGCGATAAGAAGCCATCACGAAAAGGACACTGAACGATGTTATTTTTTTTTCTAACAAGGAAAAGTGCTAATGGTTTTATTCTCATTAGCGAGGAAAGTAGGGTCGCGGATGTGTCGGATTTAAATTAATTTATGACAACGATAATGAAAATTTCAGGTTGGCCGAGACCCCTACGAAACAGAAACTGGGAAATAAAAATTAATTAAGCAGGCACTGACCGAAAAACAAAATGCCCGCTGGACCTGCCGCAGGGTGCTGGGAGATAAAAATTAATTAGGTCATACGCTGACCGAAAAACAAAATATCGCTGAACCACACAGATTTACAAAAACAAAAGACTAAACCATTAGTTATCTACGGAAAGGTCGTTTGGAAAAGGCACCAGTTTATTGTCAGGAGCTGTCTATGATAACAAAATTATTTTATCAGAACGAATAAGTGGCACCAAGGTCCGATACGTCCAGATGACCACCCACTTGATAATTGGCGAAAATCTCGTTGACGAATTCCATAGGAAGTGACATTTAGGATAAGAATTGTGATTAAGGGACCACACTACGAAAGAAAAGAAAGAAAAGTAAAAGAAGAGGAGATCATTTTTTTTCCTAGAGCAAGATTTTTTAAACCGAGGTCAGTCTGGCCACACCCACACTGCTGGGCGCCCACTGGCTGAATGCTGGCGTGAGCGTTAGGCGAAGGTAATCATGTGAAGTAGGAGGGAAGGCCTGTTGACACCCCGGAAGGGATCGGTACTAGATGCCACTGAAAGAGAGAGGGGAAACCTGTTGACACCCTCTGAGGATATAGTGAGATACCAGTGTGAGAACAGAAGAAGGTGGGTAGACGAAAGACTTCCAAAAATGGAAAATAATAAATTTTCCTGACCGAAAAGAAAGAAGTGGATTGTGGATTTAGAGTTATCAAGGAACCTCAAACCCCGACAAGCCCACCCTGGTTTGGTCGGCGTCCATATAAGCATTGTCGCAACGAGTGGACGGCAGTGCAGTTCAGTTGGAGATGGAGTTCAGTTGGGGAGTTTTTCGCAGTCGCCTCGCAGAACAGCTGACTGAAAGATTCCAGGCATCACGACCTCAACTTCTAGCCAAGAACAATTTATTTTTGAAGAACGACTTTTTTTTCCTTTTTTTAGAAGTTTTACGAATATCGCCTGAAGATACACCAAAAACCAGTTCCTTTAAAAATACAACTTAAGATGTTAAGACTCGCCTAACACGAAGTGTCACAATCCATATATTAGCGGTTTGGGAGAAAAGACGCAGTCCTGTATTCAGCAACCAAAATATAAAATATTGCTATCATTTTTTTTAACATATTTGAACTTTTCGAGTTATTACTTTATTTTCTTTTACATATACTTGTGCGGTGTTACCCTTGATCGAACTCGGCTTGCATTACGGCCCGGCGACTGATTGATTTCGTCTACCTAAGACCAAATCACAACGTGGGTAGGTTAGACTAGAAATCAAAACAGTTACTTCGGTAACTAGACGTTGGAGGCGAGCTGGGAACGGCAAGGCATATACCGAAACTAACCAGATTCCCATCCGAATCACCAAAAGTTTAGAACGTGACATTTGGTGCCGCGACCAATACCAAGCCAGTTGGTCGTCACAGAACAGGATAGCACGACGGACGTGGCCAGGCAGACGTCACATTTGGCGCAGCGGCATGGGGGACGTCACACTCGTAACTGGAAAAACCGAATGAAAAAAAATGTTAACGACTAATACTTTTTCACACCCAAAACAGTTCTGCGGAATCAGAATCAACGTTCAGTTTCAGCAAGCGAATGAGCCAATTGGAGTAAAGTGCCATGCAGATTTAAATTTTTCCCACTTGTAACGAATGCAGCTATCGATGCTAGTTAACATTCGTGTCAGTCAGCTGTTGGTTCTCACGTTGGCCAATAGAATCTTCCTGCCTATTCGTCGCAGACAGATCTAGGCTCTCACTCTGGCCAGTCGAAAATGGCCGCAAACTACAGGAAAACTGCCGAAGAAGCATGAAAAATTGATTATTTCCACTATCGATAGGAGTTGGGAAATGCAATGTCGGTCTTGGCCTTTTCGCTAAGTTGGAGCATGTGCATGTAAATTTTGGTGCAAATCCGTCGGAAATTGCGGCCGTGCATTCGTTACACACACACACACACATCCTGCCTTTTATAGATAGAGATGTGTTACCTTCAATCCCACCGGTTCATTCAGTCCACATAAAAGAAACCCATGAGAATAGGAAACAACTACTGAGATCTATCAACTATGATCAAAATAACCGGCAAAATTGCCGAGATTTAAAGTTTGTTACTCTCTTGCAAGGACTGCAAGGTGGATATACTAAGTATGGTTGTTTTGTTTTGTTTTGTTTGTAGGACAGACGAGACCGGAGTTCTTATTGCATCAAGAGACATTACATCACTTGAAACTGGAATGAAAAATGTTCAGCATCCATTATTCGATGAGTCAAAGAAAATCTAGTTGCCACCACTTCATATCATTCTTAGTCGTATGAAAAATTGCGTGTAGGCTCTGGATAAAACAGAGGCAGTATTCATATATATGCAGAAAAAATTCACAAGACAAGTGAAGGAAAGATAAAGGAAGACATCTTTGTTGGTCTCCAAATGTGAAATCTTATTTTGGATGAAACTTTTGACAAAGTACTAAGTGAAAAGGAAAAAAAAAAGAAATGCATGGAAAGATTTCGAGTTACTAACAACCAATTCGTCGGTAATGAAAGAGCAGAAAGTTACAGAAAACTAGTGGAAGTCCCACCATCTCTCCATGAAAGAATACAGACATATTGGTTCTAAAATACAGAAGATCCACTTAGACTCGCATCTTTATTTTTCCTCAAAAAAAAGTACAGTAAACAATTTTATTAAGTCATTGAAGCAATGGAAAAAAGATATCAGGACAGGTGTATTCCATCAATGCTGGCTGTTTATTATTGAGCTCTGACCAAAGAGGGTCCTTCTGTAGTTCACAAAAGACAAACTAAGAAGTGGCCTGTAGTTACTGAATAACAGCGCATGTATGTACTTCTGAAGAGAGAAACACATATATTACCATCTTGATGTGATTGTGTATTGCTCTGGTCGCCTACATAAAACGGATTTTTCATAGCAACATTGTTTTTCTTGGAGCCACCCATTGTACTCATGTATATGACGTAACAGATTAAACAAATCTAGAGCCAATCATCTACGCTGAAGGTCATTTTCGAATTCAGCATAACAAAAGACGTAGGACTGAAGTAGTGAACTTCTGAAAAATTGTAAACCAGTGTGATCTTCACAACAAAAGTAATGAGAGTTACATGAAAAAAATAAATAAATGTTTATCCGACGGGATTTAGATCGACACGGCCACAAAGAAATTTTTGCCGATTAAGCAAGTCACAGTGGTGGCGTTAATTAAAAGGTTTCTCGCCATAGATTCTCGAAACTTCAAATATGCTCTGTTTAGTATCTAAACGTAAACAAAGCATTTTCAAAATAAATAATGGAATTTTTTTACTCATTAATCCAAAAAATGTTATCAATTTAAACGTTATTTTAAGTGGATACTCATACGCTCCGTTTCTTTGATTACACAGAGTATTTATTTTTGTGTAATGGCGTGAAGATTCAAATAATCTTATTAAAAGAAAAAAAAAACGCTCTCCGGCAGGATACGAATAATTTATTTCGAAGAATAAATTAACGTTAAATATACTGATCTCAATTTAAGAGAGTGGGCGAAAGAAAGATGTAAATTTATGATCGTGTAAGAGGCGGAGAGAAATGAGATGTATGTATACAGAGAGGAATGAAAGAGAAAATAATTGAATTAACACCGCTACTGCCTACTTTCCCTCAAGAATATTAAAATGTAACCAGCGTGAAATAAACTGGAATCATAAACTTTTCACAGCCTGCAAGAAATTTAATATATTTAGCATAAAATCATATGACCTATGAATATACGAGTGAGAGATTAATCACGCATCAAAACGTATTGTCTGTATTAAACACTGTCGACTAAAAGATTAAGAGTCAAGATGCTATTATATCCAACTGTGGGAGAGAATTACAAAACGAATTTTAATTGTAAATGGTTTCCTCCTCGCGGTATTTTGTTAGTTATAAGTCACGAAATGTATGCAATGTGAATTCTTTTAGTTCACTGTAAGGGGGAGGCCAGATTCTTAAACAAAATATTACTCAAAAGAACTTGCATCGGAAATAGGATACTAATGCGTAGAAGCGAAAAAGGAGAAGAAAGACAAGCAGAAGGAAAATAGATAAAAAGCATCATAATAGCAACGACAAAAAGTAGAAAAGAAAAAACCAAAAAAGACAGCAAGAATAGAAGCTGTCAGAACAGAAGTTAAACAAGAAATGAAATATGGCGTTTGAAAAGATCTGAACAAAGAACAAAAGAATACTCTAGAAACGATGGCAAGAAAGAATAAAAAAAAGACTAGTAAATAGCTATCAAAGATATGATTGTTTTGAGTTTAGGTCACAGTACAGACAACTGCCTCTAGACTGTTGCCATATATGGTATGGTCTCTCTGCTGTTCATCTCGACGGATATGCAATGTGATCGGTTCTGACTTGGCGTATCGACCGCAGTCACTTCTTCACAAACGTAACGTGGCTTCCCTCTGTCTTCTCTACAAATATTTTGATGCCAACTGTTCTGATGAGCTATTTTCACTTGCGCCCTGACTGCAGAAATTTAAGTATGATTTTGAAATTTAAGACGATTTTGAAATTCCAGAAATTTAAGTTGGCATCTCGGTCCTACCCTTTCATTGAGGAAACGGTTAAATGTAACCACCCCTTCAACTGCAACACCTTTTTCTCTCGCACTTCCCGACAGTGGAACACCCTTCCTCTTACTTGCTTCCTGATAACTATAATCTTCAAATATTCAAATGTAATATCAATCGACATTTTCTGATTCCTTGATCCCCGTTAGTCATTTTATTCCTTCCTCGACCCCGCCTATACCCAGTCTTTTTTCTTAATTTCACAATCTATAACCCTTCGAGTACTAGTGGTACTCCCACCTGGCTTGGTATGAAATGCTTAAAAAAGAAAGCGATACGTACTTTTCTGAAAGACTCCCATCAGTCCCTTCTCTTTCCTGGTTCCTTAATTTGTAATTTGATTTTACTAACGAGTAGCTCTCCTCCCCAACCGATCAGTAACTAGAATATTTCTCTGTTGAAGAAATGTAGACCTTTGGATGTTAACTTTGTTGTTAAAGAAAGGCGTACGTTACAGCCAGACGTTTGTTATTTAATTCCTATTTTGCGCAATAAAAATGTTCTTAAAATTTCAACCTGTCGTGTATTTGCTTTTGTTACGTATCGTTTTCCTAAAACATTTTTTGTTGTTATTGACACTTTGTCAGGTACATCGCAGTTCGCAATGCTGAATGAAATCTGAATGAAAATAAGAGTTTGGATAATCAAAGAACAGTTAAAAAAATGGGAAAACAAGAAAATGTTCAAAATAGAAGAAAATCAAACGGAAGTAAAAAAAAAACAAAAAAAAAATTGTAAAATATAAATACAAGACGATTCCAAAGCACGAGAAAAATGGAAATAAAAATAGAAAGAAAATGATAGTGCAGAATAGAAAATGGTGTAGAAACAAAAGAGAATGGAAGCTGCATGTCACAGAATCTTGAAAAGAAATCATAAGAAAACGAAAGAAACAAAACTCAATAGAGATACTGGCGGCCTTAGACGATTTTGAAATTCCAGAAATAATACAAGAATTATACAACACTAGTGTAATACCGGAAGGCCAAAGTAGATGGGTTTTCATAGCACTGCATAAGAAACCAGGTGCAAACGAATGTGAACTTCATCGGCCAATCAGCCTAATGTGCTATATATCAACGCGTATCATCCGAATTCGAGATGAAGAGAGCGCGCAGCAGAATCAGATCAGCAAAAGACAATGTAGCGCAATATTCATGCTTAGAACTTTATCAGCAATAGCAATATAAATGCAAAAAAAAATCTGTAGCTGTGTTTTATAGATTATGCAAAGGCGTTCGATAATTTACGCTGCAAAGAACCTGTTAGGACTGCTTAGAAACCTTGGAATATTGTGGAAGAATATTAGAATAATCAAGAACCTTTACTACTAGCAAACTGTCAGCATTCGAATAGCACGTTAGTTCAACACATATACAAAAATAGATAATAAAATAAGTCCGGTGAGACGACACATCCTTGTCTTTAACCCTCTGAAAGACAATGATGTTTCTTCTCAACGGACTTATTCAACCTATACAGTGAGGCGATTCTGGGAGAATTAGAAAACCTAGTAGGATTTAATATTGGTGGCCATAATCTTAACAACATAAGATATGCAGATCACATAGTGTTAGTATCCTACATGTAAAGAAAACTACAAAGGTCCCTACAAAAGGCAAGCGAAAAGAAACATTAAACATTCAAAATTAAACATCAACTACAAGAAGACAGAATGCATGGTTGTTAACAAAAGGATGAACCCCAAATGCTGATTACAAATTGGTAATACCAAAATCAAGCAAGTACAAAAATTTAAATATCTGGGAAATATTTTAAGAGAAGAAGGTAAGTGCGACATTGAAATACGAAGACGCATTGGGATAGACAAAGATGTATTTCTAATGCTAATCAGAGTATAAAGAAACTGAAAAGTTCATTAGAAATAAAGAAAACAGTGTTTTACTTGATATCTGCCTTCTTGTATGACAGTGAATGCTAGGCAATCTCCTCAAAGATGAAGGAGACACTTGAAGCCAGATAAATTTCTTTCTCTAGAAAATGCTAAGGATACCATGGGCTGAATATGTGAGTAAGTATAAAGTTGTAGAGAAAGTGAAAAGAAATAGAAACTTATACTTAACATCAGAAAGAGACAGTTGAAATTTATAGAGCCCATCGATACTTACAGGACAGATAGAAAGCAAAGTGGAGCAGACGAAAACAACGTATAACATACTTAGTGAGCATGAGTAAATGGACAGCGGATCAAAGTTTAGGAAAAATTAGAAAAAAGACAAATTTTATGAAGAGGTAGGAAGTAGAGGGAGTTGTGGAGAGCAATGTTCGCTTATGTCCTGAAGGGATACTAGAAGATTGGTTTGGTTTATTTTGTTTTACAGCATATCAACCTCAATGGGTTATTTAATGCTGACAAAATTTTTTATTGCTGGTAATATTTTGTTTTGTCAAAAATATGTTTCTGGTAATATATTTCCTTCAAAATTGTATTGCTGGTAATAATGTTTTTCAAAAATTGTTGCTGATAATAGTTAACTATTTTCGCATAGCTGGGACCCTAACAGGTGCTACCACCCCGAGTCAAGTTGGACCTGGGAACGCCAGCAATTAAGAGGTGGTTCCACGGTCCTCAAAATCTCCTGATCAGAGGCCTTGCTGCTGGACATAGTTTAACGTCTTACCCAGGACGCGGATGTAGTTTAACGTCTTCCCGACGAGATACTAGAAGAAGAAGAAGAAGAAGAAGAAGAAGAAGAAGAAGAAGAAGAAGAAGAAGAAGAAGAAGCATTTGGCGTACTCCGCCATATGAAATTTGATTTTCAGTACATAGTGCGTTTTGAACTAATACTGGTGTTTTAAATATATTGTACCGGATGTAACAGCAAATTTGTCCAAATCGTGTAGCATGGAATAATTGTCCGTCCCTCAAAATGTTTAATATTTTTTAAAAAATAACAAAAACAACAAAAAAGCAACAAACTAATTAAGTTTCTTTTTTCCAGATTTCAGATTAAACGTTTAGTCATCTTGACACCATTTGTCGTAAGAATAAGTGAAAACTCTTTGAGTTATTCAGCTAGAAAGAGAACAGGTTAAAGTCATTATGCGTCAGCCGCACTATGTCTTCCTAACTGAGCAATGATGAGATGAAAACGATCATTCACGCCTTCAGTAATTGTACCAACGTTCATACTCTGGCTTCCATCGTCAAAGTCTTTTGAAGAACCAATAAGAGAACGGTGAATAAATTAAAAAAAGAATAGGTGAATAAATTCAAAAGGGAACAGTAAATAGGAAAACTGGATCAGGAGACCACAATAGTAAGAGGGATCATCTAAAATTTTAAGCTAGGTGCAGTTTTAGATACAAAAGGAAAATAAGAGTTATTCCCCTTGAACCATTAATGCAACGATAATGACTAGTATAATATATTAATATATATTTTTAACCTCGCATAAACTGGAAACCCTGAATCTGAGCTGAACGAAAATCGTTTCCTTCGCCTAACTTTTCTAGGGATTTTGAATGAGCTATGGGTCAATGAAATTGGATCAGTTGGTGCGGAGGAGTTGCTTGAACACAAACACGCGCAAACACACACACACACACACACACACACACACACACACACACACACACACTGCGCGAAGATTATTAAAATTTTTGTCCTGTTTTATTATAATGCCAAATTACGTTGGGTAATAATGAATGAATTAATAACTTTCTACGATTTGATAGACAGATGATTAGCATAAGCAGCATCCCTAGACATTATCTGTAGCTTATTATGTTCTGTAGCCAAGTGCAATATTTTCAGCATATCCACAGTTTAATGTTTCTCTGAAGGAGTCAATGACGTATGAGGTTTTAATATATTTAAATATAATCTTTAATATTACACACTGCAAAGCGGATAGCCTTATGAAAGTACAAGTGACAAATTAGAACGAACGAAAAATTCGATACATTCAAATCGATTTCACTCAATCAATTGTAAATTGCAAAATCTATTTAATATATTAGAACAGATAATATTTCTGTAAGAAAAACAATCACGACTTTAGTTTTTGAAAATGAAAATATATTGCAATATAAATCATGAATTTCATAAAAATTCTCAACAGATTTTGCATTTACTTATACTCCAATAACTATTTCTGTCTGTGTATATCAATGAAATATATAATTTTATTTTGTTCTACTTGAAAATTTCCATTGAATGGCGCATAATTTACTCTGCTACTAAAATCCAATTACTCATACATTTTAATCATTTTTATTTTATATCGACACCATTCGTACTTAAGATTCTATTCGGGTATAATGCATAAATGTCAGTTTATATATGATTTCTTCAAAGTCTTCAAGATGCATTTGTGTCGATCGGATTATTAGATTTGATAAGCTTAGTATGTACTGGCCCAAAGCCAGATTATGTTTTATATAGTTTGGCGTCCCCCCCTTGGGGGGTGTCTAATTCTGTACGCTATGTTTAAAATTACTGAAAATATCAACTTAAAGTAAATAAAACGTATAATCTCTTCGCAGTTTATTGTTCAGCTAAGAAAAAACGGAACCCGTGGCGTTTTATCAATTGTGTTAATCCTTAATTACAAATTACATGATGATTGTGTATTTCTTTTGTAATTCTTAAACAGCATTTATTTTCAAGCCAAACCTTTCATATAATTTCCATTTCCTCTCTTTCTTTACCCCACTTTTTCCACTAAACACACACGCGCGTGCGCACGCGCAAACGCAAAGGAACGTGTATTTAGTAAGATAAAGTAACTGACTGATTATTTTTTTAAATATTGAAGTCAGCGCGAATTTATGAACCTGTCACAATCATTGAATCTGGAATTATGAATGAAACAACGTAATTAAATTGTTCTTGCTCAACGTCTTTCTTTTTCCTGCAATATATTCGTTTCATTGTTAAAAAAGTGTCGGTGTTATATTTTATTATCCATATTTGTATTTTCACATCCGTGATCTTCCCTGGTGACCAAGTGACAACAAATCTAGTTAAATTCTTTTTACCATTGTAAGTGTTCTCGCCGATCCCACGTCTTCGGCTAAATCATCTGAATTCATCTTTGTACTCGAAATTTGCCCACTTTCTTCTGGCGCTCCAACAATCAAATACAATCCAGTTATTTTTAAATTCTAATTTTAATTCTATTTCTTCAAATTTATCTGTTTTCTCTTTCCCATTCAATTTGAAATGCTTGTTGGAATTTTCAAGTTTAGAATAACATATCTACTTTGCTGGATGGGTTAATCTGTGTTAATCTCAGTAACACTATTTTAAATCGACATTTCCAACTCTTCCCCAATTGTTTATATAATCTTCCCCAATTGTTTATATAATCCTCCCCAGACAACCTACACATTCCCCGAAGAACTTCTTCACTTCTCTGTGTTTATATTTCCAAACAAGATTGCTTCTTCATAACGGTTTCGTTAATTTTACCACATCAGTGATATTGACTAATTTTAGGGTTCACAATTACCTTTGAACATAATTTTGTTGCACTTGTTTTAAGCTATTATGATGTGTGCTTCTTTTTGCCATTTTCATATTTGTCTATTGAAGTCCACTTTTTCGTTCACACTTTATTTTTCTACCAGAGTCTAAAAAGAGTTATTCTTTTGTCCTATTTTTTACTGGCTTACAGCCACATCACGTTGAAACACCAGTTACCGTAAGATCACCGAAGTTAAGCAACGTAGAGCCTGATCAGCACTTATGTTGGTATACTAAAGTGATATCCGGCATAGGTGTTATATACCGTACCTATAAGCACATGAGTAGATCCAATGTATCTAGAGTGTAGAAAAAGGAAATAATTGCCGAAGTAATTCTTTTAGTAATGGATGTGCTTGAATCACCACGAGGAAACTTGAAAGAGCTCTTCGAGGAAATTGGAATTGAGACCAAGATTATAGAACTTGCAGAAATGTACTGTACTTTAATCTGCCAAGTTTATCTGATGTGGTAAAATTAACGAAACGTTCTTTAGATGTGAGAAGTCTTGTTGGCACCATAATTCAAGCAAATAATTTCCTTTAACAGCACCAAAATAATAATAATGATAATAATTACAACAACAAAAATAATATTTTACGTGAGCCTATGGCACTGTTCTTTGCGAATTTTTAGGCAAAACCGACTGTCTCATATAAAGAGATATCCAGCACAGGATAGCTCATCTCAATTTAAGGGTAGATGGGGTCATTGAGTCATCTCATTAAACCCATCTGTAGATGACGACTTCATAAAAATACTATGAAAAGAAAACCAAAAAGAAAACCACCTAGCCTTATATTTAATATGAGGGAAAAGGAAAATAATATTCATAACAACGGGAAATGAGGCAGATTCTTTCCCGCAGTAGGTTGCCATTTGTTTCTGCAGTACACCAGTTGTCATCCAAGTCTAGAGAACGCGGTCTGTCTTGCTATTTACCCATAGCTGGGAATGGTGGAATTCGAACTCCGCTCACCGATTCCTCAATCAGTGCCGCTATATATTACTCCACCGTAACTCCTATGAATTAAGGGCGATCCCAAAAAGAGAATTTATGGAAAGAATGCACAGTATCTGGAAGAACGTTTGCGTTAATTAAGGAAAAAGCTGAAAGGGCAAGAACTTTCTCTTAAGAATAATGGCTGGACTTTTGAAATTGTAATAGAGGAACTAACAAGTGAAATTGAATTGGAAATATTTTTATGAGAAGGAAACGAGATAAAATTGAACGAATCACCCTTTTGAAGGTAACATTAAGTGTGGAAGACGGGAATGATGTGAGTTGAATTATGGGAAGTGTTGTAGGATAATAATCTTGAAAATATAAAAGGAAAGAGGATATTAGATGTATTAGGAGAGAGTGGAATAAACATTATGCGAAAGAACCAAAAAGAATTATCGAAAGAAATGTATCAGCCAATGAAAGGACAAGAAAATCCCGATGAAAAAAAAAAAACAGATTTATAAAACCTGTTCCCTATTTGGAGGTGGATAATCTCTACTAATATAGCATCATCTTGAAGGATACTGGATGAATGTTTAAACGACAGAGAAGTTTAAATAATAGTTGAAACAGAAGGGAAACGGATCCTTCACGCAATCGACAACACTAAATAAATAAACTGAGAACAGGTATTTGGAAGCGCGAATACTTACAGCAAACATTATGAAAAAAATAGAGAATTTAAAGAAAGACGGCAGGAAATGCACAACAGTAAAGAGAATATCAGCTCATATATTGAAAAACTGAAATAAATGTCGACCGCACTGAACGGGAAAATGACAAGCTGCAAGTGTAGAACAGAACGACAAATAAAGTTTGTTAAATGCATAGAATGAGACATGGATGCGTTTCCAGGGATTATTAAGAAAGCTTTAGGAAATGTATATAAGAGAATGATATTAAATAAATAGAAATGAAGATACCAGCTATAGACCCCATATTTCTCATCTATGTCAGGTAAGTGAAAAAATTAAGAAATCTGTCAATACGTAGATATGACGGACTGTTGCCAGAAGAACAAAATGTTTTCCAAAACTGATTGAGAGGCACAAGAGTTCAGCTATTGAAAAATCAATCAAATAATAGACATCTGGGCGGATCATTGGCTGGATTGATTAAAAGAGAGCATATTGATGCTACCACACTCTTGGATCTTAAAGTGTCTTGATAACTTTGAAATCGCTGATAAAAGCAAATTATTCCACAATAATATTATGAAATATTGGGAGATATCTGGAGGTGAAATTCTTGGAAAAGTAAAAATAAAATAGTAAATTGTTAAATTGCTTGACATAACTTTTTTTTTTGCTTTTTAATAGCTTCATTCGCATCCATTTGTTTTATATAAAGTCAAATTAAATATAACTGATCCAAATAAAGCAAGTATGTTCCATGGATGAGCTGAAAATTATTTGGAAAATTTGAAAAAACAGCAATACACTATTGAATGTAGTATGTAATTTTAGTGAGGACTCAAAAATGGCACCTGTTATTATTAAGTGCACGTTTTTCCCATAAATAAATGGAAGGCGGTTTACAATAAAGGTAACGAAATTCAATCGTGTGGCAGAATAAATGTGATCGATGCAGACAATGCGTAAAATATTTAGCGGCATTAGAGTCAATGAAATGAAGGATATGATCCTAGGATTTAGAATAAAGGAGAAAAATAGAAATTTTAAAATCTCCTAGAAACAGCAAAAATACCATAATTTGTATCAATGACGAAGTTGTGTTGTTTAGTATTATGTGTTATTATGTGTTCATTATTATGTATTGTATATTGGGTTGATTATTAAGTATTGTGTATTGATTATTAGGTATTGTGTATTGATTATTAGGTATTGTGTATTATGTGTTGATTAATAAATATTGTGTAGTATGTATTTATTTTTTTGTATTGTGTAATATGTGTTGATTATTATGTATTGTGTATTATGCATTGGTTATTATGTATTGCGTATTATGTATTGATTATTATGTATTGTGTATTATGTGTTGATTATTACGCATTGTGCATTATGTGTTGGTTATTATGTATTGTATCTTATGTGTTGATTATTATGTATTGTGTTGATTATTAAATATTGTGTATTGTGTATTGATTATGTATTGTGTGTTGACTATTATGTATTGATTATTATGTAATGTGTATTATGTATTGATCATTATGCACTGTTTATTATGTGTTGATTATAATGTATTGTGTATTATGTGTTGTTTATAAGATGTGGATTATTATGTACAGCACTGGAATCTTTGAACATGTAACAGTAATTGTAATGGTGAGTGAAAGTGGATCTGGAATTTTAGAGAAGGGTCTGCGATGCGCAGAATTTTCGAGGCTTAAAACTATCTTTAAAAATTCCACGAGAGGCTTGCTGATGTCATCCCAATCATATACTTCGGAAGAGTACAAAAGGCCCGTCTTCTAAGAACAGCTAAGGCCTTGGGGTATACAGTGAACATTTGTGGCTGTGGGTAGCAACTAGGTGTTCAACTGAATTGGAACCGATTATTTTACATCTTTGAAGGTGAGGTAAAATGATCGAATAATAATAATAATAATAATAATAATAATAATAATAATAAGGGTATCCTCATTACTGTAAAATGTTTCAGTGATGACGTCTGTATGGATTTCGGATGAGATAAATGTGCAAAAGTAATATTCAAGAAAGGCAGCATTACAGAAACGCACTCAATAGATCTATATTTTGTCACAAAGTTTAGGGAACTTGAACAAGATAATGTTTATAAATACCCCAGAGTCAGTGGAGGATATGTAATAGAGTATATCCAAATGAAGGAGAAATTGAGAAAAGAGCGCATCTGGTGTTAAATGCCGAGTTGAATTCACAAAAACAGAATATCAGCCATAAACACTTTGACGATTCCTGTGGGGTAATAAAGTTTCAACATAATTAATTGGACCATAGCTGACATTAGCCATTTGAGCTCTGTGTTCCTGAACAATTTCAACCTTTCTGCTTGAGTTCCTGAATCAATATTACAAATCACAGACAACTAAAGAAGTACAAAAATTTTAATATCTTGGAAGTGTTTTAGCAGAGAATGGAAAGTCAGACACTGAAATCTGAACGCGCATTGAAATATTGAAAGTTGCCTTTCAAAAAGCGAAAGAATATATTAACCCTTTGAACCCTGCGTTTTTGGACAATTCTTCACATTTCTGACTGAGTTTCTAAGTCAAAATACGCAGATAATCGGTATGTAATGTTTTATGTTAGATATAAAAATAGTTATAAGTTTTTACCCACAGTTTAACCGGTGTTTGGGCATTGGTAATTTTTCTCTACCACTCTTCAACCGGTGTTTAGGCATTACGCTATGTATTGTGTATTAGATGTGGATTATTATGCAAAGCGTTAGAATCATTGGACATGTAACAGTACTTGAAATGGTGACTTAAAGTTGATATGGGATTTTTCTCTACCACCGTATATCGGTAGTCATTGGTTAAAGTTTTATATTAATGGATGTCAAAAAGAGAAATCTTCTCAATAGCCATCGAATGCATAATTCTAAGGCTGTTGTTGATTGTCTGTATGTGCCCAGATTAAAAGGAGGTAGAGGATTAATTCAACTAGAACTATCTTAGAAAACCACAATTAGTCTTCGAAGATACGTGGAAACTGCATAAAAAGTAAGATCAAATCGTGGCATAAAAAATGACTCACCCAAGTTGACACTGTGAGGTTACTTTTCTATTTACTGTAGATATTGCATTTACTTGGTTAGTCAAGACATAAACACAAGTCTATGTTTAATTCTGACCTTACGTTCCCCAGCCTTTAACTTTCGGAAAAGAGGTAACACTTCATTTTTCAATTTTCTTAAATATCACAAGTTACTTATCATCACCTGAAAAGTACAATAAAACTACTGAAACATGAAAGCTATGGTGTAGCGATTTCAACACGATTTTTTTTATTATACTCTCTTATAATAAAAATAATGATAATAATATTTTGCTCTAATTTGTACTTTTTAAAAGTGAATGCTACGAACAGTGGAATCCCATCTCTTATTTCTCTCATTCGTACACAAACACACACTCATTGCAAAATTCCTCATGATCACTCTTTGGCAGTTAGAACCTTTTTTTGATTATGTCATGTATTCCTTTCATGTTCTGTACAACTTGACTGTCAGCATGCCGTTAGATAGGGAAGTGGCTCAGCCACAGATCAAACTCACAACACGAAAGATTAAAACGAATCAATAAGTAAATACATCGATTTTGTAAACGATTCTTTTGTACTTAATGCCAGATCTGCATGAGGAAGGCCAGAGAAAAGCTCAGATCGTCTTTTACAAAGCAACAAAAATAATGATCGCATTACATATTTGAAGCACAAGTGTTGTCACTAACTTAATCAGGCTTTACGTAAATATTTAGTTGAAATACCTGAAGGCAGTTAATATTTAATATTTCTTTTTGCAGTGTGTTTTTATATGATTCATATTTTGGTTATGTTGTCTCACCTGTTATCATATAAGGTAGATCTTATAAAGAGTCAATATATATTCAATTGTAATATATAACTATATATTCAATTGTGAAGGGGGTTCCAATAATTTGGACCGATTTTAAAAGTGAATTAATTTTAAGCATCTAATGATTTTTTTTCTTTTTTTTTAAAATTTGACGGAAATTTTGGCGATCGTATTTTTCACACATAATTGCCATGACTTAAATAATATGGCCGAATAAGAAAATAAATAATTTTTCACCAATAACACTGATTTATTTCCTGCTGACTTTGATCCGTCTTAATGAAACACCCTTATATATAATTCATCTTAATGAAACACTCTTTAGATCTTATAACGAAGTCGAAATTTAGATATCATTAGTCCGTTGAATCATAACATCTACCTTTTTTGTAAATACTTACTTTCCTCAATATTCTGTTTCACGTCCAGAGTAAAACGATAAACAACGTCCAACAGCTAAGCCTCTGATCAGAAGGTTTTGTGGAGCGTGGAACCTCCTCTTAATTGCTGGTGTTCCCAGGCCCACCCTGTTAGCACCTGTTAGGGTCCCAGCTATGGCCAAATAGTTAACCCCAACATTGGGGTAAAAACACTATGGAAGTGTAAAAATAGGTTTAATACTAGAAATACAAAAAAGAAAAAAACACTATTACCAGCAATAAATTTTGGAAGGAAAAATAAAATATTAGCAACAATGTTTTTGAAGAAAAAATATTACCAGCTATACATTTTTGAGGAAAAATTATTACAAGCAATACATCTTTGAAAGAAAAATATTACCAGAAATAAATTTTTGACAAAACAAAATATTACCAGCAATAAAAATGTTGCCGGCATTAAATAACCCATTGAGATAGATATGCCGTAAACCAAAACAAACCAAACCAATATTCTGTTTTCATATTTTCATTTCTGATTTCATTCTTGATAGTTTTTCGTCTTTTATTCTGCAACTCAGCTTTATTCAATTCAAATCTGCTAAATCTGAAGCAATGACAGTGTGAAGCTCGATTTTTGTTCTTGGGTAGCAACAGTTATTTCTTATTTATTTACGCCTAGAAATTATGAAAAATTGTTAATATTTCCTTCAATTTTTTCTTTTGTAACTAAAATAATATTTCTGAAATTTATTTTTGCCGATTGGGAAAATTGATGAATGTGAACATTCTTGTTCTCACAGACTCGGAACAAAACGACATGATTCAAAAGTAGCAATTATTTATTCTAGTATTACACAAGAGAGGCGACAAAACATTTACACTTATACTGTAAATAATTTTCACGAATCATCCCCCAAATATAGTTGTATGATCCTTCGTAGCAAAGTTGTTATTCAATTTCCAATCTCTCTCTATATATATATCTATCTATCTATCTATCTATATATATATATATATATATATATATATATATATATATATATATATATATATATATATATATATATTGCAACTTACGCTTATACTGTAAATTTCTTTCACGAATCTGTCACCGAATATCGTCTCCAATCATGTTTCCGTTATACCATTCTTGGTAGCGGCGTTCAAGGTTCAGTATAACCAGGTGGAATTGCACTTGATCCTCTAAGTACGTCCTTATGTTCTCCTTGAATCTATCAAGATGATCGTCAGGGAAATGGATTTTGAGGGACATCCTGCATCCCAATGTACTGTTATTCCTCATCAGGGTCTCAACAAGCACCACCGTTTTTGGCCTTGTGATTCCCTAAGAATCCCGGAACCCCAACGACAAAGCTGTTTTACACTGCCTTCCCCGTACTAGTGAACATCTTGGAGAATTCCTTGCACTTTATAATCTTTATTTTTGGTCTGACGAAGACACCGGCTTTGACTTTGGCCACAGACAGTTTAAGGGATACGTCTTGAAGTTAATTGAAGGCTCCAGATTCTTTATCTGGAGCTGTGACAAATTGTTCCGTCAAGCTTAATTTTAACTACAGTGGAGGGAACAATAGTTTACTTGGGTTCAACAGTGTTTCCTAATTGACGTTGCTCCTCCTCACATTGATCTCGGATCGCTGTAGACAGTCCTGCCTGTAGTAATGTGGTGCTGTGTTCCTGCTGTACCAAAAGCAAATATAGCACAGAATCTTGGTAAAGCCACCTTTGAGATCCATCTGAATGACTACCAGTTTAAAGTTTCCGATAACCTCCCAACCTTACTCTTCATATTTTAATGCATCTAGCAAGATAATGATACTGCTGCATTCCTCTTTGAGCTGCACCGAGTAAGTAAGGGAAAGAGATATGTACACGTTACCGTAATGAAGCAGCACTGCTTTGAGGTTCCTGGAAGAGCTGTCGATGAAGAAGCAGCGCTCGCTATGATTACAGGCGATTCCAGTTGGCTAGAACAGACCTGTCACAATTTCATAACAGCAAAGTCCATCTTGATGAGTGAAAAAGATTAAAAAAAAATTGCTGGCGCTTTACCGGACCTGCTATTTGTATAGGTCTATCTAAAAAGCCCAGTGCTTGCGTCACGATGTCAATAGCTCGGCATTGGAGGTTGTCAGACCAAGATCCCTATGAATGTCTATTTAGTTCGGTTAGTAGAAGTGTATTTTCTCCCCATCTGCGCTTCTGTAATCTGGATCAGTAAATTCATGCTCTTCTGAATTCCTGTTCGCTTTTGAAGACGACTTCTCTCTCTTTGGAGGAGTGGGTACGGAATTCTCAGAGAAGTATAGCGTTGAGGTGAGGATGAAAAAAGGTTTGGGTATATGAGACCAGGCACATTTTTGCCAGTTCGACGTTTGGAAGGGTCCATCACGAGGAAAAAACAATTGCTTCAGTGGTTACTTGGCTCCCACCAAAATTTGTGGGATAGCGAATTTTACGCCTCTATTTCCCCTTCTATCCAGAATAAAAATAAATGTCTGAATAGAATAATAGTTGTTCCCTTTACTTTCTATAGAGAAGCACTTAGGAAATAACACTTACAGATCAAAGACAAAAACATTGAAAATTTTGTTACACAGCATAAAGTAAATTCCATGAAACTCTTCAGTTTATTTTTAAGGAATGTATCCTTTTTCATCCTTTTTTTATCTACTATTGAAAAAATTCTTATTTTCCTTTTTCCCCTTTCCATAATGTATTTTCTTTTAACTTTCTTTCTTTCTTTCTTTTGATTCTTTTATTTTCAAAAATCTTTTTTTTTTTCATTTTAACATCACGTCCTACAAGAATACAGAGGATTACTGCAGGCATTTCAATAAACATTCTGTTTGAACAATTCAATTATTATCGATATAAAGCACAACTGACTAAAATACAGGAATACCACATCTGTTTTTCATGGATAAATATTGATTTATTGTTGTAGTTCTTCATACTCACATATCAAAAATAGATAGATCTACTACAATGAATATGTACGTATTGCTTCCTTCATGGGGGGCTTAATTGGTTTGTATAACTCAAAGAATATTCATTAACCAAATCTACAACAGTTCGTGATATATATTTCTTTAGCAAAGATTCATCATTCCCAAACACACACGCATATATATATGTATATATATGCGCTGATATATCTTATTATGAAAGTAATTTTTTTCACAATAAAATTAAACAGCTAAAAGTTATATAATTGTCAGGATGTACTTATATGAGCAATATGTCAAATGAGTTTCAGTCATGGCTTAAATATTGAATAATATTAAAAGTAATGAAAATAATGTGCCTATCATGTTTCAAATTTTATAATACAGGCAAAATACAATAATAAAAGAACAATCGCTATAAAAACAAAAAGGATATGAGAGACACAAAGAAACACACACACGCGCGCACACACACATATATATGTATGATAAAAATATAGTTTTAAGTTATGCTATATTTATGGGTAAAATTTCTCAGTATAATATATAGAGCTTATGTAAATATAAAATAGGACATTGATGCCAAAACAATGCGGCGATAGTTTTCCTCATGCCTGAATATATATATATATATATATATATATATATATATATATATATATATATATATATATAGATAGATAGATAGATAGATAGATAGATAGATAGATAGATATGTGTGCGTGTGTGTGACAAAACAGTATGTGAGGAAAAATATGATGGAATCTCTGTGGATAAGTGGTGGGATGGGGGTCATAAATCGAAGTAAATTGCCTTATCACACTTAGGGTCCCCACTTAACCCAACGCATTTTTTCTCATAATTTTTTACCTTTTACATTCTAACCCGAAGAAGAGGAAGAAGAAGAAGAAGACGAAGAAGAAGAAGAAGAAGAAGAAGAGAGAGGTCATTCACTATGAAACGCTTCGTTTAGAGATTTTAAACTTTATCAGACATCTTCACATTTGTTTCAGATATACACAAATACACAGAAATATATATATATATATATATATATATATATATATATATATATATACACACATATATATATATATATATATATATATATATATATATATATATATATATATATATATAGACATAACAATTATTTTGAGAGTGTTTATTAGACAAATATATTCAAAATATACGGAAATTTGCAAGTATTAGGTTGGTGCAAAAATAATGACGTAATAATGTCGTTTTTGGACGTTTTTTTAACGTCAAAAAACGACATTATTGCGTCATTATTTTTGCACCAACCTAATAATTCCAAATGAGAAAGCCCACTTAAGTATATATTGAACAAACTATTTTATATAATGGGCTAAGATTTTTATTATTATTTAACTTCTTAATATGGTATCATTTCTCCAAGCTTCATCGGGCTTCCACCCATTCATTTTTAGTTTTTACTCTCCTGAAATTAACATTATTTGCAATAGATTTTTTATGCCCTTACAGATATCGTCTTCATTGGAATATTGTTTTCCATTCTCATAGACAGCTCGTTTAATTATGGGCCACTAGTTTCCATAGGATTAATAAGTAGAGATGATAACCGTTGGCAATCCATTTATTTGTTGGCTTTGATGTCTTTTTTTGTAAGATCGACAATAATTAACTTTTCAGAATGTAAAGAAGTAGTTTTCCATTATAAGCTGTTTAGCTTAAGGGTTGTTATTGGTGATTTTGTCAAAATATGTCTACGAATTGACACTATTTTTATGCTTTCGATGATACATTTATTAAATTTAAATGGCCGTATAATTACCAAAGAGAGAGAGAGAGAGAGAGAGAGAGAGCGATAGAGAGAGAGAGAGAGAGGTGGAGAGAGAGAGTGTGTGTGTCTTATTAAACAGCATAAGAGTAGACAAGTATTGCGTTGGTGCATAATTATCAAGCGTTTTTAAACAGTATTTCTTATGTAAAAAAGAAACAATAAAATGATTATTCCGGAGCGTATGCTTATCAACACGCATTTTCATAACCTGTAAATAAAATAATATTTTTATTTAAAAAAGTAAACAAAAGATCGATTACAAACGCCTGATAATTATGCACCAACCCAATAGTATAATACATTTTAGCACCAGATATGTTACAGTAAATATTCAAATTAAAAATAAGCGTACAATTAGATAATTTACATGTTAGTGAACAAAGAAATATTACTGGAGAACACTGCCATCATCAGTTGGTTAAAACATGGATTGATATTAAAAATTACCTTATGTGTGTGAGTGTACGCGCATGTTTCAGTGTGTTTTTGGTACATCAATAAATATTATCCTAATGAGGAACCACATTTATCCAACAAATATTTCCTGCAATATATTTCCCACTGACAAATCACTTAATTCAACACCCAAGTTTAATGTACTCTTGTGCGCAGATTTATCGACACGTATTAGATCTTGTTAACGAATGGCTTTCAACCACGAATAAGTGACGTCGACAAATAAAAATGTATTGTCAGCCTCGTGACTTTGCTTTTTCTCACTCGTGTTGTATTTTTAGTTTTAGTAAACTAAAACATTATCTTGTTAGAAGTCGACTCTCTTCGTGTGCAAGAAATCTCCATATATATTTCTCAATGAATCACTCACGTTGTCAAATGATACAGGAAGATCCAAAGCAAGTTTTCCCTTAATACAGTTGCTTATAAATGTTGATGTTTGCCATTTGCAAAAACTGAAATCCTTGTTTCCCGGTTAAAGTCAGCTTCGCATCTAGAAATATGCATTTATCTTAGTTTCTTTTTAACAAAAATTCTACTTTGTTATTTTTTACAAAAGTCCAGTGAAATAAACCAAGTTTTTATTTCTGACCATCAGACGATTTCAAAGTGTTTGGCAGCTGGACTCGATTCCCTCATGATGGCGTTTCAATTCTTGACCATCAGAAGGATAAACATGTTTGACATTTGGACTCGATTTCGTCGTGTGTAAACTGGAGTTTTTTTTTTACTTTTTATTTCTGACCATCCGATAGTTACAAAGCTGGACTCGATTCCCTCATGATGGGGTTTCTATTCCTGACCATCAGAGGGTTAAAAATGTTTGATAGCTGGACCCAATTTCCTCGTTGGTAAACTGGAGGTTTCATTTCTGACCATCAGACGGTTACAAAATCTTTGACGGCTGGTCTCAATTTCCTAGTGTGAAAACTAGAGAACGTTTTTATTTCTGACAATCAGAGAGTTAGAAAATGTTTAATAGCTGGACTCGATTCCCTCATGGTGGCATTTCTATTCTTGACCATCAGAAGGATAAAAATGTTTGACAGCTGAACTCAATTTCCTCGTGTGAAAACTGGAGGTCGTTTTTATTTCTGACCATCAGAGAGTTAGAAAATGTTTAATAACTGGACTCGATTCCCTCATGGTGGCATTTCTATTCTTGACCATCAGAAGGATAAAAATGTTTGACATCTGGTCTCGATTTTCGTCGTGTGTTAACTGGAGGTTTTTATTTCTGACCATCAGGCGGTTACAAAATCTTTGACAACTGGACTCATTTTCATTGTTCGTAAACTTGAGGTTTTTATTTCTGATCACTAGATGGTTACAAAATATTTGAGACCTGGTTCCGATTTTACGTAAAAATGTATTTCTACTATTTTTACAGTGAAAATTTATTTTTAAACTTTCATAGTGTTTCATTTGATGTTTCATTATTTACCCATATCTGAGACCCCCTAACAGATTCTTACAACCTGGATGAGGGTGGAGTTGGAAACAACAGAATTTAAGAAGTGGTTCCACGTTCCTCAAATCTTCCATTTTCCCAATCCGAGGCCTTGCTACCGGATGTAGTTTATCGTCATACTCAGGAAAAATACTGGCTAAATGAGTTTGTAATTGTTCATATCTAGCCATGATTAAATGCGGGACTGATTTCCGAACAACATCATATATTACTTAAATTCAAATATCCTCTCTGATTACTTTGTTAGACTGCTTCTGATTTGAGAACAGCCTCTGTATGTATTCAACTATGTTCTAAAAGCCCTCTTTCATGCCTTTATGATAGCATCCTGAAATTCCTCAAGATTTGTTGACTAAACATCGAAGATTTCAATCTCACATTCCACTACATATCAAACATACTCTGTTTGATTAAGATCCGATGATTGTGGAGGCCACTATAGTACAACAAACCATCGCTTTATTCCATGAACTGTCATTATTCTTCGTTTGTTAAACGTTTCGTTGACCAGACTCCTTGGTGCAACTTGCGCATATAGTGATTTACGTGGTTAGTCACAATACCTTGAGAGGTAGCTGCATTTAACTGACCTTTTATTGTTACTAAGTGAGGCAATGTAAGCCAAACAAGAAGATATTCCTGATGTTCTTTGCCACCGCCTGACAATTGTGCGACCGCCCAGAAAAAACGTGTGTATATGTAACTTAAAGTCAAGTTAACTATATAGAAAATAGGAAAAAACTCGCTAGGTAAATAATCCAAAGTTCTTTAGTATTTTTGTTATTATTTTTAAAAAGTAGTGCTCGATACAAAAGTAGAGCATAAATATAATTATTTATTTAAAAAGATGATTCCATGTAGCGTGTTGGAATCATATTTTTAAATAAATGATTATATATATATATATTCATCAATCTAGAAGAAACCTCAACAGAATGCAGAGTTTCGTCTTATATTTGGAACTCACCAGCAGTGTGCATGCACTACCGTTACTTGAAACCCGGGCAGGCAACCGTCATACCAACTGTACCATTTGGCTTCGGTGACGAAGCGGTAACGAATTAGACTCGATAATGTGACGCTCGATCATATACTCTGTGGTGGAACTCATCCGAGTTTCCCTTACCCATAAGACTGTGCCCCTACGAGCCACAACTAATATCCGCATGCCACTCCATCAATATATATATATATATATATATATATATATATATATAGTTTGATATTTTGAATATTTACATATATGAAAAGATGCGAAAAGAAAATTCATCAACATTTACTAACTTTCATTTATTTAACATTGAATTACATCAAATCGTGGCATGAAAAATAACTCACCCAACTCGACCCTCTGAGGTTACTTTTCTATTTAGTGTAGATATGGGATTTAATTGGTTAGTCAAGACATACCCACAAGTCTATGTTTAATTCTGACATTACGATCCACAACTTTTAAATTTCGGAAAAGAGGTAACACTTCATTTTAAAATTTTCTTAAATATCACAAGTTACTTACCATCACATGTAAAGTACAATAAAGGTACTGAAAGATGAAAGATACGGTGTAGCGATTTCAACAAGTTTTTTTTTTTTATTATAATCTCTTATAATGAAAATAGAAATAATAATAATATATTGCTCTAATTTGTAGTGAGAACTTTTTAAAAGTAAATGCTACGAACAGTAGAATTTTATCCCATCTCTTATTTCTCTCCGAATGGGCATATATATAGAGAGAGAGACAATTGCTCTAGCCGTTACCATAGAAATTTTGATTTCAATAATGAATACGTAAACTTCAGAAATAAGTTATTCCAAAAAAATTTCGCTTGAAGATGGAACAGAGCTTTGTACTTTAATTCAATTTAATTCAAATAATTTTATTGAAGTTTTCGGCTCTTGTTTTGAAACATGAGAACTCTTATGTAGCGTGTTGGAATCATATTTTTAAATAAATAATTATATTTATGCTCTACTTTTGTATCAAGCACTATTTTTTTTTTTAAATAATAACAAAAATACTAAAGAACTTTGGATTATTTACCTAACGAGTTCTTTCCTATTTTCTATATATTTTTCACACACACAGACACACATATATATATATATATATATATATATATACATACACACACACACACACACACACATATATATATATATTTATATATATATATATATATATATATATATATATATATATATATATATATGTGGGTGTGTATGTGTTTGTGTGTGTGTTTCTTTAGATCGTGCTTTTACTTTCCACCAGAAAAAAAAACGTCTATAAAAACATCTGTCGGTGAGTAATTCCCATATCTCTGTTTAATTTTTGCTCCGTTGATGAAGGACATAGGCGTGTCCGAAAATCCAGGACCTTCCTTTCCGAGTTCCATTACTGTCATATGTTTAATAATATTTAATAAATGTTTTTTGTACTGATTATATTGGTACACTTTCTTTTTCCTTGTTATATTAACTAACTTATCTATTGTACACGCGCGCGCGCACACACACGCACCCACCCACTCACACACACACACGCGCACATATATATATATATATATATATATGAAAATCGGAAAATGTTTTAGTGACGTGTTTCATCCATTAGGACTTCATCGGATTCGGTTTATTGACGTTATGACTACACATGATCATAAACGAGGGACGCTGGTAGTTTCAAAAGTTTGAAAAATTATATTGTAATCTTGACAAATTCATATATATATATATATATATATATATATATATATATAGATAGATAGATAGATATGATATCGTTATCTCATATCTTCGATGTATTCTATTATTTATTATTCATGGTTGGAATACATAACAGTACTGTGTCGCTGTACTTTTGAGTAAAACTTTTAATTTACTGAAATTTAAAAGAACGGTAATGAACACAATATGTTTATACATTCGCTGCAGTGCAATAATGATTAAATGTATGTACATGTACAAATATTATTTTTGATCGTTCCACTCCTTAGCAAGATGATAATGCCACTAAGACGCAAAAGGATTACTGGGAGTGAAAGAGAATGAGAACAATTTAGTAAGGAGAAAGGACAATATAAGTACAGGTTTTAGATAGACAAAGAAAGTAATCGGAAGTTTATTCTGATGAGATAGAAGCTGGTGATTGATGTTGCATTTAAGTTTTTGAAGTGAAAAAATGAGAAATTCAATACAATATGTACATGATATCGAATGCCTTCTGACATAAATGTAGCTTATTTATTGTTTTAAAAGATGTCTTTTCTATGTTGTGTACATATCGTTTGAAGCTCCAATATATATTGACTATTGTCACGAATATCTTTGCGAATCATACATCCGTTGATAAACCTATGGCAAAGGAACACGCTAATAAAAACTATGTTCTGTTTTTCTTGGTCTTCTTCCCATTTTATTCACGTTAGATGGAAAAATAAAAAAGAGAATGTGTTAAGAGAAGTCAAACACAAAATATGGCCACTTCATCATAATTTTACAGATTTTATATCACGGTGTGTTATGTAGTATCATGGCAAATATAAGCGAAACCTCGTTATTTGTCTTTATTTAGTTGTTGTATTCCGTTTTTTGTCAACAGCGACATCAGTCAAGACTTTTCCGTTGTTGGTCATCACATATAAACGAGAATTGTAGAATAATATGTGTATGTGTTTGTGTGTGTGTGAGGGGGTGCTGAAAAATTCTCCGTCTAACGAAGAAGCATTATTTATTAATACAAATTTCAGATATTGTTTTTGAGAAACAGTGGGTTGTAAAATTTTGGTTTCATAAATGATCCAGGTAAGAATAGCTAGGAGGAATAAAAGAAACATTTTTTTTCAAAGTAACACAGTTGATATTATTTGGAAATGCGTATTACATGTAATATCGAATTGATAACACGTTAATTTATTAAACCTGGGTAAATAGTTTTAAAAGCACGTAGAAGAGCATAATTGACGCTCAACGGAGTTCTTTTACTATCATCTCTGTCAACTGATATAAACATATATTTTTTTCTATTGTCTTCTCTACGCTTTCGAATTCTTACTCAGTCTTATAATATACTACCACCGAAATACAGAGGGTTAATTCTACCCTGCAACTTAAGACATATGTAAGTAGGTCGAGCAGTGATGTATTAGGTTGGTGCAAAAGTAATGACGTAATAATGTCGTTTTTTGACGTTAAAAATACGCCAAAAAAACGACATTATTACGTCATTATTATTATAGTTATACCTTACCCGACTGCATTTGTGCGAACGTGAGCACAACAGCTTAGCCTGAAGTTGGATTCAGCTCACCAATTTTACTTTCCGTGCACAGACGCATACAATACACGTATATTCACTTTTATGACCATCCGTCGTCGTTGAGTTTAAAAATTATAAATGAAGTGTCGTTTAACATTTACCAAATGAAACAATCTCCGATGCATTGGAAAAGATGCTTGAATAAGGGTGTAAAATCTTTCACCACACATCTCCATAACTGCTAAGATTAGAATAATCTTCAACAAGATCTGATTGTTTAAGCTCGACATTATTCAAATTATATTCAAGTAGAATCCCTGATATCTGGAATCCCTCATATCCGGAAGCCCTAGTAACTGCATTGCCGCACATCCGGAATCCCGCATATCCAGACATGTGCTTGATTTTTATATTTCAACTATTTGGATGATATGTAACTGATTTTAAATTTCTGTTTTTCTGGAAATTTATTTTGATAATTGCTTATGCTTATTTCACCCTAATGGCTTATATTGGTGCAAAAATGATGGGAACAAGAGGAAAAGAACAATTTTGAAGTTATCGCAAAGGTACACATTTTAAACAGACTAGACGCTGGTGAATTTTCACTGTAATTAATAGCTAAATTCAATATAGGAAAGTCACCATTGTATGATATAAAATCTTACAAAGAAACTATTCTCCAGCGTTCAGACTGTCGCAATGAACAAGGAAAAAAAACATTATTATGATGAAACCTGGACTGAAATTGAAAAAAAACTATTGAAAAGGTTGTCAGTTTTATGAAAAGAAAGCCAGCATTTAGCTATGACGATTGCGATAATGCACGCAGTGTTAAAAAGTGTCTTTCGTTTTAAAAATTCAAGAACTAAATCAAAACGAAAAAAAAGTTGAGAATGACATTAGACAGAAAGAATCATCATGCAACAGCGATTAATAAAATCCTTTCATATTATTTGTTTTGCAGACGTGGCAAATGAATTTAATGGATTTTCTATTAACATTACATAATTTATTTCTTTTACCTTAAAATCAAATCGTTATATTTCACTCATCATTAGCTTATTTTGTTTACAATAAATCAATGAAAATAAATGTTAAACCTGATTTCAGTTCTTTTATTTTAATCTAAATATAACCTCTCATATCAGGACTTTGAAACCAATTCCTCATATCCGGAAGGCCTTCTTAGTCCGGTTGTCAGTTATTCTACTGAATTTGATTTCAAACATTTCTTGTTGCCATGTTATTTAGGGTAAAGTTTAATCTCGAATTACTTAATCCTAAATTTCCCTCGTTGGTAGAAATCTTGAAAATAAATAAAAGCAAATTACTATCTACATCTTCATTTTACGTCTGTTGATAAATTGGTATCTAAATCCCCAATAAATATTTACTTTGAAATGCTTCCTGTTTGACATCAGAACGCAACTCTCCTTAAAAGAAGTGATTTTGATTTGTGAATAGGTGAGAAAACTGATATTTAATGCATTCAGATACTTATTACGTTTCGTCTAGATATATGAGGACAATGTAAATTAAATTGTACCAGTAAGAGAAAAGTTATGAATATTTGAAATGGTGTTCCCCTACCAGAGGGTATTCATATACGTAGACGCACTGATATTCATTAAGCCTGATAAATCCATATATATATAGTTATATGTATTTAAAGTAAAACGTATATTCATAATTCTTCAGATTTTCTCGCATTTCCTACATAGGGAAATGGCAAGACACAGACGTAGATTATTTTTATTAATATTCACTGAAGACAAGGCTTAAGAGCCACTCAAATGATTACTGAATGAGGTTAATGACACAAATGCAAATGGAGGAAGTAGCAATTAAATATAGCCAGGGTATGAAGGTTAGATAAGTAATGACGCTTGATTTAAACAGGTTACGATTGTAGTGTGAAAGAAAGCATTCATGCGGGAGTCTGTTTCCAAAAAGCAGAGGTTCTTTGAAAAAGCTAAAAGGAATTTCCTCCCTACAATTAGAATGCGAACGGAAGGAGAGAGAGAGAGTTCTCTGCTTTAACCGGGTATTGAACGCCACACACTTTTGGCTCCAGTCACTGGATCTACCTAACGCCCTTATCCACTGTGCCATGTGTCCAGGCAGTGGAGATCTTGGAGGGGGAAAATTAACAGGAAATAACTGATAACTGACGTCAATTAAAAAACATGGCACGTAGAACAAGAACAGTCTACCCTAGTGAGCGAAATAAAGGTTCAGTTCGACATACAAACCACCTGAAGAAGACCGGGGCGTACAACGGCCGAAACATTGTAATAAATATGGCGAGAAAGATGAAGACAATAGTCCGAATAATACAAATAGCTTTGTATTACTGGTAATAATTTTTGTTTTAGGTAGGTTTATACTTATATTACGAGTTATATTGTTTGGTAATAGTTTTTAAATTTATAAAAAATTATATAAATATTCTATATTTTATATTTTATTTATTTTTTTATTTAAATTTAATGTAATATTTTGTATAGTCAATTTTATTTTGCATGTCTAATATTTGTACTTCTTAAAGTGTCTTTTATTTACATACTATGTTTAATTTTATTAAATAATATGTTGGTTTCTTTCGATAACGTCAAATTTTAATGTTACATTATATCAGAAATTTTTCTATGTAGAAAGCATATCCGGTAAAATTTGAATCTCTCTTGTACAACATTTATCTAAATGATAACATTCGTTCATTGGCTGAATTGTTATCAACAACTCCTATTATCTCCCTTTCTTTTTTCATTCTACTTTTTTCTTTTTTTTCTTTTTCCTTTGTTTCTTTTCTGTGTATTAATCAATTTTGATATATTACCCCTCTTCGTTTTTCTATTCTATTCTTTTCTTTTCCTTCCTTTTCTTCGTAGAAGGGATGTGTTGTTTTTATTTTTTATTTTTTCTTAACTTTTTATATTTCTCTTTCTTTTTTATCCTTTTCTTTTTTAATTTCACCTGCTTATATTATTATATTTTTTTCTTTTAAGGACATTAAAAAAAAATTTCATCCTTTTCTTTTTATGTTATTTCTTCTTATGCCATTTTAAGTTTTTAAATAATATGAAAGAAAGTGATGTTTCATAAGTAGAATTTTAAAATAAAATCGTTCATAATCATCTTTGTTCCACAACTGATGAGATGCTTACCTTTAATCATCGAAACAAGTACTCAACTTTGTAGTGTTTATACTTTTGTCCGTATGTAACAGATTATAATAAATAAGTATTGCTGTACTAATCGTACTGAGCGCAATATGAAATTAATGTTTTGAACGTTTAAATTTATATTGTTTTAGTCTCATTACATTTGTCAGTTTCCAAACACTGTAAGTTTGACTTTCTGAATCTTTTCTAAAAATACTTTCATGGCAATTGTTCGGGTAAGCTGTTTGTCTTGTACCTAGATTTTTGAGTTTAACCGCAGTACCGGCGTGGAGATCTCATCAAAAACAGTTGAGCTGGCTAGATGTAACCATAAATTTGAAGCTAACAGTTTCTTTTCTTGCACTTCTCCCTTCCGGCTCCATGCTTTCCAGCCAACTTTAATTTGACAAAAATTTAAATGCAATGTTAATCGCTATCTACTGTCCTCATGATTACTCTTTTCTCTTTCCGCTCATTATTAAGGTTTCTGTCCCTAATTCTTCTACACCCTGTAACTCCTTTTGTCTTAGTAGCTTTATAACCTTGCATGGGTGATACTGATATATATATATATATATATATATATATATATATATGTATATATATATATATATATATATATATATTGGATTTATTTCTATAAGTTCGTCTACTTATACATCGTTATTAGATTAATTTTCTTTTGAAATTTATGTCTATGAATAGTCGATATTGAATTAACTGCATTCAAAAAGAAAGAGATTATTTAAAAATATATATATTTATTGTGTAAAATAAATGCTATTTTTATTACTTGGCAATGAACTTGTTGTATTGACTTTGTAAATCTTTTTTTTTGTTTAAATCCAGGCCATATTTTTGGGAACTTCTTCAAGGACTTTTACTGTAAGTGACTGATTTCCCCTGCTTATTTTGAGATCGTTTGATTCCATTCAATACCCCCAGCCACACTTTACAGTGACACTGAAAAAAGAAGACGTCATTCAGTGGATAGCAATCGATCTTCCGCTTCTATCCCCCCTATATTTTTATATCTGCTTTATATCTCAACAATCAATATGTAGGGCAAAGAAAGACATTCTTTAAAATAATCAAATCATCCATTGACGCATTAATCTACTTTTTGCCAGGCCTTTGAATCACAAACACCATTTCTTTGATTTTTTTCCACCGCCATTCTATAATGGTGTTTAAATATCCAATCATTAGTCGGTTTTCCTATCACCAAATATATTTTATTGATGCACTTTAACAATAATGATGCTACTACTAATCCTACTATTGCTTATGTTAAGTATGTCATTACGAATATTTACGGCTCATTCTTGTAATCTTTATCAACAGCAGTTCGGAGTGAGGAATCGGAGAGCCGTGTTCGAATTCCTGTTGGCTCCATTACATTCACTTACGTGCTAATAACTTCAGGAATGGTATGAATTCTCTTCTTTTCCTCCCAGCTATGGGTAAATAGCAGCACAGCCTGGGTTCTATAGCCTTGGGTGGAAACCCGTCTAGGAGAAAGTAACTGAATTCAAAACCGTATGTAGCTCTGATGTAGCACATACTATACAGCTAAAGAAAGCATGCTTCCCATGGTTTGATGATCCCGATTACGGTCGATTAATAATTATGATATCATATAGAGGAATTATAATTATCAGATTTGATAATAATTATTTGAACTTTTCATGATAATCAAACATCGTCTTTATTTGAGCATTACTATCACTTACCAAGTTGTTTTACTGTCTTGGAAAATTCTTCGGAAATTACATTTCACCACTAAAATCATGTTCAGCATCGTCACTTAATCTTAATTAAAATTCTACATTCACTAATTACATTTTTCGGACCATTATCCTCATCTTTGTTGCCATATTTATCGCAATGTTTTGGCCTTGGTACGCTCCGGCCTTCTTAAGGTGCTCGGAATGTCGAACTGAACCTTTTATTTCGTTCACTGGGGTAGACTGTTCTAGCTCCACTTGCCATGTCTAATGGATGTGAGTTATCAGTTATCTCCTGTTAATTCCCCTCTCCAAGTTCTCCACCGCCTTAAACAGGTATCGTAATCACACTCTTTGGGTCCTCTCACTGGATTTAAACAACGCCTTTAACCACTGTGCCATGTGTCCTTGAGGACGATAATCCGCATAATGTAAATTTTGTTCATAATACCTCATCTCAGGAATATAGATAATTTCAACATTCATTCAATATTCTTTTTTTGCTATTTCTTCTTTAATATTTTCTGTTTCAAATATTTTATTTATTCTTTCTTTTTTTTTTTACTTTTTATTGAGTTTCTTTTTCTTTATACTTCTTCCTTTTCTTCCGTTTCTTGTTTCATTTGCATATTTCAGTGTTATTCTTCACAGATTCCAAACTGCGACTGTGTTTTCGAATCTTACTATTTTTAGATTATTTAGTGAGAAACATTTTCAAAAGGCTAAGGTCAGAGATTTTCAAAATACTTCTTTCAAACAATGCAGCAGCTTCTACTATTATTCATATATTTTGGCAAAATAAAGCGTTGATTTCATATCTTTTTTTCTTCTTTCAACGCTCAAGGCTGGCGACTCAACGATCTGAAGAACAAATTTTACCGGGTGTTTTAAACAATTGGTTATAGAATAAGGTTTTCTGATCCTATCAAACAATATTTTTCGCTTTACCGCTATTTTTGATGTTTTTTTTTTATCTTCCCTATATTTTGCAGACATGATTGAAATCCAAGACTCTCAGTCAACTCCAACGTTGATCGAGCAGCTTTATCATTTGAAAGTATTGCAAGTCATCTTTCCGACATCAGGGCGGTTTTCTGCTTTACTTTTGCGTTGGTTGTCCTCAAAGTCAACTTCACTTTTTTTAAACTCTCCAAAACAACCACGCATCTGCAATTTCTTGTTTAACTTGAAATCATCCCCATCTATAATTAAACATATACCGTTATCTATCAGTAAAAGAATTAGTACAAATTCAGCAAATGACAATGTTTTCGATGAGCATATCAATTCCTATAATAAAGCTCTAAAAGAGAGTGGCTACAAAAATCCAAAACTAACTTATACAAAAAATGAAAATGGAAGCCATAGAAGAAACAGATGTAGAAAAATGATTTGGTATACACCCCCCCATACAACCGAATGGTAAAGAACAGTTAAGGACAAAAATTCCTCGCATTAATAGCCAAGCATTTCCTAGTGAAAGGAAACTAAGTACTATTTTCAATAAAAACACACTAAAATTGAGTTACAGCTGTACGGAAAACTTAGAAAAAAATTATAAAGAAACATAATGTTAATGTCTTAAATAAGCACTTATACCAAAAACAAAAAAAAATTAGACAATGGAAAAATAAAAACTGATGAAAATAAACAAAAATTATGTAACTGTAGAAACCTTCATAATTGCCCTCTACAAAATAAATGTCATACTGAATCATTAGTATACCAATGCAATATCTCTTCGATCGAAAATCTTGAAAACATAAAAAATTATATAGGTTGCACTAGCCATGAATTCAAAAAATATTCAACTAACATCAAAGTTCTTTTAGGATAAATAAATATAAAAATCAAACATCTCTTTCGAAGTACTTCTGGAACCTAAAAGAATCAACTAAAACACCTAGAGTAAAATGGAAGTTAATAAGAAAAGCTAGAATATGTAGGTCATTAAATGACCCATGTCCTTTGTGCATACATGAGAAACTATATATTACTAAGTTTATAAAAAATAAAAATTTACTGAATCAGAGAAATGAAATAGCTATCTTATGCCGTCATTGTCATTGTCAAAAAAGTTTTCCTTAATAATAATTAAAAATAAATATAAAAAGTACGACCAGGTAATATATTAGGTTGGTGCAAAAAATAATGTCGTTTTCTCACATAGTAACACATGTGAGAAAACGACGTTACTTTTGCACCAGCCTAATACGTACTTATATTTAACGTGAAAAATAATTTTATATACTGTAAGTAATTTTATTACATTTAGAAAAAAATATAGTCTATTAAAATAACGTTGAAAATAATTTACAATTGTATTTAGAATTGTAGTTAAAACGAAGTCTAACCTAAACATCTTTTCAAATTGTAGTTAAATAAAACGTATTCTAACCTAAACACCTCTCTCAAAGTACTACCGGCACTTAAATGAATCCAATAAAACACTTACAGAAAAATGAAATTATGATGAAAAGCTATAAGATGTAGGCCATTGAATGACCCATGTCCTCTGTACATATATGTGAAACTATATATTACTAAGCTTTAAAAAAAAATAATAATAATAAAGTTTACTAAATCAGAGAAATGAATTAGCTATTTTTGCCGTAATTGGCATAAATTTTACTTAAATAATATTTAAATATAAAAATTTCGAAAATCGTAATATACATACTTATACTTGATGTGGAAAAATAATTTTACTTACTGTAAGTAATGCTAATACATTTACTTCTTTTAAAAAGAAATATAGTCTATTAAAACTAACAGTGTAAATATTTTAAAATTGTATTTAAAATTGTACTTAAATAAAACGAATTCTAATCTAAACATCTTTTAAAATTGTAATTAAATAAAAGTATTCTAACCTAAAGACCTCTCTCTAAGTACTACAAGCGCTTAAAAGAATCCAGTAAAACATCTACAGTAAAATGAAATTAATATGAAAAGTTAAAAGATGTAAGCCATTGAATGACCCATGTCCTTTGTACTTACATGAGAAACAATATATTACTAGGTCTATATAAAAAATAAAAGTTTACTAAATCATCAATTTTTGCCGTCATTGTCATAAATTTTACTTAAATAATATTTAAATATAATTACAAAAGGATTGTTATCTAATAATATACATACTTATAATTGATGTAAAAATAATTCTACACACTGTAAGTGATTCTAATACATTTACTTGTTCTTAAAAGAAATATAGTATATTAAAAATTAAAAGTGAAAATATTTTTCAAATAATAGTTAAATAAAACGTATTCTAACATAAACACACGCCCAAAATCTTTAAAAATACAAATAGAAAAAAATTCCGCAAGAATTTTTGCCGTTAACACTAAAATTAAAAAAAAATCCAGACGACATGCATTTAACGGATGTCAGATTTCATTGAAAAATACATCCCTACCCCTACCAAAACGTAACTAATAACTGATACATCAAAATACAGATGTAATGAACACGCAGACACCCCTTGTCTAGTGGAAGTGGTTTTATCTGTAACCTTGGAAACGGGAATTATGATTTTTGCTGTGTCTTTAAAATCCAGTAATTTTAAAAGTTACTCCAAAATTCGGTTGTTGATGAAATGGAACTAATGTCTTTAATTTAATTACAAAATTAAATTCATAGCTTTTAGCTTCCATTTTTGAAACATGGTTAGAACTGTGTAGCGAAAAAAATATATTTTAAATCAATTAATTTATAATATTAATGTTCTGTAAATTTACATTGAGCACTATTTTGTAAAAATAAAAATATCTATAAAAACACCGGATTATATATCTTACTGTTCTTTCTTTATATATATATATATATATATATATATATATATATATATACTAACAACATTATCCAAATACATATATATGTTTTTATTTATTTTTTATGTTACTGTGTAGATTGATTTATTCATATTTATTTCTATGTGTGTGTATATATATGCATATGCGTATATGTATGTGTGTATGTATATGTTGGTATGTATGTATATATATATATGTGTATGTATATTTATGCATGTTTCTATTTTTAGTGATGAATATGTGTACACATATGTACGCGTATGTATTTTTTATATATTGTTATATATTTGTAGTCGTGTATGTGTAGTCATGCGTACATAAGTGTGTATGAGACATTTATATATATGTGTGTGTGTTTATGCGTTCCTTTTTATATATTAGCTGTTTTTATTTTAAGCGTTACATTTTGCAAGGACATTTCAATTTGGTGTATTTTTATGTGTGTATGCGTATATATTTATTTTTTTCTATCCATTACTATATATTTCATTGTCTTTTTCCTTCGCGTTGTTCATTGACGAATATTTGTTTTTCTATTCTAACCCCTATTAAATATTTTCTATTTAACCCTCGTTATATCTCTCTCTATATATATGCCCATGTAAATAATATTTTAATAGTCTGTTTAAACTCGATTAATAACACTTTCAAATTTGAATATTTGTTGGTATGTATATGTGTGTATCTTTATTATTGTATGTGTCCATGTTCGCTTATATATGCCTTTCATTGTATGTATATGTTGTCTTTTTTTTTTTTTTTTTAGGGTAGTGGACATCTATTTTCTTTTTCCTTCGTGTTCATATATCTAACTATATCTATGTGTTTGTGTACTCTAATCTGATTGTGTATATATTGTTTTTTGTAAGATTTCTTCCTCCCCTGCCCATATCACCACTTCAAATCTATCGAAGTTGTAACGTAGCTTTACACCTCCATTAGATTAACATTTATTCTGAGTTTTTAGCCTTTTAATTAAAAAAAAAATAAATAACAAAATATATGCATTCTTTTTTCAGTTTCTTCTTTAATGAATTTTATAATTTTGTAAACTTAATACAGATTAAATTTGAAATATAAAATTGATAATTTTTAATTTTCAACCATAGAGTAAATTTGAATATTAATTATTTAGAATGATTTCTATTTTATTCTAACTCTAACATTAATTATTATAACGAACTTTGGTTTTTTAACATTTTTGAATTCTCATATACTTTGAATTTTGATTCGTCATTGCAGCTTATGTAACAGCGTTTCCCATATGATTGTTCGATTTGAACCTTTTAAAACTATTTATTCTACAATCAATACCATCACTTGATAAGATACCAGAAGTGTTGAAACAAAATGTTTTATTTGTAGCGATTTTATACCATATATACCTTATTGAATAAATCTAATTTGGTCTACACTGTTTTGAGAATTCTTTTAAGAATAGTATTTTTTTAGTTACTGGAATTTATTCCCTATGCTCCAATCCTATACTTGGATACATATATATATATATATATATATATATATATATATATATATATATATATATATATATATATATATATATACTTCAGTATCATATATATATATATATATATATATATATATATATATATATATATATATATATATATATATATTAAGATAGGTTTTCTCTACTTATTTTTAATAGGATCCTTTCATATTCGCGGATAAGCTTTTTTGTGGCATTATTGAAGGACGAGAGAAAATTTAATTTTCAAGTACTTTCGACATAGTAATGCCATCATCAAGCAATTGTTTATTACAAGATAAATATTGTGCTGTTTATTATTGTCAAAGACCAAATTGTTCGGTTATCTAAAAGTTAATTTTCTTCTAAATGGAGTGACGGCTGTAACCGTTTAAGGGAAGATAACTAAGTATGGCGTTTTTATTAAATGAGCAGTAAAAAGAAAATCTATTAGTGTAAACCTTAGCCTGTCAGATTATTATACGCATTTTAAAACATTTGTGGTGTATTCATAATTAATTTTATTATGGTTTGGTTTCAATTTTTTTAATATAGATAGCTTCAAGAATTTTAAGTTTATGCTTATTCTTTTCGTGAAAATTATGGATGTATTTTCGACAAGGATTTTTTTGAATTGCGAATGTGGACAAGTATGTTGTTGCAAATGTTCAGAAATGTGGAACATGATATTCAAACGAAAACTTAGTCGCCGTGACAAGTTTGTAGTAGTGTGTCGATCTCCGGCACAATGCTTATTTTAATTTTCATATTTGACAGATTTTATTTGATATAACCTGACTCAGGACACTTTGGTCCTTGGCTGTACTGAGTATTTGTAATTTCTTACTACAAGAAAGACATCTCCAAAACGAATGTCAAGAGACTGGAGATCCATCTCGTAATCAGTGCTGCCCCATTAGTCTAACGTTATAATACAGAAGCACGCTGTACGACTCACTAGAATGCAATTTGGGGAAATCACCCACGGACAAATGTATACAAGTACTTCTGTCAATATATTAAGCTCCGGTAGAATACCATTCCCTGTTGTTACGGGGACAAATATTCAAACATGTAAAGCATAGAATCCCTGACAGCTGGAGTAAGGAGGCCGGATGAGAATTATAGTAGAATCCCTGATAACCGGACTAAGAAGGAATTGGTTACTTAGTCCGGTAATGTGCTGTTATATTCAGATTAAAAT
Organism: Acanthosepion lycidas; assembly: GCA_963932145.1. NCBI lineage: Eukaryota > Metazoa > Mollusca > Cephalopoda > Sepiida > Sepiidae > Acanthosepion > Acanthosepion lycidas. Next base: position 79,164,594 of record OZ010594.1, on the reverse strand, counting down.
AAAAGAACTGAAATCACGTTTAACAATTATTTTCTTTGTTTTATAGTAAACAAAATAAGCTAATGGTGACAGAAATATAGCGGAAATGATTTTAAGGAAAAAGAAATAAATTATGTAATACTAATGAAAATTTATTAAATTAAATATGCCACGTATGCAAAACAAATAATGTAACGGGGATGTTTTTAATCGCTGTTGCATTATGATTCTTTCTCTTCTAATATCATTCTCTATCTTTTTCCGCATTTCGTTTTGCCGTTGTTCTTGAAATTTTTTTAAACGAAAGACAATTTTTATCTCTGCTTGCGCTATTGCAATCTTCATAGCTCAATGTTGGCTTTCCTTCCATAAATCTGACAACCATTTCATTTACTTTTTCAGTTACAGTCCATGTTTCAACACTATCATGTTTTTTTTTGTTTCCTTGTTCATTGTGACGGTGTGAACGCTGGAGAAGTGTTTCCTTGGGATATTTTATATCATACAATTTTGACTTTCCAGTCATTAGAACTTTCACCAGCGTCTAATCTGTTTAAAATTTCCACTTTTTGCGATAAATCCAAAGATGTTCTTTTCCTCTTCTTTCTGTCATCTTTTGTACCAATACAAGCCATTAGGGTGAAATAAGCATAAGCAGCTATCCAAAGTAAATTTCCTGAAAAACAGAAATTACAAATCAGTTACATATCACGCAAATAGTTCAAATATACACATCAAAATCTTATCCAGAAATGAGGGATTCCGGATATGAGGGATTCCGGATACGAGGGATTCCGGATACGAGAGATTCCGGATATGAGGGATTCCGGATACTAGGGATTCCGGATACTAGGGATTCCGGATATGAGGGATTCCGGATATGAGGGATTCCAGATACGAGGCATTCCGGATATGTGGGATTCCGGATACGAGAGCTATATTGTTTGACTGATTTTTAAATCTTGAAATCAAATAAAAACCTCTTTTGATATACACCTTAGCTGTATCATCAAGTTACTTTTTGAAAATTGTTCTTTATTTTCTTTTTCTACATAAAGATTAATCATAATTATTTGTTGGTACAAAATATGTCACTGCTATTTTTTTATAAAACTTCTAAACTTTAATATTCGCATATCAAATAAGATCGTCGTTATTTTTTTTAATTATAGACTCATATTAGGTTGGTGCAAAAATAATGACGTAACAATGTCGTTTTTGACGTTAAAAAATGGGTCAAAAAACGATATTATTACGTTATTATTTTTGCACCAACCTAATAGTATGTATGATGGTCTGTATACAGGCCTAGAAAGAAAGAATTTTCGATGAATTTCAATGAATAATAATATTTACAAAAATTGTTTTCTTTTTTCCATTTTAATTAGAATACCGTAATTTCCCATGTATAATACCAATTGTTTTTCTAAAAAATAATAAGCAAAATCAGGGGTGCGTATTATGCACAGCTACAAAATCTTTAAAAAAATTGCTTTAAAATAAAATAGTAATTCTTATAAAAATAAATTAGAATAATATTATCCTATGTTTAAAACCATGTTTTAAAATAACAGTAGGAAAAATTGATGAGGTACAATTTGTAGGGTTTGATTACCAAACAAGGGGTGCGTATTATGCGTGAGTGAGTAGCATTTTACCACGCTTTCAGCACAATTTTAGGGGTGTGTATTATGGATGAAGGCGTATTATACATGGTGAATTACGGGGATTTATAAAGTTTTAAATCTTTTTAATTTCTCTACAGGTTTTTAAATCTTTTAAATTTCTGCGCCAGCGAGACGTTATTAATATTAAGTAAAATTATATTTACTAATCGTTAATTGAAAAACTTAATAAAAATCATCACGCAACAATATTTTTAAAATAATTTCGAATTGTTTTATATGTATAAACATGCCGATTTTCTATTATATAGTGGATCACACATAACATTATTAGAAAATAAGAGCAGTAAATACAGTAAATTTACAGGCAAAAATGTGTAGAATTCAATAAAATAATTAGATTACAGAGAATATTTTCTAAAATTTTAAAGATTCCCTGCACTTAAAAATTATATATCAAAGGCGCTCACCTCATTTTTATTACTTTCATTAATTTAATTAATTTGTTTCAAATAAGATTACTTATCCTTTAATTTGCTAATATTTCTCAAAATAAAATTTTAGAAAAGCATCATTTATTGTGGAAGATTTTTTAATAAAGAGAATTACATTGTGATAAAAGACGACTGAAAAAGAGTGATAATCATTTACACAATTTACATTATTCCGACTATTGTCCCCATCTTTGTTGAGATATTTATCACAAAGTTTCTGTCATTGTACGCTCCGGCCTTCTTCAGATGGGTGGACACAGTGTCATGTGTCCTTAAACGTATTGGTTAGATCCAGTGGCAGGACCCATAGAGTGTGAGTTCTATACCCGATTAAAGCAGTGGAGAATTTGGAGAGGTGAATTAACAGGAGATAACTGATAACTGACATCCATTAAACATGGCACGTTGAACTAGAACAGTCTACCCCAGAAAACGAAATAAAGAGTTCTAATATTCCAACAACCTGAAGAAGGCCGGAGCGTACAACGGCCAAAACGTTGTGATAAATATGGCAACAAATATGAGGGCAGTAGTCCGAAAAAATGTAAATAGTGTATCTAATATCTCATCTCAGAAATATAGACAGATACTGGCAATTATTTGCTTTTGCAAAAGAACATATCAGTCAATGTAAATTATTAGGTTGGTGCAAAAATAATGACGTAATAATGTCGTTTATTGACGCATTTTTTAACGTCAAAAAACGACATTATGACGTCATTATTTTTGCACCAACCTAATAGTTTTTGAAATATAGCAATGTATTTTGTTTACTGGAAATATTAATCTTAATCTATTAGCTTGAAATGAAAAGTAAAATAAATGCTTTAAGAAAGATTTTTTTATTTGTAAACATTCATTTTAAACCTGAGGTACCGCGATTTTTTGTTTTGTCTTTTTTGAGGTACCTACATATAACAATAAAAATAATCTCTAACGAAGAATACGTTTTCTCCCGTCAAGCCTATTCTTTGCAACCAATTTCACATTGAAATTAATTGCAAGAGTTTCCAGATTGTTTTCAAAAGCATCCACAAAACGTTTCTTGGATTAGTGTCTCCGGTGTAATACAGGTGCATAGGCAATCTCTCATTTCCCATTTTCGCAGTTTGTGCCAAATAAGCAGTCTTTGTATGCTTGATGACTTGGCCCCTTGAAGACCAAATGTGCCTAATGTAAAAGACTGCTGAAATACGCCTAATGCACTTTGATTAAATTTGTCAAAGGTTTTAACATGATGTAGTATATAATATATATAGTCCATGTCTTCGAAGAGTACAGGTGTGTGCTCAGGACACACGATTAGTAGAAATTGATAATAGTGTCTAGTGAGAAGTGTCTGTCTGACCAAATGCGTTTTTCTAATTTACCGAAGGTTTCGCTGACTTTTTCTATTATAAGATTGATTTCCTGATCCAAAGATCCATCTCTAGCTAGTGTACTTCCAAGGTAAACATGAATAATCTCGTACGACTGAACCTGAACAAAAATGTTAGGTCCAACATAACGTGGAGTTTGTGTGTTCTTATTCATTTCCATGGTGATGCTAAGCCCAAACACAGTGTATGCTCTCAAAAAATAGCCCATAATAGTTTGCATATTCTTTTCGGTACAGGCAATAAAGTCTGGATTGTCAGCATTAGATTAACTCTTGAATAAACTACGTGGACAAATTTTTATTTAGTCTTTAAACGATTCAAGTCAAATAATTTAGCCGTGGTTCTGAAAGGAATTTAAAAACCGACTTTGCAATCCTTGCTCGCATAAAGAAGGATCCTTTCAACACAGTTCTCAGGCGTAGATACTCACAATCCAATATCTGAAATCATACGGTGAATATCTAAAGCAATATTGTTGCCCTTGTGAATACGACTTCGACTTGAATGTCATCAAAACCGAATCTCTTCCCAGTAGTAACTGCTTTTATTGATTTCTATATCTCTATAGACAAGGTGGAATAATGGATAGAGGCTTGGATTGAGGAATTGGAGAGCAAAGTTCGAATTCAAGTCGAATCCATTACATTCACTTACGTGCTAATACTGTTGGGAAATATGAATCCTCATCTTCTCCCCTCAGCTATCGGTAAATAACAGGACAGACTGGTCTCTATAGACATGGATGGCAACTAGTCTACCGCAGAAAAAAATTGCAACCTACTGCGGGAACATAACTGACAGACTGATATCTCTTCCAAACTAAGATGATTAAACATCGCATGAATAATGTCCAAACGTGGCAAGTTATTGATTATATCTACGTTAAATACTGAGGGATATTAAGGATCGACAAAAGCGTTTAATTATACCCTCCTAATCCTGGAAAAGAACAAACCTGTCCTTTGGTACACCAAAATGAGGACCAATGTTCGGCTTATAACGCTTTAGAGTCCCTTCGATCTTAAGCACGCTGAGGTTGTAAGGATATATCTAACCACACTTTTTCAATCTGATCTAGTTTTAGCCATGATAGATTTTACGCAGAGGCGAGGATTAGCATTTTTGAAGGGTTGGAGCAAGAATGCACGGTGCTTGTCTGATGCACTCAAAACCTTTCGAAGTGCATCATTTATGACTGACAGTATATATTTTATCTCAGGAGCAAAACGATCGAACCGTGAAAGTCACGGGAAATAAAACCTTTTGCTTATCTCAACCACGACATTTATTGTTTTGTCGCGTCAATTTTTTTCTTGTTAAAGGGGCCACTATTACATTATAAAATTATCGTCAAATATATACAAGACCATTTTATTGTTGTTGTTAAAACAGCTTGAATGATAAATATTAGGAAACGTAAACTCAATAGTTACAAATAGACAAAATAAAATTGGTGTTACAACTTGAAATCTTTTTCCTACACATATGAAAATACGACCTTTTTTAAGTGTTACGTTAAAATTTAAAGTAAATTTATTACAAGCTATAAATAATGTAAAAAATACAACGTATTCAATGTTTATAAAAATGTAATGATTCTTAGTCACAATGTATTAAATATTCGTAATAAATAAAATTTATATTTAAATAAATACAATCGATGTACGCCACAATTTAGTATAAAGTATAAATCAATATAGATTTAAATAAAGATAATAAATGTATAAAATCATATTATAATAAATATTATAATAATATAATAAGAAAAGAATAGCATAACAATAAATGGATAATTAAAAGTAATCATCAATTTTCTTAAAAAAAACGAATGGCTTTCTTGAAGCAAAAAAAACCTGTCCATTTATCACGAAATCCAGTGTTCATTTATATATATATATATATATATATATATATATATATATATATCGATCCGACCATATATATATATATATATATATGTATATATATATATATATATATATATATATATATATATATATATATATATATATATATATATATATGTGTGTGTGTGTGTGTGTGTGTGTGTGTATGTATGTATATACATATGTATCACTAACCATGTCAAATAGCGAACAGTGTTTAAACAAAGACTGGTTTAAATATACTATGTTTGACGTATATTTCTGTACACGAAACAATCTGGCCCGACTATCCTGTTCTGATGAATGTTTTTTCGTCAATATAACATTTTTTTTCTTTTTTAGGCAGATTAACTATGAAATAATTGATTAATTATATAAAATATACAGGATGGGAAACAAAGAATGTCGATAGTAATAATTTAGTTTGAAAAAAAAAAAACTAAGATTAAAAGTTATTTATATTCAAAGGAAAGTCTAGAATTATCTGCCTAATCAATATGCTATCTTTCTCTTTGTGTATTTATGTAAATAGATATAATTGCTTTATATATATATATATATATATATATATATATATATATATATATATATATATATGAGAGAGAGTGGAGGAGAGAGAAAGTGAGGGTTGGGGTTAAAAGAGAGAGAAATGTGTAAGAAGTTGGCGGTGAATGTCTGTCTATATGTTTCTGTCTGCTTTACTTATTGTCGATTTAATTTACACACACACAAACGCATACACACACACACACACACACATATATATATATATATATATATATATATATATATATATATATATATATATAACAAAGTTGACACGTTTTTTAACATGTTTAAACTCTACTCAAGCATATTTAGAGAAGACGTGTTCATACAATGAATCCCTCCATCGAAGCTCTATGTGGTGAACAGAGAAATGCTTCGGCCCTTTTTACAGCCAACTAGCAAACTAAACAATAGTAGTTTTATTCTATCTCTGTTTCGCCAAATGAATAATTCCATACGTAGCATCGTCATATTTTACCTTATGAACTGAAGTAAATACGAGATTCTGTTGAACAATTTGTAGAGGAACCAAATATCAGTAAACAGCTATAGGTGTTTAGAATTATATCTATCTCCTTTCTCTCTCACTCTCTCTTTACACACACGCATACACACATACATACAAACATACACACACAAACACACACACACACACACACATATATATATATATATATATATACTGCGGGAAAAATCTGCCTCGTCAGTTATGTATCGGAAGATACATGATCGCTTAAGCGTGTATCACGCATGGCACATAACTGACTGATATATCATGTTGAACGTTCTAACAACTTGGCCATGAGCGTGACTAGAGAGACCATGAGACCCGTGTTCAAATCTCACCCTAGTAAATTTGTCAGGAAATGGGCGATCTTTGGAAAGTGCCCTAAAGACATACCTCGATTTGACGGAAACTTTGTTGGCACTCGGAATTGAGCGTGTTGGCCTTGTTCAGATTAGATAATACGCTTCTCTATCAGAGACTGTAACTAAGGTCTACTCAGCATAGTTGCAGTATAAACCTCAGATGGGGTCTGTGAGAGCTGAACACCAAATGCGCCTGCAATAGCGATTAGCTCGCCGCACTGGTAGAGGGGTATCCACGATTACAAGTGGCCAACGATAATCTTTAATATATATATATATATATATATATATATATATATATATATATATATATATATATATATATATATATATATATATATGATCGAATGGCTAAAACGTCCGCTTTCTGCCCATGAGACTCGGGTTCGAATTTCACAAGTAGAAGATTTCAGCTTAAGCATCTTTGGAAACTGTCTGATCCAAGCATTTTGTGTGAGATTGGGTAGAAAAACCTCTGGAGGACCGTCGATGTTTAGGCTAGCGTGCTGGGTTTGTTCAGAGTGTTGATCACGCCAGATAACACGCTCTCTCCCAGAAACTGTAACTAAAATTAGGTCAGCATAGTTGCAATATGAACCACAGCTGGGACCTATGGGCGTTGAACAAACACAAAATAAAAGGGATTAGCTATTTGCCCTAGTAGACGGGTATCCTCGAATAGCCAGCTATTAACTATTATATATATATATATATATATATATATATATATATATATATATATATATATATGGTATTTGATATACATAATTAAACTATAAAGTAAATATAAAGAAAGAAATTTTACAAGAAATTATGTATATTTTGTAAAATGATTTCAAAATCTTTGGGGTTGGCAGCTAAATCCCGAAATTTGGCCCACCTTTTTTATTTTCTGTGATATATTGGAAGCTGCCACGTTTTTGTAAATATATATATATATATATATATATATATATATATATATATATATATAGACCCTTCTGGATATTTTTTTTCTAATAAATATCGGATTTCTAAATTCTAAATTTAGAGCTTTCGTTTTCGCGACTCAATAACTTATTCAAGTGTTTTTAAAGCTACATACAGTCTCATGTTAATTTTTTGTTACGATTCGAGTAAGAATATATACTCTTATATGATTCTTATTGGTAGACTCTCGGTTCTTTTCAAAACCATATCACCCTAATCAAGGCATGAGTGTCACTAGCAGCAAGAGTTTACAGAAAGTGAGAGCAGGAGTAAAGAGGGTGGTTGAGGAAAGAACACAGAAAAAGACGGGGATCAGGATCAAGGCATCAGAAGATATCCATTAACATTACATTTGATTTTTTAAAGATTATAGCCATCAGGGTAGCAGTAAGAGGAAGGGAGTTCCACTGTTGGCAAGTGCGAGAGAAGAAGAGGCGGTTACATTTAACTGCTTCAACAGCGAAAGGGTGGAACCGAGATGACAGCCTAGTAGCACGCTTAAATACATGCAGTTTGGGTACTAATGAAAGTAGATAGTCAAAGCAGTTGCCATGAAAATATTTGTAGAAAAGATAAAGGGAATCTACAACATGTCTTTGAGAAAATGACTGTAACCGAGACGCCAGATCAGGACCTATCTCATTGCATTGGTGGGATATTTAATATAATTATAGATAAATGATAAAGTAAATACAAATAAAATATTGAAATGGAAATTCTTTATATTTTGTAAAATGATTCCAGAATCTTTGAGGTTAGCAGTTAAACCCCGAATTTCGGTGCACCATTTCATTTTCTGAGATATATTGAAAGTTGCTATGTTAATGGTCTCGAAATATTTGAAAGAAGAGTGAGAATTTCAAAATTTGGTGTATGCATAATAACATTATATTAGTTCATAAACACCTGTTGCAACTTGTATAGACACTCATTGGTGCACGTGAACAAATCATCTTTTATGCAAATTTATAATCCTCCAATTCAATGCATATAGACATTCAAACATGGTCAGGATGAATACTATTTCCTGCGTTAGCAAGATAAATAAAGGCAATTTTAAGTGGGATTGAACGCAACATTATCATTTGTGCCAGACGAGCAGGTCTGAATATTACACAAACTGTGATCCACCAGAATTTGTATACACTACCATCCATCGGGTTTATAGAGAATGGCAAGAGAACACAAAGAATCTTGTGAGCGTCAGTTCTGTGAGAGAAAATACATTTACATGTAAGAGGTTGGAGAGAAATGGCCAGACTGGATCAATCTGATAGAAAGGTAGCTTAAATAACCACACTTTACAACCGAGGCGTACAGAAGAGACTTGAAACCGATAGGCTACAGCTTCAGAAGAGAAATTGTAGTTTAAAAGAACTAAGATCGACTTTGCTAACCAGAAGCTCCTATGTAGCTAAACTAGTATAGCACGCCAGGCTATATGACGTTTTCCGTTTAGGATACAGGTTTCATTCCTGTCGGAGGACGCATATTTTCTATTAAAATTTCTCGGACACTGAGGCCGGTAAATGCTGTTAATACTGTTTATTATAAACACAGAAATTACTTAAATATTTGTGTCTATATAAAAAAAAGTATGACATTAAAATAATTGTCGGACTTTTTTCATTTCATATACAGGTTCAAATGCTATTGGAATCGATATGCGTCTTTGAAATAGACGAACTGATTTTATTTTAAACGGTGGGTATTATGTCTACCGGCCTGTGCCCTGGAGAAAACCTTGTAATGAAATGATGGGCACAGGCCTGTATAATCCTTTGTAGGATAAACCACCTTTTGGTCTGGTCCGTTTAAAACAGTCCAACCAGAGATAGAGATAGAGATAGATAGAGGGAGATAGAGAGAGAGAGAGAGAGAGAGAGAGAGATAGAGAGGGAGAGAGAGAGAGAGAACCCAAATAGGTTCTATTAAACTTTTAAGTTATACACATTCCCTAGTTCAGATTTTGTCGAAAGTACGTGTATACTCAATAACTTAGACGAAATGTAAACTGTTCAATTTCTAATTGTGTGTGTGTGTAGGGGGGTGTTTGTGTTGAATTTGTGGCAGAGTTGTCTGAACGCTTGTTTTCCAACCAGGAAACCCGGGTTCAAATCTCACCATGGTCGATTTGTCAGGGAGGTGAATTCTTTGAGTCTATCGGCAAAGTCATCGTGCGGCGTCACCAGTGCATGAAACCTATACCACGTGTAGACCGAAGACTTGTGAATAAAACTGATCGTCACCAAGTGTTTGTGCGTACATGCCTTGTTCAAATTCTTCATCTCGCCAGATTATATGCTCTCCCTTACAAACTGTAACTAAGGTTGTTAAGAATGGTTGCAGTATGAACCTTAGGTGGGCTCTGTAGGTGTTGAACAAACACAGATGTGCTTGAGTAGTTGGGATTGGCTAAACAGTGATTGTATGTAGTTTGATAAATGTTTGATTGATAAAAAAATATGTTGACTTTAATTTTTTTTTCTTATTATAAAATCTTTTGGGGATGGAAACCTAGAAACAACATGGCTGCTAGAAAAGCGTGCAAATGTCAGTGATACTGCAATATTTTTCTGCTCCCATTTTGATGGTCATGCCTTTACTGAAAACTGGCAACCGTTGAACTTTAAAATTTTGTTTTGTTTAATATCTGCAAACTTCGGAATAATAGTCGTGTATTTTCTCGTTAGCTTCTCCGAAGTTTCGAATCCAGACATTTTCATCTGTTAGCCTGGCTCCCACCGACAGCGAAGGAACTGTCTACCCTGCTTAGCTGGTAGTAGAAGTGATGGCAATCTGCCTTTCCCTAGGGGACGTGTACGAAAGCGTAGGTAAAACACTAGCCTGGAGTTTGAACTCGGCTAGACGATTTCACTTTCCCATCGTCGATAACTGTTATACTAACACCATAACCTACAAGAAAAAGAGAATTATACTTTAACCGTTTAAATTTTTTTTGGTTGGATGCGAAAATGTTTTTTTAATCCAAACTAGAACTCATGTGATCTCAGTTGACCTTAAGGTTACCACCAATTATTCCCACGTTCTAACTTACCTATGTAAAAGGTAGAAAACAAATTTACAAGAAATTGGTTATCTCCAATGCACACTATAAAGGACATGAACTTATTTTACTTGCAATGACAGCCAGTGACTTTGGGAATTGTATTTAAAATTATCTTCTCTATATTTGTATAAGAAATACATTATTTAATATCAAACACAATATTTCATTCAATTTATTAGATTTAGCTAGAAATGACATGATGTGTTCTTTTATGAATCTTGTTAACCTCGGGCGTCGAATGACCTCAGGGGTCAACTTCATATATCCTAAGAATTGGGTATTTTGGTGATCTACAGGGTAAAGGTTAGTGCAGTTGGTTTCGTCATTTGAGCATGACCGGAGTACGGAGGCGCACATACAAAGGCAAATAGAAGCTACCAATATTAATAAAGATAAACTGAATAAAAGAATTCTCTTCTTTCTTTTCACCAATTAGATATTATTTTTTTCTTTATTGGATCCGTGGCTAGTTTAACGAAAAGTAGTTGGTGTATCGAGTTGGAATTCCAGAAGGAATTTTTTGCGTTCATTAGAGCTCAAATACTTTTGTAGAAAATATGAAACCGGCATTCACCTCTGCAGCTATTGGATAAATAGTTGGCCTGCCTATCTGTCCTTGAGGTGGTAACTATCCCAGAAGAAAGAAAAGCCTGTGCTCAGAACAAACTTTAAGAAGAATGGTTTCCCTCGGGCAATCTTGCTCAAGGCCCACTTGCGCCGCTATCGCTGCTGTACAAATATAGCTAGCCACACATATTCGAGAATACCCATCTACTAGGGCGGCTAGACAATCCCTCAGGCACATTTGTGTTTATTCAACACCCATAGAACTTAACTGTGGTTTATACTGCAACTATACTGAGCATACCTTAGTTGCAGTTTCTGGGAAAGAGCGTGTTATCTAGCGTGATCAACAATTTGAACAAGGCCATCACGCTCAATCTCTCGTCCACGATGACGTGTGACTTCGTGCTAGCATCTATATCGATGGCCCCAAGAGTTCCGTCTACACAATTTCACTCACAAGGCTTGGGTCAACCCGTGGTATTTCCAAAGTTGACGCCCGCTGGCATCGACCCCTCCAGTCCGATAACATCAGGAAGTTTCTTCCCTGACAAATCGACCAAGGTGAGATTCGAACACGGATCATATGGTCAGAATACGAACGTTCTAACCACGTGTTCATATGTAGTGATATCTGTATAGAACAAATAGGTTCAGGGACTCGTGACGTCATTTTACTTTGCTGCTATATCAAATCACGTGAGTTTTATATTTTGTATATATATACTGGCTCAAACGATAGGCTATAATAATTCTTTACGATTCATGATCATAGCTTTTGTGTTTGGCTAAAATCTCTTGCATTCTGCAGTATATGATTATTCAAAATTTCAAACTTTCACACGCAGAAGAATTAGTATTTTAAAAATCAAGAACGAAATGATTAAAATAACATGTGATGAGATTCTTTATCATTATTTCAACCATATTAAATTATTAATTTTACGGCTCGTTTGACTGGGATTTTGTTGGAGCAATTTTGTCTTCATAGTTTCCGTTATCCGTCGTTAGCCCAAGAAATAAATTATTTATACCTTTTGCTTAATAATGGTCAAAAAGTGCAAGTATATCATAATAATATTCAGGAAAAATCTGAATTTATCTCGAATGTGTCTTTCAGCTCGGCTTTACTGAATAATTTTAACCCTTCTGCTGGAGCTTCCGAATTAAAATTCGCAAATAATTGTTATGTAATCTTTAACAGTAGATATAAAAATATTTACAAAAAAATATAAGTGTTATACTTATTAGGTTGGTGCAAAAATAATGACATAATAATTTCATTTTTTTGACGTTAAAAATACGTTAAAAAACGACATTATTACGTCATTATTTTTGCACCAACCTAATAGTAAGTGGAGGAAAATAATTAGAATGAATATATATATATATATATATATATATATATATATATATATATTTTTTTTTTTTTTTTTTCAACGATGCTTCTTCGGATTGAGGAATCGGAGTGCCGAATTCGAATGCCAGTCAAATCCATTGCATTCACTTACGTGCTAATACCATTGGGGAAGGCATAGGTTCTCCTCCTCACACTATTGGTAAATAGCAGGACAGACCGGGATCTATAGCATTGGATCGCAACTAGTCTACCATAGAAGGAAATGGCAACCTACCGCGGGAAAAAAATCTGCCTCGTCAGTCATGCATATATATTGTGTATTGGGGGAGCAGATCATTATTTAAACATATATTATTAAATATAACACTCAATGGATGTATATTATGTCTGATCATGAGGCGTTCTAATGTTCGAATGGTTGCTTTAATTTCTGCGGAAAATGAAAACAAAAATTGTCCAATATTTGGACATTCCTTTATTAAGTGGAAATGTTTATTGGGACGCGTTTCATCCGTCAAGATACATCGGGCTAAGTTTGTCACGTTGGTAGAACTATGCATGCACCAGACAGAGGGGTGCTAGAAATTTTATAATTTTTTTAGCAGCTGAATTCATATAGTTTATTCTCTATCTTTCCATGACTTTTGTAAGTAAGCATTATACAATGTGATATTAGAAGATCTCTCTCTCTCTCTCTCTCTCTCGCTTTCTCTCTCTCTATGCATCTACAGTAAATTATACAATGGACTCTCCTATCCTGAACGATAAATGAGGGTGGGCAGTGGATGGCGCCTTTCGTTTTACACGTATGCATACTAGCAGGGTCTATTGTGGAGATAAATCAGGTAAAGTAAATACATTTTTCATTTGTTCATTCTTATGTGCGATAGTAGCCCAGCCATGCAGCAGACGACAAACCCAAGCTGGCTGATGAAATTTGTTGAAGCAGGTTTTTGATGGTGTCTCTGTTTCAGAGCTTGATAAAGCTGATCACTTTCCTTCAGTCTACTGTCTTCAAAACTATTTCCGTTAATGAAACATGTCTTACGTCACTCCTTTCGGTTGGATACTTGGGCTTCCTAGGTTTTTAAATTAATGTTGAGACATTTCAAGTTGTCTTTCAATTTGTCTTTCAATTTGTCTTTGTAGCGTAAGAGTGTAATTCCAACTGTATGCTTGGAATTTGGTAGTTGTCCATACAGCACCTTTTTTAAAGCTCCTTCTCATCCATTCTCATAACATGACCAGCCCACCTAAGTTGTATATTTACTAGAATGGTTTCAAAATCTGTGATGTAGTTACGTGTCTTCTGTATTGCACTATTCTTGACCCTGTCGTGTTATTTTATATCACATATGATATAAAATGGGATGGCAGGATCATCTACAGTAAATTATATATATATATATATATGTGTGTGTGTGTGTATGTATGTGGGTGGCACATCATTGCTTTCTCTCGTGCGACTAGGGACTTCTGGTCTGTGATATGTTCTTCCGTGATTTCCAAGAATCCAGCAAACAATATAAGACACAACTAATGACAGACGTGATTGATAACTGTAAGTAGCGCCAGCCTTCAGCTTGACTTTTTGAATTTATTCACGGAGGACAATTGCTTATAAAATTTACCGTAGCAAGATCTTTCCGGATTATCTACATTAATTTGTGCTGTTCAATACTGCATAAGTCGAAGAGTATTTCTTTTAGAGTATTCCATTAGGTCTTTCGTGATATTTCTCTTTTGCATTAACCAGTGTTAAGCACGCCAAATAAAAGTGCTTCTGAAATCAGTTAGTATAAACTCTTCCTATAGTTGTTTCTATAAGATATATAAAAATCAAGTTGAGAACAATTTTTCGAAGTAATTGATGTATATGATTGCTCCTTGCATAGTCTAAACCAGTTAGGTGTTTATGATCAGAAATTCACAATGTAACAAAGCAATTGCACGGCGGTAGAAACATCTGAGAAATCGCAAGTGATATTTGGATTCCTCACCCTTAATTAGAGTGGTAAATACGACACAGGAGGTGTCTGATTTTATACTGTTTGTTGACCACTTGATTTTACTTGTCTTCATCTCACCTAACTCTCTTTGTAATTGTCTTGTTTAGTTTTGGTGTAAAAGTAAACAAACGAGGAATTCAGAACTGTTATTATAGTTATTAGATTAGCAAGACAGATTATTTTGTTCCATGTGTCTTTTGTTGAGCCAGACACATTTTTTTGCTATCATCTATAGCAACATTGATTGCCAGGAATTCAATGTAAAAAATCTTATGAGATTTCTCCATCTCTTAGGTAGCAATACTCAAGAACCAAGAATATATATATATATATATATATATATATATATATATATATATATATATATATATATACATATATATATGAATTCCGGATAGAGAATATCTGTTAGAGGTCAATATGAATAAAAGCTAAATGAAAACTTTATCATAACGAACTCTGTTCGTTCTCTGAGGAAATTTATCAAAGCATATTTACCTTGATAAAGTGCGAAACGCGTCGGCTATGATGACGTCTCTTTTTTATTCATATATATATATATATATATATATATATATATATATATATATATATATATATATAATATATATATAATTCGAGAAGTAGGAATAGAGAAAAAGATTACAATTTTGTCCCTCTATATGTATATGTGAGAAGGTGCAAAAGAAAATATTTAATTCATTGACTGATAGGTTAGAATATCTTTGGCATATTAATAGAATATATGAAGATTTTATGTACTTTTTGTTTGTAAGTGTATTTGTCTGTTAATCTATGTAAAATCAAGCAATAATAAATAAGCAATTATTTTGGGTTCATGACTTTTGTCTTCTGGTTATATGAATATAGGAAGTTGTCGTAGCAAATGGCATGATCAATAAAAATAAATTGACAAAAATGCAAATCATTTTTCACAAGCACATATATATATATATATATATATATATATATATATATATATATATATATAAACAACGGGAAAGCTATACACACACACGTGTATATAAATAAATAAATATATATATATATATATATATATATATATATAAATATGTATATATATATATATTGCTTAATGGATAAAACTAAGAGTCACTATGCAGTGTTAATGTTTATGTCAACATTGTTTTTATAAACACTTTATTTCCAGTTTAACAGTATATATATATATATATATATATATATATTTAAGTATATAAGTATATATATATATATTAAGTTTAACAGTATATATATATATATATATATATATATATATATATATATATATATATATATGTGTGTGTGTGTGTGTGTGTGTGTGTGTGTATGTGTGTGGAGGCACGGCGGAGTAATAGACAGCGGCTTGATTTGATGAATCAGAGAACCGAGTTCGAATTCCATTTGAAAACATTACTGCGGAGGGTCCTTTGATGACCTTGTGGCACGCAGGACACCAGGTCTCTGTATTTGGCCCTACAAAATGTGTGGATGGTCCTGTACGTAACATTCACCACTATAATCAAGACTTATGTGCTGATGTCGGTTTCCTAGGAAGTTATCTGTTTGACACTTATACGTCAAATTCTATGGGAAAGTCTAGTATATATATATATATATATATATATATATATATATATATATATATATATATATATATATATATATATATATATATGTCTGTGTGTATTTAGGCAGCAATCCATTCATGCACATTCCATTGAATACAACAGACAAGGTTGCTTTGATTTTGTTTTTTTATACAATTTCTCATGTGATATAATCATTTTTTCTTTTCAAGTGATAAATTATATAAAAAAAAACTTTGCAGTTGTTCTTTTTATCTGAAGGCTTTCGTGCATAAATTTAACCATTTTCATGATTGAAATATAGTAACTGTTAACAAGAAATTGTTGTAAGTATGTATTTATATAATCTTTTCATTTTCAAAACACGGTCAATATATATATATATATATATATATATATATATATATATATATATATATATATATATATATATATATATATATGAAAGTGTTTTTGTTCGACTTTATTTCTTAATAATATAAACGGTATGTTCATGTTTATTTTATTTTATGTTTGGGTTTACATTCCTGTTTTTTATTCCCTTCGTTCTTTCTTTTTATTGTCCATGTCTTTTCTGGTCGTAGGCGATCATAGCTCTCCATTTCACTGTATCCCTTGCGACTCTCAACAAGTTCCTTCCTTCTGCTTCCTCCCCCCATGCTACGCCCTGTCATGCTCAAGGTCGCCAGGTAAGTCATGCACTGCTTTCCCTTGTCTCACTTTCCCACTATTCGACCCGTGATTATCAGATTCTCCTAGCTCTCCTTCCTCATTATCTCTCCCAGAAACTTCAGCTCCTCTTCCTTATGTTAAGCATAAGCCTTCTCCTTGTCTGCAATCTATCTAAGACCTCAGCGTTTCTCACACGCTCGGTCAATGATATCGTTAGAATCCTTCTGTTGAACCACATCTTCGTCACCTCGAGTGTCTTCTTCATCATTCGCTGCCGTAAAGAAGGACATGTGACATATAACAGCTTTATTTTCTTAAAGAGTCAAATTAATAACAACTTACCTAGATTGAGAAGTCTTACAAAAGAAAAGTTGTTCACTTGACAATCGGTAGTACAACTTTCCCGGTATGTCGGATCGAATCGTGAGAGGCGACAAGACATGGATCCCCCAATATGAACCGCAGTGGAAATGACAAACCATGGAGTTGAAACATTCTTTATAACCTGTTCACAAGAACAAAACAAACAGTAGTCTTGCAAATAAGTGATGGACGAACTGTGAACATTGCAACATATATTGCTGTGATGCAAGACCATCTGAAACCCGTACCTCGACACAAACGACAAGGGCTGCTGTCCAAAGGGGTTCTCCTGCACTTCGTAAATGTACGGCCACATACAGCAAAAAAGACTGCTCAACGGCGTGGATTTGATTTGATTCCACATATCCTCACTAGCACTGTCCGTTTACCACATCTCCAGACCCTTGAAGGAGACGCTACACAGCCGTAGATTCAGCGGTGCAGAGGTACCTTCGTGAGAATCCGAAAGTTTATTTTCGGAAGAGTTGAAGAATCATGTTGAACAATACCAGAAGTACATTGTCGTGCAGGGGAATTATGCCGAAATGTAATATTTGCCCTTGTTCTTCATCAGTAGAAATAAATTTGTTGTATCGGAATTTTGTTTTCCTTCAAAAAGAACAAAAATCTTTCTTAATCTTCTAAAACACAATAACCTACCTTAATCTCAGATCCAAGTGACAAATATTAGCTTGGTGCAAAAATAATGACGTAATAATGTCGTTTTTTGATGTTAAAAATACGCCAAAAAACGACATTATCACGTCATTATTTTTGCACCAACCTAATATTTGATCCCGCTTAAGAAAAATACCAAGAAAGAAATGCTAATATCCCTCAAACTAGCGATTACAATTGAAAAAGAAACTGACAGTATAAACTACATATGCGATGATCGTGAAATTATCAAGAACTGAACTCATCACAATACGCAACGTGTCATAAAGAAAAAGAGCCGTTGTAATTGAAAAAATGAATTCCTTCGACTAATCAAATTAAAGTAAATTTCATCTAACTAGAAAGACGTTAACAAAATAATCACAGTCAATAATGCTTAAATGTTTTCTTCAACCGTTGTCGAAGTTCTTAGAGATAACCATCAAAGTCCTATGTAATGTAAGAAAGCCTTCTATGATAACGATGTCATTACTTACAGAATTATGGCGTTTTAATTTAAGCTTCGTATCCCAAATAAGACATAGATATCTGAATAGCTAAATAGAAAATACAGTATTTAAAATGTTTTACTAAACTAGTTTAAATAATGATATTTTCTATATAACAGTAAAACTATAATCTTGTATGCATGCATATGTGTGTATGTGTGGCCCCGAAATACAGGTTAGGCGATACCCAGACGATTTAATACCCCATTGAGTATAGAATAATATTGTACCTTGTATACCTGCGTAGTGCAGTACAAAATTCCTTTAAAATGTTTCATGCTATACGCAATCTTATCCTGACGATTGTGTCTAGCATGAATCGGTCTGTTGCCTCTGAGTGCTGACTTCAATGTTCACTTTTATATTGTTATATTCCGTGCTAATAGGAAACTATACTTGAAAAAAAAGGTGGATAAAATAAGTAAAAGTTTATTGTAAAAAAAACAATACAATAAAAATAAAGGTAACGGCTATGCAGAAGGTCGTCGCAAGTTAATCCACTAGTGAGTGCTACTATTGGAATGTCGGTAGTTCTCGCGTAAGTCTGAGTCGTATTCAACAGATTCTAGCTAGTAATAATTACCAGCTTCCTCACGAGGTAGAATGTAGCACAAGGCCGAATTTAATGTGGGGAAATCCGAGCCCGTAGCATCGGCCAAACATTCCTCGTAAACCCCTCAAAAACGGGATCGGGTTGGTCAACCTCTTCGAACGAGACTCTGCCCTTAGGCATAGCCTCGTCCAGGTTCCACTCTGCCCGAAGGCAGAGAGTTCGACAGCAGCCAAGATCTGAATAACAAATCCCAGTAAGTAGTAATGGCTCACTGCCCCACATAGCACGATGTGACACAAGGCCGAGTTTAAAGTGGGGTATCCGAGCACGTAGGCTCCGGCAAAAATTACCTGTATACCACGTAAAAACGGAGTCAATTTCCTGAGACGAGACACTTCTCTTCGGCATAGCCTCGTCCTGGTTCCTCTCTGCTCGAAGACAGAGAGTTCGACAGCTGCCAAGATCTGAATAACCGATTCCAGCAAGTCAATATTTACTTCCCCACCCACGAAGGAAAGATGTGACATAAGGCCAAGTTTTACGTGGGTTTCTGAACCCGTAGGCTCGGCCAAAAAATGCCAGTATAAAACGTAAAAACGGGATCGGGTTGGTCAACCTCCCCGAACGAGACACTGCCCGAAGGCAGAGCCTCGTTCGGGTTCCACTCGGCCTGAAGGCAGAGGGTTCGAACGTCTTGCTGGACCAGATTCCAGCAAGTCAATATTTACTTGCCTCCCACGAGGGAAAGATGTGGCACAAGGCCGAGTTTGACGTGGGTTTTCCGAGCCTGTAGGCTCGGCCAAAAAATGCCCGTAGAAACTGTAAAAACAGAATCGTGTTGGTCAACCACCCCGAACGAAATTCTGCCCTTCGGTAGAGCCTTGTCTGGGTTCCTCTCTGCCCGACGTTCGTCCGTCTTGCTGGAACTGAATCCAGCAAGTCTCTGTAGTCCGTTGACTTACAGGTATTTATGGATTAGTTACTACCTATAGTGTAGTCACTCATGGAGGTGACAGGTTATTCCATTACATCATATATATATATATATATATATATATATATATATATATATATATATATATATATATATGAGTTGGTGTTCGATGTATGTTTAATTGAAGGGATATTGTATACATGAAAATATATCTATCTTTTTATTTGACATAAGGCCACATAATTATGAAATTTTGTGTAAGTCAAAGAAATGAACTAACAAAGGCTCAATGGCACACTTGACAAGTTACCTATACGCTACTTTGATTCAAGCGGTGTATATTTATATTTAATTCTGAACTGTACATAAAACTAAGAGCTACAAAGGGCAGAAAATTATGGAGAGACATTTTCGCTTGCGTCCTCAAAGAACGAAGCCCATTGAAGAAGGCAAAGTTAACATTTACTTAAATAAAAATTGTGATGCTTTAACGTTTACATGTTTGTTAATACAGCCAAAGGATCATTAAAAGCGTACAGCAAGACATTTTTAATATTCTTAATAAATAAAGTTTATGTCTAGATTTCATTTCGTTTTCATATTTGTTGCACGTAAAAAATTCTGTTTGCCTAACATAATCTACACGCATTCATGTAAAGCATCTGACTGTATTTTAGCCATATCTAATTTAGAAAATACAGCATATGCTGCGGGGCGATAATAGAGAATTATACGAGGGAACTGGGTCGGGCCGTCAACTTTTCAGCACGTTCTCGTATGGATAAAGGACTCGTCTAGCGACCACATTGATCTCTGATATATTTTCAGAAACATCTTTCAGACGTGCCAAGAAAATATACATCCTTTTTCTACAAAAAGAATAATTTCCTTTCCCCAAATCAGAAAATTATTTGAATGAGATTTCCGTGAGATCTCATGCAATCCAAAAGCACACATTTTGCACGCACACACCAACAAATACACGCACACACGTAAAAAAAATAATAAATAAACGTACACGGAATTTTCCAAAAGATTTATCTGCAACATATCGTGCTGACATTTTCATGGAAAGACATTGAACATATTGACATTTTTACGCCTGTCAGTGCATGTATATGTGTAGGACTTTCTAGATATTTCATTGGGTATGTAAATGCATTAAACAAGCTTTACAAGACATGCAAACTTGTATGCATAAAACTAAACAAGTATCTATATAATCAAACTACACAGGAAAGTCGTATTTTCATAGGGGAATGAAAGTGAACAATTTTCGATACATGTAAATGCGCAAATGTACCGACAGATATATCTACGTGTCTATTAAGCGACATATAAAAATATAAAATATAAAGAAATATTAAATATGAAAATATGCTTCCTTCTAGTTCTCTCTCTCCCTCTCTCTCTCTCTCTCTATATATATATATATATATATATATATATATATATATATATATATATATATTGATAAAGAGAATGAGAGCAAGAATGAATAGTAGAGAGAGAGAGAGTGAGAGAGAAAGAGTATAATTGAAACCTAGAAAGCAATGAACAAAAACACAAAAGAGACTGGCCTTAATTCGCCAGACCCACAATAAGACAGAAATAATAAAAAAAAATCAGCTTCAACTTAACTACATACAAAGAGTCCAATGCTCTAGAAATTTTCAATTACATAAAACTTCAGGTTTCAAGTCATGAAGCGATATTCTGATATATATATATATATATATATATATATATATATATATATATATATATATATATATATATGTGATAAAAGTGAACATAAATGTCAACACTCAGAGGTGACAGGCTCTTTCGTGCTTGACGCAATCATCAGGCCGCGTGTGTTGGATATTTAAAATGTTCACATTTATATTTATATTTACATACGATTTATCTTTGATATTGAGCAGTTTTTCCCATAAATATAGCAAACTTTGAACTATATTTCTGCATATATATATATATATATATATATATATATATATATATATATATATATATCAGTTTGTCTGACGATCGCAAGGGCTTGAAACCCAGGGTCACAAACTCCCATCATACTATTTTTTCTGGTAAAATTTGAAATGTAGCTCTGTAAGTCCCTTTTAAAATGGCCTTGATGTTTACTT
The DNA here is from genome assembly GCA_963932145.1 of Acanthosepion lycidas. Taxonomy (NCBI): domain Eukaryota; kingdom Metazoa; phylum Mollusca; class Cephalopoda; order Sepiida; family Sepiidae; genus Acanthosepion; species Acanthosepion lycidas. The sequence goes on along the minus strand of OZ010594.1, from coordinate 79,142,422 downwards.
TACTGTGTAAATGCAGTAAGCATAAAAAATAATGCATGCATGCATTGGATCATTAAAAGATCCTGTTTTAAAACACGGTATGAGTGTTAAATCCTGAAATAAAAATAGGCTACCTGAAACCTCTTCTCTATTTGTGATGCCTGATGCGAGCACGCGTGACATCCCCCGTTCACATATGATTTCGCATGATCCCGGAGCGTGAATGGGCCAATCAGCAGCAAGCATTACGCATCCCGCGAGCCCCGCGTGTATAATAACACTAATCCGATTGGCTTTTGGAGAGCAAGGTTCGGCCGCGATAGAAATCCTTCATTGACATAACTTTTTCCGAAACCAAAATATGGCCATTCTTGTCATTTCTTTTTCCCATATAAGCACTGAAATCCGACTTTTTTCTAATTATGCTACCGCTATTAATTCTGACATGAAAAGTGCCATTGTCTGCTTGTGTGAAGTGAACGCACATAATTACACACTCGTGCGTCCGATCAAAAATGAAAAATCGATAATATTGATTTATATATTGACATAAATCAATTTTGGAGCCGTTAAAACCTCCGCATGACCATTAGTAGTGATTCTGTCAAATTTGGTTGAACTCGTTTGAAAAATGTAGGAGATCCGATCAAACATATAAACGAACACACACACACACATTCTGCCCTTATCATATATATATATATATATATATATATATATATATATATGTTTCGTCAAAGACGACGGACAAGATAGCCCGATTAAGCTTTTTATTTATTTTCTTTGTGTTCGTAAAAGTGATTTCTTTTCTGGCCACAAATTGTGTAAAAAAATGTTCTGCATATATATATATATATATATATATATATATATATATATATATATATATATATATTATTTTTATTTGTAAAATTAATATATGGGTTGTGTGTATGTATGAATTATACGTATGTTTTATTTTTCAAACATGGTCAACACATTGTGGCTGTGTTCGTTCTTAACGATATTGAGTGTTGTTTTATCTTTTTATTATTAGGGGTTCCTTTTTTTTTCTTTTTCACATGTTGATGAACTACATTCATGAAATCAAACAGAAACTCCACGAAGACCCGTTAATAAACACATAATATCGGATAGGAATCGGTGACTACCAACCTGGATACATATACGGAAATATAAAAATACACAAATCCAGATACCCGCTACGGCCAACGCTGAATTAGATTTTTAAACTGTGTGACATCAAGATTTCCTAGTTCATTTCAAAGACTCACGTGGTTTTGTTGCGATAAATGAAAAAATAAGCTCACTTTCTTAGATGTTCTCGTAAAATACAATAAGAACACTTTCTCGTTGTAGAAAATCCCACTAGCAGAAAAACCCTTCCCACCGTAATTTTAAGAGTGAATGCCAACTGAAATCTCTATCTCTATTTTCGACGGATTTGCACCAAAATTTACATGCACATGCTCCAAGTTAGCCGGAAGGCCAAGACCGACTTAGCATTTCCCAACTCCCATCGATAATGGAAATAATCAATTTTTTCATGCTTCTACAGCAGTTTTCATGTAGTTTGTGGCCATTTTCTACTGGCCAGAGTGCGAGCCTATAGCTGGCTGCCTCGAATAGGCAGGAAGATTCTGTTGGCCAGCGTGAGAGCCAACATCTGACTGACACGAATGTTAACTAGCATGCAAAAAGAAAATCGATAGCTGCATTCGTCACAAGTGGGAAAAATTTAAATCTGCATGGCACTTTACTTCAATTGGCTCATTTGCTTGCTTAAACTCAACGTTGATTCTGATTCCGCAGAACTGGGTTGGGTGTGAAAAAGTATTTGTTGTTAACATTTTTTTTCATTCGGTTTTTTCAGTTACGAGTCATTTTTTAAAGCTGATCGTTTTGTGTTCCTTTTGTTCAGTTCTTTTTCGTAACAGATTTAATATTTAGTATAGAGCTTCGAAAAAAATTCGCAGTGTGAGATAGGCAAGAAGTAAGGCATGTAGCAACATCAGCACGGCAAAGGGCACTCCTTTAAAGGCAAGGAAGGGTAACAATATTTTAAGTCAAGTGATAACGATTGCTGTATGAGTCGTACGATTTTTGAATTATGCACAGGCAACGCCGGGCCATGCTGCTAGTTTTAAATAGCAGTGATAAAAATATCCTAAAGTGAACATACAAGTATTCATCCTCTCATCTAAGAAGTCAACAATGCAAAACAGAAACTCGTTAACAATGATTTTCCTAACTACATCATCGACCACCAGATTAGATTATTTCTTTCCACAGTAAAGAATAATAATAGTGAAGACGCAAAAACAATAACATAAACGTCTTCTACAAAAGCCAAATGCTCTTCAACTATAAGCAAGATGAATCTTCACTTAAAAGTATCTTAAAGAAATACACTAATCAAGTTGATCCGAACAAGAAAATTAAATTATCTATTGCAAAAAACATAAATAAAATAAAACAGTTAACATTATCATCAAAACTAACAACACATCTTCAAAATCAAAACTACAAAGAACCAACATTACGAGTTCAAATGCCCCTTAAGGAACTGTACATGATCAAACCAAACTCCTAAATTATTACATCGGTCACACTATTAAATGCCTATCCTGACGACTTACGTTGGCCCTATCCGACGACAGCTCCATTATAACTCAGACACACATAAACAACCTAACAGACTCCACAGGAAACACACTAAAAAGACTAGTAGAGAATACAAGCATATTAACCTCATCCGCATATAAAAATTTATTAAAAATAATGGAATCTTTAAATTAAAAAAGAAAAGGCAACACTCAATAGCATTAACTATAAACACGGCCAAAATGTGCTAACTTTGGAAAATAAGACATTCCTATATAGGCAGATGCATGCGAAATCTGCAGAGAACATGCCTGTTCGCCATTACCATCTCTCGAGTTTGTTAGATCTTCTCGTCAATGGTGGAGGTTGACGGACCTCCTGCTTCTTCTTCGTGCATCCAGCTTGTCTGGCCACCTTTAAACTCGATCCACATACACACTTCTACCTGGTCACAGTATTGTGGTAAAATCTCACTCCCTGACACACTTTTTGACAAAATAAATTGGATCACTGCTCTTTATCCATCTTTGGTGAACACTGCTTACGGAGCAGCTATGGTTGCACTGTAAAAGCATCAAGAAAACTGACGCTACCACAGTAGTACTAATTATAAACACGCATAAGTGGAAGCCACTGTGACAAACCTAAAGATATGTTATGGCGAAAATACGGATAATTTTTAACTTAACCTCATGTGCGTGTGTGTATATACAGGGTGCGGCTGGTATTTGAGGACTTACAGATTTAATATTAATACTTCTTCCCACTAACTTCTAATGCTTTTATTTTTCAGAAATCAAGAATGTCAAACGCTATCATGACAAATAAAATGAAAAAAACATGCTGTGATTTTGGCATTAAAGGCTGATCATAGCGATTTGGATATTGCACGTTTCCTCAGTGTTGCAAGATCGTTTGTCCAGAAGATACGAAAAGAGTTAGAAGATGCTGGCAGTTCCCCAACGTGTGTATACATTTGTGGTGACACTACGCACAATAAATTATACTTACCTGGCACATGTCAAAGGGTATCCCCCACACGGGGCTCTGATACCTCAATTTAAACTTGGCCTTGTGCCACATCTTGCTGCGTGGGGCAGCGGGTAAATAATTATACACACGTTTCCGGTGTCTGTTTTTAATTTTAATTTAGGTCATCGAATCGGTATTCATATTTATCCGAATCTCACCCATTTAAACCGTTATTTAACTCCTCACTTAAAAACTTCTCACTGTTAAATTTTAATCCCCACCTTCACCTTTAGGCATCCCTGTTCTTCTTTCTTCTGTTACACCCTCTCTCTAGAGCCTTTATACATTTTCCTCTCACACTTGTTTCCCACTCCCACACAATTTTAAACTCTCAGTGATTTTTTTGTTTTTTACTCCCAGAGTTGTATTTTCCGATTTCCATTCGAATTTGTAGGTCTGATGAATTACGATCCCAATGTAATAAATTCTAACCATGGAATATTAGTGTTTGAGACATTTTTTATTATATATATATATATATATATATATATATATATATATATATATATATATATATATATATATATATATATATATATAGATAACGTCGGCTAGCATGTCCTTCAGACATCAAACGTTGTTTCCTGGTACTGTCAAGTGAATTTTTCGAAGATATCGTTGTCTGACTCCAAGCAATCTCTGAAACTCTTTTTTCTTAATTAAGGAAACGGACAATGTTATTAAATAAATAGCATTCGCCTTGCGAAATTGACAGTCTGGAAGACTTACGTCGACAGAGTCTGCTGAGTCAATGTTCCATGGAAGTATACTTTAATCCTTTTAATTTTCCACCGAGATGCAAATAACTTGGGCTAAAATCTTATTAAATATGAGAAATTTTCAGAAATAACATAATCTATTTTTTACAGACGGAATTATTTGAGGTCTTTTTATTTTTTTAAAGTTTCATTTTAGTTTTTGCTGATAATATATCCACTTCACCTTGACCTATATCCCCGCATTAAATATAAAGCAGAAACCTGACAATATTTAAATTATGTCTGTGATATTTTCTTATTAACTGAAGACATCGTCTTTCCTCCACGTATACAATAAGTAGACGATATTTTGTAAATAGATATTCTGTTACGGTGGTGCCAGGAAAATTTTGGTAACAGAAAATTCGGTAATTTTGACACGGTAGGAAAATGTCGGTAACTATGATAGAAATGAGTCTCTATATATTTTGATTGTTTAAAAAGAAATAACTATCTAAAACTCATATTATTTACTACTATTTATTAAAATAATAATTTGAAAAGATACGACATCTTAACATTAACTTTGATAAATCGATTTTATTTGCTATAAAACAGTAGACTGTACTAACTCAATATATACTTATTAAAAAAAAAAATATTTATTTAAAAATGTTGGAGGTGTGGATTAGCTCCCTAAATCCTCCAACCAGGAATTTCGGCCCTGGTATTGTTGGTGGCTTGAACCTATGGTTTCTTTTTAGTTAATAATTATTTTAACGTATGGGGGGAAGTCTAGACTCCTCCAGAAATTACGACCCTGGTATTGTTGTAGCGGGGTTTTATCTAGAGCTACACCGTTAAAATACTTTAAAAAAAATGGGGAAGTAGCCTAGCCCCCTAAGATCCATTAATCCAAGTACGACCCTGGTATTGTTGTAGTGGGGTTTTATCTGGAGCCATGATTTTTCAGGTATTTAAAAATATAGGGGAGGTGTTCTTAGCCCACAATTCCCCACTCTAGAACGGCCCTAAAATCAATTTTCAATTGACTTTTATTTCTTATGTTCCAAATGTTCTTACTGTGTCATAATTACCGAATTTTGCGTTACCGAAACCATATTTTCCTAAATTCGTTACGGTTCGGTCAGATCTTAAGCTTCTCGTGAAAGTTAAATCGAAATCGAATAGAATCATACATAAGATATAATGAGAGGCTATAATATCTTGAAATATATTATTAGAAGAAGAGCTGTAAATTATAATTAATTTAATTTCAGTCGCTTCTCAACTCCTATTATTTGGCCGTCATTTTTCAACCGTTATTTAAACACCACGGATCAGAAATCAATAATAATTCACAATGTCTCACAGAATAATACAAGGTAATTAGTTTTACTGAGAACTCACCGAAAATAGCAGCTGTGAGGCGTCGTGGAAAATAAAACTAAACACAATCTGCTGTTGGATTTGAAAGTGAAACAATTGGTTGGTGTACCTTAATTAGTTGCAGAGTCTGAATGTCAGTAAAGCTTATTCTTTGTTTCCTGATAATGTTGTATACGAATGAATCTCAGGGCATAGCTAATGATAAAATATTGGTATAATTGAAAGGTTTAAAATTCTCCGCGCTCACTATCGCTGGTATTATGTGAAAAACTAAACTAAAAAAAACTAAACTAAAAACTAAAAAAAAAAAAAAATTCATATTTTATTAGTAAACCAAAATGCAAAGTTCCATAGATTTTGAATAATTGATTGAATGAAAAATAATGTTATTGACTGATGGATTAAGTTGAAAGATATTGTCTTTAGGATGGACTTTAAGCAGGATATTTCTCCAGATGGAAACTAGCTGATCATCTTTATTCAGGTACTTGATATACAATTTATATCTCGTGTCTTAAATTGAAACGTAGAGACTGATACGCCTGATTTAATAAATATTCTTCTTCATATCCTGGTTTCCATTTATCCTAGATTATCCGTGATCAATATCAATTGGAATAATACCACAGATTTTATAAGTCAAAAGTTATGCTTAGATTAATCTTTCTTTGCGTTGAATCGTCACTGTTGGGGATTGTAATCAACCCACAACACAAAGAAAAATATGTAAAAGTTGTTTAAATATAAAAATATATAATATATTTTTATTTTCGTGTTTCTTTACAACTAAATTTGTGTGAGTGTTAAAATTTCTTATATTTGTCAAGGTACAGTCCTTTGTTTGTAGTCATTTTCCAAGATGATAGGAAATGTGATTTCTTGTGCATATATGAGAAATAAAGGTAGGAGAGAAAGTAAGTAATGTGTTCCGTTGCAAACATGATAATCATCTAGCTACAGTTTACTACATTCAAAAATATGTTTTTTTAACACACGCTTAGTAAAAAAACAAAAAAAACAAAAAAAAAACTTACACTTGGACAACAAGGTCGGCACTGAGTGAGTGACAGTGTTATCTCTAACCAGATTTCAGCTTCTTTTCTCGGACATGCGCAGAAAGAAAAGCCAAATCCAATATTACTGGAACTTTCTGCTTCACAGTCCATACAAGGTGTTTTGTAATTTTTCCTGAACGAGGGGATGGCTACTGATATTAAGCATCATATAATGTACAAGTATAAGGAAAGATTTAAATAAAAAAAAATCTCATTATATTGAACGTTATCAATAATATTGAGTAAAAATAAGGGATGTTGCATTTTTATTGTGCTTATAGACGAGCCGCCATTGGTCAGTGTAAAGGGATTTCGTTTAAGTCGAGCATCGTGACCAGTTACCGTCTATTATCAGTTGTCTCTCCTTCTGGATTTTCCGTCTTGAAACTTTGCATAAATACACTTCAAATGGATCATAAATGAGTTTTTTTTTCTTTTTGGCGGGAACGTGACCTATTGGATGAAAAATATTAACTATCTATTTTCGAAGCATTCATTTTTTTTTTAACCGGAACAATGCGCAATCCACTGACTCAGAAACTAGTATTTGTGTTTGAGTGTCTTGGTGTTTATTTCCGTCTTCATTCTATTTCTCGCATTATTTACATTTCTCGGGGATAAATGATGGCTCGTCATTTCATGCATTCACCGCTGTATTCAACATGTTACAATTAAAGAATAATAATAAAGAATGAAATATATATATATATATATATATATATATATATATAACATACTACTCTTGCTGCCTCTCATATGAGTTATATTATTTATCAGGCGCAGATAGACCGACATTTGCACCTGTGCGGGTAGCTAGCAACACCAACAGAAACGCGAAAATCCGCCCTCCGACTAGGAGGCCATCTCTGGTCAACACTGGATCTGGCTCCTCTGAAGAACATAGATTGTATAATCTATTCTACAGCATTAAATACACATAAAATAAATATACTGAGGTTTTCTATATCTCTGAGGTGAGGTATTATCATTATTTACAATATTTGGATAGTTGCCTTCATCTTCATTACCATATTCACAACGTTTCGGCCGTTGTACGCTCCGAACTTCTTCAGGTGATTGAAATTTCGAAGTGAACCCTTCATTTCGCCCATCAAGGTAGTTGGTTCCCTTTCCGGATGTCTCAATTATTTCCATTTAACTCAAGTTTTTATGTTCTGGTATTGAACTCAAAACACTTTGGGTCTAGTCACTGGATCTAACCAACATCTTTATCCCCTGGGCCATGAGTCTTCAAGGACAAAGAGCCCAGTAAAGAAGGCCGGGGCATACAATGGCCGAAACGATGTGAATATTGTAATGAAGATGAGGATAACAGTCCGAATAATGTAAATAATGTAATGTACATAGTTTTGCAACATATTATATCCTAGCAGAAAACATTTAGAAAAGACATGCAATCAAAGACCTGTCTGTTGTATGAATGGACTTCTCAATATAGCTGTATTCCTGCAAACCTTGAACTATAGCAGAACTCTCCTAGTCATCTGCTTCGCAATTCTCATGACAAATGACACAGCGCGATATATTACCAGAAAAAAGAAAGTTCAGTTGGAAGACGTCATATCAACGGACAAGGAAATAAAGTTGAAATTGCATAGACACATCATATGAGCAACCTTTCCTCTACAATCCTACAATATTTGACCTTAGGCAAAAGAAGAAGTCATTGGTATGAAACCCAGATATATAAAGGGGCACATTAGGTGCTCGCCCTCGCAGTGACCCTACGATCCCACCCAGCCATGTGCGATCGTAATGATGATAATATAGATGATGATGCCTGTGTTATTGTAACCATCTTTTTATCTAAAAAGAGAAACACCCTAAAAAATATAGACATTAATTATATTTTGGTAGTCTTAACATAAACGCAGTTGTAAGAATGAAAAATTGTCACATGAAAAATCTATGTTAAGTATATTGTCAATGTATATGGCGAAGTAGAAGTATATTTTAATAGCTGCTTTATTAAGTAATGGCTTTGTATTGTATAAATATGTATTTTAAAGCAAATTCATATATTAATTTTCATTTTCCACCATATCAACTTGGAATTAAAATGATGCTAAAATAGGGACTGGACAGGAAATAGAAAACAAGGACATTCAGATGTTTGAGATATTTTTCACGAATAATTTATTGTATATAATTTTATTATGAACATGTGAAATTTCAAGCAAATATTGTAGACGTTTTTTTTCCATTTATCATTGATTTCTACCACTGATTTTCTATAAATTAGTTACTAACTTATTTTCAAAAATATGCCAGTTTTTAAGGAAATAAAAAGTAAATATCACCAGAAAAAATAGAAATATATTGGAAAGAAGGAACTAGGGCATAAAAGATGAAGGAGAATAAAAGGAAAAAGAAGACAAAAAATAGAGAAGGATAGAAGAACGAAAGAAAGAAAGAGAGAATAAAAAGAGAAAGAGAAAGAAAGAAAAACAGAATAAAGAATGAAAGAGACAAAAAGAAGAAAGAGACAAAAAACAGAGAAGGACAGAAGAAAGAAAGAAAGAAAGAAAGAAAGAAAGAAAGAAAGAAAGAAAAAATAAAAAGAGAAAGAGAAAGAAAAAGAGAATAAAGAATGAAAGAGAATAAAAGGAGAAAGAGACAAAAAATAGAGAAAGACAGAAGAAAGAAAGAAAGAAAGAGAGAATAAAAAGAGAAAGAGAAAGAAAGAATAAGAGAATAAAGAATCAAAGAGACAAAAAGAAGAAAGAGACAAAAAGAAATATTGAAAGAAAGAAAGAGAGAAAGAATAAAGAATGAAAAAGAGAATCTAAAAGAAAGAGACAAAACGAAAAGAAGAAATCTGCTTCTTAAAATGTGTTAGTTATTAAAAAGAAAGTGCGTAATAAAGAATAACGAAGAAACATTAATTAAATTAAGAAAGTAAATTCAAACAATGAAATATTATTTTGTGAAATCGTAAAATAATTAGAAAGAGCCAGAAAAAAAAATGTTGATGTCGTTATGGATGAAGACATCAAGAAAATCGAGTGGAACCAGTGAAATATAAGACATTCATGGAACAATTAATAATAGGATGCAACCAAGTAGTTAATAAATATTAATTATATTAAAGAGAGAGAATGTGTATAAAAATAATAGAGATCTTGTCATGGAGTGAACGAAAGGAGACAAATGATAATGATGAAAAACAGGAAGAAGAGATGCGAAAAGTAAATGTCATAGGAAGAAAAATAATCTGGTAGTTATCAAAAGAATAATGAAAGAGTAATTGAGAAATAAACGATGAAAAAACAAATGAAACGAACAAAGTTGGAAAAATGAATGAAAACGGAAAAAAAAGTGTGATGGAAAAAGCAAATGAAAGGATAAAGAAAAACGAGGAGGTAAAAGAAGAAAAGAAAAGAATTCAGTCTGGAAGAAAGATAGAAAAAAAGAACTAAGGAAAACTATAAAAAAGAAAGAAGATAGAGAGCAACTGTAAATACAGGAAGAAAAAAGAAAGAAAGAAAGAAAGAAAGAAAAAAAAACTAGGTAATAAAGGATTAAAGAGAATAAAAAGAGAAAGAGACAAAAATAGAGGACAGAAGAAAGAAAGACGGAATAAAGAAAGAAAGTGAGAATAACAAGAGAAAGAGAAAGAAAAAAGAGAATGAAGAATAAAAGAGAGAAAAAGAAGAATGAGACAAAAAGAAATAATGACAGAAAGAAAGAGAGAAAGAATACAGAATGAAAAAGAGAATGCAAAAGAAAGAGACATAAAGAAAGGAAGAAGGAAGAAAGAATATAGAATGAAAGACGACAGAGACAAAAAAGAAAGAAAGAAAGTAAAGGGAATAAAGAATGAAAGAGAATAAAAGGAACAGAGACAAAAATAGAGTACAGAAGAAAGAAAGAAAGAAAGAAAGAAAGAAAGAAAGAAAGAAAGAAAGAAGAATAAAGAAAAAAGGAATAAAATTGAATGAGACTAAAATAAATAAAGAAAAAGACAATAAAGAATGAAAGAAAAAAGAAAGAGACAAGAATAAGGACAAAATAAAGAGAGAAAGAAAGAATGAATAGTAGTTTTTTTAGATATTGGACTATTAATATTTTTCATTGACAAATGTTTTTTGGCGAAACAATTCTGCGTGTCGATACGTGGTGTAGACAAATGGTCAAAGCAGGTACAAATGTAGAATATTACATGAATTTATTGCACTTCATTAGCAAAATGTCTTTTTTCAAATCATTATCGCCTTTGAGATGATGATATTCAGTCGAGATTGGAAATAAGATTAAATTGATAGGAAAACAATATACCAAAAATGGGACAACGCCTGCTTACAAAGCAGAATGTATCAAACAACACCATTGTTTTTAGTCAACTTTCAACATGATTCCATTCATATCAATGCGGCTGATAGTATTTGACGTCATGTCAGCGCTTTTCCCTCAAATGCAACAATGACTGCTACTTCGATTACCGATATTTTCACGCTGACTTATTTCTTTATTAACAAATCTACTGTCATATGTCTTCTCCGCTAAATACGGAAAGATCAACAGTGATTAACATGGATTTTAGGAGATTTTGCCAAGTGAAAGTGTTACAGTTTTCTCATAAAAGGATGACTCATCTTCTCATCACAGATAATTTATTCTGATAATTTTAGACTATTTCTCTGGAGTTTTGTTTCAAACAGAAACATAGATTATGGAATTAGCATTTTTATTAAACAGAAAGTTCACAACATATAAATATTTCTTTAGAAATATAATAAATATTGACAGGAATGAGAAACTATTTTATGGAAATATACTGAAACTTGTTCAGCAGAAAAAAAAATCATTAAATTACAAACGATGAATAACGGAAACATCGCCATTTTATTTCGTGGTTGCGTTTCTTGTTTAGGTAAGTGATGTCAGAAACCTTCTGCTTTCGAAGATGTTGCTTTTCTTTCTTATATCCGTCTCAAGTATTTTTTTGTGCTTGTGTGATTTTTTTCTTTAAACATTTATACAATCCCCCAAAATTCGTGGTTAGTCTGTGATACCAACTATAAAATAAAAGTGAAGGCAAGCTTCAAGATTAACAAATATATAGATTCCTATAAGAAACTTCCGTGATTCTTCGGCCATTTTTGTTGCATTGCTTGGAATGATCTGAAAAAGTCAAAAGTACAAAAAATATCTGCAAATTTGAGAGGAAATGAAGATCGTTCCGAAGTCAGCATTGTTACCAAAGTGTAGCATAATAATAAGGTAGGCACTGTATTTACAAAGCAGACACAGTAATTTAAACCGCAGAAAAATTCTTTAGTTAACATTCATAATCTCATTATTAATCAAATAAAATATTCAAATTATTGTGAAATAAAATTTTGTTGTTTAAAATGAACATATCCACGTCAAATTAGATATTTAAAACGAAACAAATTAAAGACGAAAACACTTCGCATAAATCACAAAAAATTAACAAAAGTGATGTTTTAAAATGAAAAAAATCGAATTATATTGTTTCTACAGAATATTTTAGAAATATTTCCATCGAATTGGATCATACAAGTTGTAAAAAAGGTTTTTAGCTTAGTTTTCGTTTTCATGTACATTTTTCGTGATTCTGTGTAGTATCTGTCTAGTAATTATATTAAGTAAATTCCGTTTATATAATATTTCCCAAAGTGTTTTGTTGAAAATGTGAACAATGTATTCGTGAGAGAACATATTTGACTGAACACAATAGATTTCATTTACTAATGATTAAATAAAATAAATGAAAAAAAAAATGCCAAGGTCGGTAATCGTATAAGATACCGCTACTGTCCAATTCGTTCCAGTGGGAACGACGGTAGCCATGATGATTGGAAGTTGTTCATTTCCGGTCATTGTCCATAAGTTGTCTGTTTATGGAATGTATTCCCAATCAATTCGTTGATATTTTTGCCTGTTATTCATGTGTGTCAAATACGGAGATAACTTCATTTCGCTTTTATCCGTGGTGTTGCCACAACAACACTTCTATAGATAGTTCAGCTTGATTTTTGTGTCTGAACAGAAAAAAAAATAAAAATAAATAAATAAAAAAAAGTCTGCTTCAAGTAAAATCACTGATTATTCCACGTTTACCATCACAATTTTAAATTTTATAAGGTATAGTAATTTTGGTTTAGTTTGGTTTGTTTTACGGTATATCAACTTATTGCGTCAAATGATGCAGAAATTTAATATTTTACTAAATAAAATATTGTATTTAAACTGTCAAAAATTTATTTTACATAGACTTCTGTTACTGTGGTTATATAATTTTCTCTTAATTACATTTTTGAAATTAGTTTATATTCTATTAGGAACTGGAATATGTAAAATGAATCAGTATAAAGAATAGTAAGATTTAATTAATGAAAATAACACTGTTTAATATATCGAAAATCGTCCAAAATACACACAAAATCAGGATATGAACCTGTTATATATGAATAAAGCATCGCTGCAGGCCCTTGGTATTTAACATAGATCGCTAGTGAGCAAACACAGGCGACCATATTATTGAATAAAATAGAGCACGTGATCATAGAGGAAACGCATAAATAGAAAGTCACGTGACATCTAATTTGATCTCCAATTTTAGTCTATCTTCTATTACTATACGGATAGCTATTCTTTATTCTATTCAGATTACTATATGGTTGTTAATTTCGAGCGGTATTATAGAGCAAGTACTATTAGTCCGAGTGTTATTCGAAGGCGTCTGACACCGGTATTATTCAACGGCGTTACTATAGTTGTATCTGCGATTACAAAGTCTCTACTACAACGAGCATTACAAATGTGACAACGAGTATTCGTTGACATCACAAAATATTCTCTAACAATCAGTACCCCCCCCCCCCTTGCATCTTAATGGATTTATTGTCTTGCTTGGGGTGAAATGATTAAAAAAAATACCAGGATTCTTGTAAGGTGAGTTCCATAATCAAAACAACTTTTCTACCAATACCAAAACAACCTACTATCAATGTCTTTAATTGAATCTCCTACAAAATCTTTCACGAAATCACATTGTTTTTAATCAGTTGTACACATTTTGATTACCAGATATCTAAATTCTATATTAGAAGAGCAAAATGTATAAGTAGATCACGTAATGGCAAAGAGAATTTATATATGGGAATTAGCGCGACGTCTATACGGATCATCATTTCTACTCTATCCTCTGTTACTATACGGATCGTATTCTCTATACTCTTCTCTATAGTATTTCGCTATACTGATCACTACTCGGTGGTTACATTTCGAGCGAATATTATCGAGCAAGTACTATTAGTGCGAGTGTTATTCGAAGGCGTTTGACGCCATTATTGCTCAACGGTGTTACTATAGTTGTATCTGCAATTACAAAGTCTCTACTACAAGGATCATTACGAAAGTGACATCAATTATTCGTTGGTATTACAAAAGTGGCAACGAGGGTTAGTTGACATCACAAAAGATACGGAATTCATTCTTCTTCTTTATGCCTTTTCCCTTCAAGACGTGAGTGATCACGCCTCTCCACTACTACCTCTTAATATATCTGTCAACAGTGTTGATCATTTCAATATCTCCCCCACACCTGGCTTTACCCGCCAGATGTAGATCCACACATACACTAGATAACAACGGACTGCCTTCCAAATGTAAACACGTGATTGACCCAGCTGAACCAAGCATATGCACACCAAGGACAAACCATATTCTAGGTAGTTATATAAGCATCAATCCTAGAGAGAAAATGATATGCGATGATTCAAAATTCCTGTTCAAAGAAATCCCGAACACCACACGTCCACGCGGACTGATAAATTGCGGAGTTTAATAATTAACAATAATTTTGCGTAAAAGAAGTTCAGTAAGTATTTACACTATTTACATTGTTCGGACTGATGTCCTCATCTTTGTTGTCATATTTATGACATTTCAGCCGTTACACGATCCGACCTTCTTCAGGTGTTTGGAATTTCGAACTGAGCCCTTCACGGGTATACATAGTTCTAGTTCCACGTTCCATGCATCTTCAAGATATCACAGTTTTAGTTATTTCACTTTAGCTTAACTCTCCATGTTTTTGTTCACCCCTGCTGTGGCCAGTCATTGGATTACTTCAAGAAGCGCTCTTAACCATTGGGCCATGTGTCCTTAAGAAATTTAGTCTGATGTTCTTTTCTCTGACTCACCAACATATGTTTGGAAGCCAAAATGAACGTTGCGATTCACAAATATTAAAACTATTTTTGTAAGTGATGTGCAATAAATTTTGGCCAATCTTCTTGCATAACGAAAAAGTATTTAAAATATGGGTTATTATTTTATTGATTCATACCTTTTATAATGTTTGGCACCTCGATGTGATGTAATGGTTAACAAGCTTGTCTCCCTGGAAAAATTAGGGCTGGATAGTGAGTTTGATCCTCGCTCGGTGCTCCGTAAGTTCGAACTTGTGACACACCCAAGCTATGTTTAGAAAATCAACATATATTTTATTATGTTTTATTTACAAGCTGGCAATAATGTAATTTATAGCGGAGCACGATAACGAAAAGAGTCTTCAAGAGAAATTAAATTTGGTTAATTTCAATGGTCTTTACATCCTGGGTATGACAATAAACTACATCCGGCAGTAAGGTCTATAAGCAAGAGGTTGTGGGAAGCGTAGAACCACTTTTTAATCTCTGTTGTTCCCAGATCCACCCTCACAAGGGTTGGTAGCAACTGTTAGAGTCTCAGTTAAGGACAAACACCGAATCCCAAAACTTGGGTCAAAATACTCTGAAAGTACAAAAAAATAGATTAGTAGTAAAAATACCAACAATACATTTTTTAAAAAAAATGACCAACAATAAACCATAATCCAGATTATCGACAAAAATACCTGATTACATAAATACGTCAATTAATCCTTATCTACAATCTGATTTTTTTTCAAGAAATACAAATCCATCCTAAAAATCTTGTCGGCATTAAATGACCCATTGAGGTTTTGATATGCCGTAAAACGGAATAAACCAGACCAAATCTAACGTCTTTATATTGTCCTGCACAATGAAATTATTCACAATCTGTTGACAGTTAAATGTGTTGTATTTCTTTCATATCATTTCAGATTTTAGAGAGACGGCGACACGATTCAATTTTGTAAATGCATCATATAAGAAGTATTTACGAGTGTTTTCAGAATTAGTTCTAAATATCAGTATTTTCCTTTTTTCATTGAAGCCGTGTTTGTTTGTCGTCTCGATTGAATATTACTTAGTAAAACAAATGCATTCAGAGGTGTATTTACGCAGACCTCTTACGAGATTGCATTTACACTTTCCTTTCGTTAAGGTTATTTACAAATCTCTGTCTGTGACAGACACACGGTGATCGAATTATCAAAGTCTAGCCTTTTAGGCATCAATCTATAAAATGCGCCCATAATATTTATGATATCTATGAATGCGCTCATCACATCTATTTTCATATATCATGGCATATAAGTCTCGCTTTTTCTCAACAATTGGCGTAGTAAATCACCCTTACACTTATATGTAATGCTGAAAATGATTGTAAAAGTAAAAGTTTATTGCAAAGGAACATTTCTTTTAAGTGCCAATTCCCGAAGAACGTGGCGATATTAACTCTCTGAATTGTCATGACTTTCGCTTCTTTAACTTTTGACTTTTTTACCTTTTTCTTCTATGACACTTTCTTGTGATTAATTTACGCAAACCCGTTAAATAGATCATTCCTAATGTCCCCTACTTCATTTACCTTCACTATGCCATGTCGATGTTAAATTATCTAAAATCTCTTTCCTCATTATGGGGCCCAGAAATTTCAATTTGAAGGTAAGCATTACCAGACAGTGAATATAGTACATTCAGCCACCATGGGTTCTTATTAGTTCGAGCCCTTTAACTAGAATTGTCTTTGAGAAGGGATAAGCGATAATGGCTCAAATCGCATCCACAGACACTGTAAAAAATTCAATTTGTTTAGGACTGATGGGAACTTCGCACCTTTCATGCTGGATTGTGTTCCATAATGGTGTGAATTGAGGTAATGTGACAAAAATAGGTCAAGTACTCTGAGTAAACATGTCTTTGCACGTTCCACTTAGTTATAAGCCCTTGCTACCAAAAATTTATTTCATGTACGCCCAAAATATTGGTTTGTGGAACAGGATAGTTCATTATTTCAATTGAATCAAGTAACCTAGAATTGGTTTGAAAAACATTCTGCAAGAATTCCAGCAAATTTTGAGACAACGATGTACTCTCTTGTTCTTCTTGTAACGGCATTCACCTGAGGTGGGTTGAGCCGGCTCCAATATTGGAGTTTCATGGGAATTTTGAATTCCCAAGCGGTCCCAAACCCGCATGTATAGCACATAAGATTTCATTATAGTGGTGAAGGTTTCGTGCAGGACCATCCAAACTTTTTGAAGGGCCGAATACAGAGACCTGGTGCGCTACGTGCCACAAGGTCCCCAAACGACCCTCCGCATGTTTTGAATTCAGAGTTTTCCTTCTCCTAGACCAGTTGCCATCCAAGGCTATAGAACCCAGTCTGTCCTGCTATTTACCTATAGCTGGGGGGAGAATAAGAGGGTTCACACCTTTCTCAAGTGTATTAGCATGTAAGTGAATGTAATGGATTCGAATGGAATTCGAACTCTCCGATTCCTTAATCCAAACCGCTATCCATTACTCCACCGTGCCTCCTAGACAACGATGTACGCTTTAGATGAGCGCAAAGTAACATTTAAGTGATGTGTTGTGCACGTCTGTTCGCGTGCTACAAAGCGCTACACCTACAAATATCAAGTATTCAATACGTTACTGGGCACCTGACCAACGACTGTTTTTGTGAAGGTGTATCAACTTCTATCTACACGTTTCTATAAACATAGATTCTCCGTGATATTTTTAAAAATTGTGAGTTTAAAATCATCGAAAGCAAAATAATTTAAAATTCCCTTTCGTTTTATTGAGCTGTTGTTTTGTCTTCCCGTTTTCGAATATGTACAATAAAATTTGTCTAGTTATTTTGTCAGTAGATAATTCTAATTGGATATTCCGCGTGGAATAGAAAATATGACATTATTTTTATGTTGAATTTTGTACATGTTTGATATTGATTTGGTCAAATCTCTTAACATCTGTAGTTTTATGTATATGTAATTATCTGTCGACTTCAACTTAAATAATTCATCAATATACGTATTGATTTATCTATATATGTTCTTTTCCCTATTCTAATGTATGACACAGGCCTTCTTTAAGGGTAGGAAAACATGGATTATAATGGCGCTTACGCTACGACGCCTCTTAGAGAATTCAGAGGTATCGACTCTGGCTAGAGAGCAATGTATATCCTGTCAATTATTAATAGTTGAGGTAGAAATGGATTCTTGCTTCTTCCAAAGGAAGTGGAACAGAGTGAATTTAAAAGACTAGATCAAGATTTTGATTTGACATGTTCCTATAATAGTTAGGGCATCCGTACTTCAAAATCATAAATACATTATGAGGTAGAAATATTAACCTCATATATATATATATATATCAGGAATGGGAGCTATAAACTGTTCATGTCAGTGAGAGGTATATAAAGTTAAGTCAATCTTGTCTGGCTTATTTATGTTGAATATTGAAGTAAAAATTTCTAAGAACAAACACTTATGACAGAAAGGCTGAGAAGAGAATTTCCTAAAGTCAATGGCTTGGTTTGGAGCTTAAGTTCAATAGCGGAAGTCACCGACCCCCGAAAAAACAATGGATGCCTTAAAACATTGATTTTAGGTTAAAACGTAGGTTTTTCCACCAAGTGTGAGCCGGCAGACAAACTACTACGGTAAAAATTGTAGAGAGTTTTAATCATGGTAAAAAAATAATACATCGCAACGTACACTCTATCATGTGTATACGGCTGTGTAGTCACCAGCGATTCTAATATCTTTCAGCAAAAGTAATCGATGAGCATGTGTCGAAATTATAACATCTCAATTGGACGTTACCTGGTTCATTAAGCTTTGCTTCCATGAATAATGATTGGACACCATATGTGATTCATTTTTCTGTAGAATGTGGAATCAAGATTAAAAATGGGAAGGAACAATACAACGGCGAGGTTAGTGTGATGGTTTTTATATACGTTCTGTCAGAAAAACATTGGATTGTGTCATTCTTGTTAAAGATATTTTGTCACGTACCATAAGGTAAATTGAAGAACAGATGCAGCTACTACAGTAGCCATTTTTCATCAGGAGCTGTCCCCTGACACAGTACATGTGTTATAGTGGAATATTTTGGGAACATCAGAAGATAAACTGCATTGTTTTGAACAACGAACACAGCTGATATTTCTTTATGTGCAGTGTCAATTCAAGGCGTTGTCGATCATGCCCCTCCACATCTTCCTGTACCTTGTAGCTCTTAATAAGTTTTGCCTTTTTGTTATTTCTCCCAAACACTGTTCTGCCATCAAGTATGTTACGCATTGCTTTCCTATGTCCCTCTTTCCCTGTCCTGTGAGTATCATATTTTCCGAGCCATCCTTCCTCATTATGTGCCCCAGAAATTTCAGCAGCCTCTTTCTGATGTTAAGTATAAGTTACCTTTTTGTTTTCATTCTCTTCATAGGTCGTCGTTGGTCACATGTTCTGTCTATGGTATCCTTAGCATCCTTCTGTAGAACCACATTTCTGTTGCTTTGAGTCTCTTCTTCATCTTTGAGGAGATTGCTCGGAATCAGCTGCCATAAAGGAGGACAGATATCACGTGGCAGTTCAGTACTTTTTTTCTTTCGAAGTTTTTCTGTCTCTTATTACTCTACTTAGCATTTGAAAGGCATCTTGACCATCCCAATACGCTTTCGGTTCTCAATCGCACTTTCCGTCTTCTGTTTCGTGGTTTTAGGAGGCCCGGCTTTTAATTTGCATTTTGTGCTCATCTTTTTGCTGATAACCTTCCATTCTATTTTCTTGTAGTTTATGTTTATTTCTCTTTTCTAGCTCTCATTCGCCCTCTTCTGTAGGAGGTTTTGTAGTTTCCTTTCCGTGTCCTCGATCAGCGCTGTGTCATCTGCATATCTTATATTATTAAGATTATGGCCGCCAATAATGAATCCTGTTAGGATTTCTAATTCTCTCAAAAAGACGCATCATTTTCTTACATCCGTTTCTATTTTTTTTTATATCTGCTGAACTAATTTTCTGTCCGTATGCAGGCTTTTCCCTGCCAGTATGGATTCTTGATTATTCTCATGTCTTTTCCAAATATGTCAAGATTGCTGAGCAACCCTAACAGATCTTTGTGGCGTACTTTGTCGAACGCCTTTGCGTAGTTAATAAAAGAGAAATAATAAAACACATAATCTGAATTCTGATGAATAGCCGCACAGAAGAATCAGGCCAGAGATAGGACAAGTACAGTGCAGGTTCGTCAAAGACATCGGGGCAATTAATGCGATATTCATACACAGAATATTATCAGAAAGAACAATACAAAATACAGCAGATACTACTAATTCTATTAAGCATTTGTACCCCACCCTGCAGCAGTCGCAATGTTTGCGCTTAAAATCTTAGTATCCAAGGAAATCTTTTTGGAGAGTTCAAGCTTAATCGAGTAATTGTTATTTTGTCAGCAATTGAAGCTAGTAACATACAAGGAGGCAAATGTTCATAATATTCAACAGGATAGCTAGCTAGCTAGCTAGCTAGCTAGATAGATAGATAGATATGCTGGGGTTTAAGGTTATTCAAGAAACGACTGATATGGGTTTTGTCGTAAAACGAATCCAAGAAAAGTGGCGTGAACTAAAATGATTGCATATCAACATTACTTTTAAATGACAAAGACTTTCGGCGACATAAGTACTCTGAGACTTTAGGTAGACTTCAAAACATTGGCTGACTATACTCGCATAAATATCTCGCCATATTTTATATAGCGGAAGATAAATTGGTCAGCTCGTTAGCGTGCTGAGTTTAGTAGATTAAAGTTCCAAATAAAAACCAGTCTACGATCTTCTACCATGTCCAGCAAATATAAATATATGGGATAGAAATGAAACGCATAACTGCCTTCTATGTGGAAGGAGAGGATAAGTAGCTGCCCCAAAGCTTTAGGGTGTGGTTGGTACCGTTGGCAACACGATCTGTTATTTAGAGCCATAGCGAATGGACTCACGACACCTATTAGGCCGTGAAAATTTAAAGCAGGGTGTAATTAGCCATAAATACATTTTTCAAAGCCCGAATAAAAGGAAAATCAGGAAAAAAATATAGCATATATGCTTTTTGGTGATGTCAACGAACACTCATTGTCATTTTGTAATGTGAACGAATACTCGTTGTTAATTTCGTAATGATTGTTGCAGTAGAGACTGTGCAATCGCAGATACAACTATAGTAACGCCGTTGAACAATACTCGTGTCAAACGCCTTCGAATAGCACACGCACTAATAGTACTTGATCGAAAAGCAACTACTGAATAGTGATCCGTGTAGTGATCACTATATAGTCCGAAAAGTAACTACTGAATAGTGGTCCGTATAGTGATCAATATACAGTGAATATTACAGAGAATAGCGATCCGTATAGTAATAGAGGATAGAGTAAAAATAGTGCTCAATTAGACGCCATGCTAATTCTCATATATACATTTCCTTTACCATCACGTAATCTACTTATTCAACATGGGATCAACTATGTTTTCTCTCTGTGATCTGTGTTCAATCTCCAGTGTCGGCAACAACATTTTACTCCTATATGGCGGCTTTTAACAGCATCGAATTGGCAGCTGACCACAGACCTTTAAAACAAACTGAAATTCCCATGTCACGTTGTGCAGACAATACTATGACCTATTAATAAATTCCAACAGCATCAATAAATTAATCATTTGACAATTATCGGTTGCATGGGAGGAGAATATTATATATATATATATATATATATATATATATATATATATATATATATATATGTAAACAAATATATGGATATAGATCCGACAGTATGAAGAAAAATATACGGTAAAAACAAACAAAAATCCTTATATGCAATTATGCTGTTTTAATGTTAATATAATGTCAACGTCGGACGTTTCGATCTAATAAACCATCTTCAGGACATATTCATAAAATATCATTAACATTATCAATTCAACATGACAAAGACGATGGACATAAGAACAAAACTGGTATTTATTCGTACAAAAAGTACAAATTGTGGCACGAGGCCAATAAAGGGGAGGGGTAGAGGCTGGTCAATACTAACTATCTTATACCTAGCTAATCAGATTCGCGACCCATTCGTACATTACATTTTACACATTCACCAAAAGAACTCGTCCATCACCAAACAATCCTTCAACCACAATAATACCACGTGCTCTCAAGGGAGACCTACCAAAATCGCACCCCATACCATAAAAATTCTAATGATGATATATATATATATATACAATTCTAATAATGATAAAATGAGAGGGGAGGGAAATGAACCCAATAATAAACTTAAAATAAACAAAAATACAAACTAAACATAATTGATGTTAGTAGGGACCGTCCAACCCATAAAACAGAGAGGCCGCTGTATTCTGCCCGGGGGACAAAATCAAGCGACGCTCTCGCTAAGGGAGTGGGAAAATGTATAAAATATTAGGCTGGAATGGGAAAATATAAAACTGACCCAGTCGAGATGAAAAGGGGGGGGGGTCAAAACAAACTGGGGAGGATGGGAATCTCGACTTGGATCATAACCAAAGAACGGCCGGGATGCAGGCCGGGAACAACACTTACTCACATTAACTAGGTACACTGAAGCTTGTCTAAACTAACCAAGGGGAGGGTTCCAAAGAATCCACCCCGATCTGCAAAAGGTTGACCTAGAAGAGAAAATCAAAGCTAGCCCCGTTCACAAGAAGCAAGCTCGCTTCTTTTACCCACCTTTCGCTAAAGACTGTCGAATGCAATCGTTTTCTATCCGATCTAATCTTCATCTTGAGCTGATGCTCAAAGAATCGAATTAGATCCGAATGAGAAAGACGATTGCCTCGCAAGACTTCCTCCTTTCCCGTCATCCAAATCACCATTCGAGCCGTGCCCATCAGCGTCAGAAACACCATCCGTTTCATCCTGGAATACGGGGGCGACACATTGTCACACGAGTATGCGCGATCAATGGACACAAGCTGTTCGGGAGCGAGACGAGCCGTCAGCTCGCCGACATGGTCCCATAAGTGGCGGACCTGGGGGCAGTGGTAGAAGGCGTGCGCAGCCGTTTCTTCTAAGTCAAGGCCACACCGTTCACAGTCTGGCAAATCCGCCAAGCCCCATATGAAAGCCTTGTCGTTGAGAGGCAGCCGATTCCGAACCAATCGCCAGCTAAGCGAAAACTCAGGGTTACTGAGGTAATCCGCCGCTGGCGCCCAAGACCAGTAGGAGCGATACTCCTCCTCCGACAAGCCGAGCGTATCTCGTAGGGGATCCTTCACGGGCCTCTCCCCTAATTCACGATAGAAGACCTTCCTAGGCCGAGAAAGGTCACTGGACCGGGGAACGGCCCTCAAGGCCGACCTACACTCGCGAAGGAAAACCGATTGATCCCGGGGTTTACGACGGCACTCAACCTGCGAGATTGGGGGGACTGATGGTAAGGCCAGGGAACGCGTCCCTAACAATCCCCTCCAGAATCGCATCTCCTCCAGTTAATGCACGGCGTAAGAAAGCCAACCTAGAGGCACGGATGTGACTCGGCAGGTGCGGCATTCCCAGCCCCCCATGACACGGACGTTTAGTGCAGACGCGTCTGTCGACCCGATTCCCGCGTCCCCTCCATAAAATGGAGGATAGCGATTGCTCGAGAGCCTTCTTGTGAGTCTTACAGAGAGGAAGTACGGACAATCGATAAAGAATCAGGGGGAAAATGTATGTAGCACACACCTCCGCCCTGCCCTTCACGGACAACCTCCGTCGATTCCAAGTCTGACTGGCAGAAACTGACCTTTGCTCGTACTTCAGACCAATTCTTCTCCAGCTGGAGGTCAGGCCCAAACCACATTCCAAGAATGCGGACAGGACCGTCTGTCCAACCGAAGCGGCCCGGAAGAGCGACCCCCTTCTGGGCACCTAACCGCAAGCCGGACGACTTGTTACGGTTTATTTTGACCCTGTCACCTTCTCGTACCGATCAAGCGCCTTCTGTACCACCTCAATGTCGTTGCGGGACGACACGCAAGCAGATACGTCATCGGCGTACGCGGAAACCCTGGCTCGAGACCCTCCAGGAACGGCAATTCCACGTAGGGCCGGACTGCCGGTCTCGTCCTTCAGCCGGCGAAGGAGAGGCTCCAACGCCAAAGCATAAAGGAGAGGCGACAGCGGACAACCCTGACGAACCGACCTAGACAGCACGAACGCGTCCGACAGCTTTCCGTTCACCTGTACCACCGCACTGGGGGAGCGATACAGGAGGCTAATCCAGCGGCAGAAGATGGGTGCGAATCCAGCGGCCTGCAGGACAGCTGCAAGGTAGCGATGGTCGACCCTATCAAATACCTTGGACTGGTACAAATTGATCAGCGCGGCTTCTTCGTCGTCTTTTACACCCTCTATGATCGTGCGGATCAGATGCAGGTTGCTCTGAATTGTTCGGCCCCTCACAGAACAAGTCTGCTCAGGTCCCAACAGAGACTCGGCAACTGACTGCAAACGCTCCTGCAGGATCTTGGCCATAATCTTTAACTCTGTGTTTAGCAGAGTTATGGGCCTGTAATCATCTAGGTTCCCCCCACCACCTTTGCCCTTTTTCAACAGAGTGATCACACCCCTGGTGATCCGGTTGGGGATGGACCCCGACCGAAACCAGTTGTTGAACACTGCAGTCAAAATTGGAACAAAGATGTGCGACAGCCTCAAGTACAATTCATAGGGCAAATCATCCAGACCGGGCGACTTGCCTCTGCCGACCTTCTTCAAAACCGCGTAGACATCGCCCTCTATAATCTCTCCCTCGCAGCTTGCCGCTTCAGTCGGCGAAAGCCGAGGAAAGTCAGCCAAATCTGCTCCGAAACTCCTCCTCACGGAGACCAGGCTCCTTGGTAAACCCGTTCTCGAAATGGCGCCGAAACGCTCCGCACATGTCGTCAGTGGCCCGAAGAGTACGCCCCTTCCGGGGACTTGACTTCTACGAATGTATCGATTGCCACCTCGACGGACTTCTTCCCTGCGCAGATCTGTGCCCAAGTTCACGGCTTCGGAAGACCTCGTGCTTAACTTATGTCTAATTACCTGACCCAAGTACCGCTCGCTATTCGATCGATCCAGGGCCTCCTTAGCTAAGGCTATCTCTAGGGGATCCCCCCAGCCACCGCCCGGGAATAACTAGCTTTAAGCGTCTTCACATTTTCAGCTCTATCTAGAGCGAGCCGTTTGCTGAAATCAGTGGTGAAGGACCTAATCCTTCATCTACCAAATCTCATGCAAAAACTGTGACTTAAAATATGTGGGTGAAACATGTAGGTCCGTAAAATCTCGTGTTTTCGAACATAAACGAGATATTCGCCTCGGAAATTTAAACAATGCTTTAGTTGTACACACAACTAAAGCAGATCGTAATTTCGATTTTGATTCCGTGAAGATTTTAAAATATTTTCATAATAAAAATCTTAGGAGGATTTATGAAGCAGACATAATATCCATCTCACGCACGGTGAATACTAGACCTGGCTTCTTTAGTATTTCCCCTTTTCTAGCGAGATTAATGCTCGACAAGCGTACATATAAATTTTATATCAAAATAGAATTCTTTTCATTTTTCATTCATAATACTAAAATTTTAGGAATACGTTTTCACAGCGTCGCCCACTTGACGACAACGTGAGCATGTTTAAACGGAACGCTGATCATATAAAACTTTCAGTTATCTGTTTGGATAAGTCTTGTTCTTATGTCCATCGTCTTTGTCATGTTGAATTGAAATGTTAATTATATTTTATGAATATGTCCTGAAGATGGTTTATTAGACCGAAACGTCCGACGTTGAGATTATATTAACATTAAAACAGCATAATTGCATATAAGGATTTCTGTTTGTTTTCCCGTATATTTTTCTTCATATATATATATATATATAATTTTTATTATAAATTAACAGACTTAAAATATGGTTTTTTGCTACACAGTTCCAACCATGTTTCAAAAACTGTAGCGAAAACCATATTTTAAGTCTATTAATTTATAATATTAATACTCTGTAAATTTACATTGGGCACTATTTTGTAAAAATAAAAATATCTATAAGAACACCGGATTATATATCTTACTGTTCTTTCTTTTTATTAATATATATATATATATATATATATATATATATATATATATATATATATATATATATATATATACCTGTTGTCCTTTTCTTTTAATCTTTATTTTTATACCAGTATCTAACTACACATAAATGTAATATGTGCTGCTAGTAATATGACATGCAACTTATTCAGAAATGCCAAAGTATCATCTATATGGAACACTTTTCAAAGATTAATCTGCTTCAAGAAAATGAATCCATCTTTAATCCCTATTTATTGGCGCTACGAAATCGCATAAGTCTTTAGCAATGAAGTGAAGCCACAGCACGCGAATACTTCCAGCAACTACAAAATAACCATATAATCAATTCGTTAGCATTCTACACTGTCTTAAACAAAAGGTTAGGACGGAAATTCCCCTGAGTACTAGAAACAACGATAACAAAAGAATTGTTTAAGAGAAATATTTCCTAAATTAGAGCCAACTAAGTCTGAATGGATGAGTACATCAAAATGTTTCCTGTATAGAAACGGTTGATCTCATAACTACCATTAGACTATTCTGATTATCAATCCATGATTCTGTTTATATAAAACTACTACCATTGAATATCATAAATCACCACGAATCCATAACATTACTTTGGAAAAATTAAACAATAAAAAAAGAAAATCTTATAGCCTGGAATGAAAACGTGGTAATTTTATTTTTTTATCATATCCCCGCGAAGAAAATGATGTAGCAATTTAAATGAAATGTTTGTGGAAAACTTAGAGAAAAGTTCTACCGAATTCTCGTTCATAAAGAACACGAAATGGTCCTCTCTTCGAGCGTTGGAATAGGAAAGTTATTTTGATAATTGTATTCGCGTTAATAACGGAATAGAACAGGTCACAATCAAAAGAAATAGGAACATATTTTCATAAAATCCTATTTTAGTTTTTACACCAATGACATTAAAAATATACTTAAATTACATTCAAATTTATCTATTTTTTATCATGTTTCATTTGGATCAAATCGAACACAGCCCTTTGAGAATAAAGAATACAATTCTAAGAAGAGTGAAATCCATATTCGCTTTCTCCAAACTATTAGCCCCACGAGCGTTATTTAAGAAAGAAATCTAATAATTCTAATCTATCAATTAATACTAGATTCGAAAATAATTAATGAATCATTAGATAAGAGAATTTTGTGTCGGTAACGATAGATATTTGATTAATAATAATTTTAACAAATTGTACCAGAATGTTTTATCTGAAAATTTGGTTTGGTTTCTTTTACGGCATATCAACCTCAACCTCAACGAGTTATTTAATGCCAACAATATTTTTTATTGCTGGTAATGTTTTTCTTCAAAAATCTATTTCAGGGAATATTTTTCCTTGAAGGAATCTGTAGCTGGTAATATTTTTTCAGAGAATGTCTAGCTGTTTGTATTGCTAGTATTAGTTTGGTGCAAAAATAATGACGTAATAATGTCGTTTTTTGACGTTAAAAATACGTTAAAAAACGACATTAGTACGTCATTATTTTTTGCACCAACCTAATACTTTTCTTTTAAAGTATTTCTGATAATAATTTTTCCTTCAAAAATTAATGCTGGTAATATTTTTTATTACAAAGTATTTCTAGTATTAAAACCTATTTTTACACAAGTTTGGGTGTCAACCATTTTTTCATAGTTGGGACCTTAAGAGATGCTATTACCCCGGGTCAAAGTAGACCTGGGAACGCCAGCAATTAAGAGGTGGTTCCACCCTCTTCAAAATCTCCTGATCAGAGGCCTTGTTGGACGTAGTTCATCATGTTACTCACGACGCGGATGTAGTTTATCATCATACCCAGGACGTGTTTTTTTTCTGAAGAAATAACAATGCTAAATGCTGTACGTTTTCCATTCATAAGCCCTCGAGGTCATACAACGCCAGAGCGAAAAATCAGCAAGCTTTTATGAATCAATTAAAACAAACTCACCCACTTATTTGCAATATATAACGATAAAATTGTTTTGAGAAAAATATTTAATAAATTATATCTAAGAGTAAATCATAGTGAATGGATAAGTCAATGTATATCGAAATGCTTCCTGTAATGGATCGGTTGATGTGATCACTACCAGTACATATTTTCTGATCATCCATACCTGATTTTGCTTATCTCAAACTACTTTTCCTGGATTTTATGCGTACTTATAGAAAACCTCAGTGTGAGTGCACTTTTATGAATTAAACGATGTACATGCATTGCTTTCTGCTCGTTGACTGTTGACTTTACATAATATGAATTATTCATGCAGTCCCAGACGTTTTACATTCTTCGTATGATAATGCTACATGGAAAAATTTAAGCATTTCTTCCCCCGAAACTAAGCTTGGTAAATTCGAGTAACGAATAAAAAAAATTCAAGACTTTCTGAATTTCTGCAGGGAGTCAGTTTTCAGGCCGATGGTTACGGAAAGCAACATACGGAATTCGTCCATATGTTGTCACTAACACAAATCTACGCAAAAAAAAAGCCAAACACGTTTAAAAAAAACTAGATACACACGCATAATCTCTTACGTGAACACATGCACATATTTATCCAGATATATGGATAATTTGGCATAAATCACTCGGTCTATTTAAATATGTGTTCATATATATATATATATATATATATATATATATATATATATATATATATATATATGTATATATATATATATATGTATATATATATATATGTATATATATATATATATACATATATATACATATATATATATGTATATATATGTATATATATATATATATATATGTATATATATATATATATGTATATATATATATATATATATATATATATATATATATATATATATATATATATATATATATATATATATATGTATGTATATTATAAAATAATTGATTTTTGTAAAAATAAAAATATCTATAAGAACACCGGATGATGAATCTTACTGTTCTTTCTTTTTATTTATTTATACATATATGTATGTGTATATATATATATATATATATATATATATATATATATATATATATATATATATGTGATGATTTTGAATGTAGATTGTAAGAATTTATTCTATAGTTTAAATATGTGTTCATATATATATATATATATATATATATATATATATCAGTAAATTAAATTAAATAATATATATATATATATATATATATATATATATGTAACTATTTATTTAAAAAATAATAACAAAAATATGTTATAAAATCACTACAAAAATAGACATTTTGTTTCAACACCTCTGGTGTCTTATCAAGTGATGATTTAGAATGTAGATTGTAGGAATTTATTCTATAATCTACATTTGACATCACCACTTGAGAAGACACCAGAGCTGTTCAAAGAAAATGATTATGTTATAATTTTTAAATAAATAATTACATTCGCTCTCCCTTGTATTGAGCACTCTTTTAAGAATAGTAATTGTTGGTTATTGGAATTACTCCTATACTTGGATATATATATATATATATATATATATATATATATATATATATATATGTGCTGAAGCAAATATTCGTACACATAAAATCTTTTAATTTATTGTATTTTCAACTAATAAATAAACTTTCCATATAATTAAATGTACATTGATGCAAATATGCAATATGCATAAAAAACAGAAAAAAGGATTTAGAAATTAATCCAATATATCCATCTTAATTTTTGAAAAATATTCGTTCAATAGCAAAAAAGAATACATAATCTTCATTTAATACTTCGTAGAATAGCCATTATTCACTTTTACAGGAAACATCTTGTAGTACTTAATTAATGATCTGCAAATCTACCACTGTATGCACACACACACACACACACACAGACACACACACACACACACACACACATATATATATATATATATATATATATATATATATATATATATATATGAGTACGCATTGGCAAGCAGAAATAATGGGCCACCGTACCAAAATATCAATTCACTTAATTTTTACTAAGGAGATTTCAATAAGCGACCGACATTAAGGGTAGTAGGTGTCGCAATTCAGGGCCGTAAGTTGTCATATTCACATAGACTGACTACGGAGAACTATATGTTCAAATGAGTTCAGCTATTTGAACGCACTCTAAAGGAAATTTCATCCTTCAGAATTTCATCAGACTAAATTTTCTATGTTGGTACGCCTACAGATGTGCACATACGATGGATGCTGGTTATTTTAGAATGTTTTGTTATATATCGAACCGAATTAATTAAGAGTATTTTTCTTTTCCTTTCCGTCACTTTTATTAATAGATATCCCACACTGTGATATTAGAAGAACTGCCAGTAATGGTGAAATTCATGGCGCCAATTTACTACGGATGATCTTGCGATCAAGGCACTCTCATTTACGTCGTAGGAAATTATTTTCTCCTTTGATAGGAGTAGCAGTTTTATGTTAAAATTGTGGTCAGTCGCATTACGTTGGGCAACCAACTTATTTGACGTATGGCGTTGTAACATCTCTTTTGTGTTCATATAATCTTTTATTCAGATTCCTTGAGGTTTCTCCTGTGTCTTTCTTGTGAAGTTTATTACAGGCGATGAAATAAACTCCTTCTTCAGGCTTTAGCGTATTGTTTTGTTTAGTATTGTTAGAAAGTCTTGTATTGTTTTGGATGTAGTAGTAACAAATGTTATGTTGAGTTTGGAGAGATTCATTTCGATTGTAGATGTGACAGTGTTCGTTGATAGGATTATGTATTTTTTGATTCATTAATTTTTTCAGGAGGGACCGTTTTTTGTTTTGGAAAGATTTACGCGTCATTTATTCCGCATGTGTGTGGATGTATGTATGTATTCGTGTATTACATTCATTAAACCATTACGTATAAACCTAATGGTTTAATTAATGTCATACATAAATACATAATACAATATTTTAACCGTTGTATAATTACAAATGACAAAGAGCTATATCATTTGCAATGTTTCATACACAATTTGAAATTTGTATGACATATTTGTGCATAAAAAGATTATATTGCGTATACAGAGTGTTGTATACTTTCTTTCCGGTTTAGGTAATCCCTATGAAACAAAATGAACGTACTCAAAAACGCACATGTTTTCTTTGAAATATAACCTTCCAAAATGCCATGATTTTGCTATCAAACTCTTATCTACTAGACTGATAACATTTCTTTCCTATCTTCTTTCCTTCTTTCTTTTTATTTGCCATATCCTTTCAGGGCGTAGGCAATCATGACTCCCCACCTCTCTCTATCCCTTGCAGCTCTCAACAACTTCCTTCCCTCTGCTTCATCCTCTCAGACTACGTTCTGTCACCCATTTGCCTAAGCCCGTCAGGTATATCACGCGTTGTTTTCCTTTGTCTCTCTTTCCTTCGATTCGACCCGTGAGTATCAGAATCTCCAGGCTCTCCTTCCTCATTATGTGTCCCAGAAACTGCAGCTGCCTCTTTCTGATATTAAGTATAAGCCTCATCCTTGTTTGCCACCTCTCTAAGATCTCATCGTTGCTCACACACTCGGTCTATGATATCCTTAGTATCCTTCTGTAGAGACACATCTCTGTCGCCTCGAGTCTCTTCTTCATCTTTGATCAACATTCGCTGCCATACAGAAGGACAGATGTCACATAACAGTTCAGTATGCTTTTCTTTGTTACCAAAGATATCTTCCTGTCTCAGATTGCTCTGCCCCACTTTTGAAATGTGTCCTTGGCCATCCCAATACGCCTACAGATCTCAGTGTCACACTTACAGTCCTCTGTCAAGACGCTTCCCAGGTATTTAAACTTTCGCGCCTGCTTGATTTTAGTGTTTGCGCCCTTCAGATCGCATTTCCGACTCATCCTCTTACTGACGACCATGCATTCTGTCTTCTTGTAGTTTATGCTTAGTCCCTTCATCTCACTCGCCTTCGCTACCTTCTGTAGAAGGTTTTGTAATTCCTTTTCCGTGTCTGCTATTAGTACTGTGTCATCTGCCTATCTTATTTTGTTAAGACTTTGGCTGTCAATGCTAAATTCACGTAGGGTTTCCAATTTAGTTCTTAATAGTCAGTAAGATGGTCGAAAGTACGGGAACAAAGATAGAGCTAAACTTTAAATTTGAAAAGTTTATCCAAAGTATAACTTATACAGAATTTGGAAAAATACAACAAAAATTAAACAAAATGATGGTGTCGTTTGAAATTTGCACATACATACACACACACACACACACACACACACACACACACACACACACACATATATATATATATATATATATATATATATATATATATAGATAGATAGATATATTATGAACAATATTAAAAAATTTAAATCTTCAGACACGCTGGGTTTTATATTAATATTCTTTCAGTTTTATTATTATTTCATTTAGATTCCTCGATTAGTTTCTGCCAACATTGCCTTCATCAGGAGAAAAAAAATTCTGCTTGCTTGTAGCAGTGAACTATAGAAATGAATGTCTTGATGGAGAAAATGAACTTTTGCTTGTAGTTTTCATTTGTTTTCTTATTTTTTTATTTTTTTAACATGAATTTTTTCAGGCCTTGAGTTGAACAGTCTCTGTTAAGTTGTTATTTGAGATAAGAGCTGGATGGATTCATACTGCTCTGGATTCCCTTCATAATTTTGACAGTTTTATTGGTTCCTGGAAAGGGGATATGTCTCTGTTTAGTGGGTGTGCTTTATTTGGTTCATAGGGAGTGAGTGAGTATGATGTGTGTTAGCATGTATGCGTGTATATTACTATTGCTGTGTGTTAGCATTTGGCTCATTAGGGAGTGAATATATATATATATATATATATATATATATATATATATATATATATATATTATTGTAATAGATTATAATAAAAACATATTGAAATCGCTACACAAAAGCTTTCATGTTTCAATGCTATGATTGTACTTCTTCAGGCTTTGGTATGTAACTGATGATTAAATGAATATTACGGATATTTAAAAACAAAGTATTACCGCTTTTTCGAAATTTAAAAATGTCTGGGGGAAAATAAGTTTAGAATCAAAAATAGATTTGTGGGTATGTGTCGATTAACCAATTAAATGTCACACCTACGCCAAATAGAAAATGAAACTCAGAGGGTGGTTAAATTAACGATATTATTATTTCAGGCACTTATGTGCCATGTGTAATAAACGCTTTGGCGATCATGTATCTTTCGATACATGACAGACGAAGCAGATTTTTTCCCGTAGTAGTTTGCCAGTTCTTTCTGCGGTAGACCAATCGTCATCCACAGCAATGACCTGCTACTTACCCATAGCTGAAGGGGGAGAGTTGAGGATTCATGCCTTTCCCAATATTATTAGCACGTAACTGTATGTAATGGATTCGACTGGAATTCGAACTCGGCTCTCCGATTCCTCAATCTAAACCGCTATACATTATTACATCGTATTATTTATTTTTCTGTAATTTTTAGTTAAGTTTTTTTTCTAATTAAAATATTATAACCTTTAGGAGTAATTTTATAAACGTTCGCTGTTTTGTTAGATTTGAGAAAACATTGTCAGACGAATGAAGATACTTTACAAGTAAGTCCAGATGGCTCTTAAAATGATTTTATATTTATGAAAACAGACACTATTAATGATTCTTATTAGATCATGTTCAAAAACATGTAATCGTTCGAGGAATTATGAAGTTTCTAAGCTTTTGAAACCATAAATATCCGGTTCTTTCGAAAAATTATTATCATGAATGAAGAAATAAGCCTTCAATATCACCCGTCTTAGTTAAAACCTCAGTTTTCTGAATTAGTTTTACAAAATAATCCCATTTGTTTTCTTTGGGAATGTTCTTTAGAGATATTTCAAAGTTGTTTCCATGTTAACGTAAAAAATAATTGTAGAAAGTGTTCTACCTTAATGGAAGCGAAATATCCAAATGAGAAAAAGAACTTAATGCTGTTCTTTCTCTCTCTCTCTCTCTCTCTCTCTATATATATATATATATATATATATATATATATATATATATATAGTTAAATATAACAGACAGCGAATCTCTATTATGTTAGATCATGAGGCGGTCTGAGCTACGTGTATAATGACAAAAAATGTCCAATATTCCTATATATTTTTATTATGCTGAGCGATCTAAGCTTTTCGCTCACATGAGCCATCATCAGAGTCGTTATATGCACATTACAACAGAGCTGCCCTTCATCAAAGATGAAATCCTGTTATATTTACATAGAAAATTCCTATGCATCGATAACGGTCGCGGAATAGCAGACACAGGTTGTAAATTCATAATGCAGTTCTATGAATACGTACATGACTACGTGAGAGAAAGAAATATCCAAATGATGAACAGTTTTTGTCTTTATTTTCTCCCGAAACTAAAGCAAATATATGAAACTGAGAATGGATCAAGATCAGACATAATCAACGTTCACTGTCTGTTATATTTAAAAATATATGTTTTAATAAGGACCTGCTGCCTCAATACAATATATATATATATATATATATATATATATATATATATATATATATATGTGTGTGTGTGTGTGTGTGTGTGTGTACGTGTGTGTATGTGTGTGTGTGTGTGTGTGTGTGGAGAGTATCGAGAGAGAGGGGCAGAAAGTGAATGATGACAAGATTGAAGAACCGCATTTGTGTACACGTTTGTGATAATGCTGTAATTTTCTGAAAGGGCGCTTCCTTTTCACGCTACCTCGCATGTAATTGGATAGATTGATAGCGACTTCATCCATAAGTGTGATATTGTCAGGCTATCGTTGGTTGTCTGTTATGTGCAAGTGTTTTACTTCTTGGCCAGTCATAACGGAATCCTTCAGCAACAGACATTTTGCGCACGAAATATCAAAGCCTGTTGATTCCATCTCAAGAAGAGAAAAAAGATTTATTCTTTTTTTTAACGTCAGTTTTTCTTTTTCCTTCTTTTTTTTTAATATTTAACAGAAATCACGTATAATGCCAAACTAGTCCACGAATTTGGGCAGCTATTTTTGACATAGGAACAAAGGTTCTTATATTCCCTATACTCTGTAATCAAGCGTACAAAATGAATATTGTAAATCAGCAGGAATCCATAACATTGCTTTGGAAAACTTAAATAATAAAAAAAATGGACATCTTATACCCTCGAATGCAAAGGTGGGGATTTGAATATTTTATAAAATCGCCACGAAGAAAACCTCGACCGTTGTAAACAATATTTTATGAAGCAGTTGCAATGCAGTCTTTGTGGAGAACTCAGAGAATAGTTCTACCGAATTCTCGTTCATAAAGAACACGAAATGGTCATCACTTCGAGCGTTGGAATAGGAAAGTTATTTTGATAATTGTATTCGCGTTAATAACGGAATAGAACAGGTCACAATCAAAAGAAATAGGAACATATTAGGTTGGTGCAAAAATAATATCGTTTTTTGATGTTAAAAAATACGTCAAAAAACGATATTATTTTTCCACCAACCTAATAGTTTCATAAAATCCTATTTTCGTTTTTACACCAATGACATTAAAAATATACATAAATTACATTGAAATCTACCTTTTTTATCATGTTTCATTTGGATCAAATCGAACACAGCCCTTTGAGAATAAAGAATACATTTCTAAGAAGAGTGAAATCCATATTCGCTTTCTCCAAACGATCAGCCTTATGTGCCTTATTTTAAAAAAAGGAATCTAATATTCTTAATCTATCAATTAATTAATACCAGATTCGAAATTATTAAAGAATCATTAGATAAGATAATTTTGTCGGTAACGATAGAAATTTGATTAATAATAATTTTAACAAATTGTACCAGAATGTTTTATCTTAAAATTTGGTTTGGTTTGGTTTCTTTTACGGCATATCAAACTCAACCTCAACGAGTCATTTAATGCCAACAATATTTTTCATTGCTGGTAATGTTTTTCTTCCAAAATCTATTTCAGGGAATATTTTTCCTTGAAGGAATCTGAAGCTGGGAATATTTTTTCAGAGAATGTCTAGCTGTTTGTATTGCTAGTATTAGGTTGGTGCAAAAATAATGACGTAGTAATATCGTTTTTTGACGTTAAAAATACGTTAAAAAAACGACGTTAGTACGTCATTATTTTTTGCACCAACCTAATACTTTTCTTTTAAAGTATTTCTGATAATAATTTTTCCTTCAAAAATTAATGCTGGTAATATTTTTTATTACAAAGTATTTCTAGTATTAAAACCTATTTTTACACAAGTTTGGATGTCAACTATTTTCCCATAGTTGGGACCTTAAGAGGTGCTATCACCCCGGGTCAAAAGTAGACCTGGGAACGCCAGCAATTAAGAGGTGGTTCCACCCTCTTCAAAATCTCCTGATCAGAGACCTTGTTGTTCATCATGTTACTCACGACGCGGATGTAGTTTATCATCATACCCAGGACGGGGTTTTTTTTTTCTGAAGAAATAACAATGCTAAATGCTGTACGTTTTTATCCATAAGCCCTCGACGCCATACAAGGCCAGAGCGAAAATATCAGCAAGCTTTTATAAATCAATTAAAACGAACTCACCCGCTTATTTGTAATATATTTCGCAAAGAACAAAGCAATTCTGAATTCTCCAGAAAGGAAAACAACCAGAAAAACAAAATTATTGTAAATTATTTTTATATAATTTATGTCAACATTTCACGCTTGAGGCAGCCTATAGAAAATTCAAATTCAAATGCCAAAAGCGAGAAATCATATAATGTATTTGATTTATCGTTATGCGCTGCCTTGTCTACTGTCTTCATATCTGTTGCTTTTAATATCTAATCTGGCATTTAAATATAAAATGGAAACACGATCAATAATCGACTAATTAACACAAAGCAATGCGATAATTAACATACATAATATGCCGAGTCGTTCCTCTCTGTCATGTTGCCCTTTTCCTTCGGAATATTATTAAAACTAATGAATTTGAAAACTGTCATTTTAGCATTTTCGGTTCTATAATTTATTGTTTTTCTTATGTTTCATGCTCTGTTTCTTTATATTTCTGTAAACATTTTTTTTAAATAACGTAAGCCTTTTTTAAATTTTCATAATTTTCTTCTACAATTTCCTTCTCTAATTAATTTCTTCGTAGTTTTTCCTTCACCTACGCAAACCTACGCTTACTCCTGTCTCATCCTCAAAACTATGCTTAATATAACACCTACAGCACTAAGATAACTCATACTGCCTCAGTAACAATAATGCTGTTATTCATACCACCACCTTCTTATATCACTGACCAGCATCGTTTTGATCCAATATTTCTTCTTACTATCTTCTTACTTATTTATCTTGCCAAGTTTCTCGATTTCATTATCTCTCCTGGATTATTTTTATTTTTATTTTTTATTATCTTTGCTTTCTGGCGTTTACACATTTCCTTCTAAGGTTAGAAATGGCATCATGACACTTTCCACTGACAAAAAAACCCCAAAAACATAGATAAAGCCCTTCGTAAAGTGTGAGATGTACTTGTCAGAACAATTTTTTGTTTCTCCTTGAGGCATGGACTTCCAGGAATCCCTTCAATTAGTCTACTGGAATCTTTTCCAATCAATCCTAGGTCTCCAACTACAACAGGGATTGTTGATGTTCCCATATGCCACATTTTCGAGATTTCTATTTCAAGGTCCTTCTATTTTGACAGCAGCGGGGACTGCCATATCAATAAGGAGGCACCGTTTTTGTTAGTGGTCTTTAATAACAATATCTGGGCGGCTGGCCTTGATTGTTCTGTCAGTGTGTATTGTGTAATCCCATAGAATTGTAACAGGTCCTATCTCCGTAACCGGATCTGGGTGGTGTTCCTACCAGTTTCTTTCAGTTTCCTTCCCGTAGAAATTGCAGATTTTCCAATGCAGATATTGGTCCACTCTCATGTCGGGTTTTATATTCAGTGGGTGCCAACATCGTGCAACCTGATACAAGATGATCAATCGTTTCTGGATATTTATCACAGAATCTGCATTTTGGGTTGACACAATATTTTAGTATATGTGCTTGATAATTCCTAGTTAGCAAGCATTGGTCCTGCGCAGCAAGGATAAAATCTTCAGTTTCCGCTTTCAACCCTGCACTGCGTAGCCACTGATGGGTACGTGTTTTGTCTACATCAGCTTGATTGGTACGGACAGAGTATTGGCCATGAAGTGGTTTATCTTGCCATCGCTTCTGTATCTGGTCGGTTGCATTTGTCTTTGCTGTCTTTTTTAAGTATTTTGCAGTTTCAGCCGCTGTATTGTCATGTAGTTGCATCTCTACGCCCATTTGAAACTCCATTTTGAATTTGTTGGCTTCTTTCATTACGGAGTAAAGACGTTTACTACTTTCATGTTCCTTAACGCATACCATCATCCAGTCTTCTGTAGTTTCCAAGTATCTTTGGAGGCCAATTTTTGTAGTTTTGTAGGACAGTTCTAGTTGAACTAATCCTCTGCCTCCTTCGGATCTGGGCACATACAGACGATCAACATCAGCTTTGGGATGATGCATGCGATAGCAAGTGAGAAGCTTTCTTGTTTTAGCGTCCATTCGCTTAATTTCAGCTATGGTCCAGTTAAGGACATTAAAGCTGTATTGCACCACAGGGACAGCCAATGTGTTTATAGCTGATATTCTGTTTTTTGAGTTTAGTTTAGTATTTAGTACCAGACGTACACGCCTGTAGTACTCTTTTCTTATTTCTTCCTTCATTTGGGGGTATTGTATGCCATCTCCCTCGCTAATTCCTAGGTACTTATAAGCTTCATCATGCTCCAATTCCCTAATCCTTGTGACAAAATCTAAATCTATTAAGGGTATTTCTGTAATTCTACCTTTCTTGAATGTTACTTTTGCACATTTATCTAATCCGAAGTTCATATCTATGTCGTCACTGAAGTATTTTAAGATATTGAGGAGGCCTTTCAACTCATTGTCGTCTTTGGCAAAGAATCTGAGGTCATCCATGTAAGTTAAGTTCCAGTTAAGTTCGCAGTGAAGTTCGCAGCTGAGTTGAATTGAGTTGGGTCCGCCTCGCAAAAAGCTGACTGAAAGATTCCACGCAATTCCGAACTCAACTTCTATCCAATAACAATTTATTTTTGAAGAATGACTTAGACTCACACCACCAAAACAAGTTTTACGAATATCGCCTGAAGATACACCAAAACCAGTTTCTTAAGGAACAAACAACTTAAGATGTTAAGACTCACCTAACAAACACAAAGTGTCACGAATCCATATTAGCGGTTTGTGAGAAAAGACGCAGTCCTGTATTCAGCAACCAGATATAAAATATTGTTATACTTTTTGAACAAATTTGAACTTTTCAAATTATTACTTTATTTTCTTTTGCATATACTTGTGTGGTGTTACCCTTGTCCGGACTCAGCTTGCATTACGGCCCGGCGACTGATTGATTTCGTCTACCTAAGATCAAATCACAACGTGGGTAGGTTACACTAGAAATCAAAACAGTTACTTCGGTAACCAGACGTTGGAGGCGAGCTGGGAACGACAAGGCTGATACCGAATCTAACCAGATTCCCATCCGAATCACCAAAAGGTTAGAACGTGACATTTGGTGCCGCGACCAATACCAAGGCAGTTCGTCGTCACAGGACAGGATAGCACGACGGACGCAGCCAGGCAGACGTCACATTTGGCGCAGCGACACCGTATTATTATTATTATTATTATTATTATTGGTTTAGTTCCTTTGGTTTCAGGTGTATACTCATTTTTTCCGGGTCCCCACCAGAGATCTAATGTTAGAAATGGCATCATGACATTTTTCACTGAACAGTTTTGAAAAAAAAAAATCGCACATATTTTACAGAGATAAAGCCCTTCGTGTGCCTATTTTTTTTATTTTTTTAAGACAGGGGCTACCAGGGACTACTTCAATGGGTCTATTGGAATCTTTTCCAATCAATTCGTGTCCGTAAGGAGGCACATTATGACTTTGTGGTCTTTAATCATGTTGATGTCAGTGTGATTAGTTTTGATTGTTTTGTCTGTGTGTATTGTAAAGTCCCATGAAATTGTTACAAATCCTATCTCTTTAATATTATTATTATTATTATTATTAGAGAGAGAGAGAGAGAGAGAGAGAGAGAGAGAGAGAGAGGGTGAAAGAGTGTAGCACACGAAGAAAGAGACGCTATTCACAGTCATTATTTTCTTTGTCTATCGGTCATCCTGAGTATGACAGGAAACTACACCCGGCAGCAAGGCCTCTGATCGGGAGCTTTTGAGGAGCATAGACCCAACTCTTAAATGCTGTTGCTCCCAGATTCACTCTGACCCGAGGTGATAGTATCTGTTAGGGTCCAAGCCATGGGCAAATAGTTACCCCCCAAACAGGCATAAAAAGACTATGGAAATATAAAAACAGAATTTATAGTAAAAATATCAGCAATACATTTTTGGAAAAAAAATTACAGGCAATACATTTGACTCACGACAAAATCCGTCTTACAAAGATACGTCAATGAAACCCGATCTATAAAGTGATTTCTTATAGAAAATACATATTCTACTCATACGAATATATCCTAAACATATTGTCGGCATTAAATAACTGATCGAGGTTGATATGACGTAAAACAAAATCAATATTTTCTTGTTTACTTGGTCCATGTTGGTCTACTCATCACTACATACACCGTGCCTTACAACACCGACTGACAAAACATTCATGTGTGAAATCAAATCGCTTGGATTTACAAAGCTTTTTTATACATCGAACATATTCCCTCGTGTCTGTGATTTCATCCCGAGATTGAGGGTCTTGTCCCCCTGTAGAAGTCCCAGGCATTTATAACTATTGCTATCTCCTTTCTTCATAGATTCCACACCGGGAAGTTTTTCTTAGCATATAACTTAAGTTAAGTACCTTGACGAGAACGCTAAAAAAAGAGCATAGAATAAGATGATAGTAATACTTGTAGGTACTCTTCTCAGTTGAAAGTGAAAAATCAAAATAACTTCTCCACACGTGTTTCGCAAAAGTAAAGGCCTTAACAGCGGAGAACAATGCTTAACTCAAATAACGCAACTTAAATGTATTCTGGTTGGTCTTCCGTACTTTATAATTCCAGCCCAATTATAAACACAAATTACATTTCTTAATTACTGCGGATCTTCTGATTAGTCAAAATGATACAATTTACAACGCGCTAAAAAAGATCTATCTCATAACAACACTTACGAAAGCGGATTCAGCTTTTAACTTATTTTATAATATTTTAACAACTTAAACGTAAAAATCTATTATAATTAAAGAAATAACAAATAATTGTATTAAAAATTCAATTATCATCGAAAAAAAAAATTTGCTTTCAGAAAACATTGTCCATGTTCATAAAAGCAACTAAAAACAAATAAAAGCATTTGAAATTAAATAATACCTTTGTCTTATTGAGTTTTAATCAGATCTGATTTTAGGGTGGTGGCCCAATTAAAAACAAAAAAAAAATGATTTGCATTCCTCAAGATCTTGTGCTTTTAACTATTGTAATCACTAAAGTAGACTCGATCGAATTTCTAGAGTTTTCATAAAATTAGTTATGGAGTGGTAATAAATATAAAAAAATATTTCTGCCATGACTTAAAAAACATATTTATAATAATTTCGATCATCTGTGAATAGTTTCTGAAAATTTCATTAACATCAGACACTTATTTTTATTTTTACAAGATTTTCCAAATTAATGTATGTCATACAAAAAAAAAAATGTTAAAAATTGTATATGTTATTTTACTAGTTCCAGTGATACAAAGAGAAACAAGGTTTTATTAATCAAAATTTAGAATGTTCTAAAAAGAAAGAAACATTTAAAAAAAAAAAATTAAAATTAACTTTGGTCTTTCCTAAACATTTAGACGATAAAATTTTGTTTTCGTCAAGTTTGGCGTCTTTTTCTTCATGCTATGCTCTTTTGTTAGCGATCACGTGGAGGTAACTATTAGGTTGGTGCAAAATAATGACGTAATAATGTCGTTTTTTGACGTTAAAAATACGTCAAAAAACGACATTATTACGTCATAATTTTTGCAACAACCTAATAACTTAGATCATTCATGAATAAAAGGTGGTTGTTGAACGTTTTGAATCTCTTGGAAGTTTTTAGCAAAATTTCGTTCTAGTGAGAATCAGAGACAGTAGCAGCATGGTGATCACAAATAATTTCGTTCTGAGAAATCAAGCGTTTGATTTCTGCCTCACCAAATCCTCTTCCTCTAGATATTTATACTGTCTTCAACTTGTCACGTTGTTCCGTATAATTATTACAATGTTCTTTGCAACAGAAACAATATCCATGCATATTATGATCCATGATTACAATACAATTTCATAGGACTTGCGATGATCTATCCAGGTCTTGGAAAAATTGTCATA
This sequence comes from Acanthosepion lycidas, assembly GCA_963932145.1. Lineage (NCBI taxonomy): Eukaryota > Metazoa > Mollusca > Cephalopoda > Sepiida > Sepiidae > Acanthosepion > Acanthosepion lycidas. Next base: position 79,099,917 of record OZ010594.1, on the reverse strand, counting down.
CGCCTCCTGCAAATCATAATTATCTCCTTGTCAATCAGAAGTTATTTTAGTAACACATAAACACTTTCGACATCACTTCTCCTCAAAGAATAAAGGATATTTTCAGCAAGGTAGATCTTAGCAATGAGAATACCTGCCAACAACTTATACATTAAAGGAAAGCAAGTAATAGGTCTGTAATTGTCTGCTTTTTGGCAGGTATTTCATTATAAGTATTGTTCTCTCCTTAAACATACATACTGCTAGTATAGTCCTTTTCTCTCGATATTAATACTGTCTTCCAGCTTGTACTGCGTAACTGTTACAATTTTCTTAGCCACATAAATCATATTCATGTTCCTTAGGATCCATGAGTGTGATAGCATGTCTGTGATAATCCATCCAGGCCATGAACAGGCCATTGTTAGAAGTTGGTCTTTAGTATCTAGTAAACCTTTTCAACATCACTTTTTCTCATCAGGAAGAAGATAATTTTCAGCAAGGTTCAAGTCAGTTTTGTCTTTGGGAATTTATATCAACAACTTCCACATCAAACATAAGCAAGCAATATGTTTAATTGCCTAACTGTTTGACTTTTTGTTGGTCTTTCATTATAAGGATTGTCCTAGCCTTAACCATACATGCTGGTAAGATTATCTGATCTAAAAATTCCTTCAGACGTTGCAACATCTTACGTATGTCTGTTAACTTATTAAACCAGAAACCTTACACAAGATATGGTACAGCTACTTTCCAGTAAGCCATTTTACCAACTACTGTTTCAACATCCTCCAAGTTAATGGCTGCATCTTGCTACATGGACTTCTTCCTTAATTACATTTCTACCTCACGTAATCATGCAGTATCCTTATTCTGACTGAAGTTATCAGTCCAATTTTTTCTTAAAACACTGTTGCCTCAGAAGGATTAAGTGGTTGAGTTTCCTCATTAGATACTTTTTTCCACCATTCTTATCTCCTTGCGGCTTTTTGTTTCCTTTTCTTTCAATTTATTTTTATTTTGATGGCAGTTTTTATTTGTATATTGACACTTTTTTATATATTTTCTAACTCTTTCTTTATCGTTCTGTTGCATTTTCTCTTCATTATCTACTCTTCAGCCATTTACTTCTCTTTCTAACGTTTGCAATATACTTTCCACAACTGCAGGTATGATGTCGACTACATCCGATATTCACTGCATTTGCCTGTGGTATGCATGTCTACACTACTTTATCAGCATTGCTAAAGATATCAGCTGTTTCATAAGTATCATATCGCTCAAAGGAAGAGAAGATATATTTGAGTCAGAAATAATATTTTCCTTTTAATGGACACTTTTATTTCATGAAGGGGACAGAAATGTAATCTTGTAAGTGACGAACAGCCATTAGAAATCTGCACGCAACTGTAGATGAAATGGAAATTTATATGTGAATATCAAATTTAGAGTTAATGATAGAATTTAAATCTTATTTTCTTTAAATCACTTTCTCTGTGGATTTTGTGAACATGCGCATAAGATACAAGTTATTCAATTTACTGCACTGTAATTTCTGAGGCTATCAAAAACCGCGCTTTGTAAAAATTCAGACCACATGAATTTCAATTTATTCTGTTTTGTTTTATTTTCCTTCATTTTAAGCAAAATAATATCAACTCTTCCATTGATAGCAGCAGCAATTAACGTTCAAATGGAATGGGAAAATTCTTGTCGTGTTTTGGTCATTTCCAAAGTTTTTATACCATGTTTTTTGAACGCCAAATATACCAAATTATTTATATTAAGCAACGTTCTAATAAGCACAATGCGTATTGATTTTGAATTCAAGTTTCAGTTGTTCATATCAGTTGTGTACTACTGCAGGAATGAAACTGAATTTCCCTGCATTCTATCATATGGAAATAGTTTTTGATCAGGTTGTTCATCTGAAGAAAGCATTATGGTTATGAATGATTTCCACACCTGTACAAAGGAATAAAAATGCGAAAGATAAATGCGAACTAGCTTAATTTTACAATGCCCAACCCGATGTGGTTAATAGAAATTGACTGACACACATAAAATAAACATATTCAGTAGGTTTATTCAATCGTTTGAGTTATAGTATAAAAAGAAAGAAAATTATAAATTTGCGTTTTGAACGCATCACAGCAGAAAGCTTTGAATACTGACAACTAAAATGGTTTATCTTCTTTCCTGTTGAATAGCTGTCATATAAAGAAAATTGAACAATTCTCTTATTTTGAACACTTTAACTAAGTCCATAAAGACAAACCATTTCGACACAATGGATTATTAAGCACGTGTCGTTCAAATGTCTGTCATTTCCTCGAGTTAAAGATATGAGATGTACATTTGATTCTCTTCATATGCACGCGTAACGTTTAGTATGCTTCCTGGTTTTATCTAAAATGCAATAACGTAACAGCCAACAAAATCACAGAAATAGAATAAAAGAAAGCAGACAGGAGTTACAATTTGTTAGAAGATACTGGGTAGTACACAAATATAAACATTTCCATGAGTACGAATAATTTCGACATTTAGTACAAAACTACATATGGATTTTACAATTTTCCAAATCATTCAAACGAGTTTTACACGACATCTAAAAATAAAATGATAGACTTTATTTTTATATTTGAGTTTTCAGCCATACTTAGTAAAAGTTATCGTGCATTATTTAAATGCACACAAAAGTACAATTAGATGAGTAGGTACTAAAAAGAGCAACTAAAATAAAAAGTTTAAACTTATGCATACATTTTGGATAAGAAACATAATATTTACGACCGAGTGTAAAATTGAAACATATTTACAACTTACAAATAATCAATAAACAAAATAAATGAAATGAATTTTACAAAGATCCAGTGTTTATTACCGACACGAGAAACTGGGTATAATATATAATTGTCGAGAATTACCTCGGAGGTCCAAGAGGACTAGAGTATCGTAGCCTAAATGTGCGAGCGAATTGCTAGCGAATTGCTAGCGAGGCAGAACGTCTGAGCATCGGCGCTGAAATAACGAGGCGCATGCGTCAGTGAGTCAGATCGAGGCTAGCATCGTGTCCAATATGCAAATTCTCTGCTTTGGCAAAACGTATAAAAAAGGGGAGTTTTTGTTGAGTCGGCAAGATGGCTTGCGTGTTCAATATAGTTTATGGCGGTGCGTTATTGAACCAGAATTCGTTGCGAGAGTATTTCCAGTATCTGCTACATAATACCAGGTTTTTTGATACAGTAATAATATGCATAGTAATTGAATGATTTGAGCTGTTAACAAAACATTGATTTGTAAAAATCAATTTTTGTACCTCACTAGATGATCTATGAAAACCGCTTTTTGCTCATAAACTTTTACTTATTCATCAGTTAGAATATAAAAGATTGAAATTTTTTTAAACTAAAATCTTTAACTGTTCTCTTGTGACGGTAAAACTATTTATGAATTAAATTATCTATGTTGTTCTAATTTATTGAATAATTAGAAAGGATAACCACCATCAAGGTAGTTGTGATGGTAGAGGTTATACCGAAAAGATTTAGAGGAATTATTTTTTTAATCAGTTTGCACTGGTTTATATTAATACTTATGTCAGAATTTCATTTTACAGGAATGAAAAATGTCGAAAAAATCAGTAACATTAATCTTTCACTGATTGTTAATAAAAAGTATTTCAAATGGCTATTAATTAATTAATAATACTGGTTAGAATCCATGAAAATCAAGAAGAAAATAGAAATAATTGCAATGAAAAATAAGTATCGATTATTGCATTTAAGAAACATAATTTTTACGGTCGAGGCGAAAATTGAAAAACATTTACAACTTACAAATATTCAATAAAGAAAACAAAATGAAATTCATGACTCAAACATTTATATCACTTTCAGTTTTGTGATATAACATGAGGTTGTTATAGGTTTCATAATTAGTTTCATAATTATCAATTCTCTTATTATCTGTAATCTAACACTTACCTTCATTGCGATATCCGCAATCGTTTCGGCCGTTGTATGCTCAGGCCTTCTTCAGGTGAAAGGAATTTCATACCGAACACTTTATTTTGTCCATGGGGATAGGTTGTTCAAGCTCCACGTGCCATGCCTCTTCGGATGTCTCAGCTGTTTCTCTTTAAATCAACTCTCCAATACCAGGTCACAGCAGTGGTAAGCCAAACCTGAAGAAGGTCGGGGCGTACAATGGCCGAAACGTTGTGAATATGGCAATGAAGATGAGGATAACACTCCGAATAATGTAAATAATGTAAGTAATCATAATACCCCATCCCAGAGATATAGACAGATAATCTAACACATTGAACATTATTTCTATTCCAACATTACAGGTGGATTTAAGCATATTTGGATTCTGTGGATGGTCCTCTATTTGTTTAGATCCTCCCCCAAAAAAGTGCCTTCATAGCAATTATATTCAAGAAATGGCTAAGATATAGCTATTCAACGCTAAAATCAACAAAGTTGATTCATTTTTCCTATTAATTTAATTCCTTCATCCCACCTTTATCCGAACACAATATGTACTATTTAGTATAGAATTGTGAAGTTTCACAACATTTCATTTGTGAGACACTGCTATAAACACATCTATGAAGCAGGTGCCGTATATAAAGAAATGCGGACAGTGTATAATATAGATAATAAGATATTAACAGACTGAGACAAATATATAAAATAGGTTGTTTGAGAACTATGAAACTATTTAAGTGGATAATGCAATATGCAGAAGCCAATAAAAGTCACTTTATGCATGACAGTAGAGACTCCAGGGCCAAAATTTAATTTTGGAAGTGAAACAGAGAAGAAAACCCACACATGAAAGAGTGGAATCATTGATTTCGATTGAAGATAGAACGGTATCTTCTTACCTCTCTTTACACAATTTTCTCCACCAGCCTCTTTTTTTCTCGTGATTTTTCGTATTTTGTTCATAATTTTGCATATATTATGATGTAATTCTACATTCCTATTAAATTCATTCGCCCGTGCTTATTCAATTTTACTCTGTAAGATTTTATAAGGATAATTTTGGCCCGTGAAGAAAAGACTTATTTACGTCTGTTCAAGATAACTGTTTTTTTTTCATAGATAGAAGCCAACAAAGACAGTACCTTCTGATATACGATAATCAGAAAAATCAGGAAGGCGAGATAACTCAAAATTTTTAATTACAGTTCGAAGAATTCTAGTATCAGACTGCCAATAATAATGAGAAAAATAAGACAATGGTGGTGGTGGCGGTGGCAGTGGTATCAGTGGTTTGTGGTGATAAGGTTAACAATCGTTAGCTCGAAACCACGATCCCCCCTGCTACAGTTTCTCTATTCTCTTTATTCAATATTAAAGACAATGAGGGAAGAAGGGTCAAAGCGACGGGTTTTTAAATATAAATCATGGAGTAAAATAATTTGTATATTTCAATGTTTACTCAAATATTATGTGATAAAATATGAAAATGTGGATAAGAAGATTTTGCTTGCTATGTCGATCCATCTACTTCAGACTTTCTTCCAAAAGCAACTCAAATGCTGGACTTATTAATTGATAGCGTTTACCATGGATCACTGTGGATCAACGCTAGCGGAAAATACTCACAAGAGAGACGACAAAAATTGATGCCTACTTGCATTATTTACATTATTCGGACAGTTATCCTCATCTTCATTGCTTTATTAACAATTGTTTCGGTCGCTGTATGCTCCGGTCTCCTTCCGGTGATTGGAATTTCGAACCGTAACTTTTATTTCGCCCACGGGGATATATTGTTCTAGTTTCACTTGCCATGCCTCTTCCTGATGTTTCAGTTAATTCATTTTAACTCATCTCTCCAAGTTTTGGTTCACCACTGGTGTTTATTCAATATATAATATATATATGATATATATATATATATATATAATATATTTCCTTTGCATGTATTCATGAAATACTACCGTTCTAAAAACTAATGAGAATCTTTCATTACATTTTATTCAAATCTGGACGTTGTTAAAAAATATCGTCAATTGAGTTCATGGCGTCAGGATTTTTTTCCGAACGTGGATTCTACGTCCTCTTAAGAGTGCAAGAGACTCTCACTTTCTTCGCTCTTGAGTAATGCATATATTTTTACTTGTCATTCAGTTTATCCCAAGTATGCACATCATAGTCATAGCTGGGTTGACGGCCTGGTTAGATTTATGGTGTAGTTACAGACAAATAGTGAATGCACGTATCTACATCTGGTGTTTAGTGGGGTATCTTCAAGTGAAACCCTTTCAAGCAATCGGCTTCTCTGATGAACACTTAGTTCAAAATTTATTTTAGCATTATCTGAGATGAGTCATACATAACATTATAATTCCTTATATAAAAAGAGTTATCGTTAAAATTGATTTTTCTCAAAGAAATTAGTCACTGCTTGTTTTAAAAAAGAAAAATGAAATGGCAAAAAATGTAAATTTAAGGAAAATAAAGAAAAGAAAATGAAGCAGATGATCGAAAAATGAGACAAAGAAATAATTGAAGGAGAGGAAGAAATAATAAAAAATATATATTTTTTCTTTCAGAGAAGAAAAAAGTCGTAAATAAGTCGTAGTTGGAGCAGAGTAATGCAGAAATCATGGGGGCGGGGATAGACACATAAAAGAATGCTAAACATTAAAAGGGAAACGTATTTTTATATAGGAATAAAGTGTCGCTGCCGACACTGGATTTTGAACACGGATCGCCGGAGAGCAAACACAGGCGACCCCATTTTTACATTAAGCGGATCATGTGACCAAGCGGAAATGCACAAGTAGGAAATAGCGTGTTTTCTAAACGATCACCATCTCTGTAATATCCTTTATTACTATACGGATCAGCATTTCTTTTCTATCCTTTATTACATTACGGTTCACTATTCTCTATAATATTCACTATATTATTCTCTATTCGGATCACTATACGGGTTACTATTCGGTGGTTACTATTCGAACGAGTATTATCGAGCAAGTGCCATTAGTACGAGTGCTATTCGAAGGCGTCTGACACCAGTATTATTCAAGGGCGTTACTATAGTTGTATCTGTGATTACAAAGTCTCTACTACAAAGAGCATTTAGAAAGTAGCAACGAGTGTCCGTCGACATCACAAAATATATAATAGGCGAAAGAGAAAGGAACAATATTGACCAAGTAAAGATAAAAATTTGATGAAAACTAATTGAGATGAGATAAAAGTACGATATAATCATTGGAATATATGTTTTGTGACATGCGTGTTTAAAATCAGATTAATGAGGCAGAAGAATTATTGTACACGAAATGAATCTCAATACTAAATTATATTCTTCTTTTAAAATGGCATTGAGGGAGCTACTAGAAGCAGCAACAGGTGATGAAGACTGGATGCAAAAGTTGAAAAAAAAATGACAACGACACTAATAAATTAACCCTCACATGTTCGGCGATGCCGTGCAACGATAGACGAATGACGGCTTCAGTTAAGGACGTCATTAAATTGAATTCAATGCTGCTCCCGAAATCCATTTTCGCAGATGATTCATCACAACAAAAAGATCCAAGTTGAATTGGACGAATTCATTTGCTGGTCACCCATTGAAATAGGATGCCAAATTTGAGAATTCAATATCTTGATAAATTCGCGATTGCCATTTTTGATTTCAGATATGGAAAAAATACACACGTAATTAATTTGTCGCATCATTAATCTCAGGGTCAAAAGTCAATCTTAAATAAGACATCGACAAAACAGGTATTTTTTTAAGTTCTTTTCTTTATTCAGATTTTACAAGGCATTGTACCGTTGAAGAACCGAGATTCCAATTAATATCTTGCGTCTTTTTTTTGTTTTTTTTTTCTTTTTTTAAGACATGTTTCAAATGAAGCCAGTTAATCACTCAGAGTGACTAATGTTAGAATTAAATGATTCGAAGCTGATTCTTCTTAAATAAAATCGTCAATTGATCTCGGAAACGGAATGTTGAATCAATCAAAGCCGACCGCAGTAGGGATCATAAAATTTTAAATTCCACGATCATTTCATTTGCTGTATAGTATGTACAACATCAAGACTACATGCGGACCAAAACTGGGGGATCACTCATATTTGTGCGGAATTTCTTGCTAAATCCATGTATAAAAGAATTATTTCAGTCGCTTGAGTAGGGAGAATGTGGCCTTCGACGATACTGTACCTTGTGTTAGTGGATTTGTTGGAATTTTCATGCGGACCAAAACTGGGGGATCACTCATATTTCACTTTTTTCCAGTAAATGAAATATCTTAAAAATTGGTATTAAATTGTGCGGAATTTATCAATTCATCCATGTCTAGCAGCTGGTTTTCATCCAAGACTGAAAAACCCATTCTGAACTACTATTTAACCCCTGGCTGAGGGGATTCATAAATTCATGTATTTTTCCATTTCGCGATTGAATATAAATAAACTCGACTGAAACGCATCTCGGCTTCTAGTTCCTCGTTCTGAGCTGCTATCATTACAACAGCCGGATTGATGGCATTAAATTGTAAATATGCGTATTTATTTTGAACAGAGACATTCACTTCCAATTTCATAAAAAGTTTGAAAACTATTGTCTTCAGAATCGCAATATCTTCTATTGGAGGACGCATTGGGGAATATCATCATTTCCAAGTCACGTAGGTTTTACTGACAAAATTTAGTACGGGGGTTATTATCAAAGTTCTGTTAATCAGATTCTTTTTCTCATATACGCTTAGAAAAAGACCGACTGAAAGTGGATTAAACTATCTCTGCTAACGATATTTTCTGTTGATCGTGAAAGTAAAATACAGTAGTTTCACAAATATAACATGTAGGATTCAAAATCTGTGAACAGATAATGATTTTAGGTAATTTCCTTTTAGTGATTATTTGCTGAAAATTAAATCAAGAACCGATAAGCTTGTTTCCACAAGTTGTAGAATAATGATACTTTGGTCATTAAAAATGTCAAAAATATTTTCTGCATATTATATTGCATCGATTTAAAGTTGTTTGTCAAGGAGAAAATATGTACTTCTTTTCTGTAGTCAGATCGTACCAGAATAAAATTTGCATTCAGTATCAGACCAGACAATCCAGATGCAGAGTTGACCTGAGGTCGCTTCCCAACCGGCACGTGAACTCACTGCTGCGCCTGAATTGCAAGCATGGACATAAATCATATTACAGGGAGTTATATAAACACCCCCTCCAGAGAGGACTTGCGCAGTCTCGCAGACATCGTAGACTAGAATGTAATTTTCTGAGTGAAGGAAAAATAAAGAAGATGACTCCGGGACTGCAGATAGACACAGACACAAATACGCACACACAAACACATGCACACGCATAAACAGACACACAGTGGCCGATGTGATTTGACAAAGTACTGTCGTTAAAAAATATAATGCTAAATGTGAGAGATTTATGCCTCTTGTTGTCATTGGCCTGGGCTTCTATATCATCGCAAATGTAACATCTAAGAATTGCCAAACCAAAAATTAGAAAAAAACAAAAAAAACAATATATAATTTGACGAGTGTGTTCTCAGAGACTAACAAATGTATACTGCTGGCTAAAATTATTGTAATGTTTTAAATTTATTGGAAATATTTTCAAAGATAACTAAGTAGAAAAGACTTACTAAGAAACAGACGTAGCTATAGTTATGAGATTAGTAATTATATAAGCAAAACAAATTAATCTGGAGCCCTGGGTAAGACGATAAACTACGCCCAAATGCAAAGCCTCTGTTCAGAAGGATTTGAAGAGCGTGGCACCATCTCTTAATTGCTGGTGTTCCCAGGTACACCCTAGCCCGGGGTGGTAGCACTTGCTAGGGCCCCAGCTATGGGCAAATAGTTAACCCCAAACTGGGTTCAAAATACCATAAAAGTTTAAAAATAGGTTTTAATATCAGAATTAATTTTCTTTTTTTTGAAAAATTATTACCAGCAATACATTATTACCAGCAGTATATTTTTGAAGGAAAAACATTGCCAGTAATACATTTTTGGAAATAATTATTACCAGCAATAGATTATTACCAGCAAAAGATTATTACCAGCAAAAGATTTTTGAAAAAAATATAACCAGCAATAAAAATCTTGTCGAAATTAACTCATTGAGGATGATATGTCTTAAGACAAAACAAACGAAACCAAAATCAGATTAATCTGTCTATATTTTTGACGTATTGTAATTATTTACAATATTTACGTTGATCGAACTGTTGTCCTCGTTTTTATTCAAATATAAAGTCAAAAAAAGGTCGCCCCCTGTAATTTAAGACTGCAGGAACACCCTAAAGTCTTAAGATGAGGAAAAACAGAAAAATCAACTATGGCTATGAAGGGAAAAGAGCAATCACTGCCCTCTGAAGATTGAAGTATAATAACAGTCAAAGAATAACACTGGGAAATACGAAAACGTAAGGAATCAGCGCATGTGCTAAACCACAAATATCTCCTAAGCTGACCAAGCATAGAAATGAATACAGTATGGGAACTAGTAAAGCAGAGAGGTAGAGAAAAACAAAAATTACCAAAAATTGTAATACTATCTCTGGTCAAAAGTAGTTACTGAGACATTAGGTTTATAAGTCCTCAAAATTCGTTCACTTATATCTGCAAGGCTCAGTAGCTAAAAACGTTAGTTGACTAATCCAAAAGTGTTTTGACCCCCCAAAATTGAGAGTTCAATCCCTGGCCACAGCAAAGAGAAAATAAATTTGAATTAACTAAAACTGAGATAAAAGATGGAACGAGAACACTCTACTCCTGTGGACTAAATCAACAGGTCGTTTCGAAATTCCCCCAACTATCACACGAAGAAGGCCCGATCGTGTAATATGACAATAACGACCAGGACAGCAGTTCGAACAATATACATATTGTAAATAAAAAATATTAATACTTAATTCTGAATAATCGTAACATCAAAGGAAAAATAATTGTATGCCGAAAATGAATGGCACAAAAAATTAAATATCTACGTGCAATAAATATAAAAAAATTCTATTTCGCTACGCTTTTTACGAAATAGGCACAAAAATCAAGGGGAATATTTTGCACCTTTCATGTAAATAATCTTCAAGGTTATTTAAATTTGCTATGAACGCCAGTGTTAAACTTTCATATTCTCATCCGAGAAATATCTGTACAATAGTTCAGATTGATGTTCGGAGGATTGTACTATATAAAGCTTCAACCAGGCCTCAGTTTCAAGACTGTTATATAAGATTAAGTGTCGGTGCCGACACTGTGGTTTGAAACTAGATCGCCAGTGAGTAACATGGGCGATTCCGTTATTACGTAGATCACGTTATCATAAAGGAAAAGAATAAATAAGAAATAGTAGATTACACGATCACTGTTCACTCTTCTTGTCTATCCACTATTGCTATATGTTCACTCTCTCTACTACTATAAGGATTATTATTCTCTTCTGATCATTATACTATTTGGAAATTACTACTTGAACAAGTATTACTAGTGCGGATATTATTGGAAGGCTTTAATACTAGCACCGGTGTCTACGAATTCTCGAATATATCGAGCATTTTTAGAAGTGATAACGAGTTTTCGCTTGACATAGCAAAAGTGACAAGCGATATCGTTTACATCACAAAAGTGGCGATGACGATTCGCAACATCACAAAAATAAGGAAATAAAAATCATTAACTCATTACCTGCCATGAGCCCCATTTGGGGATCTGTTAAATTAAACTCACTAGATATTATTCCTTGTATTTACATTGAATTGCATACATGCAGAAGTATACAACACTTAGCCGTTAAAGCTTTTAATATTAGCCGTAAGTGATTAATTAATGCTGCGTCGCGTATTTTGAAAAGATCAAGTGGAATTTTCCAGAAAATATATTAAATGGTATGTGTCTGATTCGGGTTTCTTAGGGAGAGTTTGGTAATAAGAATAATTTATGATTACTCTAAATCTGACCAAACACCAGAATTTTTAAAATCTCTTTTTCAAAGAGCCAGGGGCTTTTCAACATCCCCTCAGATGTAGATTACGGAATACTATACAGTATTGCATTTTTTTTTTTTTTTTGTTTGTTTGTTTCTTTCTTTTCTTCATGGTTCCCGTTACTAAGTGTTGTATAAGCGTAAGTTATGTTGCCGACACTGTGTGGTTTGAAACTAGATCGCCAATGAGTAACACGTGCGATTCCATTATTAAATTGATCACGTGATCATAAAGGAAGTGAATAAATAGGAAGTAGCGTGATGACTATACGATCACTGTACACTCTTGCTATACGGATTATGATTCTCTTCTGGTCATTATACTATTTGGCGATTACTACTTGAACAAGTATTACTAGTGGGGATATTATTGGAAGGTTTTACTACTAATACCGGCGTCTACGACGTCTCGAATATAACGTACACTTTTGGAAGTGATAACATTACAAAAAGAACTCTAACAGACCCTATATAATTTGCATAAACTGTTTCCCAATAATACGATTTTGTCAATACCTTTTAATTTTTAGTAAGCCTAAAATTACCAAATGTGGTTATTCCCACCTACATGTTTTATTACAAGGATGGTGTACTTTGGATTGAAAGCATCTCTTAAATCTTTACAATTACATTTCTTGCTCACGGAAATATCTAGTTTTACTTCCCTTATTCTAATAGAATTCTTAAAAAAAGATTCCTTACGATCATAGGCCCGTTCTATGCAGGTCTCTTGTAATTGTGTGTTAAATAAGAGTAGAATTTTATCTTACGACGTCGGCATGATCATAGGCTCGTTCTCTGCAGGTCTCTTGTAATTGTGTGTTAGATAATAGTAAAATTTTATCCAACCTTTCTTCACTCAATTTGAGGTGTTATTAACTTCTGCTAATAAAACAAAATTCTCTTCCAGTTCTGCTCTTAACTCATCTAGAGTATCTTTACCTAAATTTCCACTGAGTCTCTGTTGAGTAATATCCATATATATATATATATATATATATATATATATATATATATATATATATATATATATAAGCTGGATCCCCATGAGTTATATGTAATTCATGGTGTTCCTGCAATAATCCTTAAAATCTGCTCCTGAACTGGCTCCTGTTCTCTCTAAACTCTACAATAAATGCCTTGCCGCATCTTGCTTTCCTGCTTGTGGAAAACCTCTTCTATGTGTTCTTATCTTTAATAGCTCGGACGTGCCGTCTGATCCCTCTATTTATCGCTCTTTTAGCTTTCTATTTCTCTTTCGTTAAGTACTAGAGGCTCTAGTTAACTTTGAATTGCTTAATCATCTCATTTTCTACTTTCAGATAAGCAACACGGCTTTCGCTTCTCGCAGTCATCCGCTGATGTATTAACGATCATTTTTGAAAGAGTCCATCAAACTTTAGATAAGAATGGTGAAGTTAAGGCTTTAGCTATCTTGAAGGTATTTGACAGAATTTGGCATGATGGCTTTCTGAAAGTTGAAAGTTTAACGTATTTTTGAACGACTTTTTTTTTAATCTTTTTTATAAAATCGCAAAATGAAAGTTGTCTTGAATGTTCACTCTTCTTTTTTGCATTAACGATGGTGTCCCCCAGCGCCCTATCCTTGGACCTATACCTTGTTCATAATTTTCATGAAAGGCCTTTCTTATGTCACCAGCTCTCAGCTCGCTATCTATGATGGTGACATAACTATTTGCTCATGCCCTACTGCTAAGTCTAATCTGTTCGATAATATCAAGTTGGCAGTTGGTCTCTGTTATGGTCCGGTTCCTTGTACCACGGTGATAGTCCAACGTAAACCAATAAAGAAGAACTTGCATATGGATATGAAATAACACAGATATATTACAAACAGGAATATATACATAGATGTAGAAAAGGGTTAGTACGAACAATCAGGTTTAGTAGTAATTTTCTGAACGCGACTCGGTTTCGGACTGCCTCTGACTCGACTGACTGACTCCTTACGGACTACACTCCAGACTTCAGACTGAACTCCAGACTTCAAACGGAACTCCCTGCTTCCTCTTGAGGCGCAGTATTTATTACGTATGCAATACTCCATTATGTTATTATGGGTATGGTCCCATAACAGTCTCAAATATGATCTAAAATCTGTTGTTAACTGGGGCAAGGATAGCCTTGTTATTTTTTAAGGCCTTAAGAAACTGCTTTCTTTTAATCGCCTGAGAGAACCGTTTTTGCCTTTCATCCGCATACTAACCTCCAGAGAAATGACTTCTCAGGCTTTCCGTTGACATGAAGTGGAAATATAATATTGAATCAATTTCCACGTCTGTTGCTAAAAAGGTTAATTCACCATGTTGTACTAGATCATTTTCTCGACAGTTTTTTAAGATTAGCATTCGCCAATGCATTGAGTATTTCTGACGCATCTAATCTGGTATTTCTGATACCTATTTAGAGATTCAAATAAGGATTTGCAATGTTACTGGTCATGACGTGGCATCTCGGCTTCAGTTGCGTTCTCACCTCCGTAAAGTAGCTTCCCTCTACATGTTCTATAAATATTTTCATGTTAATTGTTTTGATTAACTTTCCTTATGGCATCTAGACTATATGAATTTAAGCGCAGTACTAGTTTGGTTGCTAGGTCCCACCAATTTACAGTTGAATTGGCTAGATGAAACCGTAAGTTCTACGATAAGTTTCTTCTTTCCGAATTCTCGCTTGTAGATCTCTTTTCCAACTTATTACTTTCCAGTCAACGTTGATTTAAAAAAAAATTAAATGGAATTTATTTCGTTATCTTCTGTCTTCTTAATTCCCGTTCTTTTATTGTTCTCTCTCCTTAATAATTTTGTCTCATATTGTCTCACACTCAGTAAATCCATGCGTCTTAGTAGCTTTGATGCCTTTCTTGCAGTGAAATTATTAGGTTGGTGCAAAAATAATGGCGTAATAATGTCGTTTTTTGACGTATTTTTAACGTCAAAAAACTACATTATTACGTCATCATTTTTGCACAAACCTAATATTAGAAGAAAATATATTCTTACTTTCGTCTTCAGAATGAGATAATGTAATTCATAAGCCCCTAATCCGCATACTTTTTGCCCTATATCGCTTTTACTTATTCTTATCACGTTCAGATTTATTTGGAAAGTATTTTCTCTCTTGAAGTTTAGAATAATGTTACAAACAGTGGATTTAAGAATCGTAAATCATTTAGAAATGGCCTCGTATCGGTTGCCTGATTTTAGGCTTGAATAATCTTAATATATATCACTTTACATTTATTTATACGTGAACATTTTTTTATTCCCTGTTGTTACTTTTCGAGTGCCATTAATTCAAATCATAACATTTTTGTTAAATATACATTGCAGAAGTTATTCATGTGTATATATCCGCCTAACACAAATGCACCCCCCTAAAAGAACGATTCGTCTGCGAAAATAAATAAAATTTTAGATTCTATAAAATAAAAGTTATAATATTGACCTAATACAATTTAGTAAACAGTGGACATAATAACATAAAATTATTTAGATATATACAGAATACGTCCAATAGCATAAGATATGGAAAGGTTTTTATGGATATTTGAGCTCGACTTTTCAAAGAAATGAGTTTAAGTACTCTGCTCTTTAGGACATCATTATAAGACACTCTATGAAAATTGAATTCTTATTCATTTATTGGCCAAATGAATATTAAAAGCGCAAAGAATCTTTGACATGGCGTTAATTAATATACAAGTTTTATTTAGGAAGCTTATATTGTTTTAGTTTACACACAGAAAAAACAATACATTGCAACAATAGCTATGCCAAAATTATTAAGAATAACACGCCACTGCGTTTATCCTATATGAGTACTGCTTGCAAACGTTTGGTGTATTTTCCAACAAGTTTTAGGTCAGTCTCAAGAGGAATTCCATCCCATTCTCCTTTGGGAAAAGTTTCAAACTGTCCCAACTTGAATTATCTTCTGGTATCAGTTTATCCAATACATTTGCTATGAGATTTAACTCGGCAAGTTTTTTTTTGTTGATATTCACATTGGAATTCTGGATATAGTTTTTCACAAGAAATGATATATCAGTCGAGTCGTTGCCGTTCTTTTAGGCGAAACTACGATCCACACTGTGTTTTGCTGCAAAGAGTTTTGTATTTTTTTTTCAAAAGCTTCAAATATTCTGCTTTCTTCATGAATTTCAACTTATAAAAATGACCTCATAAATTTATATTGTCACCATAACAACAAAGTATAATCTGGAATAATTATCGGATTCTGTTTAAGAGCACTCAGAATTTGCAGCCCTCAATATTTACACGAGGAAAAGAAATATATTGAAAATATGTTTAAGGTCTTCTAATATCCTAATCATTTCATATTCAACGGAAAAAAAGAAGATTCGTAAAATATTTCAAAATAAAATAATCAATAATTAATTTCTAAAACAATAAGGGACTTAATTAATACAAACCGAAATGATAATCTACAATTTTGAGATTATATGAACGCAAAACAAATATTTTACAGAAAAAAATAGTCAATGCATTAGTCGCTCACTGTAATGAGTCTGACCATGATTTCTATTTGAAAAAAATTCCTGCTTTAATTAGAAGCGAAAAAAATTCCCTGAAGCAAAAGAAGTGTATAGAATGTGCTTTGATCGCACTGTAAATTTGCGTTCAAACTCTTAACATTCTCAGTTTTTGATAGATTTTCAATCATTATAATGTGGGATACTTAAAAATAAACATAGTAAAAAAAATCCCATAAGAAAACTGAATGAAATCGGTTAGATTACATGCCCAGATATGTTAAAAAAATTTAATTTTAAAATTTAAAATTTCAGGCGTTCAGGATCTTCAACCTTTCGAGGCATAATTATTACCGACACTTGCGTTTGTATATCTCTCCCCTTCCTCTTCTTACACATATATAATTTCATAAAATTATTGATACAGTCCGATGAAGTCCTTCTAGAAGTCAAAACCCGTTACACAGAATTTTTCCACTTTGTCACAAATATGTGTATGAGTGTAAGTAAATAAAAGAAACAAGAACAATAGCTTTTGCAAATAATGCCTACTTCATGTATTTAATATGACCGAGAGGTTAGAATGTTCGCTTTCTGACCACGAGATCCGCGTTCGATTTGTCAGGAAAATGATTTCCTCATGTTATTAGTCGTGAGAAGGCGATCCTAGTGTGAGGCCCGTCAGGCCGGAAGTCACAAGTCCTGATGACCGAGGCTTTGGGCGTGCTGGCCTTGCTAAATAACACGCTTCTCTCTGCTCGGCATAGTTGTTGTATGAACGACAAGTGGGCTCTGAGGTTGTTGAACAAACACGAAATCTACCTTAATAGGGTTTAGCTAGCTGGCCTAGTAGTCGGACATCCTCAAATGCTAGGAGCCAGCCATTAATGTAATTAACTGTTATGGGGTCCACCTTTTTCTGATATAAATGGACTCGTCCTGCTGCCGTTAAATAGCCACAGTCAGTCAGAGTCTGAAAAGGTAGAGGAACAGGGTGGAGGAACAGAGTGGAAAGTACATAGACACTGTGATTGAGTTGACGTTAGAAGTCAGTTACAAGGACGCCCGACTCTAAGGAAGTTTACTTCGAGACTGTATATAGCGATCTTTGATTAATACTAACCGGCGTTCCTAGATTTTACTAACAGCATTACCTTTTGTATTTTGTGTAAATACATTTAATTTCTTAGCTTAAATACTTGCGTTTGTCATTTATTGGAGACCGATTTTTCACGCGGAATCCACAACATTGACATTAATGTAATGTATTCTGAACGTAAAAGGGATCACTCAATTTTCCCAACAATTACATCGATACACTGCATACACCGACTTATTTGTGAGTATCTGCATATAAATGTAAACATATGTACCGCTCCAAATGTATTTTATGTTGTCTAACATCGATTTTAGTCTAATGCATATGGGAGCGTAACTGAAATCTGGCTTCCCTTATGGTCAGAGATTCTTATGATAGCTGTATCTTCTACAATGGAACGATAATTTCAAAATTCGCTTTCTGAATATTTCCATATTTGACAACAAACACGAGACAACAATATTACCAGCTCAGGATGTAAAACTAATTCAAGCATTCATGTGAATTCCATGACGATAAAATATCAAAACTGACATTTTTAAAAACAGCTAATATTTGATCAAATGGAAATATATTCAAGGTGTCACTATTTTATTTCAATATATATATATATATATATATATATATATATATATATATATATATATATATATATATATATATGACCGCCATGAAAAGACAAAATTTATTATTACCACTCATGATGATAATAGATAAAAAGTAAAACTGAAAAATGGGTTACCTAACTGGTTTCGAACCTCGCTCAACAGAACTAAATCGAGCTTAATAAATTATAATAGAATTTTCACTAAAATGAGATGGAAAATATGTATTTTTTAAGAAGAAAAATGCTTAGATGGAAATTAGTTGGAGGCCCAGTACGAAATCATTCTGTTTACACAAAGAAGGCTTCAAAGATAAAATATAAATGGTTTCTAACACTTTCAAATGGTAATTCGAGTGGGACCTGCTAAGAATAATAAATGAGTCCACACTGAAATTAGTGGCACAATTATGGCTATTTATTAGGTGCTCTCCGATAGAAGATCCATACGTATTGGTCAGAATGTCTGAAGAAGTGTATTTAAGTAGGCGGATTTTCGTTGGAACGTATTGTTTTATTCTGACATCTAGCGTTTGAGTCTTTCTCCCTATGTAGTGTGAGCCACAACTACATTTAAAGAAATAAATTAAAGAAATATTATGATGTGGGTGGGGAGAATGTCCTTCAGTATGGATGGAAGGACAGGCCTGGCAAAAAATGTCTACACGAGTGTTGTACGTTCCGGCCTTCTTCAGAGTGTCAGAGAAAAGCGATAATGACAACAAAAATTGCAATATGAGCAATGGTAAAAAATGATTGCTCAGTGGATAAAGTATTTTTATAGTAAAAATACCAGCAGTACCTTTCTTTACAAAAAATATCACCGTTACATATTTCTAGTAAAATGACCAAGAGTATATATATATATATATATATATGTATGTATGTATGCATGTGTGTGTGTGTGTGTGTGTGTAGTATAGTAACCAGCAATATGTTTTATAGTTGAATTACCAACAATACATCTCATAGCAAAATGACAAGATTATATTTTATCTGTAGTTGAATCCCTAAAATTCTGTTCAAAATGTTTAGACATTAAATCACCCATTGAGGTATATATACCGACACTCATAAACACGTGTGTGTATGCGTATGTATATATATGTATAAAATTATATATATATATATATAT
Source organism: Acanthosepion lycidas (assembly GCA_963932145.1). NCBI lineage: Eukaryota > Metazoa > Mollusca > Cephalopoda > Sepiida > Sepiidae > Acanthosepion > Acanthosepion lycidas. The sequence continues at coordinate 79,080,576 of OZ010594.1, read as the reverse complement.
ATATATATATATATATATATATATATATATATATATATATATATATATATATATATATTAGGATTGATGTGAGTTTGTGACCCTGGGTTTCACGCTGTCTGCAATACTTGGACAAACTGTCACAAACTCACATCAATACAACTAAATATGTTAGCTCTATCACTGATATTGAGCGCTTTCCAATAAGTACCGCTTCTATATAATACATAAATTATATATATGAAAATTTCATATATATATATATATATATATATATATATATATATATATGTAAATTGAATATATATGTATATATGCATATATATATATATATATATACATGCACATTATATATATATATATATATATATATATATATACATGCATATTATATATATATATATATATATATATATTAATGTGTATATATATATATATATATATATATATATATATATATATATATATATATATATATATGTATATATTAATGTGTATACTTAGTTATGTGAATAAATATATAAATACTTAGATATGTGAATAAATGTGTGTCTCTACGCGTGTGTGTATGCAAAGTTGAATAAGAATTTAACATACATATATGTGTATGTATAGGTGTACGGTCTGATATACTAAAGACACCGCCTGATCTCTTCTTTTTTCAGTCGTTTATACAAAGAGATTTGTTCAAACATTTTAGCTCATAGGTTCTCTCACAAAGTCTATCTGCAATATCACACAATACAAATCGATTCATTTACTTTCCTTCAGCAGCTGGAGTAGACTTTCATTTCTCCATCGCCCGTCTTTACTGACCTATTTCTAGCTGTTTTATTTTTTATGTAAATACAATATATGTGTCCTGTATCGCAAAAGATTTATGCATTGTTCTGATTTTTCTAGAGAAATACATGGTCTTGTTGCCAGCGTCAATAAGAATCATCCAGAATTATCAAGTTATGATAACTCATAATTAATTTAATGATCTGACCCTTTTATACCAGAACCATGATTGAAAGTCGTAAACGCGTTTGCAGACTCCGAAAAGAGGTACATCTCTTCTAGTCTTTTTTTACGACATAAAAAAAAAGCTGAAAATTGACTATAATATTTTATTCACTCCTTCAGATTAAAGGGCGCAGAATCATAACTATAATACTGGTTAAAATATTCTGCTATTTTCGGTTCCTGTGAGGGGCGTTGACATTTGTCAAGCAATGTACATGAAAGAGAATTTCTGGAAGCTATTTATGCATAATCAATCAGTCAAGTGACCCTAGTCATGGTGAAAAATCTTGAAAGAGAAATGTTCACTCCACACAATTTTCGGATGATAAAAATCAATTTCACCACCCACCCCGCAGCAAAATCACTAGATGCATTGGCGTGTGAAACATTACATCCAAATTAGAGAAATGTGTTGATTGCTATCGACATAAGCTATATACAAAATACTTCGCCGTGGTTTTTGCAATATATTTACAAGTTGACGCTATCTTTTAAGGCACATTATATTTCAATATATCAGTAGGCATTTTGAAATTTCTTCCTGGCTGATTGATAAAAATGTTTTTTTTTTTTTTTTTTTTTTTAAAGCCTTTCACTCCAAGCAAGGCGAGAGATCAAATAGTTCGCACGGGGCTACAGAGTGTAATTAAATGAAAAGACTGTGTATAGGGGAATTGAGGAAAGGATAAAAAAGAAGAACGCGGATCAAGGCAACAGGAGATGTGGATTGACATTACATTGACATTTTTGTATATTATATTTATCAGGGAAGCAAGTAAGAGAAAGACAGTTCCAATGTCGGGAAGTGCGAGAGAAGAGGTTGATGGAGTAGAAGAGGCGGTTACATTTAACTGCTTCAATACTAAAAGGGTGGGATCGAGATGCCAACCTATTAGAACGCTTAAATTCATTAAATCGAAGCACCAGTGAAAATAGCACGTCAGAGCAGCTGCCATGAAAATATTTATAGAAAAGACAGAGGGAAGCCACATTACGTCGTTGATAAAGTGATTGTAGTCGAAACCCCATGACCCCATTGCATATCCGTCTTTGGATTTTGTTGAGAACCTCGTGATGAACTGTAGGGCATTAGACCATATATAGTAACAGTATTCCATGAATGGATGAATGGTAGATTTGTAGGTGTAGAGGATGTATTTAGACGAGAACAACCTTGTGACGTGACCTGGAAAAGTAATTTATGGCAGATGCAGTTATTGATTCAATGGAGTTGTTCCACGTCAGATGTTTCCGTTTTATTTTTTAAATTTTTTATGATTCTTCTTTGAAAATCTATCAAAGAAAAACGCAGAGTATCCCCGTAAACATTTTATTGCTCTCAAAATACTTTGCAGAATTGGTCAATTTATGTTATATCCGTAAATACTTAAGATATACATACTAATATTTAGTCTTTACAATATTTCAAAATTTTTTTCTTGCGGTTTTTCTCCAGCTCTCCTTATGTATCTTCTCTTAAATTGTCCACTCCTCTCTCGCTCTCCCTCTTTCTATATATATATATATATATATATATATATATATATATATATATATATATATATATATATATATATAATATGCTAATCCAATCGATGAGGTCTGTTTAATTTTTTATATATTTTTCTAATTTTCGAATAAGATTTTATATATCGAGACTGGAACTATGAATAAATTGTCCAATGTTTTTGTTTCTTTCTGTGGTCACCACGATGTGGCTTATTGGTTAGCAAGCTTGTCTGGTTAGATCATTTACGACTGAAAAGTGAGTTCCATCCTAACTAGTTGCCCCATACTTTCGGCTTTGTGCCATATCTAAGCTACGCTTAGGAAATCATTTATGGGGCACTTCAGGGAGGTCTAATTGTTAGCAAGCTTGTTTCGTTACAAAAATTACGACTGACTAGTGAGTTCCATCCTCACTGGGTGCCCCAAACTTTCAGCCTTGTGCCACATCTGAGCTACACTTGGAAAATCACTTTAGTGCACCTCGGCGTGGTGTAATGGTTAGCAAGCTTGTCTGTCTAGATCAGTTAAGACTAAAAGGTGAGCTCGATCCTCACATAGTGCCTCATAATTTCGGCTCTGTGCAACGCTTAGGAAAATGGTATTGTTTTGTTCATGTATTTTCGTCTATTTCAGTCATTAACAAGAAATGAGATTTGCAATCTGTTAAAATAGATTATCTGTTGGCGTTTTTAGATGGTTATAATTACCATTGGAATCATTTCAAATTACGTCATATGTAACGTTTTACAGGGAAAAAAATTAACGAATACTGTACATGTTCTTTTTGTATTCATATTAACTATATCTTGCGAAGATGAAATATTTTGTATAGACTTCAATATCAAAACTACTGTAAAGAAAGATAGTTGATGTAGGTTGCTTCTTTTCTTTTATAATGGTCTCTACAAGTTTCAGTTTTTCTTAGCAGTGTGAGCTGTATAATCTTTTGGTAGTATTTACTAAAAGTGGTCTTTTACTGATATATTTTGGTTGTGATGTATTAGATTGGTGCAAAAATAATATCGTTTTTTGACATTAAAAATACGTCAAAAAACGATATTATTTTTGGACCAACCTAATAATAGCCGATATATGTCTTATTTGCACTACATTTTGACAAATAGTAAGTCAACCTCGAAGGGAGTGACGTGCATGTACGGCTAATGAAAGAATTTAAAGTCATTTTTTAATATTAGTATTGGAGACAAAATCTCAAAAATGACACGAGATTTAATAAAGAATGTTTATTTTCTATTAGCGTGGATGTTCGAGGTCCAAGTGTATTGATAATAATAATAATAATAATAATAATAATAATAATAATAATAATAATAATAATAATAATAAATGTATATGTTCTGATGCTAGAATAGACATTGCTCTCAAATTTCCTACAATACCAAAGAAGCCAGGTCAACGAGTGCGTTTAGCTGAGAGCAAACTCCTGGAAACAATCTGCAGAAGTATATGTCCTTATTCTTTCATCCGGTTTTGCAAGAGTGTGAACGAGAAGGTTGGACAGTTTAATATATAAACATCCGCCTGCAAGTAAGATCGACATATCGGACTAGATCCGCATACTGGATGAGTAACGAACAAAACATTAAAGGGAATAAAAGGTGAAGCAATAACTCTTCAAGTATATATATATATATATATATATATATATATATATATATATATATATATATATATATATATATATATATATATGTTTGAAACAGTACAGAAACGTATTATGGCATAAAAAGCAAGAAATTTTATATTATAGGACATGATAGATTTAAAATAAAAACAATAACAAACACACACACGAGTAGACCGGTTTCGTCCCTCTCATCAGAAATGTTAACGGGGAACACAAATCATGAAGAGAAAAAAAAAGTCTGTCATGGATGACGTGAATGAATGGACAGGGAGAGAAAAAAATTATAATTATAAAAATTATACCAACAAAGATGCTAGAAAAAATGTTTTCGTTGGGCGATATATATATATTAGGTTGGTGCAAAAATAATGTCGTTTTCTCACGTATTAACATATGTGAGCAAACGACATTATTTTTTCACCAACCTAATATATATATATATATATATATATATATATATATATATATATATGTATGTATAAATATATATATATATATATATATATATATATATATATATATATATATATATATATATATATATATATATATATATGTCACTAGAGTCTGTCTATATTTCTGAGATGAGGTATTATGTGCATTATTTACATTATTCGGACTATTGTCGCCATATTTATTACAACGTTTTGGCCGTTGTCCGCTACGGCATTCTTCAGGTGGTTGGAATATCGAACTGAACCCTTGATTTCGATCACTGGTGTAGACTGTTCTAGTTCCACATGCCATGTTTAATGGATGTCAGTTATCAGTTATCTCCTGTTAATTTCCCTCTCCATATTTTCCACTGCCTTAACCAGGTATTGAATTCACACTCTTTGGGTCCTGCCAATGAATCTGACGCCTTTATCCACTGTGCCGTGTGTCCTTGAGGACATCTGTGTATGAATTTCTGCAATATGAGCACTGGTAAAAATATTAGCTGAAGACATTAGATTTATAATATCCAGAAATTCATACACAGATGTCCTCAAGGACACATGCCAAAGTAAATGATCCTTCCATGTTTCCATCAGTTACATTCGCTTACATGCCAATATCCTTGAGAAAGATAAAAATCATCTTATTTTCCCCCCAGATATGGGTAAATCGCAGGAGAGGCCGGGGTGGCAACTGGTCTACCGCAGAAAAGAATGGCAACCTACTGCGGGTAAAATTCTGCCACGTCATCACGCGTGCTTCGTAAATGATTGACTGAACACATTTGGGAGTTTCTGATCGCTACTTCCAATGGAATCTTTCACCGAACTGATCGGTTGTACTTGTATTGAAACACATGATATCATAAAAACACATCTAAAACTTTCAATAACCAACGAGAATGAAAATTCTAGTCTGGTTTTATATCAAGAATAGTATTTTGAGGCCGGCATTAGCTATGGAGAATTGTTACTGTGTCTTGATAGCACACTCCAGGGAGTGAATTAGTTTGTTATACATTCTATATATATATATATATATATATATATATATATATATATATATATATATATATATATACATATTAGGTTGGTGTAAAAATAATGTCGGTTTTTGACGTAATTTATAACATCAAAACCCGAATTTATTTTTGCGCCAACCTAATATATATATATATATATATATATATATATATATATATATATATATATATATATATATATATATACATGATATATACATGATCAGTCTGTTTGACGTCTGAACGGATCTATATTTTATTGTTTATATATATATATATATATATATATATATATATATATATATATATATATATATATATATAATGTTTAATGTTCATAAAGTTTAATTTTCAGAATTGAATCAGGCTAGGAAACACTAGTATTAATTAGTGCTCAATACACGAGTGAAAAATATAAATATAAATAAAAATAATATGTAGAGCTTTTAAATTTAAAGATCAGGATATGAATTAAAACACGCAACCTTGGTTTCAAAGTTACATATTTGCTTTATTTTTACAATACACTTTTCATCACTCATCCTTTCTTCTTCTTCTTCTTCTTCTTCTTCTTCTTCTTCTTCTTCTTCTTCTTCTTCTTCTTCTTCTTCTTCTTCTTCTTCTTCTTCTTCTTCTTCTTCTTCTTCTTCTTCTTCTTCTTCTTCTTCTTCTTCTTCTTCTTCTTCTTCTTCTTCTTCTTCTTCTTCTTCTTCTTCTTCTTCTTCTTCTTCTTCTTCTTCTTCTTCTTCTTCTTCTTCTTCTTCTTCTTCTTCTTCTTCTTCTTCTTCTTCTTCTTCTTCTTCTTCTTCTTCTTCTTCTTCTTCTTCTTCTTCTTCTTCTTCTTCTTCTTCTTCTTCTTCTTCTTCTTCTTCTTCTTCTTCTTCTTCTTCTTCTTCTTCTTCTTCTTCTTCTTCTTCTTCTTCTTCTTCTTCTTCTTCCTTCTTTTCTTCTTCTTCTTCTTCTTCTTCTTCTTCTCTTCTTCTTCTTCTTCTTCTTCTTCTTCTTCTTCTTCTTCTTCCCCATACACTTTTCCTTTCTCTATTTCGATCGTCATGTGCCTGTAAATTTATTTTTGAAAAATAATTAGGTAGTGTTCTTTGTGTGTGTGTGTTTAGGTGTGGGTGTCTTTTTTTAATTAAAATGTTAAGGTGGTCAGTTTTCAAAAATATCGCCCGAAGAGACCGCCTGGTCGAAAGCACGGTCTTAATTGACCTCCTGAGTATATATATATATATATATATATATATATATATATATATATATATATATATATATATATATATATATGTAGATAGATAGATAGATAGAAGCTGTTACTTTAAACTTTATTCGATGAGACAGCGTATATTTGCCTTAAATATGGATCGAAGTGTGTGTTGTGAGTTAATAAAGTCCCTGGCTCGGCCTGTGTGCTTCAGTGCATCATTCATTATTGATACGTCTCAAGGTATTTTTTGCTTGCTGCGAACCTAGTTTATAGTTACCAGATCTTCCAGGGCAAGATATAATTTATCATTCTATGAATATTGGCGCTGAAGATTATGGCTTGCATAATTTCACCAGTTGGGAGCGTAATTTGCCAATAATTATTTGAGGCATTTTGGATCATTTAGATTCATTCACTGAATTTATATCACTCAGGAGAGTATCAGAACGTTTTCTATCTTTCCTTCCTACCTTCCTTCCTTGATTTATAATAATTTCTATAATTTCTTTCAATGTTCTTTCTTTCCCTTATTTATTATTTATTGCTTTTACTCGCGCTCTCTTTAACTTCATATCTTTTTACTGGTACCTTGCATTCTAACTTGTATTATTCATATTCTCTCGATGTCTATAACGATTTATTTCCGTCTTTCTTTCTTCTATCATAAATAGTGAAATCAGTACAAGTTCGTAAGACAATTGTAAAAAAGCATTTAAGGACATATTTATTTGTCAACAAAATCGTCCTCATACAAATAATTATCATGATTCAAGCATTATAAAATGAACATTTACACACAAAATAAAATTTATAAATACATTTCAGACTGCAGGCTTATTAATACATTTCATATATTATCTTTTATACATACACACACACATATATATAGATATATGTGTGTGTGTTTGTGTGTGGGTATGTGTGTATAAAAGATAATATAAGTAATGTATCAATAAACCTGAAGTCTGAAATATATATATATATATATATATATATATATATATATATATATATATATATATATATATATATATATATATATATATATATATATATATATTCGACGCACCCGGCGGAACAGTTCCTAGGAACCGACAGCCAGACACCAGCAAATGTGATTTGATTACAGTGGTAAAGTTTTTGGGCAGAGCCATCCACAATTTTGAAGGGCCAAACACAGGGACTTGGTGCAGTAATGGACAGCTGAGTAATGGTTAGCGGCTTGGATTGAGGAATCAGAGAGCCGAGTTCGATTTCCAGTCGAACTCATTACATTCATTTACGTGCTAATACCCTTAGGAATGGTATGAAACCTCTGATTCTCCCTCCAGCTATGGGTAAATAGCAGGCCAGACTGGATACTACAAATTTGGATGGCAACTGGTCTAGGAGAAAGTCATCTCTGTATTCAAAACCTGCGGAGAGTCTTTTGGGGACCTTTATATATATATATATATATATATATATATATATATATATATATATATATATATATATATATATATAATGGACTCTCCCGTCAGTTTCGACGTATGTGGTTCTGAAAACTTATCCAATTGATTCAGTTGTGAAATTTTGTGCGGTGATTTTAAGTGGCACTTAAGACCCACTAGTGATTTACAAAGGAGGCCACATATGGAGCAAGAATGAGGATTGTGGGATGAGATCACTGTTAGATTAGCTGACCTTTTAGATCTTGCTCTGGCTTATTGAAGACTATTCAGGCAAGTAGAATGAAAACTATTGAGTCCACTCAAACACGTTGATCTCCATTGTACCCGCTCCAAGGCTAAGCGATCGAGGGTGTTATTAACAGCTGAAACGTTGCTCTTCAGCTTGTCTTTCTATCTTAATCATGGGCGTTCTACATTTCTGTAGCCCTGATCTAACTGGCTGTACATTAGGACCTTGGGTATCCTGTCATCAGATATTCCCAAATATATATATATATATATATAATTATTTTTCTTTCTGCCTCTTTGTCTATCCATCGATTCTTTTTAACCATCTTTATATATTTCGCGGCAATTGTCCTTATGTCAATCGGCTTGCCGATTATTTGTTTCTCTCCATCTCTTTTCGCCTTGCTCTCCTATTTTTCTTCACCATCTTGCCAGAATTCAAAGCGCTCTCTTTCTGAATCCTTCCCCTTTCATTCAGTTTTTTAATTTTAATTTTATTTGTCATTTGTCGCCATAATAAATGATATTTTCTTTCTAATCGTATTTCCTTCTTACTCCTTATCTTCTGTCTTTTATCTTTCAACATATCTGATTTTCACATTTTATCCTTTCGTTATCACTTTCATTTTTATCTATAAGAAAATAAATTAATTTCATTAACTGATGTTCAAGTAGCTGGATTTTTTTTTCTGATAAATACTTTGGACAAAGCCGCTTTCTCCTCGCTCAAAATTAAACCGTCAATTTGTTGAAAAAGAGTTTCTAAAATCAAGCTCATTTAATAAAAAAAAAACAAAACAAAAAAAACAACAACTCTAAGCAGCAGTGTTTTTACGGTATGTTTTTTTCCTCTATTTGCCTTTGCTTATGTCATGACACAACATAACCGACAGCAGATAAATACAACCCCCACCCCCGTGATATCTTTAGTGTGTTACTCTAAAAAATCATTAACACGAAGTCACTTTAACCCAGGTATTATGACAAACAGAACCGTTTTGCTAAACAATGTATAATACTTGACAAATGAATGGTACACCACTTAGATAGCATTTTCTGAATTTCCACATGTTCTTAGATTAATTATTATTATTATCTTACGGGGATATTTTTGTTATTTAGTTGTTCTGTTAATTAAATCTCGTCTGGTGCGTACTCTAGCTTTCACAAATTGTAATCGGATCCAATATACTTTATGCTAAAAGTCTTTATTCATGCAGAGACAATTGGCAAATGTTCGGTTCCACGCCGGTTCAAACATATCAGGGACACGAGACACAATTTAATAACCTTAAAAATTATAATAATTGCCTACGATTCAATGAATAAATGCGTATGGTTAGGTTCGATCGTCTATATTGCTCGCCCACATAAGTCAGACAATCCCGTACAGTAGTTGTACATACATAGCTTTCCGGAAGACATAGAATGCGAAGATTGCTGTGAGCTCATTCTAACGACGAGAGTTAACGATTGTTCAATGATAGCTCGTGTAGATGCGATGAAAATCCACTAAAATTAAGAAAGAAGTTATTTTTAAAGATTAATAATATCTAATATATCTTCACTGCAAGTTTTAAATTATATAAGCATAAATGGTAGAAACGATAATTTAAATAGATATCAGATGAATAGAATACAACACGAAAATGAGACTGCATTTTTATTCTCTTTATTTCCTCAAAGAAGACATGGCCAGTGGATAAAGACGTTTGTTAGATCGAGTTACTATACCCAAAGTAAACTATTTACATTATTCAGACTATTATCATCATCTTTGTTGCTATATTTATCACAACGTTTCGGCCGTTGTACGCTCCGGCCTTCCTCAAGTGGTTAGAATGTCGAATTGAAACCTTTATTTCGCTCGCTGTAGTAATCTGTTCTATTTCCACGTGCCATGTCAAATGGATGTCAGTTGTCATTTATCTCCTGTTAATTCCCTTCTCAAAGTTCTTCACCGACTTAACCAGTCACAGACAGATACTAGACCGAAAGTGTTGTGAGTTCAATACCACGCCACAGCAGCGGTGAACCCAGAACTTGAAGTCTTGACTTACAGGGAAATAACTGAGACATCCGGAAGAGGCATGACACGTGGAACTAGAACAGTCTATCCTGCTGGACGAAATAAAGGGTTCGGTTCGAAATTTCAATCACCTAAAGAAGCGTACAACGGCCAAAACGATGAGGATGAGGATAACAATCCGAAAAGTGTAAGTAATGTAAGTAACCATACCTCATCTCAGAGATATAGACAGACAATAAAATAAATTATATATATATATATATTAAAGACATTTTTATGTTTAACGTTCTTTTTATAGATACAAGTATTTAAGTAAATGCTCTGTTTATAATAAACAGTATTAAATAACATTTATCGGCCTGAATGTCCGAGAAATTTTAATAGAAAATATTTATTGTTATTTAATACTGTTTATTATAAACAGAGCATTTACTTAAATACTTGTATCTATAAAAAGAACGTTAAACATAAAAAATGTCTTTAATAAATAAATTGTCGGACTTTGTCCATTTCGTAATATATATATTAGGTTGGTGCAAAAATAATTTCGTTTTCTCACATAGTAACATATGTTAAAAAACGAAATTATTTTTGCACCAACATAATATATATATATATATATATATATATATATATATATATATATATATAGTACGAGGCAGAAAAATGGACGCACGCATAGAAATGAAGATGGATAAAATATAAAGCTTATTACATTTGTATTAACATTTATTAACATGCCTAAGTATTGTTCGAACTTCGAGAAACGCCAAGTCGTCGCTTTTCACAATCTTGTGCTGTCGAATAGATCGAAAGCTAATGAGATTAATCGAAGTGAGTTATGTGTCTGCAAATTAATCAAAAAGAGAAATCAAACAGGAACATATAATAGACGTAGCGGATCCGGCCGGCCCCTAAAAACTCCCGACAGTGAAGATGGAAACTTGGTTCGTCAACGCAAAAAGGATAGATTCGCAACTGCTCAAGATGTTTCCAAAGCGGTTAGTTTGTCGGTTTCTTCAAGAACAGTCTGACGCACGTTTAATGCAAAAGGTATTAATTCCAAGTACTTAAAAAAGAAAGCTTTCGTATTTGGAAAAAAAATCGACGGGCACGGTTGGCATTGTGCAAAGCTCATTTACACTTGACAAAATCTGATTCGGAAGATGTTATGTGGAGTGACAAGAGCCCCTTTACTCTTAGATATAAAGGACAAATATTTGTTTGGTGTACGCCCGGTGAAACGAATACTCCAGTAACTAACAAGGGCATTGTTAAACACGATGCATAATCAACGTTTCGGGTGCATTCTCAGCAGCAGGAGTTGGTAATTTGTAGAAAATCAAGGGAATTATGGATCAGCATCAATACTACGTTATTCTTGTTAATCAAACGGGGCTATATGCTAAAATAACTTTTTGTCCAAGGTCAACTCTTCACGTTCCAACAAAATAACGATCCTAAGCATACTGCCTTAAAGAATAAACGTTATCTAGATAGAAAGCGTGACGAAAGTAAATTACAAATCTTCCTGTGGTTTAGTCAGATTTCCGACCATAACACAATTGAAAACCTTTGGGCAATAATAGACAAGGGTGCTCGTAATAGAAATGTTAACAGGGAAGAAAGAAATTATGGAAAAATCTTGCGAAAGACGTTGACTAACTAAAGAATTTAGTCTATAACATGCGACGAAGTATTAAGGCCGTTATTAAAGCAAAAGGTTACACAACAAAATATTAAATCAGTTTTTGACTTGTATAATGTACATATGGACACCTATATTAATACTCTGTATTAATAAACGAATGCTATTACTCACTTGCCTTGGTAAAAAAAAAGTACAAAATAGACTTTCTGTGGGTGCATACATTTTTTGCCTCGTATTTTATATATATATATATATATATATATATATATATATAATTTTGCCGCCCGACGATGGCCTAGGTTTCGATCCTGGCTTGAAGCAATCGGACGTCTATCCACATTGAGGTGCTGTAATACAGTGAAACAGTCTGTCTACGGATGATTATATATATATATATATATATATATATATATATATATATATATATATATATATATATATATATATATATATATATATATATATATATAAACCTAGACGATCTGCTTAGATGAAATCTTGGTAGGTTTGTCTGGCTCTCTAGATTTAATTAGGTCTGCTCTACTTACTGTATCGAGCACTTTATTTAGTTATTTTGCTTACTCGTATCGGGGTTTTTTTCTTATTTGTATGCTAGGCGATTATTTTCGACTAACATAGATGTTCTTGGTTCTTTCTTTTTTTATACCTTTTTTCCCTTTGGTATTGGTTTGATTATTTCAAAATCAAAACACTGAAGGTTTTCCGACCAAGGATAAATTCTTATACTTATAATATTACTACTACTAATATATATATATATATATATATATATATATATATATATATATATATATATATATATATATATATATATATATATACACGCACACTACGAGGTAAAAAATGGATGCACCCATAGAAATCGATTTTTGGATTCGTTTTTTTAATACAGGGTGTATTATATATATATATATATATATAATACCCTGTATTTAAAAAAAACAATCCAACACATGTAATTCTGCCGTGCGACGATGGCCTAGGTTTCGATCCTGGCCTGAAGCATTCGGACGTCTAGCCACACCGAGGAGCTGTGATACGGATGACTATATATATATATATATATATATATATATATATATATATATATATATATATATATATATATATATATATATATATATATCGTTTGTGAAATAAGTTCAAAATATTAGGTTTTTAAGTAAAGTTATAAATTTACTGTTAAAAAAACAGAATTCTGTTTCTTTCAAAACGTGTTTACGTATGTACGCGCACAGTGTTTCTGTGGAAAATTTGGATGTATCTTGATATATTTTTCGGATCAACTTGCTTGCTGTATTTCATTTTTAGATATAATGATTGATACATTCTACATTATTCCTGTAATTTCAATAATTATATTTTGCTCTCATTATCATTGTCAACGTTATTTTAGTCAGTTATGCGCCATACGTGATACACGCTTAAGCGATCATGTATCTTTCGATACATCATTGACGAGGCAGATTTTTTCCTGCGATAGACAAGTTGATATCCAAGGCGACAGAACCCAGTCTGTTCTGCTATTTACCTATAGATGGGGGAAGAAGAAGAGGATTCATACCTTTCCCAAGGGTATTAGTACGTAAGTCGATTTTCGACTGGAATTCGAACTCGGCTCTCCGATTCCTCAATCCGAGCTGCTATCCATTACTCCACCGTGGATTAACCCCCCTCTTCTGTTAGAGATTGTTTCTTTTATTTGTTATTATGACGCATGAATGTTGTCTTTCTTTAATATGTAGGCGGTGCTTGGGATAGACACTTTTGCAGAAATATAATAGATATAAGAATAAGAACAGAATATGTCTAAGCTTTCCTAAATTAATTTAATTGTTATTTCTTTAACTTTATTTTAATATCAATTTCACCAATTATAATTATAATTTAGACTGACGATTAGTGTTATCAAAACGTAATTTTTAAAAATAACAAAAGAAGAGAATTCATACCTTTTCCAAGGTTATTAGCATGGAAGTGAATATAATGGATCTGAACGGAATTCGAAATCGGCTCTCCGATTCCACAATCCGAGCCGCTATCCATTACTCCACCGTGAAATGACCCCCTCTTCGGTTAGAGATAGTTTTTTTTATTTGGTATTATGGCGCATCAATGGTGTCTTCCTGTAATATATACACGGTGCTTGGGATAGACACTTTTGCAGAAATATGATAGATAAGAGAAAAAGAATCAAATATTCCTAAACTTTCACGACTTCGTTTAATTCTATATTAAAAATTAATCGGGATCTTCAATGTGCATCCGTACATACATTTGCCGGTATTTCTCTCTTTGCACTTTCTTTCTTCATTTGCGTCCTCTTTACTTATTCAGAAAGTTGGCCTGAATCAGACTTTCAAAAGCGTAATGGTTGGTAAATTCAACCTGGAAATTATACATTTAACTGTGAACGAGCTTATAATTTCTTTATTAAGAACGTTAAACACTGCAATATTTTAGGCTGAATTGATTTTTTTGTAGTAATGCATGAAAAGCTCTCTTTAGTGAATGGTGTCTCTGACAAAATCAGGTCCTAAACTGTAGTATAGATCTCTATTGATAGCATATTGTCCAGAAGAAAAAAATATCTAAAATCGATGGACATTCTTCAGAGAAATCATTGTTCAATTGAGATTGTCAGCAAAGAATATTGGCTCAATTTTCAAACAGATGAAACATATAGGTCAGAAATATATTTGAACGGCTTACTCACACACATCGATGATTTTTGACTAAATTGGACCACTGATAATTCAATGCTTCTTTTATGTTTAGTAGAGATTCAATAAAAAAAAAATAATAATCCTTCAGCAAAAAGAATTTATTCAAATATTCATTTACAGTCTTATCACTTGTCAAACATATGTCAGATACCAAAGAAAAATAAGCAAGGAGATCCAAAAGAGCTGATCCAAAATGTACGGAACGATGCTCATCGTGAGATTAATCATGTGACATGAATTGTAATAACGAGGTGCAGAATTAACTTTAATTCGCAACTAAATAATGAAAGGCGCAGAAAATATGAAATCTGAATTATCTTATCTATTAAGGATTTTTAATTCTAAATTAAAAAAAATATTAACTCACTGCATTTTGTTTAGGAATTCGCGGATAACTTTAATTTTAAATCGAGTTGAAATTAGTTCCGAGTTGAAATTAGTTCCGAGTTGAAATTAGTTCCGAGTTGAAATTAGTTCCGTCTCTCATCTAACGTTTCCTAAGCTATTTTGGGCAGGTCAATGAGGAAAATATTTTTGATAAAAGCTTTTCATTGTTTTGTTTCTGCAACCTTCTTGGATATATCTCAAAAGTAGATAAACTCGAAGCCTGAAATAATAAAACATTAAAAACATTAAAACATTCTTTCATCAAACTATTATTTTCATAATAAAATACGTTTACAATGATTAGATTACTAATAACAAAACTTTGTTGTAAACAGAGACGTCTATTTGCATTTCTTCATTAGCATGTATCACTCTACACCTAGGAACGTGTAGGAGATGACGTACTTGTAATTATGGTAATCCCACTTTTACAGCCATATAATATCGTATTAAATCTTGAGCAAACAACATAGGATATTGATTTTCAGATCAAGTATTAATCAGTTCGCCATACAAAGAAAGCCTTATGTCAAAACTAAACTTGGCTTAATCACTTCACACATACACAGAGAATATTCATGCTCGTGTGTATGTGTTTGTCTTGTCTGTGTGTAAATATTATTTTCACATTTCAATAATGGAAAAATATTCTAGTAGTTTTTATCGTTAAAATTCGGTCCAGCAAGAATATTTCTCTATTATTCCTGATCTAGCGAAAACTATTTATACTTTTAGTTAGATATCTTATATTAAAAATACATAACATAATATTTAAATTTTCTTGAAATATCTACAACAGATTAACTATTACACTAAACATTGTTTTCAATGGTGTAGCAAAAGAAACAAAACAAATCTATTCTTTCTAAAGAGAAGGCAGCTAAATGCAAAAATCCGATGTAGATATTCAGATATTTGCAGTCTCTTTAACAAAATGAAGAAACATTAATTTTATATTGTATGCATCAATGGGACATCTAAGAATTTAAATAAAGGAATATAAAAGGGATCTGTTTTAAAACAACATATGCAGTCGTTTATCGTATTAAGTCAGATCATAATAATAGAAATTATTTCATTAATACAAAATGTATTGAAAGTGCACTGATTTCGGAAAACTCGAAGGTAAGGTTACTCCAAGGATGATGCAGTCTATCTTTTCTTCCATAAAACAAGCTATGATAAAATAGAGGGTTATTAATGAAAATTGCGGTAAAAAAAAATAAAATGATAAAATCGATAAAAAAAAGAATGTTAAATTAAACATACGCGAGCATGTCAGAGCAAAGGGCAGACTGGGTTCTCTTGTCTTGGTTTACACCCAGTGTAGTAGAAGGTAAGCACTGAATTCAAGACTATCCTAAATAGATACTTTGCCTTGGACACGCGCTTTGATACTATGGCTACAAGTATATATGGTGCACCTAAAACTCTTATGTGAGACGTGATTCAATTGCAATTTAAACACTGAAATAAGTATGACGTCAAATTTTAAATTTAAATATAAGCTTGTCTGTATTTTAATCTTTTGATGTTTCTTTTAACTGACGTTTTTTTTTGTACGTTTTACACCATAACCCCCCACCAACTTTTATACAGAAGGCACTGACACTGGTCAAAAAAACTATTATTATTCTGAAGAATTTCATTCTCGAGATGAAACGTATTAATTTCTTTTCATTTTTTTCATTCACTTAACCACCACGATCATCATCAGAATCTCTCTCTCTCTCTCATATATATATATATATAATTGTTTTTTTTTAATATAAAATGCTCGCAACACCGGAATTCCCATGTTTCAAAATATATATAAAAACTGTTATTATACTCATAATCCATTTTATTTAGTGTTGGTTGCAATTTTCTTTTATAGAGGGCTTCACGAATGTGAGGTTTTTTTGTTTTTTTTTAATTTCATGGTGGCGTATTTCCTTTAAATATTCGGCAATGGAACTTGAATCTGCCATGTGTGATATAAGGCTCTTTGATAATGTTGTGGCCGTGAAACCAACATATATATTTACTTTTTTGTCAGATATACAATCTCTCAAAGGACATATAAACGGACATACAATTAATTGGGGAGAGGAGTTATTGCGGATGATTAAGCTGGTTGTATGACATATAGTGTGGTATATAATTAGTTTTATTTTTTTTTACTAAGAATTTGAAAAGATTAAAATAAGATAGTCATATACTTCTAGATTATTTAACCAAACATGCATGAATGAAGATATGCTACACACACACACACACACACACACATATATATATATATATATATATATATATATATATTTGGTTGGATTGATGTGAGTTTGTGATCCTGGGTTTCACGCTTTTGCGATCGTTAGATCTATCTCTGATATTGAGCGCTTTCTAATAAGTACCGCGCCTATATATATATATATATATATATATATATATATATATTTATATTTATATACACACACTTTACACACACACACACATATATATATATATATATATATATATATATATATATATATATATATATATATATATATATATTGTTTGAATAAAAACAGACCACTTTAAGGTTCCATGTAATAAGTTATTTCACCACAACCCCTTTAATAGGGCTATGGATCATCAGACTTTACTTCCAAAGGTTGAAATGAAAAATGAAAAGAAATTCTCACGTTTTTGATGGACCTCATCAAGCATATGTAAAATTAACGAAGTGGGGAATTAAGGTGGGAGAGAAGATAAGATATGAGTGGGTTAGGTGTACCATTTCAATTCCTTATTCTTAACCCTGCTGTCTGTCGGCTAGACGTTGCTTAAGACCAACATGACATTTTATACAAATATCTCCTCTAATATTCTCCAATTGGAAGTGAGTTTTGGATAGCACGGAGGTAAAGTTTAAATTGGTTATTTAATTCAAATTGAAATATACTATCCCATTGTTAATGATAAAATTATTTAAATTGGAATAACCGTTAATAATTGGGTACCTAAAAACAACCACGAGTTTATTTAATGAACAAAAATCAAACGAATAGATGTCAACTTAAGAACCAATAAGACAAAAGTTTAAAAAAAAAAGATGACTAAATATAAAATGGATTATTCTTTCAATGTACTGTCTATAAGTTTCTCTAATCGACTGTTTCATAGAAAATACCCAAAACTCCAACGAACTTCAAATTAAATTCTTCATAGATTCTTTAGACATTTAGATTTACATCAAACCTTAACCTCCCAAATATGCCCGTTAAAATAACGCGAATTAACAGCGTCTAAGAATTTGAATGAAACCTGTCCTCGTGGAATGTAATTTATTAGGGTTGCTGTAGCTTCTTCCTTTAATGTCGGTCTCATCCCTTACCCATCGATATCTAGAGACAAGACGCGTTGGTCTTAAGCAACGTCTAGTCGACAGACAGGGGGTGAGTTAAGAATAAGGAATTGAAATGGTACACCTAACCCACTCATATCTTATCTTCTCTCCCACCTCACTTCGTTAATTTTACATATCCTTGATGAGGTCCATCAAAAACGTGTGAATTTCTTTTCATTTTTCATTTCAACCTTTGGAAGTAAAGTCTGATGATCCAGAGCCCTGTTAAAGGGGTTGTGGTGAAATAACTTATTACATGGAACTTTAAAGTGGTCTGTTTTTATTCAAACATATCTGCTCTGAATTTTACATTGTGCTCTCTGGATATCATCCTCCTTGGGTTTACCCATGTGGATTACCTAGTTTTGCATAAACTATATATATATATATATATATATATATATATATATATATATATATATATATATATATATATATATGGGCACTTCTTTGCGATTTAGATACTGGCCCGATTAGAACCGAGATTCAGTTGAAGAGGACAATAAAGAAACAACGTATGCTCATAGTAAGACAAGCTTCTGGCAACAAATACTTGGTAAATATGACCAGAAAGGACAAATATTTGGTAGAACTTGGCAAATTCTGTTTGTATCAAATAGCACGCCTAAAATAGGCACGCTCAAAATCAGTTGGTCATTATAAATAAATGGCAAATCTAGTACTAGTTGTCGCCGTTGTAGTAGTAGTATATACAGAAAGCAGATATGAAAAACTATTTTCAGAAATTTTATCATTCAAATATATCATCTACTCTAGCAGAGACAATCTAATCAAGTTTTCGAAATCTAGAAGAAAAATTGCCAAATAGTGGATATTGGTTTCCCTGTAAAATAAAATAGAGCGAAAAAATGAACAACAAAATAAACAAGAACTGAAAGGTTGTGAAACCTGAAAGCGACTGTTTTGCCGATAGTTATGAGAGCACTAGGAATAGTTCCTAAATAATAAACTAAAAAGTCTGATCTGTCTGGACATCCGAGAACAATAGAAATTAACTTAGCAACTGTATCATTGAAACCAGCAACAATTCTAAAGAGATTTATATAAAACTGAGGCAATTTTATATTACTTATAAAAGACAGAACGTGACACGAAATAACACTAGCTAATTAATTACTAGCTGAGATTCTGTTAATCGACATGTTATGGAAACAGAAATTAATCCTGATCAATTACAGAATTTATATTTCCTTATATATATTTGTATATGGTTCAAAGACTCTGTTTCATTTAAATACGCACATTTTATTTTAAATAAATGAACAAAAATTCTCGTTAAACTTCTTTGTTTATTTCTCTGGGAGATTCAAGCAATCACACAATTTAACCGGCGCAATGCTTCGGCTTTGTGACGAATCTAATATTACTTGATAATACCTTCATAACACAAGCTCACCTTGTAGAGCACAGACTAGCACGCGATTATATAAGGATTTTCAGCTCGGGCGTGTGTCTAATTTGATTGGAATATTCAAATATCTTATTTAAAAATTGAAAGCCTTTATTGCATTTATTTAGTAAAAAATAATGCTGTTTATTATAAACAGAGCATTTACTTAAATATTTGTGTCTATATGAAATAACGTATAGCATAAAATATAATGAAATAATTGTCGGACTTTGTCAATTTCGTAATGTGTGACGTCATTTGTTTAATTTTAGATACGCTTCGAGCATCGTTCGAAGGAAATCATGGAAAGTTTCCGTTTAAAAGCAGTAAGATCAAAGTTGCGAACCAGACGCTTCTTTTGCAGCTAAACTGGTATAGGATGTCAGGTTATATGACAGTTCTGTGTAGGATACAGGTTCGATTCCTGTCGGATGACTCATATATTCTATGAAAATTTCTCGGACGTTCAGGCCGGTAAATGTTGCTAATAATGTTTATTATAAACAGAGCATTTGCTCAAATATTTGTGTCTATATAAAATAACGTAAAGCAATGAAATATAGTCAAATATGTAACCGTTTTTTTAATATATCTCCACTATTTAACCACTTATTAATCAACAATAATATTAAGCCACTATTAATCAATAATATATGTTTATTTCCTATTTTATGAAATCAACACAAGGCAAAACAAAAATGAAAAGCATAGATTGAAATGAGAAAGCCAAAACAGATCGCAGTATATTCGATTTGCTGAAATAACAACGACAACAATAATCCTCATAATTATAACATTATAATAAAACAAATGAAACCTCTATCATATTATACAATTAGGATCCAATATCTACCTAATCTCTATATAAATGCATTAATGGTCATGAATAATGCGCCTAATATCTTCAATATTTGCATTGTAGCATATTCTATTTTCTTTCTCTTCGCTTCAACGGCGTTATTACACCAGTATCACAGCAAGGATATAGCTCTTCGAAAAGCGCAAGGCAATGTCGTTATTTTTAAAGAAATCAGTAAGGAATACTTAAAAAAGACACCCCTATTTTTCTAACTTGGTAAATGGTGATAAGAACGAAACTAAACTTTATTTTTACGGATTGCAGAAAAAACGTTAATACAAATTTCGTGTGTGAAAACTACCAAAACAATGAGTCGGATTTTGACAAAGGATAATCCAAGGTTTAATTACAGCCACACTCTAAAAATACAAATGAAACCATGTTTCCCCGCAGATATATAAAATCCCAGAAATAATTTTGTGGAACAGAAATAATTTTCAAGGAACAGACATTGATATATACCTTTCCGACAAAGGCGGTACAATTATAAGTAGGGACAAACATATTTATCAATAAAAAATGAGACACCTCCGCGATGACGATAATATTTGCGAAAAATAAATGAATACGAGGTCGTAAAAGAGACGCAAATCATAAAATAACGAGACCAAGAAATTATTAAAAGGTGAAGACAATTCCTGGCTAAAAAGCATCGAACATCATCCGAAAACAACCCACACTACCAAAAAAAAAAACAAAAAAAAACATAAAACGGACAGCCAGATGGGACATATTATATCGGAATAGGCAGCGCCTCACATAAACTATCCATTTAATTCTTGATACAATTAGCTCCTCGCATACACAAAAATGTGGAGATCTTTTAAATAAATTGAAAAAAACAAAAACAAACATAGAAACCTAAAACAAATATATGGCTAATTTAGACATAAAATCTTTATGCACAAATGTGTCTGGAAATAAATAACTAGATTTAAAATATACTTAGCTAAAACAAAAATAAAATTAACTCTTCCTACACAGAAAATGACGAAAATATGTCATTTAATCACTATATATATATATATATATATATATATATATATATATATATATATATATATGTGTGTGTGTGTGTACTCGTGCATAGGCTGACTGTTTTGTTGTGTCACAGCTCATCACTCTGTCTAGACATTCGATTGCTTCAAGCCGGATCAGATATCTTACCCTTAGCTATCGGCGCACGACAGAGAAAGGGAAATTTTAACCTATTCTTTGTGAAATATATACACATGCCAGTAGCCAAGAGAGCTCAATTCGTAATTGAAGAGCAATGCATTAATAGCAGCAGAAGCCACTTATTTGAAATTATCCTTTGTGTCCGGAGGGCTCGATCGGAAAACGAGAGAATATATATATATATATATATATATATATATATATATATATATATATAACAAGATTTTCGATGATATAACTTAGATTTTTTTTATTTTTCAACTAAAGTACAGCCAATGCAATACCAATGTGCCAATCAAGGTAGAGTGATACTGTATGAAGTATGTGATATAAACGTAAGAGGAAGTGGATAGATAACGATTGCCCATCAACTTGAGGTTTAAATTGTAGAGTTCGAGGAAAAGCAAGTTACTGAAACGAGGTGAGACAAAAATTATTGAAGGTGTTCCATACCCAAAACTTTCATGATTGTCTATTCGCTATACACACACACACACACACACACACACACACATATATATATATTTCCAAATTTATTTCCCAGTTATAAAAATTGTTATCGTAGAAAAAAATTGTTGCAAAAAATCACGTAAAATCGCTGAATATAATCGCAGTGAAAACTTGGGAATCCAAAATCACAGTCGTATGATATGTTAGGCTACGGGCTTTAGGAGTAAAGTTGCATTATTAAACAGATAGGATTAATGCAAATTTGTCAATCAGCTGATTGTTGTTACCGTCAGCATCTGGAATCTAGAGTTTCCTAGAAGGACACTCCAGCAATCGCTATGTCCACTCGTCATGGTGTATCAATTTCTAATATGCAAGTGTTATAATTTTGAATATATTTCTGGTGAAATTAAGGAGAAAAATTGTCCAAGATTTGGATACTTTTTTTTAATTAATTTGTCCTGAGATTTCGGCTCCCCTGAGCCATCCTCAGAGTGGTTATGCAGACATGAAACGAAGACATCGACCGTAAAAGATGATATTTTGTTATTTCGACATAGAAAATTGCGATGCATCGTTAACGGTCGCGGAGTAACAGACACAGATCCTTAATTCAAGACGCGGCCCTATAACGTCATACCACGCGATTGACCGAAGTAATGCAACAGAACCAATGTCTACATGTAATGTAATGTGTTGTGACTGGTTTGAAATGTAATTTTGTTGAGTTTGGGCTGCTTCGCTTTAATGTAGATAGCCTCCAGTATCTGAAAGGTTCTTTTTACTGTATGTATGTCTCAGTATTACTGTGTTATCAAATAATATGTCTAATATTATGTACATTGCTACGTTTATATATATATATATATATATATATATATATATATATATATATATATATATATATTAAAGGTATGAATCATCTTCTTCCTTTGGCTATGGGTAAATAGCAGAATAAACTGGGTTCTATAGATTTGGTTGGCAATTGGTCTAGGAGAAGGAGAACTCTGAATTCAAAACTTGCGTAGGGTCGTTTGGGGACCTCGTGGTACTTAGTGCAACAAGTCGCTGTATTTGGCTCTTCAAAAAATTTGGATGGTTCTGTACAAACCTTCATCATTATAATCAAATCTCATGTGCTGGTGTCGTACTGTCGGCTCCTAGGATCTGGTCTGGTTGACACTCATACGTCAAATTCGACGAGAGAGTCGAGTATATATTACTCAGTGTAATCAAACGCGCACAGGCACATTAAATTACAAAAGGTTGTATTTATAAACGCACGCAAATTAATGCGTGTATAATCTGTATTATCCATTTATCTCAGATATATTGTCAATATATGTGAAAAGATCAGAAATTCTAACTGGCTGTTAGAATTAGGCTTTTTTGTCAAGAGTAGATTACAAAATTCCTTTGCAAAAGCGGGAAATATATGTATATTTTTGCAATAATACAAGTAGATTCAAATGAACCTGTTTGAGGTCATTTAGGAGTTGGAACGATTTCCACTTTATCAGTGTATGAATTAAATATTTTCTATACTACAAATGTGTTTTGTTAATCTTTGCTTATCACGATTTATATGTTGTATTCTGAAAACTAAAGTTTATCAAGCTATATGTCTGTTATTTAACCTTTATTTACGGATTTTACTTTTGACACTTTCAAACTTGCCCAACAGGTATATCGAATTACAAGTCTGGATTAGAACTAAGTTTGTCGTTTCACTGGTGAGATTAAGCGGCGAGAGCAGTTAATTCATAGAGTAAATCAAGGCAGCAAGGAGAATTAATGTTAGAATTTCTTTCAGTGTAAAGCTATCCGCTTTTCCATCCTTGGTTTTAGACTCTGTCGATTGCATTTTCTTTCGGCGATGACGCCTGTTAAACTGGTCCTCCTATCTTTTCTTTCCCTTTGCTTTTATTTTATTCACCATATCTTCGATTGTATCTCGATATTTTGGCTCGTTTCCACCTAATTTGATGACTGCAACTAGTCGGACCTTGTAAATTCCTCTTATCTCGCTACACTAATTACTCATATCGACCATGATCGCCAGAAACAGCGTCTCCTGCCTTCACCTACTTGCTCGTGATTACACGATTGCATGAAAGTCATTGCAACTTCCGCTGGGTTTGCCTTCTAATACAATACATTCCAAAGTTTCACACAACCATGCCTGGACTCAGCAATATGGGATACAATGATAGCTAAGTAAAAATGGATCTATGAGGTTAACTTAACTAAGAACAATGGAAACAATAGGAAATCACTCGCAATGGCTAGGCTAAAGTAGACCTGAAAACGGAACATGATGACAAAAGTCAGTATATGCTTTGATGTACCTATTCGATCATCGTCTAACAAAGGTGTGACCTTTATTATGCATCCAACTGTGAATGCTGTCATTGATTATACATTAAACAAATAATACACACGCTTGCATTTCCGTTCAAATCAGATTTGAAGGCGACTAACTACACAACACTCAAGCCGCTATTGGCCCGCTGGTGTGCCGCCGATGGCAACGTCAGCGGTCCTCTGGTGACATTCACCGGCGGGCCATCGTTGGCCATCTAGCGGTCAGCTAGTGGTAACATTGCCGCGAAGAACATGACGGCTGTCCGACAGCGGGTCACAATCGGCAAGCTCTAGTGGCATGCCACCCAGTGGCAGATTGGGTAGACGAACTAATAACGGACCTCAACAATAGCATCTGACATTTAATTATTGAAACTTTCAGGAAGGTCAAGAATCTGTTTCAGCTGAAAATAAGTAACCATCTACTTTATTGTAAGAGAAAGAGACAATAAATTGTGCAGGATTTTTATTCCGTAGTGAATTTGGCGGCAACGTAGAATTTTTCGACAGTATATCAAAATTTTTGGGATATGAATTGCATAACGTAGAAAAAACACTCGGAAAATATTTAAAAAAAAATAACTTGTAAAACGCTTTGATGAAGAAATAGAAGGATTTTAAGATAGCAGTTGCATTATAGACGCAAAAAAACAAAACAAATTATGGCATAATGATGAACTGTTTCAATGCAAAGGTAGCGGCAATGAAGGGAAATAATTTAACGAGAGAAAATTGAAAGAAGAGAAAATAGAGAAGCGAAATGCGATTTACATTTCTAAGAAAGATACAAAATGACAGTTACGTATATATTTTTCATAAGCATATATATATATATATATATATATATATATATATATATATATATATATATATATATATATATATACGTACAGTGTTTATTGTGTGTATGAGTGGCCAAGCAACCCCTCCGCTTCCACCGGTCCGATTTCAATGATTCATAGCTCATTCAAAGGTACTAGAAAAGTTAGGCGTAGGGAACGATTTTCGGTGAGCTCAGATTCAGCGTTGCCAGATTATGCCAGGTTATAAATATATAAATTAATATATCATAGTAGACCTTTTCATTGCTTCCATAATTCAAGTCGATAAATTCTTATTTTCTTTTTGTATCCCAAATTGCAGCATCTTTAAAATTTTAAGTTAGATTAAAATCGCACTCTTGGGCGGCATTTAAACTAGCTCCCGTAGAGAAATCTTTGTTTAGCCATCATCACAATAGCTAGGCAGGTGTAGATTCGATGGGCGTCAATAAACTACAGAACTCTAAATTGATCGCTGCATTTAAGTATTGAATTAATGTTTAAGCTTACCTTTTAAAAGTCCACCGATAATTCTTCTACCGCCACTTAATTTTAAGACGATTTGATGTACGTAGATCCTTATTTTCCGTACAAACAATTATTTTTATTTCATGGTTGAGAGAACAGGAGACAATTTTAAGATAAAATTAATAGAATGTAAAGATGACAAAATTAGAATTAGTTATACATTCAAAATTTGAAGAGTTAGAAAAAGGTAATAGATTATTAAGTAAAAGCTATGTTATAGAATCTATACGAATAAATGCGAAATTGTGGCTCATATCTCCCACGAATTCTGAGTCCCTGTTCTACTTTATAGTAATTTTTATTTATTCACCCCTCCCCCACGAGCTCAGGTTGTAACACAAGGTCTGTTTAAGGTGGGGAGCCTAGGAACAAAATTGCCCGAGCTCCAACAACCGTCGGTTGCGCTGACCTCTGTGCGAGCACCGATCCCTATCTCTGGTGAAATGAGAAGACGCAGCCTAGGGCATCTGTTCCTCAAGGCTGGGTACCTGGCAGCAAATTTTCCACTTTGAGTGAGACGCCCCTGAGCGCATTTTGCCCAAAGACAGAGACGAAACTGAGAGATGATAAATAAATGAGTTACAAACTAAAATTTTATTTACTCAACCCCACGATATCAGGTTATGACATAAGGTCGGTTTAATGTAGGGAGCCTGAGCGCGTACAGCCGGGATAGGAACAAAAACTGCCCGAGTCCCCGCATAGTATCTACTTCTAGGCAAGATCACTCTTCAGATTTGCATTTTAAAAAAAAAGTTTATTTCATTAATTAACTGTCCTTCATTACTGTTTTTTATTCGTTTTTTTTATTGTTTTGGTTTTCATATCAAAAATATTTCTCTGTAGGAATGTCGTCTTATATGGTGCAGAAAAGTTTTTGAAATTTGCATTTTGCTTGGCCTTTAACAAGTTGGTATCTATTTGTAAAACTCTCCTTAACTATAACAAGCCATTTTATAAATGAAATGTTCATTTAAAATTTTTGTTTCAAATATTTCAAGTAGCGAATATATCTTACTTTGCGAAGCGATAGTGAGCGGGCGAAGGCTGTTAGTATTGTATAATGAATCATTATATAATCATTATATATATATATATATATATATATATATATATATATATATATATATTTCATAATATAATCATTATATATATATATATTATATGATCATTGTGTGTATATATATATATATATATATATATATATATATATATATTTCAACACCATCACTTGATAAGACTATTCTTAAAATATTTATGTTATAATTTTCGAATAAATAATTATAGATTCACACACAGACACACACACACACACACACGTATATATATATATATATATATATATATATATATATATATATATATATATATATATATATATATATATATATATATATATATATAATGAATTGCATGAGACTGCCGGAATGTTTTCTGAAAAGGTTATTCTTGTTATTTTTCTATGCCAATTACCGTAGGTGGGTGTCAGTGCAAAACAAAAGTATTCCAATTATCTTATTCAGTTAACTGCCTCTGTAGCAGTTTTCAGTCGTCCTTTCTTTTATGATAATAATGCCTATCATGCATAGTCTCTGTTAATTCACTCCAAAATATTAATTCACCACAAAATAAGATGGATATATATTTATAAAAATTTTGACCAAATTCTCCCAGAGCGAGTCACTTACTTTGCATTTGGGTTGGCCGTTGCGATCACTCGAAATATGGGTGACTCGATGCGCTATTTCTAAATGTGGGGGTCTACATTCGCAGTCACCCTGATAAACAAGCCAAAGCAGATTTCTTTCTTTGTTCTAATCGTCAAAAAAACTTCTTCGTAAGATTTTTCAATATGCCCCGCACTTACAAAATATGAATAAATCCATGATTTTTGGTAGTTCTTTTTTAAATTTATTCTGAGGTATGGAGTTGTTGTGTGGGAAGCTACACAAATTTTGATTTATAATATCAAAAGAGTGCCACAAATTTAATAATAAAACAAACAAACTTTGATTTAAAATTCATAATTTCTTAGAATAAATTAATATTTGCAATAATTAAAATTACATTATTTAGGTTGAATTAACAGAATAGATCCTCTCTCGCTTTAGACAAGTAAAACATCGAAAGCTACATTAAATAAAAAGAAACAGCTAACGCTCTTCGTAGCCGAATGTTAAAAAACGCTGG
Source organism: Acanthosepion lycidas (assembly GCA_963932145.1). Lineage (NCBI taxonomy): Eukaryota > Metazoa > Mollusca > Cephalopoda > Sepiida > Sepiidae > Acanthosepion > Acanthosepion lycidas. The sequence goes on along the minus strand of OZ010594.1, from coordinate 79,052,098 downwards.
ATCAAACGTTTTTTTTTTCTCTTAGAAAGGGGGCGTCCGGTTTATTCTTAGACAGGAGAATATTTTTGTATCAAGATTTGTCAAATGCTCGTAATACATGCTGTTTAAAATAAGAATAAAATTGGAGCGTTTATTTCAAATACGAGTATCCACTATGATAAAGTTCCAATATATATATACATACATATATACATATATATGATAAAATAAAAGAAAAGATAGGAAACGTAAATCAATCTAACATGTTTCACTTTTATAAAAGTGAAACATGTTTACAGCAACAGAAAAAAACAAACAAAAAGAAACAAATTAATATTTGCATAGAAGATTAAATAGTAATAAGCACTTTTCCTGAACAAACGACCAAAATTCATTTGCAAATAAGGACTCGGAAAAGAATGTCTAGGCGTGCTGCAAGCTCAGCACAAAACTAAAGTAATCTACTGTGTAAAAATAGTTAAATTTCTTTGAATTACATTACGTTAAAAATGAAGAAATATACAAATCTTTCTGATATTTAATTTCTTTTACATTATTTTTGTTGACTTATTTAGTAACCAAAACTGAATGAAGAGAAGCTAATAAATAATTGAAAATAGATGAATAAAGGTGTATAATTTAAAACAATACCATTAGACAACAACAACAAACTGGAAAAATTACTTTCTCCTTCCCTCGCTTTCCACATCTCTCTTACATTGAGTGGAAAAAGATGGTCAGATAATCGTTTAAAATGTGATATTGACAGTTACCATGCAATGCTGATTGCTGTGACTAGAATTTTTATATCAGCAAACGTTCTATTCTCAGTAATGAACGCTTTTCGCGTATATAAAGTAAATAATTATATATATATATATATATATATATATATATATATATATATATATATATATATATATACACACACACTTGTCGAAATTAATTAAAACAACCCTTTTAGTTTACTTTCGTTCAAAAAAAGGTCAGTTTCTGGTGTGACAGGGTGTAATCGATTTCTATTTTTCCTCGGATTAGGTCATTTGCAGTGGTGTGCAATATGATAAATCTATTTTTGGGGTGTATGATGAAGTTTTTGGGCCTTGAAAATATTGTAATATCCATGATTGCATCAGATTTCCATTGAGCACAGACACTATTGTCTCGACTGTCGATTAGTTATCCTACTGCGATTGTTTGCGATGTACGTTACTTTATTGAAGCGTACAAAAATTATAACGCTATACGAACACATTGGCGAGCCTTACCAATGTGAAAATCAAAATCCTATAGACTGGTCCGGAAACTCTCTTGATTTAAATCCAGTCGAGAATCTGTGGTAACTCTGCAAAGAACGACTTCGTGGATTGGATATACGAAGTACTAATATGTGACCTGGTCAGGTTTCACGAGAAAAATAAGTAAATATTTACGTGATTATTCGTTTTGTTTGAATTAATATGCGCAAGGGTATATATATATGATAACAATATAACACAGCAATACTTAAACATACACATATAGAACCTTCAGATATTGGAGGCCATCTACATTAAAAGCAAGCAACCCACAAACTGTTTTTATTTCGAAAATTGCATCTGTTGTTGCTTTGATGGTTTATGGTGTGATTATTATTGACTTTGTGGGACATTTCTGGTTGTGTTTGGCTATTTTTTTACATGTTATCCATGCAGTGTGACCGATTGTCACTGAATTTTTTTGATGGTTTTTTATAATTTGTTGTGTTTAGTGAAATTTTTTTCAATTGTCTTGAAGAGTTTTCCTATTGTTGTTAGTATTGTATTATTATAGGGTGCGTTGAACAAGTTTTTTTTTATTTATTTTATTTGTTTGGTTTGTTTTTATTTGTATATTCTAGTTTGTTCGAATAACCTCTATAATGCTGTTTCATACGTTTTTGTTTTTTTGTATTCGTTGAATATTTTATGTTGCTATAATTTTTTGATATTCTTTGGTTTATGGATATGGGTATGTGCTTGAAGAAGTTAGGAGGCTGGTTGGAATTTTTGTTGGTGTATATAGGGTTCTCGTTTGCTTTTCTGTATGATTTGCATGTGTTATTATTTAGACTGAATGTTGTATCAAAGAGATTTACAATTTTTAGGTCTGATTTTATGTCTATTTTAAATCTTAATGGGTTGAGATTTTCTGTAATCTGTTTTTGTATTTTTTCTGTAGTTCAGCCGTTGGAATTTCTTAATATTAGGCCGTCGTCCCTGAAGAAACCTATATGTCTTTTTATTAATGATGTATGTTAATTTATTGATGATGTATATGCCTATGAGTTAGTATATTGCAGCGCAGTCATAGCTGCCCATTGTTACGTCAAATGTATGAACCATATTGGTATTATTGTTATTAGAGATGAAAAAAATAGCCTAGAGAAATATTGTAAACGACCTGTCAATATTTACACAGTGTTGCATCTCTGTTTTTCGTATATCAAAAACTGGGAAAGGCCCACTGCACGCATACTAGGAATCGAAATGCGAAAATAAACGCCACGTCTCGAAGCGTGTCTTCAATATATTTCATTGTTTTTTCAATACTTTATTTTTACGCGCTAGTAAGTCACACTTGAGGGTAACATCTACCTCTTTTGACATCTATTAACAGAACAGCTTTTTTCTTGACTCTTCCTCCTACATACACTCTGCCAATCTCAATATTATGATGCGAACTGTGGCAGCGGAACTATACCGAGGAACCTCCTGTCCATGTTTACGGGCAGTTCAGAAATTATCTCAAAGCCCAACTGTAACAGTTACTATAGACTCGAAACCGGAAATCCCCAACGACCGACTTGTTTTCACTTTGCCCCTAAAAGTTCCCTTTATTTACTTTGGTTAAGTGATTACAGACCATATTTCTGGTTATAAAATACTTGCGAAAAAGACTGAAATAAAACTTGACATCATCTGCTTTTATGTGGGTATGCTAACCTCAGTGTCACAATTTAGTTGGCAAATATGAATTTGGATTTTGATATTTATAATTGTAGTATGTGTTAAAAATAGATAAATAAAATAAAATAAATAGAATAAACTAAATACAAAAAACGTTTTAAAATTCACCCTAATTTTTAAATAGGAAAACCATAAAATATTCTATGGTTAACTGGTAAACTATAATTTTGGAAAGGGAGAATATTCAAGTTTTCATCTGAAGTCAGGAAAATATGAACTTTAAGCGTAATGGTAAAAGGGAGGTGCCTGTTTTTCGGTAAGCCAGGATGATACAGATTAATATAATCTCAACGCTTATTGATATTATCCACAAGTCTATCATAATTATTTCAAAGATGACATTAGAATTTTTTTGTGTTGCCGTTGCTAAAAAGAAGTTACTAATTAGTAGAAAACAGTGAAGATAGCAAAATATATTCTGTAAGACTAGTGCAAAGGTCAAAATAGTAAACTCCGGAAATACTTGAAGAGATGAACTACAGAATTGTAATTCTTACAAGGCTCTCGCAATCAGTTTTGACATTAAATTTTAAAAAGAATTTTACAGACGTAAACAAAGTTCTATTCAGTAATATGCAAAAATATGCAGTAAAAATTTGGCATAGGGGAGTCTATGCTTGAAAAATAGACTTAGTAAAATATTCTTATATAAACTATGCTAAAAAAATATTAGTAAAACACTACTTAAAAAATTCTATTTTACAACAGGAAAGAGAATGTATGTAGCGGGTGGGAGTATGCTGAAATGGATGCGGAAATGTTTTTGTCCCAACCTACTTCCTTAAATATAAAAAAATGACAAGCATATATTCTTTTGAAAGGGTTTTCAAACATTGTAGCAAACACTTTATACATACACTACAGTTCAAACGATTGAAACCACCCCCAGAAATAGCATGGGGTTAACTTGACAGATATGGAAAATGAAAAAGAGATGCAAATGAAAAGAGATGCAACATGGTGTAGATATTGTTCGGTCGTTTACAACATTTCTCTTGGCAGTGCCATTTTTTAAGCTTATCGTAATTTCCCATGTATAATAGGCAATTTTTCGAAATAATCCTTAGCAAAATTAGGGGTGCGTATTATTCACAGCTATTGAAAATCTTTTAAAAATTGCTTTTTTCATGGGTCGATTTCATTGCGAAATAACTACTCATCACAAACTTACGACAATTTGACACTAATATTCGGCGATTGCGACCCCATAAGGATGTCAAATACAATCACATGTGCCTAACAGTACTTACAAATGTAAAATAAAATAAGAATTATCATAAAACTAAATTAAAATGATATTATGCTATGTTTCAAATCATTTTTATAAGAGAAGGAAATTGGATGTGTACAATTTATAGGGTTTGATTACCAAACAAAGGCTGCTATTATACGTGAGTAGAAGCATTTCCCAACGCTTTCAGCACAAATTTAGGGGAGCGTATTATGGATGAAGGCGTATTATACATGGCGATTACGGTAAATATATGTTATTTCTGTCTAATAAATTAATAAATGTATTTCTTTCCTTTATCTAAAATCACTTTAAATCGAAGTAATAACTGAATCTTACAATGGAAAATAACCTTACATATATATCTGTAACTGCTACATGAGACATAGATTACTGGCTAAATGTTAATAATTCTGCAACTATTTTACTTTCAAAATAATTAGGAAATGTAATGGGTATAAACCGTGCAGAAAATAAATAAACGTATTAGAAAACACCTATGTTTATAAAGTATTTTGCAAAAAAACCTATTTCAAAACGCTAACACTTCATATACAAATGAAAAACGATTTAACAATATGAAAGTAATAAGAAAAATATTTTCCAAAAATGCAGTCAAATATAACGATTAGTTTGTAATAAGTTTCAGTTCCTAATCAACCAATTTCTTTCCTTTTCGTAGTTTCTCTTTCTTTTTGACGAAACAAAAGAAAAACAACCCCAAAGATCGATATTCCTAAACAGAAACTACATTTTTAAAACTCGAAAATCATTGTGGTTTATATAGATATTTACTAATCTTACATCAGGTTATCTGATAATCAGATGTCAAATTAGTTAATCTTACAGAACTCATTTAATCAATCAATCGTAGATGGAGTCGATCTTGGTAACTACAACTCAACTCTAGGGCTTGAAAAAGTTCCTTTCTGTGAGCTCACATAAACTATTTCAAGACTAGTATAGACCAATGTACAGTGGCATAAGAAAAGTTTTTAGCGAGGAGATATAAACTACATCCAATTTCAATATCTAATAACGTAATCCCACCTCAAAATAAATAAAACATTATTAGTAACTAGTATGGAGTAGGTCCTCCATTTGCTAGTTTCAGTTCTTGTATCTGATTTTTATAGATTTGATCAAGTTATCAACAATCGTCTGAGCCATATTTTGCCACTACTTGAGCAATGTTACTCTAAGGGTTGCCACTGACGTGATTTTGGTTACACGCTCTTGAAGTTTTCGGTCAAAGTGCTCCCAAACGTGCTCTATTGTATTCATGTCAGGATTTTGGGATATCCATGGCAGTGACTCGATTCCTTGCGTTTGCTTCCAGGTCTTTTCTACTTTGCTTGTATGACAAGACACTCCATATTCTTGAAAAAAAGGTAGACATTCTTGTCAATCTGATTGGTTTGAAATAGTGGAAGTAATGCTTTAATATCTGACAGTATTTTGGACTATTCAACCGCTCGTCAAAAAGAATCAGCTCAGATTTCCCTCTGAATTAGACAGAACCCCGTACCATTACTCCATGTTTCAAGGTCGCCTCCAGGCATTCAATGTTTGAAGTTTCATTCTGATTTCTCCAAATAATAAACCTGTCTCGAATTCAAATCTTTACAGTATTTACCTACGTTTGATCAAATTACGGTCTGCCAAAATTCATAATCTTTACTCTCGAATTCTCTCGCCAAGTTCATACGTCTGTTTCTGTTAACTTTTGAAATCAAGGACTTCTCTCTTGTAAATCTTCTTTGATAGCCTAGCTCATTCAGAATCTTTCTCACCGCAATCTTTCCATGTCATTGGCGACATCTTTGACGCTCTGACGACGGTTTCACATGGCTTCCCTCTTCAATGCCCTTTTCGTTCGCTCAGACACGATGCTAGATCTTCCTGAACATTGTTCCACACAACAATGGCCGTCTTCATTAAATTTCCTGAAAATATTCTTAACTGCTTGATGATTATTCTGGAAAAACCTGGTAATTTCTCGATTTGACTTGCCACACTGATGATATCCTATTATTTGCCCTTGTTGAAATTCACTAATTTCCTTACTTCTGCGAACTTTCATTGCAAAATATAAGTCAACTATCGCTCATAGATGAGAGTAGCTTGATACTAACACAGTATTATCTGAAAAGAAGAAGAGATATTTTTACACAAGCAAAAATTGCAACAATCTAAGGTGACTAAAAACTCATCACAGCCCACTGTAAAATACTTGTATAGAGTAAGTTAGAAGCCATAACACACTAGTTCTACACATAGTCACAACGATTGGCTTTGCATTTACGAGACGTTCTTCATTTCGAGATTTTGTCAACTGTGCTTCCCAGAAAGTGGCCTTTTATACGTATCGCTGTCGCTACTGCCGAAAAGTATTATCAGTCGCTTAACGTCGCTTGTATGTTGTGTTCAATTTCTCTCAACGTTTAACAAACACCCATGAATGTTAAATAAACATTTAGTTAGCAAGGAACACCATATTCTCGGATTAATTTTCATGACTGAAGCCATCTTGTCAGAACGTTTTCCAAATGGTATCTGTTACAAGGCAAAGTAAATATGTGTTCTTAACGGGGAGCTTCAACATCTACCCAACACGCAAGCCAACAATCTGCCACTAGCGTTTGCCGCTGGTGACCCGTTCTCGGGCCGCCGGTGAGTTTGTCTCTGCAATGTTATCCAGTTACCGGTGGTCGGCCGGTGGCTGCCAACAGAGAACTGCTGGCGTTGCCATCGACGGCCCGCCAGCTGGCCACTAGCCACTAGCAGTTTACGTGTAGGGTACTCACCTCTCTTGCCGTGAACTAACTCAATAAAAACAGAGGGATTACTTTTATAGGTACTATTGGGTATAGCTGAAGATGAAAATTGAATGCAGTGGTCTACATTTTACGGTGAGGGAAAGAGCAGCAGTAACCAGTGTTTCATTTAGCAAATACTGCATTTTTACTTATTGAGAAATCACATATTGTCTAATTATGTGTTTCTCAGTCCATTTCGCTAGAGATTCTTGGGTTTTATCAGCGCTCTATAAATCGAAGTTAACAGCGAAACACTGAATCCTAATCAATGGAGAAAAGATAAGAAATGATGAACGAACATTTCTGATAACAGAGTGAAATCAACAATCACAGTATTCCCATAATGATAAGTACTTCAGAATCTACGGCCCATTAATTAAATTCTCATATATGAGTGAGTATGTGTCTATTCACATATGCAAAATATCATCTACCTGTATAACTTATGTTAGATTCGGTATGTATATATTTATATCCATATACATACGTATGTACGTGTATATCAGATACGGTATTCTGTTCTTTAGGAATTATTATGTTGAATTAACTCAAGTATAGATCTTACCATCTTCGTAATTATGTACATAATTATTATATACAGTGATTCGGGATTATTCTTAATAAATATTGATAGTGTTTTTAAATATACATTTCCTTGGAAATAACAAAATGGATTTCGATCGGAAATAGTTTTAAGGGATGTAAAACATATTAACTAAAATACCAATGATAATAAGAAAACATTCGAACATTATTTAACTATGACATTAAGGTGTTTGTAGCATAATTACTTATTTCCCGACTCCTGATATAAGAGGAAACCAATCAAGCCAGATCCTAGGTTAAATGAGTGGAAACTGCGTAGAATTAGTTTATCATATTTTCTATCCGACGGTGTATTGCTTATAGCAAATATCAAGTTTTAATTTAAAAAAACTTCCAAACAAACTATTTGTGTTTTTTGTGATATACGGTGGCCGTTAATAATCATACTTATTAAAAATCCCAGGTTGTGTGTGTGTGTGTGTCTGTACATTTATATATTGGATCGGATTTCCTACATTTTTCAACCGATTTCAACAAAACTTCACAGGACTACGTAAAATTACCTTGCGGTGGTTCTGACAGGGCCAAAAATTGGAAGAACACAATTGTTTTCGCACGAAATCAGTTTGAAAACACGATTAAAATGCATCACGAGAATGAAAGGGGGGCAACTCATATCAAGTTATACTTATTATAAAACCCAGGTTGAGGTGTATGTGTTCGTTTATATATGGGATCGGATTTCCTACATTTTTCAACCGATTTCAACAAAAGTTAACATTTTTTTGGCAGGTAGTGTTTCTTATTGTCTTGCACACTTTTTTCTTTATTTTTACATTCAGAATGCTTTAAAAATTCCATTTACAAGACAATTGTTAATAATAAAATTCTATTCAATCGGTAGACACATAACCATTGAAAACAATGGTTTTTTTTGAGTTTGATTTGACCAATTCGTAAAAAAAAACAAAGAAAACAAAAAAAAAACAAAACAAAAAAAAACTAATTAAGACATGCGTGTCCGTCAACCTTAAACAATAATCTTTATCAATTTTATTTTTCAGTCTTTATGATGGTCGATACTTGATCTATCTCTTACTGTTACATCCCCGGGCAACGCCGGGCTCTACTGCTAGTTAAGTATAAATCAAGACTTCAATTTTAAGATAAAACAGCATTTATTTACAAGCGCAAATAAATACTGAACAAGAACAAAGAAGTAAAAGTCAACTAATGATAACCATTTCAGTAAATATGTTGTTAGCATCCCGACTCTGCTTAACGTCCTATCAATACAAAATCCAAGACCAAATCATCGATGCACGATAAGTCACACTAATTCGATTGGATAGTTACATTCAACAGTCACTCAATAATCACTTACTAATAACTACAGTCAGTAGTCTGACACATCTATTTATACATCTCGAGGAAAACATATATTCATAAGTTCAGAGTGTCACGCTCAAACCTCGGGGTCGGCAGTTACTCATTTTCTTCCTATACGACAAATTTTCATGAGTTTTCGTTTGACATTGTTACGGGTGATGAAAAATGAGTTTTGAATATTAATAGAAAACGAAAAAGACAATGCTCACTACAAAATAAAAAAAAAACCTGTGCCGATACTGGATCAACGTGCAAATCATCAGAAGTCCTCGCTTTAAGTCTGATGGAATAAGAAAGATTTCTATTACAATCTTCTAGGACATGGAAGGACAATAACTGTAGATGTTTTTGCTATCATGTTAATCATGTAAATAAAGCTTTATACCGAAATTGTCATTCCTTGATAAATGGAGATAATACTCTATAGCATAAAAAAGTGAAGGCATGTTATGCAAAGCAGACACGGGAAAATATATCATTTAGCATGATAACATGATAACATATCATGATAAAATTTCATGATGGCATGATAACATAATAAAAATAACATACAGCATGATAACATAATAAAATATCATGATAAAATATTATGATAGCATGATAAAAAATAACATAGAGAATGATAATATATCATGATAACATAACATGATGTTATGATAACAGGATAAAATATAACATACAGCATGACAACATAAAAATATCACGATAAAATATCATGATAGCATGATATCATGATAGAAAATAACATACAGCATGATAAAATGATAACAAATCATGATAAAATATTATGATATCATGATAAAAAATAACATAGAGCATGAACATGAAAGTGATTTCATTTTTTATGAATTATATTTAAAGCCAATTAATTCTATATCCTTTCTGGTAAAGCGTAATTACTTTCCGAACACCTCAATACAAACCTGAAACACTAGATTCTAATAAACGAAGTTGGAGAAGTTTCAAGCAAAAAGTTTTTGATAACAAATTTAAATGACGAAATTGTGGAATCTGTTAAAATGCCGGCGCCAAAAAAGTATTAGTGAAAAATGACGTACGATTTTCCTAAATTATAGAAAAGACAATAAAATATAAAGGAATTCAAGGATAGACGGAAGTTATAATATGAAATAATAATTGCTTCAGTAACTAGATAATATTTTTGATGTCAAGGAACACTTGTTGTCACTTTCGAAATGCTCTTTGTGGCAGAGAATTTGTATTAGCAGATACAACTATAGTAACGCCGTTGAACAATACGGGTGCCAGACGCCTTCGAATAACAATCACACTAATAGTACTTGGTCGATAATACTCGCTCGAACTATGATCTGAATAGTAATCCGTACAATGATGAGTGTAGAGCATATCGCAGAGAAGAGAATCGCCAAACCTATAGTAATCGAGGATAGAGTTGAAACAGTGATCCGAGTAGTAAAAAAAAATAGACGCTAGTATGTCCTATACTAATATTTGCGCGCTCCTGAAATCTATCGTTCTTTCCATATTTTTGTGATGTCGACGAACACCCGTTGCCACTTTTTTTAATGTCAACGAATACTCTTGTTACTTTTGTAATGCTCGTTGTAGGAGAGACTTTGTAATCCCAGATACAACTATAATAACGTCGTTCAACAATACTGGTGCCAGACGCTTTCGAATAACACTCGTACTAATAGTACTTGCTCAATAATACTCGCTCGACAACCCGTATAGCGATCTGGATAAAGAAACAGTATAGGGAATAGAATAGAGAATAACTGTCCGTATATTAATAGAGGATAGACTGGAAATGAAGATCCGAATAGTAATGGAGGATAGACTAGAATTAGCTATTGTTAGCCGCCAGCCACCTCCTACATATATGCATTTCTTCTATGGTCACGTGGTCTACTTAATTCAATAATGGCATCGCCTGTGTTTGCTCACTGGCGATCTATGTTCAAACTCAAGTGTCGGCAGTGACACTTTATTGCAGTTATAATTACTCTTTTTGGTCATAGCTGAGGTTGTTATAGTAAAAGAAATAGTTGTGAAATAAACCAGAAAACAATACTCAGAGTATAGTACTATCCTGGAAATATAAGGGCGACACTATTTTAGTATCGATTAACACTGAGGCAGTTCATGTTCATAAAGATATCATGAACGATGTTCTGACAAATCGAAGCATCAAGTGTCCTCTTCGCCACTGCTACATGGCTGTCTCTTTCTACAAGAAATGGATCAGTAGCAACTTGTTTTGTAAGAACAATGTAAAAGTATACGGAGGTATGACTCTGCATATGATTTCATTCGAATTGAGCATTTATTGAGACGATTCAAAACGAGAGATCATCAATTTTGATTATGCAACATTATTCTTTTTCAAAACATTATAAAACTAACGTCCTGTTGCCATACGGTTGGTTAAATGTCATGAAAACATATAACAGCAATAATTGAAAAATCAAGGTCCTGCATTGAAATATTAAGATAAATCTGTCGTCATATTTTCAGTTTCACATTTTTAGTGAGAAAATCAATGAAAATAATATATTATGCAATTATATTAAATAAACACATTTCAGTTGTCTCAATACGGAGTTACTCTCTCTTCTCTGTCTGCATAAGTTAGTGTAAGTCAATAATTTATGGTGATTTTCATCAAAAAAGATTCACCGGAACCATTTCCACTATTTTCCTTAATTATAACCCGCCTCTGATTGGATTTTTATAGACAGTCTAAGGAATTAGCAAAACTGCTCTTGCATATAGCATATATTTTATATAATAGAAAATTTACGCCGTTTCAGATGGCTCAATGGTTACTATGGTGTCCTTACAATAATATTCTAAGTAACAGTAAATCTCTCTCTTAACACACGCACATACAATTACTGGTATTAATGGTAGTAGCAAACTTTTTGAGATTCCTTTGAGAGCCGAATGGTATGCATCAATGGCTTACAGTAAGATTTTGTATCCCAGATTTTGTTTACACGTTATTTGTAAAAAAGGATTTATATGGAGTGTTATATTCATAAATGTCCCAAACATAACAATATTAAGAATATTGAACAGGGTGTGCATTAGTGAATAATGGGTAAATAGGCGTGGTGTAACGGTTAGCAAGCTTCTCTCGCTAAAACAGTTACAATTGAATAGTGAGTTCGATCCTCATTGGGTACCCAAAAGTTTCAGCCTTGTGCAACAACTAAGGAACGCTTAGAAAGTCAATACTTTAGTTGGACATTTATGATCTATTTTTCTCTCTCTTCTTTAGATTAGCTTAATGTTTTAAGTTGCTCAGTGTTTCGTACAAGAGTCCATTTTTTTTTTTTGATTTATTTTTGTTAAGATAGCATTCAAATTTCAGAATACACATGATCAAAGAAAAAAGACATGCAGGTTAAATTCTTTTGGAAATAAGTGTTATTTAATGTCTTCATTCAATCTCTTTTTTCCAATGCTGGCGTCATTGCACATGGCGTTTTTTTGTTCATAAGTTCTGAAAAATTTCTTAATATTCAGATTTAACCCGAATAAACAATATTTTTTTTTATAAATATGCATCGATTAGCAGAAAAGAATGCAGAATGTAAGAAAATGCCCACACACATACACATACGCGCACAGGGGGGCACTTATATTTAACCCTTTCAGCCCAGCGTTTCTGAACAATTTTAACCCTCCTGTCTGAGCTCCTGGGTCAAAATTCGCAAATAATGGGTATGTAATGTTTCACGGTAGTTATAAAAATAAGACAACGAATAGCAAAAAAACGACGCAAGTGTTTACGAAAGGTTCAACCAATGGCTTGGCATTAGGTCATTTTTCTCTACCACTGTTCAACCGATGGCTGGGCATTATTTCCTTTTTCTCTAAAACCGCTAATGTGGTGGTCAGGGTTCAAAGAAGTTAAATATATTTGTGCGTGTGCAGAAATATTTTACTTTTTTACAAGAACTTTAAAAATGCTACTCGAAAAATTAATTATTTATAGGACGTCAGAAATATAAAAAAAATACAAATCGTCTTGTGTAAATGGTGAATGTTAAGTAATAAATATCAATATTTATTTATTTCCAGAAAAAATTATGTTGAAGATTTTCATCAAATTACTCACCTCCGAAACTTGACAATGTAGGAACTGCTTTGTGTTATATATTATGTACTACAAATCAACCAACCAACCTCTCAACCAACTAGCGAACTTACCAAAAATATATATAATAGGGTTGGTGAACACTTTATTTGAATTGAAATCTTTCGGCAGATTTAAATCAAACATTGAGTGCTACATATTAATAAGGGAGACATTTTGCAAATTCTAATCCCCTGGCAAGTGGAGGAAATTCAGTTTTAAGCTGCTGTCTGTGTCGAAACTGTGTATGTGAGTCTGTTTGTGTACGTGGGGTGGGGGCGGTGCTGATTGTTTTCGGGCGATTTTGAAATGTTTTGTCTTTTTTTATTTCACCTTTATTTTTCACTGCTTCAGTTTTTTTAAATTGGAGTTTATTTTTCTTTTATTCGGCGGAAATAGTTGTTACGCCAAAGTAATTAGTCATTTTTTAATTTCTTTTTTTATTCCTGAGTTAAATCTTTGTTTTTTTTTTTTTTTTTTACAAACCTCAGACTTGATTTTGTTTATTTTATTTTCAGCATTTTTATCCTCGTTTGAATAAATTGTTTGGTGTTCGTTTTTAATTTTATTTTTTGAATAGAAAAGAAGAAGAAGAAGAATCCGTTTCAGGGTTAAATTTTTCTTACTACATTTTGAGTTTTGACTCCTTATTTTTATCTTTAAATTTGTTCTTATATTTATTCGGCGTATTAATTTGTTAGGCTGTTACAATTTAGTTTCATTCTACTTGTCTATTATTTCGAATTGTTGATTTCGTGTTTTACCAGCGGCGCCTTACTTTGCTTTATCTCTATTTTCATATTTTGCCGTTTTACGTAGATTTTTTTTTTGCTGGAATTTTAATTTGGTATTTGGCTGTTCTTCGTAGTTTTTAATTCTCATTAATATTCTGAAAAAAGAACATAAAGAGACTTGAAATTTTGGAAAATGTCCGACTGATGTCGCCATTATTAGAAAATACATCTTTAAGTTTACTGTAAAAGCAAAACCACCAAAGATTACAAAAAACAAAAAAAAACATGGCGATAGGAAAGCTGACACCATGAAACTGACTTCCTTTTTCAAGGAAACAACTAAAATGTAAACGATTAGAACGAAGAAAGCAGAAAAAAAAAGGCAGCAGAAGTCTATACAATTTTCATCTGAATGGCATAACGAAATGTTTAATCAACATAGATAATTTCATAGAGTAAGTTAATGTTTTCAACCATTTTATGATAGGATGTGGTTTTTTGATCGATCTTCTCAAATTAAACTTCCTTATAAAAATTATATGTGTCCATCTATCTACTGGAGAAGGAAGCTAAAAAGGGTTGTTACCAAACTGTAACTAAACTGATAAAATCCCTGTTCATAGGAATTTAACTACAGCGTAACCCGGATATAAAAGAGTTGTCGGGACCGGAGACGAAGTCTCTTATATTCGGGTTTCTCTTATATCAGGGCTTGGTCTATTTTGTTTAGGTAAGTGTGGCTCTAATTTGTGACCAGATAAAATCTCTCTTATATCCGGGTTTCTCTTATATACGGGTTACACTGTACTTATAAATTGCAAAAGAATAATCTATTTAGAGATGGGACATGAGATTCCTACTGAAGAATAATGCGAAGCTCTGACAATAAAGAATATCACAATAAATGAGTATTAGAGAAGCAGTCGAACCAAATTAGCCATATAGGAGAATCCTGGCTATATTCGGGGGTCTTTCGGTAGCATCTCTAATATACATATTTATGAAAAATAGCTGTTCGATATTATACTGCATCGCCGAACTTCACCAACATTCACGACTGCATTGATACCGATGGGTAGAATTTGTTAGTCATTGTGAGGAGTCGAAAACCAATATGCTGGAAGTTTGGCAAAACTGGTCACCTCTCCACATCCTGCGCATAGATAATGTTATCTGGAGTTCCTCCGCGAATTGGTCAAATTACCTAATGGTACACACTTCTTGTTCCGATGTGCCCGTAATGGGTCAGCTCACATCTAGGGCTTGTGATAGATGAGAAGGATAACCGTGAGTGACTGTTTGTGAGAAGAACCAGGTAAAAGATTCAATCAGCAAGACAACAGTTTTTCGAAGACCTTAAGTCTGCAGAAAACAGATATTTATGTAAAAGTGAAACTATTGTTTCTTAATCGGAAAATTAAGAAAAGAGAAACTAAAGCACAACTCAAAGCAGAGGAAATTTGAATATTTCACACAGCTTAAAGAATTATTAAATCAGAAAGAAAAACGCATTATACAAGTAAATTCTTCCAGTTTCAGAAAACATCTTAAGTAATGCAAGTAGCAAAATGTCTTATTGACACGCATCGAAATTAAAGGATTAAAAATAGGTTCCGTATCCTTCTAAGAAAAAAAAACATTGAGCACTACATCTTGCCTCTCTCCAATTCCAAACTGTGCAAAATCATTGATATAATTTCTACCAGCAGAAAAAAGCCAAAGGCGTCCGTATACTCATTGACTCATAAAAGAAACAAAGAAGTTACAATATAATTTTAGAGACAGACAGAAAAATCTATGATGCAAAACAGAATTGAAAAATATTTGAAAGTTCTCCGAGCAAATCAAAAATCAAAACGAAAGACAATGAAATTAACGGTTCCCCAGTTCTGAAAAATGAAACACGATTGAAGACTGATCAATGATTCTGATCTTAAACATTCTTCAAATTTAATCCAGACTTAGCCGTCCTGAGCCCAACTGAAAATTTGTGGAATGAACTAAAAAGACGTATAATATCATGAAAACTACAATATAATTTTGTGACTAGGCTACAAAATCTAAGATGAAAATGAAACACGATTGGAGACTGATGAATGATTCTGATCTAAAACATTCTTCATATTTAATCCAGAAATATCTTCTAAATAATAATAAAAGGTTTGTTTTAGGCATCCTGAGCCCAACTGAAAATTTATGAGATGGTCCGAACAGTCGTGTAACATCAGGAAAACGTGTAATTTGGAATAACTTGAAGGTATGGGCACATGATGTGTAGCAAAATAGGTCTATAGAAATTTATCAAGTTTACTGTTATTATTATTATTATTATTATAAAAATATTTTTATATTAGCATTTATTTTAATTTTCTTCCATGTTTCTACCAATTCTATTGTATAATTTTCTTTAATATTCGCAGAGATTCTGTTGAATTTTATTGTCATTCAGAGTTTTATGTGTTTTTATTCTATGCATTATTGGTTTGTTCATACACAATTGGTTTATATAGACAAATCCAAGAAATTTGCGCAGTTGCCAGTGGATTCTTCTTCCTCAAAAATATTTTATATTCTTTCTTGGCCAACTTGCTGCATTCGTTCTTTATAAGATAAATAGTTTCATCTCCGCTTCTTTGCATTGTCTTCATTTGATATTTTCCTCCACTTTGTCTTTGGGCAGAGATTGTAGGATATCTGTGACAGGTATTTATTCATTCTAGTTTTTAGAAGCAGCATCATAATCTGAAGGAAAAGTGAGAGTATAACCAGTGTAGTAGCAGATCTACTGATAATAACTTCTAACTTGTAATTACTATTGTCTTATTTCTCCCTTTACACAAGTAGACAGAGAGTACGCATGCGTGCGGTGAAATCGTGGCATGCTGGTTGGTCTTTGCCACTAGCGAAAGATGAATTGGAAGTGCTTGCAAACGCTGGGCTCAGAGATAACTACATTAGGCCTACGAGGCAAATGAATAACAGACGATGGTTGTTACTTGGCGAAACTGGACGTTAGGCGGTTAAGTACATAATACTGAATCGAGCAGCAGGAAGGAATTTAGTCACGAACTGAAAACACGCATTCTATCTCTGCATTGTCTTCTTTTCTCGCTTCATTCCTTTGACTTATTTGATTATGTTTCGATTGAAGAAATAAATCTGCATATTCTCTCACACAGGAAGATTGATATTTATTGCGTTGTATTAGGTCGGTGCAAAAATAATGACGTAATAATGTCGTTTTTTGACGAATTTTTAACGTCAAAAAACGACATTATTACGTCATTATTTTTGCACCAACCTAATAGATAGATTATGAGAGTGAAAATTAAACTGATGCAATAAGCCAAATCGTTTCTGGGTTTCTGTGTACCACTCTTACATAGTTTCAAATCCAAAGCTGAATTTGACAAGCTCCAAGATAGAAACAATGAAAAGTAAAAAACTGAGGACTTTGACATTCAGATTGATCAGTTCATGCAAAAATATAACGAAATCGAAGACTTGTTGAAATTTTTGTAAAAATCTGCGAAATTTTAGACGCGTCTCTACCAAATGATTAACAACAAGAGATTGCCAAAAAAAAAAAAAAAAAGAAATTAATGTCTGAGAATTGATAGATCCGTGGAAATATTAAAATATAATATAGATATAAATATAAATAATATTAAATATTATGGATCGTGCCCATAAGAAATAGAAAATTTGGAATCTTGCCAAATCATGAACAATATTTGAGTAAGCATTAAGCTCGAAAAAAAGTCAAATCATGTCCAATATATTCAATATCTGTGAAGATATGTTGTCACTGTCGCTTTAGTGATATTCACCAGACATCCAGTACGAATTTCTTTTTTTATATTATGCTCATATGCCAATAGAACCTGGTGCTCTCATTGACATACTAACTCAAGATTAGGGTAAACGATTCTGCCTTTTTTCGACATTATTTCAGAAAGGGAATTGACATTTTTCATTGGATCAGGTATTTGGTGTGGTTGTAATGCCGCTAATTATATATAGTAATTAAAATTCTATTTTTGATTTCAATGAACACTGCCATGGCTCAAATGTTAGCGAAGCTTTGAACTTCATTAATACGTTCTGTATAATTTCCCAACTCTTTGTGTCATGTTGGAAAGCTATTGTGAACTTGGAAATTTCAGGGAATGTAAAGATCGATAGGATTTTTAAAATTTAAGCTGTATGTACCCACAGTGAAATACCAGTGTTTGCTTAGCTCCTGATGAGTTATGTTCCTCACTCAATCATATTCATTTACGAGCAGTATAACCCATATTTAAGCGGGTCTTTCATTATTTGGAATTTTTGTCGGTCATTTGTAGCAGTTTAAGTTTAAAGTCAAGCCATCTGAAAATCAATATTAGTAACAACATTTGGGTGCAATTGAAGCACATCCCCAAATTGGAGGGGATTAACAGTATGAATGAGGCTGGGGATGGAAAGGGAAACGTTAAATTTAAAAAAAATATTTTAATAATCTAAACTATCAATTTTTATTAAAGTTTTTATGAAGGATATATATCCAAGAACAGAAAGAAAATAGTAAAACGTTGCTGAGTGGACAGAAATTAGTGGATAGCCACTGTCGGCAACAATTTGGACTTAAAACCGGCAATGAAGAAATAACTATCAAATAAAAAAAATCATCAAAATCGGATGAAAAATGTGGAAATGCAAAAACAACATCCTATCACACACACACATACACACACACATTTTCAAAATTATAGATAGAAATGGACACGTTCTCAAACAAATTGCCAAATTCACTTGCTTCAGCTGACAGTGTAAAATCTACCTCCATGTTGGACGTATTTTCTACTTTCCGATGTATTATCTCTTCTTGCTTTTTACTTGGAAGAAAGACGTTCTTAACCATTCTTCTTATGACGTCATTCTCTCTTTTCGAATGTTACTTTTACGATGTTCTTTACAATGTTTAATCACCAATTATCTTTTTTTCTCTTGTCTCTTGAAATTTCCTCAGGTTGTCTCCAGTAATTTCTTTGTTTTTCTGCTTTAGAGATTATCTTTTGTATTTTTGTACGTTTGTTAGTTTTATTTATGGATCTCGCCTATATTGTTTTAATCCGTTATCGTAATGATTTCATGGCCATATAATTTATTCACATCGTCATTTCATTCCAAAGCTTGATTCATTGATATCAATTTGCTTTTCCTTTCTCCAGATTCCTCATTGCAGCAATATAATAATAATAATAATAATAATAATAATAATAATAATAATAATGTATTATTATTATTATTATTATTATTATTATTATTATTATTATTATTATTATTATTATTATTCAGCATTTCGATGAGCACCAAGGCAAATCTCATCAACGCCATTTTCCTGCCATCGCTGACATACCAGTGCCGGACAGTGCCCTTAAAAATCCCTTGAGAGGAAACTGATCACCTGTGAGATGAAATGCCTGAGATAGGCAGTGGACAAGACCAGACGAGACAATATCAGGGATGAGGCAATAATAGGTATGATAGGAGAAATACCAATCATACAAGACATCGAACGACAAACACCTTACTCATATGCCTGTCAACCAACCAGCCCTACGAGCATTCACCCTTAGGTACTCTGGCTGAACATCGAGAGTCAGACCAAGAAGACGCTGGAGAAACTCAGTAGGTGGCACTCTCAGACCCCACAAGATATCTCTCCTCCAGGCCACACGCCTTGCCGCTGACATACGACTGTGTTTTCTCGCTACGCCTAACATCACAAGCGGAAGGAAAAACTAAACCTAAACTAAACTAAATTATTCCCTGGGTATTCACAAAGGTGTAACTGGTGACATACACTGGCGATCTAGTGAAAAGAAAATTCCTCACTGCACTAGTCCATTCGAAATGTCTTCATTATTTTGTTGATTGTGAGGTCTTCGTTCTTTCTTTTATCTACAATACTGTTAGTCATTTTAGTAGACCTGTCAGCATTCTTTCTAGTGTTCATATCAAGATTGTTGTCGTCACGTTTCACTTCCGCTTCCGTTTTGTGGTGACATTGAAGTATTTATTAAAATTTTCGTTTTAATTTCTCGTTGTGATTTGCATAGTGTTATGGGACCTTACCCATAATAACATAATGGACTATGCCATACGTAATAAATACTGCGCCTCAAGAGGAAGCAGGGAGATCAGTCTGAAGTCGAGTGACCGGCTGACCGGCTGATCGGTTGAACTCTCTGCCTTCGGGCGGGGAGGAACCTGAACCAGGCTATGCCGCAGGGCGGAGTCTCTTTCGGGGAGGTAAACCGACCCTGAACCCGTTTATACGGGTTCAAAGGGCATATTTTTGGCCGAGTCCACGGGCTCGGAGATCCCACGTTAAACCGGCCTTGTGCCACATGATGCCCTCGTGGTGAGGTGACTAAATATTGTTCAGTCTGAAGTCTGGAGTGAGGTCCGTCAGGAGTCTGTCAGTCAGAGCGAGCGTGTCAGTCAGTCGAGTCAGAGGCAGTCCGAAACAGAGTCGAGTTCAGACAATTACTACTAAACCTGATTGTTCGTACTAACACTTTCTACTTCTCTGTATATATTCCTGTTTGTAATATATCTGTGTTATTCCATATTCCGTATTCGAGTTCTTCTTTATTGGTTCTACCTTGGACTATTACTGTGGTACAAGGAACACTTAAAAAAATCTCCCATCCTATTTTTTTATAAATAGCCAGATCTTGATATTTTTCGATATTGTAAGTTTTCATTTCTCTCATATAGAAACAGCAAAGTCCAAAAATTGCCACTTATTGTTCCATATCCATGTCTATAAGGTCGGATCTTCGTGCTTCAATCATATGATCTGTCTGAACTAAAAAATCTCATAACTTATTGTCATTTTTTACGATCGAGGATGATGATAATAATTATTATTTTATTTAATTTGAATTCTGGTGTATACTCATTTCTTTCCGGGTCCCAACCAGAGACCTAAGGTCAGAAATACCTTTATGACATTTTCCATTGAACATTTTTGGAGGATGAAAACACTTAAGGTGACACATTTTACGTATTTAAGGTCCTTAGTAAGGTGTGGACTGTACTTGTGAGTTTAGGCTTTTTTATTTCTTTAAAACATAGGCTACCAGAAATCCCTTCAGTGAGTCTGTTAGAATCTTTTCTAAATAATCCGAGGTATTCAACGAAATTGTAATTGTTGATATTCTCATGTACCACATCTTTTGCGTTTTCGATTTCAACGTCCTTGTATTTTGATAGTTTTATGAAGATCTTCAAATATTTATCACAGTCTTCAGGGTCTGCCATATCAATAAAAAACACGTTTTGCAGTCTCTGGTCACAATGCGAACTAGGCGATTAGATTTCATGATTTAGGCTGTGTGTATTGTAAAGTCCCATAAAATTGTTACAGGACCTATCTCCGTAACCGGTTTGATTGGTGTTCATACTAATTTCTTGCAGTTACCTTTCCATAAAAATTGCAGATATTCCAATGCAGATATTAGCTCACTCTACCATCCCGGGTTTTATATTTAGTGAATGTCAATACCGCGAAACCTGATGCAATATGGTGGATCGTTTCAGGACATTTTTCACAGATTCTGCAATTTTGGTTAACACAGTTTTTCAGTATATGAACTTGGTAATTTCTAGTTAGCAAGCATTTGTCCTGTGCAGCAAGAATGAAACCTTCGCTTTCAGCTTTTAACGCTGAACTATATAGCCAATAGACAGTAGAATAATAGACTCATTGAAGGGATTTTTGATAGCCTATTATCCTGTTCCCTAATTTTTGTGACCTTGAAATCGAAATCAAAGATTTCTTGCTTACATATTATTATTATTATTATTATTATTATTATTATTATTATTTTGGCGTATTTGTAGTTATTATAATACATATTATATTCGTTTGAAATATCAAGGTAGTAGTAGTAGCGCGCCCTTTCAATGTTTTATTAATGTATTATACGTATTTCGCCCTATTGAAAGTAATATACCGTATGGGGTTTGTCTACATCAGTTTGTTTGGTCCAGAGGATTATTGATCGTGAAGAGGTTTATCCTGCAATCGTTTCTGTATCTGGTCGATTGTATTTTCCTTTGCTTCCTTTTTAAAGGTTTTTGCATCGTCAGTAAGTTTAATGTTTTACCGACATTTCTTCAGCCACTTGAAACTCTATTTTGAAATTGTTGGCTTCCTTTGTTACTGAATAAAATTTCTTAGCACTTTCAGGTTCTTGACGCAGATCATTGCCAAATCATCTGTACTTGTCAGGTTGCAGTTTTTGTAAGACAGTTATAGTTGAACTAATCCTCCGCCTCCTTCAGATCTGGGTACATATAGACAATCAACATAAACTTGAGATGAAGCATGCCTTGGCAAGTGATAATCTTTCCCGTTCTGGCTTAATGTCAGCTATGGTCCATTTAAAAATCTGAATTACACTACACAGACAGCCAAGGTTTTTAGAACTGATATTCTAATTTTTAAAATTCAACCCGATGTCCAAAACCAGTCGCATACACCTGTGCTATTCTTTTCTTACTTTCTCCTTCATTCGGGTAAGCTGTGTTCTATCACCTTCACTAAGTACTTGGAACCTATAGGCTTCGTCTTTTTCCAGTTCCTCAATTTTTGTGACACATTCTAGATCTACTGAGTGCGTTTCTGTAATTCTCCCTGTCTTGAATGTTACTTTTGCATATTTATTTAATCCGAAATCTATGCTTATGTCTTCAGTGAAATGTTTTATAGTATTGAGGATACTCTTCAACTCATTTTCGTCTTTGACAAAGAGTTTGAGATCCTCCATGTAAACTAGGTGATTTGAACAATTTCTTGTTTACATATTATTATTATTATTATTATTATTATTATTATTATTATTTTGGCTTATTTGTAGCTATTATAATACATATTATATTCGTTTGAAATATCAGTTTTGTTGTACTAGCGCGCCCTTTCAAAGTTTTGTTTATGTATTATCCGTATTTTGCCTCATTGAAAGTAATATACAGTGCTGTTCGATAAAAGTAACTCACCTGATTTTTTTTTACTAAAAATATTTTTGGGGTTAAATTAATTTTTGATCTTACTAATATAAATACCCCTTCCCGACCACCTAGGAAAAAGTTTATTCACCCTAAGGTATTCTATTAATAATTATAAATTTGGATATAAATGAGATTCAGTAAAAAACTCTGTGCAAGAAAAGTGACTCAGATATCGCATTCTAATGATTAAACTGGTAAATTTAAAGAACTTTTGACAAAATATTGAAAACTATTTTACAATACACTCAGAACAATATTCTAGAGAATTCTAGAACAGGTTAAAGTAAATCTAGAGTATTCCAGAATATCCCAGAAAGCCCCTTACAGTATAAAAAACAGCTTGAAATAGCCACTCAAGTCACTACCCAGATGAAAGGGTACAAATCCGCATCAGAACCACGTAAGGCATCTATTATTGCCCTCTCAAAAGCAAGCAAGTCTACGAGAGAAATTGCAGAAATTGCTATAACTTCGCAATCAACTGTCTCTCAAGTGCTTAGGGCACATAATGATGCCACTCCTGCTCTAGGAAAGAAAACAAGGGGACGAAAGAAAAATGTTGATGATAGTCTCGCAGGGTAATCAAGACAGAAGTTGCGAAGAATAGGACTATAACTGGCCAAGAATTTGCAGCCAGTCTAAGCGAAGAGCAAGGTGTTAGTCTTGCCTCTTCAACAGTCCGTCAGAACAAGGTTACAAATCTTGTTAGAACACTGCTACAAATCTTGTTAGAACACTGCTACAAATCTTGTACACGAAGGTTTAAGCCGCTAATAAGCAAATCCAACAAAGCCAAGAGACTTGAATGGGCCCACTATTACAAAAAAAGAAAAGAAAAAAAAACACCGTAGAAGACTGGAAGAATGTTCTCTTCTACGATGAAACGAAAGGTGAACTAAATTCAAAGGATAAGGTGAGTCACTTTTATCGAACAGCACTGTATATTCCCCCGAATTTTCTTGGCAATTTTTCTTTATTCATAAACCAACCATGTTCTTGAAACATGTTTTTCTATTTTCCTCACGATTTTCGGTGGTTGGGATAACTTTCATCATAAATATAAACTGTTTTTTCTTTTGTTTTTATTTTTCACATTTGACATCATTCCCTTCCTTTCTTTCGTTCTTCCTTGTCGTCTTCTATCTTCATTATTATCTATGTCTTTAGAAACAGAATTTCATTCATCTATTTTCCATCTAGAGGACAACAGGATTATTGCTGAGTCATCTTCAATTTTTCTTTCATACAATATTATCACCACACTTTTAGTGATTCCGAATAAATCATCACGCATT